>JAGPOW010000261.1:109465648-109484208 GCA_030014935.1 Caiman crocodilus | reverse complement strand
TGTGGCATCTGCTAGCTGCCCAGAGAATACGTCACCTAGCTCTTGATCCTGTTGAGAAGGCTTGTAGTAGACCCCCCACAACCAAGTCTTTTTCCCTTGCCCCCCCCCCCGGATCCTGACCCACAATGCCTCGGTGTTCCCCTCCTCCACCCCTGCCTTAATGGTGGAAGACGTATACTGCTCCTTAGCATGAGTGCTACCTCCGACCTTCTTTCCCCACTCTGTCACACCTTCTAAATATAGGGAAAATATTGGGTTAGTGACTGTACATTTCCCAGGTCATTTGTCTGGAAGAGACTATAGATATTATTTTGCCATCCAAGCCAGTTAATTTGGCGAAGGAGAGGGTTCTAGAAAGCACTTCTTTGGGTATCCAATAGGCATAAAAGACCTATTTTTCATCCTCTAGTGCAAAATTCTTAACTGAGCTAAGATAAGCACATTTATTCATTTATGTCTAGTTTCAGAGTACATGGTGCCCCCAGCCCATCACAGAATAAGGTAGACATAAAAGCTGCCTTCAAAATCTGAAAAGATTTCTAATAATGTTTTAGATGGACCAAAGAGTCAACAACCCGAAGTTCTGCTCCATGCAATAAAATGGGACTCCGCCTTGGATCTACAGGCCTTTAGTGCTTCCAGAACCACTTTTCTGCCCATCTTATTGTAAAAAGACAAAATTCCACCCAAAGCTTGTTTTGTTCTAGTATCTGAATTTTTAATGTACTTATTCTAAGTCAGAGGTTTGCTGAAGTAGATTTCACCTTGATTCTAGTCTGTCAGTGATGGCTTTAATGGAAAGGTTAAAATCAAGGAGAAAGAACTCAGCACCATGCATTAAGGCCTGGGGCCTTAATGTGCATTTTGGATTCCTTCTTGGATAATATCTAGTAATACTGAGGGGGAGAGGGAAAAAAAAAAAAAAAAAAAATCAACATCCATACACAGGATATTGAAAGTGGCTTTCCACAGTGGACAGCTCCCCAAAGATATCCTTTGGGAATTTACTTAGCACAACACTGGCCAACAGCAAAATCCCAGAGCCAGCAAGACTCTAAAAAAAAATAATTTTTTAATTAAAATTTAAATTATTAAAATTTTTAAATTATTTTTTAAAATCCTGCTGACTGTGGGATTTTGCAAGATTCTTAAGAAAAAAACCCTAAAGTTTTCTAGAAATGTTCTAGGTTTGTACTTCTCCTCACTATATAGAGAAGTTGAAACGTTTTAAGTCTTTTTTTTTTTAAAGCCATTCAACAAAAGTTTCTTCAGAGAAACATTAATATTACTATTTTAACTTTCTTTTACAAAACACTGATACCACCTAAAACTTATTTTGTACCACATATAACATGTTCCGTAAATTTGAAAAAGAAATACTCCTGCTGTAGAACACATGGCTTCTAGATTTTTACTTTACCAATGTATCCTCCAGCTCTTCCTATGCAGCCCAAAATTAATTTTACAGCTCAGTTTCAATAAGAAGGGAAATAAAATGCAACCACCACACTCTGGCACATGCTATTCTCATTGTACTCCTTGACCAAACTACACACAATTTAAAAAAAAAAAAATGTAAATAGGGCAACATGGTAAATGAATCCATGAATTTGCCTTTGAAAAGAAAGATGCACCATTTCTAGGTTTTAAACAGTAGACATGTGCTGGCATTATCTTTGCATCTTTTTTTTATAATGGCAAGTTTGTTTGCCTAGGGATTGCTAAAGGGTTAATCCATCCCTGACCAGGCAGCCTAGAGAGTAGCTCTAGCAGGTAAGTCTGGCAGGGACAGGGAAGTGGGGGGATTGAGGCCCCCATAGAGAGAGAAGGAGCAGGTTGGACTGGGGCTTGGGGGGAGATGGGGATGCTGCCCAGCCAGGCAGTGTGTGAGGTTTGGCGCTAGAACATGCAGCCACAGGACCCTGGCAAGGGGTGGGACGGGACCATAGGCAGCTTGTCTGGGGGGTGGGGGCAGGCTCCCTGATGCTGTGCACACTCTTGGAGGGGCAGGGGAGGTAGGGGCTACTACCTCCCCTGATCTGTGCATGGGGCAGGTGTGGGCTGCCTGCTGCCCTTCCCCAGGGCCTCTGTGACCCAGTGGGTGGGACCTGGCATGGCAGGGCAGGGCCAGGCAGGGATGCTCCTTGCTACTGCAAGCCCAATGCCACCTTGGCAAGGCATCCCCTGCCCACCCGGCAGCTGTGAAGGGTACAACTCCACATCACTACCCCCACTGCTCTCTCACACAGGGCTTGCAGTGGCAAGGAGCTTCCTGTCTCCCCTCTACCCTGCTGTGCCAAGTCCTGTCTACCAGGCCAGAGGCCCCAGGGGAGGGCAGCAGGGTGGGGAGCCTGAGCCTGCAGCCCACCCATTCCCTAATGCACAGATCTTAGGGGCATGGGTCTCCCCTGCCCCACTGGGAGTGTGTATAGCAGCAGGGAGCCAGCCTCCCCCTGCCTGAGCCCACAGCAGACAGCCTACACCCACTCCCCCCACAGGCTTCGCTCTAGGCATGTTGCCTGCAAGGAGGGAGAGCTGAGCTCTGCACTCTACTATGATGCAGCACCAGCTGCTTCCTGCAGGCACCAGCTGGGGCTTGGGCAATACTTCAGGGGGCAGAGGGTTGCAACCATGGCAGCTGAGGATTCCATCTGGCAGGGCTGAGGGAGCAGGGGGCTGTGGCTGGGGAGCGAGAGGCCTATACCTGCATTCTGCGAGGTAAGGGGGCAGAAGGAGCTCTGATTTTCCTTGATAAACCCAAAAGCAAATACCAAAAATGTACAGGTATTTATAATTAATTTTATTATAGTGATTGAGGCATTGGCTAGCTTCCAAACTGCTTTAAAATTGTAACTATATCAATAAAACTTTGTGTTCAACTGAGACCTATATATCTAGATCTATTTATAGTGGTTCATTTTAATCACAGATTTGGGGGGGTGGTTAATCAAAGAATCTCTGATTTTTTTTTATTAGAGAAAACCAGGATCCCTGCTCATTATATTCTGTACTGGGCTCAGTGCCTAGTACAGTTGAGACTTGGTCCACAACTAGCTCTCCTAAGTGTTACCATAATAAGTGGATGTCTTTGTAAAAGATACAGATTAATATAAACAAATTATTGGGCTCAGTACAGGATTTAACAAATGAAATAATCTTACCAAAGAGCTCAGGCTAGATAACCAAATGATCTCAGAACTTAAAATTTACAAAAAGAAGATAAAAATGTGATATGGATTCTTTTTTATTTCTAAAATCTGAACACATTTCGTTTTATTGCATACTCAGCGATTATAAAATCGTCTTTCTAAACACTGAGAATCCTCTTTAAAAAAATAAGACCAAACCATGTCTGAGTCAAATTTAAATATTTCTTAAAACTATAAATTCCTTTACGATGCCTACCTTGGCATTAGTCCCTTAACTTCAGGTTATAATAAACTCACTTTAAATAGCCACAGTGATTAAATATGGATCACTACAATGCAGAAAATTGCTTGTGCACATGCAAGAAAGTTATGTTCAATTTTTGTAAAACTAGTAATTGTTAGCACACCCTTTTCCCTCTACATATATTTATGCTACATTTTGTAAATAAAAATTGACACAAGATCATCTTGTATGATGAGATCTGTCCCTTTAAACAAGCACACCGCATATGATAGATACCTGTGAGAGCATGAATGGAAGCTTTTCATCTCCCCAGCTCTGACGAACAGAAGAGACAAGAATGGAAATTAGTTAGACAAATTGTTTTATCTTCACATGTCAGTAAAGGCTGTCAATTTTCAAAGACTTAAAAAAACTGATTTGACAGTAAAGCCCAAAGTTTGCACAGGCCATGGATTTCAAAAACTGCCTGTAGCTACTGTAATTCTTGGACCACGAGACAATTTTCCCAGATGACCTGTTGCTGGTGAAATACAAAGAGGGAACATTTTGGTATTTCCATGAAATCTGGAAGAATTCTTCAACCATAACTAGAGACAAGTGAGACTTTTACTCAGTTTCTAGTTCTTATGCAATACAAATCAGCTTAATACATTTGCTGCAAATCTATTCCATTTTCTGACCCCTCATCTCTACGCAGCCCAGCACATAAACGTAATACATAAGAATCTCATCAGTCCTGACAAAACATCTTGAATCTAAGTGTTTTAGTCAGTACTGAGTTAAGCACTAACTAAGGTTTTTTTAAAAATTCTCATAAGAATTTAAGGGACATCAAAAATATTTGTTAACAATGTAATTAAAAAAGTAGAGCCCTTTCTCTTCATGTTTCAGCATGGTAAAACATACGAACATCTTACTAGAGCAGGAAGTAACACTGATACAATGTACCAAAAACCAGCATAAAGTTACAATTTCACATACTTTCTACACTACTCGTTGCTGCCTTTTGCTATTTTAAAATTTAAAATTGGCAGTAATAGAGAAAAGTAATGAAGTAAAAAGTAGGCTGCCTTCTGGGTAAAACTAACAGCTACCCCAAAATCATGAATACTGGCTAGCAGCTATTCTGACAGATGTCTTACGTGCTATTTGATAAATCTGACTTGGGTAAAGTGCAACTAATGCTGAGAAATTAATGAAAAATATGTCAGAAAATAACTTATCAGATTTGTTGCTACAGGAGACCTGGTGTCTGATAGCATTTAGCAGGATGATTACATTACATTCTTATATGTACATCCTTTTCCAAGCATCAGTTTAAGGGAGAACAAGGATTCAGCAAATGGAATTGCCACTGGAACTCTCAGGCAAAGCACTAGAAGGAGCAGTATCAAAACACAGCTCCTTTGCTGCTGCTTTTTACTTCAAACTCCTAGCAACATCACAATCACCATTCTAAGGATATGCCAAAGATAAACTATTCTGATAAATCAAAAGTAAAATCATGAGACTACTACTGAATTTGTATCACAAACTCCAATACTCATTTATGCCTCAAGCTTATGAGCGGTGACTTCCCCTCATTACAGTTACACAATACATTTCCTTTCCTATCTCATGTTACTGTAATATAAACTTTGTTATATGAAGAATTATTAAGCAAAATTGTGGAGGCCGAGAAACACTGGCGGAATGGGGCTGCTGATGGAGTGGAATTGAGGTGCCAGACATGCAGGTTGTTGGAAGCAAAAAAAACTTTACTTACAGTCCTTAGGCTGTAGGCACGTTCCTTGAAGTTACAAACTCAAACAGGAACTCAGGCCCACAGAAGCTCACACTCACACAGGGTATGGGGTGTCGGATGATTCCGGCAGGGAGTCGTCGTCGGTTGATCAGGCCTCCTTCATGGCTTGGAAACGCATGCGGGCATCTCTCCTCATGCGTGTCCGAGCACTCCTCCGGTTTGGGCGGGCATCACCCAAGCCTCTTATTCGGCCAGTGAGCCAATTGCTGACCGACACGTATGCATAAATTAACGTGAGTCAATCACAAGCATGCACTTGCTGGTGCAGCTGCAAGGTTTTGGCGGGCTCTGACTGTGCACTGAAACTTCCCATGCTACTGGGCAAAATCCCTGCTTCTGTGCTTGCAATGTGCTCAACATAGCTGTGCCGAGGCATCTTTTAACTGTTTTGCACAGACAAAAATAAGAGTTGAAGATAAACTTATTTCAATGAAAAACAGCCAGTTGACAAAACTGCACCACAAATGCCTCATAACCATTAAAAGTATCTTGACTGTTCTATAAAGAAAAAGGAAAGTAATTTGTTCAGGAAAAAAAAAAAATACAGCTATTCCTGCCATGCTGTCCAGAGACAGCGGGACCTTCATCTCAGCACACACCTTCATCTTTGATTGCAGCTGAAATCTCAGTACTCAGCTCCTTTGAAAACTCAAGTCATAAATGGAAAAGGAAGGCATATGCAGACTTACGATACCTACTGACCAAAATGATATGGTTTTAGATAGTCAGGCACAATGCCAAAAGTAGCTTCTCATTTGATAAGCCAAATTAAGTGTATCCCATCCATAGCACAAACAGTCTGTAGAGGTCTCTGTTAACAACTCTACTGCATTTGCTCATTTTTAAGTCCCTACATTTCTTCTTCTCATCTATAAACCTAATTAACAATAGTTCTGGAAAGCAGAATTTACTTATTTCACTGGAAAATTTGTCATCAAGGCCAACTTAAAAACTTAACTACAAGTATTAAAAAGCCCTTGAACTTTTCGAGTCAGGAACTCCTTAAAGCCTATGCCAGTCCTCCAAGTTATCAGCATCTCACATAACTTTCCCCACTCCAAATACTTATACAATTTCTTTAATGGTTGTGCCATTCTCCACATACAGCTCATTGTATATACTACTCTATAAAGAAAATTCCAGATACATTGCTATATTATCCAGCATTTGTTTAGCTTACAGTCGAGTTTTGTTCTGGGTTGTTTTTTTTTAAACTATCCCCAAACTTTGTTTCCCATATGAATTCAGGCATATCTGTTCATGACAGCAACAAAAACAGGATACAACTCCTGCAGTTAAAGCAATGAAAGGGTTAAGAACCTATTCCACTTGCGCATTGTGAACAACACTGTGAAGTTTAAGTCACAGGAAGCATGGACCAGGAAGTTATACACACGCGCAAAATTTAGCCCAGGGGTGGCCAATCTGTGGCATGAATGTCAACAGTGACATCGACACAGCCACCATGTGTGGCCTGCAACAGACTGGGAATGGACAGCACAGTGGCAGACAGTGCAAGGAACAGAAAGCAGAGCAGCAAATTGGGGCAAAGAGCACAGGGCAGGTTGGAGAAAGCAAAGTAGACAATCAGGCAGGGGAAGAGTATTGGAGCGGCACTCAAGGGGCGTGCAGAGCTTAACTTGTGGCATTCCTGCCGAAAAAGATTGGCCCCCACTGATTTAGACAATGAAAATTGCAATGAAAACAGGAAAATTTGGCCTGCAAAACCAATGTTAACTGTGGTACTTGTTATATTTGCCCAAAGGAATTCTGAAATCAAATGACACCAACCACAAGTGTAAAAAAGAGCTCTGAAAGGTGGACAAGCACACAATATACTGTGAACATAGTAAAGCTATGCATATATGCACTGCCATTAACAAAGTCAACAGAAAGTAACTTTAGATCCTCATGTGCACAGTCAAATCTCACATTACTGCCAATTAGTGTTTGGGTTGTTTGTTTGTTTTTTAAAGAAACAAATATGTTTTTGTCTTTTCAGACTCTAGAGCTGCCTGCAGGGCAGTATTTAAAGCTATATGTTTTTTTACCATGTAAACTGAGCAGTTTTCAAGTGAATTGGGGGGGGGGGCACTTTGTGTCCCAGTACATCATTTTTTCAGAGAACTTCCTTTAGATTTGTAATGTGGTACTAGCAGTTTAAGAGATATAAAAGACTCCACACAAAATGTTGTACAGAAAGGTTAAGAACTTAACCAGCTTTACCACCAGATCACCCTTCAACCATATGACCACAGGAATAGCTGGTGATAGTCTGGTGATCACAGCCATCTTCCAAGCAGCTCAACCCAAATCAATTTCCTAGCCAATTTCCTTTGGTTATAAGCTTTTTAAATACCATATTTACTCATATCCAAGATGAGTTTTTTTCCTGCCCAGTCAGCATAGGGGGAAATGCCACTCATTTTAGATTCATATACGAAGGGGGGGAACAGGACAGGAGGGGGAAAGGTGGCTGCTGTGGCTGACTGTAGCCCTCAGCCCAGGTTGGGTCCAGAGACAGATCCAAAATAGCTGCCTGCCCCTTCCCTCCACCCTTTCCTCCCCACCTGTAGCTTCTATTTAAAGTCCACAGAAGTCACTAAATGACTCACTGACTTCAATCCACATTGAATAAACCCCAAATATGTTAAAATAACCTACATAGCAGACAACACTCCAAATTTGATTCAGTACAAAAAAAAAAAAAAAAGGGTCCCAAAATTCAGACTTGTGCCTTTCATCCACCTCTGTCCTGCATAGTCTCACTAACAATTTGCACTTTAACACATAGTAGTCCAAGCCAGACAAGCAACTGCTGTACCACATTTAAGTCCTTGTATATATAGAATAGCATAGCAAAATGTGTTCAAAATATCCGTTTCCAAAAGCAGTCATTCATTTCCTACTTACTGCAAATGCAAGCACAATACCTGAATAGTAAAGTGTGGAAAACTGGGAAGAAACAGCCAATTAGTTTTCAGACAGTACCAGAAATGAACACTAATTATTTAAGGTCTCTAGCATAAGTTATATTATTTTTTAAATTAAAATTACCCCATGCAATTTTATAAGTGAAGGGGTTTTATTTAATCTATTATTTTTAACTGAAAAAAATTAAAAAGCAGTATGATTCTGTTCCTCCCTACTAAAAACAATGTATTTCAATTCTATTCATGCAGGACTTATTGTACTCACTGAGTATAAGCACTGAAGCTGCCTATTTTGGTCTTTCCACAGCAAAACAAGAAATCACACTCTGCTTATATGGAAATAATAGATGGCTTTGCAATCTCAACCGACTGTTTCTTAATTTAATAAAAATTAGCTTTTTGCTTCCTCTAAGAAAAATTGATATTCTTGCCCAATACAATCGTACACAGGTGTACATTTGTTAACTAAATACATTTTGTTTTTATCTGCTGCATTAGAAGACTAATCTGAAAGGAGCAGAACAGGGCACCCAGCAGAGAAAGCACAATCATCTTAAGTGAAATGGGCTGACGGCCCTGAAGTGCTTCCCAGCAGTAGTAAAATTTTAAAAGGTGCACACATGAGATCTTGGGGAAAAGAAAGAAAGTCAGAAAATGCACTGGATGCACTGCTTGCAAGACAGTCAGGGAGAGCTAGTTCTTCAGAAAATAGCAGTCAAACCACATGCTGTATATAAATGCTGCTGTGCTGAACACACAACTTCACTACTTTCAAATCATAGTGTCCAAGTTATCACTTCAGAGTCCCCAGAAGAGTAACACTCATTGCTGTCAGCAGTATTTGATATCTTCTTTTTATTTTCCCATGCTATCAATTTTAGAGATATAACAGGTTTTAAATAGCATTGTAAAAAACAAGAAAGAATGTGGTGGAAGGCCAAGAGATAGGAAGGCAAATGAGGAAAGACAAACAGTAATCACAGGGAAGGGCCTGAAGTAAATTTCAAAGCAGCTCCTGGCAGATGTTATATTAATCATACAATTAATGGGTTAACCACATTACAAATGGCAACATGTTAAACGTGCAAGATATTTGAGACAATACAATATCATGACATTTAATGTACAACATCTTTTTGGCTAGTTTGCATTGCACTCAATTTTGAAATATGGCATGCAGACATCGAGGAGCAGCATATGCAGCATGTACACCTGCTGAGCAGGTCTTGGGTCTCAAGACCCTGAAACTGGGGACTGTCTCTCCCCAATGTCAGGCTCACAGTGCTTGGGAAGCTTAAGACAAAAGAGCATGGAGCTGGTTCCTCCATGCCAAGCTACATAGCTTGCCTTTCAATTTGTTGTATGGTCGGGAACCTGGCATCAGGGACCATGTCCTGATTCTGTGCTCCCTGCACTGTAAATCATGTGATTAGGACCAGAAGAATTGGGAATCATATCAGGCATGATAGCACACTATTTTGGGGATCAGACATAAAATGTCTCTGATCATATTTGTAACTGTATCTACCAGGGACCAGTATGTCCACACTGTGATCCAAAACTACAGAACACACACTCGCAAGCTTTGAACTACCTAACTCAGGGACTGCCAGCAGTGGCTTGGAGGGTGGCATGGGCTACCCAACCAAATGCTTACCCATTTTTCCAGGCAAGTTTTGCAGGCTGCACTGAACCCAATGCTGCTACAGCTGCTCTGCTACGTGTACACAAGCCAATTAGTCTTAACATTTGTGCAAGTTAAGTCTAGATGAGCTACAGTTGCACCTCTGGTCTAAAGAAAATGTATATAAATTACAAGCCACCTGTAGACTTTGTGCTTTCTCTTGCTTTAATTAAAAGCTCCTCAATCATTTTACTTCTTAGTAGTGTAAGCAGTCTAATTTTATATTAATTCTCAGGTCCATCCACTTAACACTATGTCTATTAAGTAATCAATGTCAAATAAAAATAGTAAAAATAGTAAATAAAAAGGAATTTGGTCATTCAAAAAGCTTCCGACAAACTGTCATAAGAAACTACCTTATAAACTGGTTGTGTATTAATACAGAGAAAAAAAGAATATTAACTATGTGTGACCACTTTTCTTCTTTGAGAAAAAGCCAGGGTAATCCAAGTTTCTGTACTATGATTATTTACCAATGACCAAGAAAAGGACTAACTGATAAAGAAACAAAGAAAAGTATTATGTCACAAAATATTTTGGTTAGTTATGCTTTGAGAAAAGAGTGAGACACATTTAATTTTAGTTTGTGATTTTTCCTCTCTTCCTGAGTAATCATACTTATACACTACCATAAAAATGATTTTAACAACTGCACATGTAACAGATCTATGCAGAAGTTCCTTCCCCAAGATCTTAATCCTGCAATTTCTCAGCACCTGCAGAATTTACAGAATGTAACTGGACTACGCTCATGGCTTCCCACAGAAAGATAAAGACCACCTAAGTGGTATGTTTTGATGACTATATAAAGATGAACAAGTCTTTTTAAAGAGGTATAAGATTAAAGTTTTATTTACCAAAACTTTTCAGAAGCAGATCATACTATTCTGTAACCTATATATTTTAAGGCTTAAGAACACTCTCTGGCTAAGTCTATGGAATATTTTTTTAATGTCCCATTACTAAAAAAAAAAGCACTTTAAAGCAGTCAAAAATGGGGATTAATTAAAATGAATTAAAAATCTAGGTAACTTCTCATGGCTTATGCCATTTTCTTTTTTCTTTTCTCTTTTTGCTTCTTTTAAAACAGAAAAAAGATGCAGCAAATTAATTTATTACTAGTCAGTTTTGCTTTGTTTCTCCTGGTTATTAACCTAATGCTGAAATGCTTAGGGTGAATCAAACAGTAAAGTTATATTTTATTATATTTTTTCATTAAAAGTGAGTACAATAGGTGCTTTGGGAGCTTTTAATGCTCTCAAAACACTGGCATAAACCTCACCCGTGTTAATCTGAGCTCTGGCAGAAGCCAGGGTTGGGGGGTACCTAGTGAATGGCTCATTCAGAAATGTATAAGCTTTTGAAGATAACAGTCTACTTTATAATAGCAGCTAATGAAGTTTCAAAGCATCTAAAGAAGTAGGCTGTTGCCTGTGAAAACTTTTGAATTTCTGAAGAGTTAGGTCTCCAAGGTGCCACCCTGCTTTTCTGTCTAACATAAAACACTGAAAACAAATAACATGGATCAAGAATCCTTAATTTGTATGTAAATGCAGTTTTCTTAACAGAATGATTCAACCAGATGGTAGGAATAAAGTTAAATGGGAGGTATTTGTGCAAGGTAAACCAGGGGATTTGAAGCTAATGGCAACATAAACAGCATTTCATGACATCTCATTTCAAGTTCTAGACAGGTTTTGCATTCATCTCTGGTTTATTCAGCCCAAAGGCAGGTGAGGAAAAAAGAAGTAAATTGTGTGATGGGTCTCCACTGACTTAGAGGAGACAGGACGGAGTAAGATACAGGTTTATTAAAAAGAGTGTTGAAACTGTTCTCAAAATTGCAAAAAACTTGTAAGAAGGCTTAAAGCATCCTTCTCCCTGAGGGATGACACATTAAGACAAGTCAAGTTGGAGTTCTCTTAATAAAGCTAACTTGTACTTGCCAAACTGACATACAGGGTCTGAAATTTAGATACTAGCTTAGTTAGAAAATTCAGTGTGGCCAAGATCAAAAGCAGTCTTACTTCAATATGCTTTTAAACACCCATCTGGAATCAGTACTTACAGATAAATTGGGAGTCTAAAAGGACTTCTCTATCTTTGTAATTATACAGTAACTTGTTTTACAACATATGAATTAAGGTAATTCTCTGATTATTAAATAGTCAATAGGAAGTAAAAAATACTACACTTGCAACCACATGTTTAAAGTCTAATTAAGCTATGTTAAATAGCCTTCTGAAAGCAAGGCAAGAGAAATGCTCATGAAATAACCCTTTATACAGTGTACTTCATGTAAGCACAGAGCCTTAGGATTGAAAAAGGCTATGCATTTGCCCCACACGCACCCAAACTGCATTTAAAGAACGCTCCATAAGTATATAGGTCTGTCAGTACTGTGGTGTAAGCAACTCTGAAACTGAATGGTTTCCTTCAATTTAGGGCACGTAATTGCCGCGGACCGAAGCCCTGTTTCCGGCGGGCCCGGTACGCAAATCAGGTTGAACCCTAGCTTGGCCCGTGCTAGCTTCTGGTTTCCCCTTAATCTGGCTGCTAGATGGATCAGATTTCACGAGACCGCTGGAGACCAGGGTACTTACGCAGCTTGTTGTTAGTAGCTGTTTACTGAAGATCGGATTACAACAAGTAGTTAACCACCGGAGGGAGGGGGAGGGTTCCAGGGGTCTCGGGCATTGCTGCAGCTTCTCGCTATGGCTTAGTAAGCGAGTTCTAGCAGGCACCCATGTCCGACCTCTGCAATGACCTCCGTCCACGGGTTGCGAGGGAGAGTTCTGCCTCGGCTGACTACGGGCGGGGTTATATAGTCAGAGTCAGTCTATGGGATTTAGTGTTTTCGTTCTATTCCTTTTTTGGTATTAGAGCTGGCTTCAGGCACTACAGGGGTTTGGCTTGCTAGGTGGTGTCATGGATCACCGCCTGCAACACAGTTTGCACAGTAATAAGCATCCCCAAAAGTATATTTTACCTGCTTTGAAAATGAGAATAACTAGTCCATTTTGGGGCTGCTAACAATGCTACGTCAGCATTGTTTACAAGAGCCTCAGTGATGTGCAGGGGGATCCAGGTTTTCCATTTTCCACAGAAAAACAGAGTAAAAAATGGACTTCCTCCCCTTACTGGAATGAAATGTTGGTTTAATCAGTGTAGAAGAGAAACCCATGGATTTTGTAGTGAAGCCTCAGCAGGCTGCCAGAGCTCCAGCCTGAAGGGGGCTGGGAGGAAGCGGGACGAGGGTAGTTAGGCAGGGGGCACCACATGCATGTATATGTACATAGCCGCAGGGAGCCTGGAGAGCAGCTCCCACAGGTAAGTGAGGTGACAGGGAGGGTTTCAGACCCCCACAGGGAGCGAGGGCACTGGGCAGGGCTGGGGCTAAGGCTGCCAAGCAGCATTTCAGGCTTGAGGCCCAGGGCTGCAATACATGGCTACAGAGCCCTAGTGAGGAATGGGACAGGGAACAGCTCCCCACCCCAGTGTACACCCAGGGGGACCCACAGCCCCTAGATCTGTATGCAGGGCAGGGATGAGATGGGCTTCCTACTGCAGGCTTGGGCTCCCACCCCACTACCCTCCCCCCCTGGGTCCTCTGCAGCCCAGTGGGGTAGGAGCCATCATTGCAGGGAAGAGAGCAGCTGTGCAGGAAAGTCATTTGCTGCTGCAAGCTCCATACTGCCCTGTCAACTTGTCCCCTGAGCACGCAGGGGCAGCACGGGGTAGTGGCCCTCACAGCTACCACATGCATGGGAGCATCATCAGGAGCTCACACTCCAAGCAGCTTTCCTGAAAAGCTGCACTCTGCCCTGAAGCACCAGGTTTCACCCCTGGGCTGTGAAGGCCCCAGGTGAGGGCAGCAGGGAGGGAACCAGAGACTGCAGTGTACACCTGCCCCACCCCATGCAAACATCTGCAGGGTACGGGTCCCTCCCCCCATTTCCCCAAGGAAAGCACACAGCTGTGGGGAGCCAGCCCAAGCCTGCAGCAAGCAGGCAATTGCAGGGCAGATGGGAGTCAGCTCTGTGCCACTGCAGCAACTGCTGCCTTCAGTCAGGGGCAGGGGGTTGTGGATCTAGGTCCCTGGCCCTGTAGCCCTTGCAGCTGCCCCCACCCCCCGTTCTCCCCACCCCGGCAACTGGGCTGGGGGGCAGGGAAGGTTAATTTTAATCATGGATTGTGGGGAGGGGGTATGAGATCATTTGTGATTTTTATCAGAGAAAAACAGGATCCCTGGTGATTGTGGTATTGGCAACTCTGAAACTAGCTAGCTCCCCTCATGTTCAAGGCTTTTAACAATCAGTCTGGGGCTGTCAGTAAGCCCTGAAAATGAAGGAAGCTAGTTATTTCCAGGGTCACTGACACCACAGTACAGACAGAGCTATTCACATTCATTTTGGAGTGAATACATAGACTTTTTCAGTCCCAAGGGAAAAGAACAGCCGTAAAACTGACTAGCTCTTGTAATTTTCAAGGCTTCTTACAGATGCCTTTTAACAGCTGCTTCTTCTTCACCCTTTCTGAAGCCCTTACAGGGAGTAAAACTGGCTACAAAACAGGCAGATGCAGTTACGGTTAGTATTCAGTTAACTGAAGTACAATTAAATTACACAGTAGACAAGGGAGCTGAAAGGTTTAGTGCATTTGAAGTTGTTTATGCATTTAAACCAATCCATAGACCAGCAGAGTTTGTTAAAATATAACTAACAGGGTAACAAATGAGAACTTGCACTGCATTATGCAGGTATGCAACCTATGCAATGTAAAAGATATTATAATCTATAGTTGCTACAGCTCTCTCCCTTTTACTATTGTATTAAAACAAAAAGACTTTCCAAAAATTGCAGGCCAAAAAACAGTATGCAGTCACATTCTCCCCAAACAGAAGAACAATTTTGAAAGCATAACTTACAGCACTTTTAAATTCAGCAGGTGAAACCCCTCAGCCTACTGTTTTACAAGAGGTCAGACTCAGTTGTAAATTTACACGTCTTTCAGCTATAAATGTTTTCCATTCACTTAATTAAGTCACTGAATTTTGCTACTTTTTGGAAAAGTAAAATGTTTTATGTTGTTTAATGCATTTAAACACAAATCAGTTAACTCAGTACCATTTTAAAAGATTAATACATGAACATGTTGATACTAGCATATGGGCACATCTCCCTATACAGTTGGAAAAAATAGTTCTTTCACTTACACCCACACATACAATAGCAAGTACACAGCAATGCTTGCCCAAGTAGTTGAGATTATGACTAAAACACTATTCTCACATTTCAGTTGTGTGCAAAAGTGTGTCATTATTGGTTAGAACACAAGTTTCTAAACTCTTAGAATACAAGCCCATTTATAAAAACTAAATTTATGAAAGTTCCCATGGTTGGCAAAACCATGGCTGTTAAAACAAAAGGCTTATGGGAAATATAGGGTTAGGGACTTGAATATAAATAATAAAGAACAGACAGTGTATAAAAGAAAAAAAATTGTATATTCACCAAACTTTCTCCATGTGCTAGACAATCCAACAACTCCAATTTTGTTTCCAAGGATATCACTTGCAGTAAACTAGCAAGTGATGAGGCCACACTGTGACTGAGGTCAGGAATGACTGCCAGAAGCTGTAAGAGTTTTTTTGGAAGTGTGACTTCATTTGACTGTGCAATAAACTTGCTCCTGGTCTTCCACTACTCAAAATTAAGCACATAACCTGCTTTGACAGTCGATGAATGGGCAACACAACATGGCAATTTGCAACAGGTTTACCAGTTGGTGGGGAATTGGTTTGGGATCAGAAAAATCCAGAGTGGTCATGGCAATAGAGAAGTGCAAAGGTATTAAGCATGTCATTCCACAATTGGCTATAACATTGGCAATGTGCAAGTGAGTAAGCAGTAGACTTCCTTAACTTTGGAGAAGCAATAGAGACTCTGTCTCTTGTTTGGAAGCCATTAATCAGAAGTTACTTTTCCAGTGCCATAAAAGTAGGACTCTTCCAGGGTTTGCAAACAGGGACATTCTTCTCCCAACTGCCTTTTTTACAGCAGTGCTGTTGATGTGCCAATAGTCATTTTGGGGAACCCAACTTACCCTCTACTTCCCTACTTATGAAACTATGCAATGTGAATAATAGCATGTCTGCAGAGGTTGAATATTGTGCTGCACCT
This sequence comes from Caiman crocodilus, assembly GCA_030014935.1. Classification (NCBI taxonomy): domain Eukaryota; kingdom Metazoa; phylum Chordata; order Crocodylia; family Alligatoridae; genus Caiman; species Caiman crocodilus. Next base: position 109,468,212 of record JAGPOW010000261.1, on the reverse strand, counting down.
GCCCCAAGCTGAAGAAGAAACATTGTTATTAAGGGGACAAGTGAACACAGACCAATTGCTAAACATGAACAGCCACTCACTCATTAGAAGCATAATAAGTCAGCAAGATGCTTGTTTGGCAGATGGCTGTCTGGGGAGAGCAATTCAACAATATGACTTAACACAGCTATACTGTCTTTTCAATTAATTAAAGTGGTGCGTTTTCTGCACTGTTCACAGAGTTGTTATTCACACACTTCCTCAGCTGCGTTGGTGCACTGCACAGACTGCAAACAGGTCATCTCTAGAGTGCCTCTTGCTTTTTTCACACACATTATTTCTCTGCAGATGTTGACACTGCTTCTCAAAAGAAATTCCAGCTGAGGATGTTCATTATATTTACAGCCATAGACAAAAGAAAGGACTTCTTTCAAACAACTGAAGTTTAACAAACACTAGAAATAAAGGCCAGACTATCTTCAGGTGAGTGTTCTGGGCTGTGAACCAAGGACATAAAAAGTTGACCAAAAATCATTTCAGTTACTTGTGGTTTGACTGAGTCAGCTTCCAAGTGAAATCAGACAAAGCAAGCCTAAGACTGCTTGGCCTGTTAGCTGCCTGCCTCTAACAGGGATGGTGCCACCAATGGCAACAAGTCACAGAATAAGAAGAGAAAGCTTCCTATCACAGGAGAAGAGACAAAAATGTGGCCATATCTAGGACCATCAAGAGAAGGAAGAGGATGCGAAAGGATTATCCTCATTCTTTTCATTCTCCATCGTTAGGTTTCCACAAAGCGAGTGCAGTGATAACAGGGGGTCCCTTAGTATAGCATTAAAACTCACTGTATTGAGGACAAGTCAGTGGTGCAGATCAAAATGTTTTGTTCCAAGAGCACATCTTGTAGCAAGCTTGCTGCATTCTTCATCATTGCCCGGCTCACGCAGGGGTTTGCTCCACCTTTTCCTCATATGCCTCTTTATTTCTATGACTGCCCAAACTTCAGTTTGAACTGCCCCTTTTCACAGCCCTCCCAAAGGAGTGCATCAGGGCTGGCCAAGTAGTCACCTATGGGTTGTGTGCAACCCTGCCTGACTGCCATTTCCCTTCCCCATTTGCTCTTGCTGTACAGTTGCAAGGGGAGCTGGAGCGTCCAAGCTGTGTCTGCAGCAAAGAAGGGAGCCTTCTTACACCACAGGGGAAGGGGTAATGCTGGGAGGGAGGGGAGCAAGCCAGGCTGTGTGTGCAGGGGGCGGGGCAACACAGTGCCACAGTGCATATGGATGTGAGAGGGGGAAGCACTCTGGCTAGCTATGACCTGTTTATGCAGCACTATAGCACCGGTTGCCTGGCTCCCCCCACATAGCCAGGAGCGAGGAGCCTACTGCATGCAAGGACACAGGGCTCGGAATAGGGAGATGGGCTGTCCAGCATTGAATTTCCAAGTGGGAGAGGGGGTAACTGGGCTGCTGGTGCTGCAGAGCTTCCGGTGCATCTGGGAGAGGGGCTGCTCAGTGCTCTACCTTCACCATGTGCACACAGGGGGAGCTAGGTTGCCTATGCTGGTGGGGAGCTACCTGTGGCATGTACAGCTAGGGGAGCAAAGGAAATGAAAGCCATTGGATGAAGCAATTTGCATATGTTCATGCATGCAAGCTGGCAGGGGAGGAGGGGAAAAAAGGCACTTCTAAAAACACCCTGAGAATTTGGGAGAGGCAAACAAACCAACCAACCAACCAACCAAAAAACAGGTTTCAATTCAACTAGACCCTGTAGCAATGGAGCTCCAGAACTCTGGCCAAAACAGAGCCATGTGGGATATACAGTTAAGGACTTCTTGAGCCAATCCAATCAGTGTCTCTATTATGTACATATATCAGTTGAGGGCTTGCATTGCTCCAAGAGCAGGGTAGCTTAGTCAACACAAAATCTCAATGTTGTCAGTTTTACACTAAAACTTATTTATGGGTACATACAAACTTACAACAAACAAACTTGTTGTAAACAAGGCTTCATATCTTCCATGTAAACCAGGCTTCATATCATTCAGGAAAGCGGCTTGCTTACCAGACCCAACCCCACCATCCAGCCTGTGGGGCAGGATGAGTGATACCCATACTCTAATCCATTCCTATACACTCAGTTATTAAGCTGTTTGCCAGCAACCACTTACTCCTTAGCTCAATAATTCATCGTCAACTCATTGAAATAGCAGAGGCCAATGATTTTGATGCCAGCACTCAAATTCAATATCCACTAACAATTCTGTTAGCACGGGGTATTACTGGGTTTGGATACTTGGGGACTCAAGAATGAGACAGGTAATTAATTTCAAGGTGTTTTATTGGTTATATACTCACAGACGCTCAACCAGCAAAGGGCTGGCCGAGTGAAGAAGTAGTAGTCTAAGCAAGGAGAGGTGAAAGCTCTAGCAGCGAGTTGTGACCGTGCTTCTCTACAAGTTGTTGTCTTGTGAAGTTTCCAGGCACGGGAACAAAGCAGGAGTTTAAACAGAAATTTAAGCAGCAGGGGGCAGATGGATGCTTTACCAGCAGGTCGCGGCTGCAGTGTCTTTACAAGCTGCT
>JAGPOW010000261.1:109451016-109465548 GCA_030014935.1 Caiman crocodilus | reverse complement strand
CGTTTATGTTCTATTTTTAGTAAGGCCATGTTATATTGGTTTTTTTCTTTACCTGCCATAGTGGCACACCACTTTACAGTGTTCACTAATTTTGACAAATTCATGGAAGAATAGTTAGTTGTTTTATACAGGAACTGCTGAAGACCTGTAGGCCTCGCTCAAGACAAACTTCACATGACAGTAAGTAGTCGAGGGCAACAAATAAATAAGCTGTGTTCATGTTTAGTCCCTTTATATGCAGAGATCATAAGATTAGTACAGCTGCCAAATAACAGTATTATCTATCAGTTAACAGTTGAGACATGCACTTTGGTGCTACAGTCAAGGTTCAGTCCATGCTGACTTCCAGGTGAACAGATTGTTGCAAAGCCTTACTTCAGTCTGTCACAAGCTACTGAATGAATGCAACTATTTTGTAATTTCATATTTGCTGCAGAGCTTCTGCATCATTCTGAAGCCTGTAACATATATCAATATACAAAGCAAAAGAAATGATATGATTGGGGAAAATATGCATTTGTGCAACTGAAAGCATTCATCCTGAAAATAGCTTTTCACTGCTTTGGCATGAACTGCTTCCATTAACAGATCCAAAGGCCAAGAGCCACGTAAGTAGAAATATGGAACTATTCTCTCCATAGTTCTCTTCTTTCAAAAAAGTGAGTCTTTCTACACAAGGGGCACAGGTAGGGCAGTCAATGAAGTTAACTTTACTGAAACTTGCACCAAAATGTGGCTAAATAACGAACCCCGGTTTCTGGTATCATAGATGGTAGGGTCAGAAGAGACCTAAGCAGATCATCAAGTCCGACCCCCTGCCATGGACAGGAAAGGATGCTCGGGTCAAATGACCCTAAGCAGGTGGTTGTTTTGCCCCAGAGTAGGGACGAACACCACTTCCCTTGGAAGTTGGTTCCAGCTCCTAGACATCCTGACCACGAAGTAGTGCCTCCTGATGTCTAGCATGAATCTACTCTCAGTCAATTTATGGCCGTTGTTCCTTGTTACTCCCAGCAGTGCTCGGGGGAACAGGGACTCTCCCACCACCTGCTAGTTCCCCTTGGCCAGTTTATAGACGGCCACCAGATCCCCCCTCAGCTTTGTCTTGTGGAGGCTGAACAGGTTCAAGTCCCTTAACCTCTCCTCAATACAGCACCTCCAACAAATTAAGGGAAGAAACGGTGATCTTTAACAAAAATGCATACTTGAGTTTAAAAAAAAAGGTACTAATATGAGCTTAGCCAAAAGACTTATTTTAAAAGCAAAGGAGTTGATGACAGAGATACCAATACAAAGGATTATGACTATTGCACTGGATTAGTTTTATTGAACATGAAAAAACATTCCTACACATAACAAATATTCCTTACCTAACTTGCATAAGGAAATCAAACATTTCCACTACCACTGAAGTAGAATATTTGAAAAAGAAGACCGTAATCTTAATGATGATGACAATGATGGTGAACATAGATCAGCAAGCCTGGAAAAGAAAAAACTGTATTTTTATCCTGCTGTATTGAACAACAGCAAGTATTCACATTAATGTTAAATTCTGGTGCTGATTCTAGATTTTGAAAAACACACATGGTATCTCATTGATTAACTAGATTTTCTGCCTGTGCATGCCACACTGAAGAACTGGGACTAGATGAAAAACCACTTGGCCACTAATAATCTACACCACCGATCTCCTTGAGTTATCCTTCAGTCTGTTTCCTCAACAAAAAGAAAATTCTATTTTAAGACTTTTTTTTAAATTAAAGCCTTTTTTAATTTCAACATGTACTAACCAAAATAAGTTTAGCAATAATAGAGATCTCAAAAACAAATAAAAAGGTGGCTTGGGATAATGGGTAGATGCAAGCACACTCAGTCATACCAGCCATAGAAATGAACTGTACCTAAAGGCTTGTTAATCTCTTCTACTTAACTTTGTAGGGTGTGGAGGCATCTAATATTTCAAAATAAGTGTGCAAGCTAAATGTTTGTCAGTTTAAATTTTATATTATTTCTTAATTATATAATATTATTGTATTCATTTTTACCCAAGAACATTCAAATGATTGTGGTCATGTAAAGGAAGGTTATAAAAACCAAGGACTGCCCATTCAAGGCAATACCAAGAACAGTTTTGTTTCCTCAAATACCTCATCTGCACTTGTTCTGAAATGCTGCCAGTCTAGAATTACACAGCGAAGCCTGCCCACAGTTTCAAAAGCTTCTAGTGCCAGCTTGCTCCAGTAGTGCCATTTAAAGATCCAAGCACAAGGTATATACAGCTATCTGGATTTTATAAGATTGCTCACAGAATATTTGTTCCATTTACCCTGCTTCTGGCCACCTTAGGAAGCATGCTGCCAAGTGCCAGTAATTGGAAACTCAAGGATTTTTAATTATGTGGAATTCAAGAACAGTAATTTTCTGCAACACTACCTAGTTCCCTATCTGAAATGTAACTAAGTCAAATGAAATGTAACTAAGTCAACTGAAATGGCTCTGGACTTCCACTGCCAACCCCACATTCTGCAACTGCACCTCTTCTAGAAAGGGACTCAAAGCCAGTAACTCACAACCTGAACACCAATGTGTAACAGAAAACCAATTTGAGAGGTCTTTTACAATTTCCTAGACAGATGGGCAATGGCTGCTGCCTGCTGTTATTCTACCCACTATCTCACATCGGTGATATTTAGAGCCCAGACATCCAAGTTTCTGGTTGATAATTCATTCAGATACGTGGAGAGTTAGCAGTGGTCTCATTTCACTTGACACTCCCTTCAGACAAAGTTCAATTGAAAAGTGAGACTGTTGCTACACTCACCAACTCCCAAGAACAGTGACCTGCACATCCTCCTTCTCTCCTTCAATGGTGCAAACAGTGGTAAACTGAAACAAAAACTACAAGCTCCACTACAAATACTATCTTCCAAAGTCCATTCAGAATCATGATTCCTGCCTCAGCAGAAGGACAGAGTTGTTATTGTTAGATGTGCACCAATACACTGTCCCAATATCAGATTGGCACCAATATAAAGAAAAATGTCTGTACTGGAAACAGGCCGTATCAGGCCAATAAATGGCCTGTGCATGCACGCAGCTACAACACAGCACAAGCAGTGAGAAGCACAACCAGGCAGTTTGGAGAGCTGTCTCCAGGTGGTAAGGCTGGTGTAGTAGAAGGAGAAGTCACCCCAAAATTCACCATGGCCCATCCCACCACTCTAAGCACCACCACCATCTGGCCCAAGCCCAGCTGGGAAGAGCCTGGTGTAGCCCCGGCCCCAGCCTACCACTCTGCACAGATCTGGGGGCATATGCCCCCTACACTCATGCCCTCCCAGACGAGTGGCATGCAGCAGTGGGAGCCACCCCCTGCGCATCTCTGCACCTCTTGGACAAGCTACGGCTCTGTCCCACACCCGCCCTGGCTGGGCAGCATTTACCCCAGCCCCTGCCCCATTCCTCCCTCATTGCAGGGGCCTTGATCCCCCCCCACCAATGCCCTTTCTCTTCTTCCCCCGCCCTTCCACCACACCAAACTTACCAGCTGCATGCAGGTCTCCATGCTGCTAGGCTGGTATTGGAAATTGGATTGGTATGGGCCTACGCGCCTCCTTAAAAATCAGCTATTGGTATCGGCCCCAAAAATGTCTATTGGTGCATCCCTAGTTTTTTTTTTTTTAATGGAAAAAATCTATTCTATATAAATTAAATCTCTTATTCTGGAGGCCAGATCGTTATAGTCTACAAGAGAAGCAAGCAGATGGAAATGATGGTCTGAAAGCTTTTAAAGTTGCAACAGGCAATGATGTATAAACCATGAAGTGAAGATGATGATAACAAAAGGTTATAAAAAATTAAAAAATGAACTTAATCTTCTGCAGCAAAGTGCAGATTCAATGCATCTGTGTAAAATTTTCCTAGATAGTAGCATTTTAAGAAAAAAAGAATTTATTCTATAAACAATAACAACTCTGTCCTTCTGCCAAAAGGAGGTAGGGAGAAATCATGATTCTGAACTGACTTTGGTAGATAGCGTTTGTAGTGGAGCTTGTAGTTTTTGTTTTGATTTACCACTGTTTGCACCATTGAAGGAGATAAAGAGGAGGAGGAGAAAGAGGTCACTGCTCTTGGGAGTTGGCGAGTGTGGCAACACTCTCACCTTTCAATTGAACCTTGTCTGAAGGGAGTGTCAAGTGAAATGAGATGACTGCTAACTTTCCACATATCTGAATCAATCTATAAATTAAAATACTACCAAATGCTTCCTGTCTAGGAAAACGACTTGTGCCTCAGAAGTTAAGAACAGCCACTTTAAAAATAAGATTTGCAGGATTTGTTCCTCAATAGATAACAAGTAGCTCAAACTTGGAAAAGGCAGGGCAGCAGGCTTATTCATAGAAACTGTAATCTTCCCTACATGCATTTTTAAGGTATCCTTTGAAGAATTTCACTACATTTTCTAATCCACACAATAACATTTAAATTTAGTCATTCACCACTATCATTCATTTTCATTCAGTTAGCTGACAAATGCTAACTGAGTTTTAAGTACAAGAATAGTATCCTTTAATGGAACAGATTTAAAGTAATATTTCAGCTCTCCACTCTAGATTCTTCTTTATTTTTTGTCAAGATACAAATGCTTTAGTAAAAATCAAAGCAGATTATACAGGTTTCCCTTGCTTTATGTGGGCTCTGTATGTGTGAGTTCACTCTTATGCGATGACCCTTTTTACACCAAAAATTTGTTATATGCGAGGTAAATTCACTCGTATGCAATAGGTGTGGTGGAAGCACAGTCAGCTGCTTTATGCGATGCATTGTAGGAGTGATGCACACCAAAATATATATCACACCAAATATATCCTGTATGGATCTGTGCTCCTTGCTCATTGCCTGCAACACGTGTTTCTGTAGTTGCCATCCCAATTATGATAATGCCTTGTACTTGTGTGTACTGTCTGCTGTTGGTGAGTACCAAAATTGTCTTGGGGGTCAGTAAGTCGAGGTCTTGGAATATATCCCTGTTTGTTACATTATAAAAGCGGGCTCCTTTTATGAAAATGAGTTACGCACCCTTTTCCAAGAACGCATGTGCAGCATAAAGCAAGGGAAACCTGTAGACTGCAATAAACTAGCAGCACTCAGTTATTCAAAATTCCTCAAATTCATGTTCTTAAAAAGGTGGCAAAATCTGTTCTAACTAACAATTAAAAAGTCACCCACAAGTACAAAGGAGGCACAAGAAAAGTCCTTTCTAATTTAATTTACATCAGACTCAGAGACTTAAATGCAAACTTAAATTTTATACTTCTTCCCAAAACTGGTTTAAAAAAAAAACAAAAACGAGACAAACATTTCAATAAAAATACTTAGAAGCATCCACTCAATTCCTAAACCAGTTTCAATTACTCAGTAGTTACTTCTCATATGGCATCATTTATTGCAGGCAACAACATGGAAATGTTTATGAAAATGTGACAGATGAGGCTTTTATCTCCCCAACCTCTGAAAAGCAATACATATTTAAAAATAAAACATACATTGTAATTCAGTATGTCCTACTAGTTCAGAGGAGTCTAGTAAGAGGAAGGAAACAGATTTTTTTTTCAGCTGGAAAAAGACAACCAAACACCTATGCACAAAGAGAAAGTATTCCTGGTTCCTCTCACCCAAAAAAATATAGCTCCCAGTAAAAGGTTACAGAAAAAGCCCTACTGTTACTCAAATTTAGATTTAGTTCAGTTTACCACTAAAGACAAATCCAACTAACATGCAGTAGCTCTGGCCAACATATGAGAGGTTGATGTTAACTAATAAAAAATGTTCTTTTAAACCTGTTTGATGCAACTCAAATGCCAAACCAAGTAAGTACTTACTAGCTCAACAAAAGTAAAGTGCAACTTGGTAATTTCTTCTAGGATTTGATGTTTCTCAGTTAATAAGGTGCATAATTAAAAGTGGAAAAATTGTACCTTTGTGGGGTAAAAAGGCCTGCTTCTAGCCTGTTCTTTAAACAACAGCAGAGTTCTAGCACTAATTAAAGTAACTTAAAACTGCCACATGCTTTGCTTATTAAGTTAGAGAAGGCAATGTGGCTGGTAGTTAGAACAAGGGACCTGGAGCTAAGGAATGTTCATTACTGCTCTGCTAGTTTCTCACTGTGTAAGTTGAGGCAAGTGAAAACTACTCCTTGTTCTTCCCATTTGTAAAATGGGGATGATATTTACTGATGTACAGTACCCACATCTGAAGTTTAAAAGGGTCACAGATTATCTGTTTCATTATGATATATTTAAGCTTTTATCATCTGAAACTGTTTTATAAAAGCCTGTCTTCTAGACTACTGGTTTTTCAACCTGTAAGGGGTCAGCAAAAGATGCCTCTGATCAAAAGCATGTGAATACTCACACTACAATTCAATGGGATCTACACCTCCATTTGAAATTTCCAAAGGGGTTCACAAGCAAAAAAGAGGTTGAAAACCACAGTTCCAGACAGAACGGTCATACATGATGGAACTTGTATCTAAAATGAAGTTAGTCAGGTCACAAACTGGAACTCTAAGAGCAAACTATATAAAGACACAAAGGTTCAGAAATCCATTTTACCTCGGCTATAATTTCTCAGTTTAAACTCTAGTAAGAAGAAATAAGAAATAAGCTAAAAACTGACTTGCAACTTTTGCTGGAAGCCACTTGTTCTCATTATGAAGCACAGCGCTAAGTCTTGCCTTCACTTAACCAAAGGCAATTTTTCAACATAACATCTGCCAGTCTGAATGATAGCACAATTACATTTTTTAAATGAAAAAATGCAAGTTATATTGTTTGTTTTCTCTTCTCTCACAAGCACTCTTACAAAATAAAAATGAGCTAATTTACTTCCAGCCCAGTTCTGCTGTGCTTACTCATACTGAGTAGCTAATAGGTCTATTCAAGTCTAAGGGAATACTCCTAAGAGTAAGAACTATTCAGTATAGATAAAGGTAGCAAAACTGGGCCTCCATTAGCAACTCAGGCTTTCCGCATACAGTCAAAGAAAAAGCTATGTTGAACTAAAATCTGTACGCAACTGGAAAAAAAAACAAACAACCAAAAGGTTAAAAAAGAAATAAGATCAAGAATGCAGTCAAACAAGCAAAGTAAGTTTTCAAATGCACTGTTGCTTTAAAAGGAAAAATCTAGCTGAGAAATATGAAACCAAGCTACACAAGGAAAATCAAAGCTGATTTGATGTCTTTATCCCTACTGAGACATTAATCCAAGTACAAGCAGGATAGACATTACATTTGGATATGTACACAAAATTGAAGAATTCCTCCAATACCATAACCATTTAGACTCTTTAAAGGAGACTAATTAAAACTGATACATTAATATTGGCAGGCAATTTAATAGATCCTACTAAGTACCAAGACGACTCATCAAACTTCAAATTAGGCTATTTGCAACTTCTGGATTTAGAAGACATTGAATTATTTTGGGGGGTTCTTTGTTTTTGGTTTTTTTTTTAGCTGACACAAAAATTCTTTCTAACTAACTGGTCAATTACATAGTTCAAGGTTACTTCCAATTAGTTAAATTCTGACATTAAATTTTGTAAAAGAAAATATTAGTATCTGGCAGACACCTCAAAGCACTGAGCTCCACATAGGCAAAACTCTGAACAGTCCTGTTCACTTCAGCAGGGTTCCAAAGAGATCCAAGGGTATATGCATAAGAGCCTAGGAAGATCAAAAAGAGGATATATATGGAACAGGTATTAGAAAGACAGCTAAATTATTTGGAGTCTTACAGGAACAATATTACTGTGACTCCCATGCAAATATATGCAGAGTAATATTTTCCCAAACATTAGCATACAGAATGCCTATCATTGAAGAAAGCTCTCTCTCTTTATCAGGACAGGTACTCCACATTTTTTATTTTAGTTGGATATTGTAAAGTTCTCTGCGTATCTCATGATTTCATACTGAACAGAAAGGAAAAAGAAAACAAACCCTACACAATTTTTTTTTTTTTAATTGTTCTTATAACTGTTCCTCTCCACAGAAATCTCAAATTTCTATTAAGGCCACACACTTTAAATACAGCTAATAAATCTTATCAATATCATAGCAGAGCCCAAATAAAATCAGGTCTCCATTATAAGAAACACTGCATAGAACAAGTAAGAAATGATCCTGCCCTAAAAAACTGACATTCTAAACAGGATACACCTAAACAAAGAAACCATAATATTTTTCCCATTTTGAAGACTGAGAACAAAGATGGAGAACCATGGTTATGGCTTGACCAAGGTCATACATGGTCTATTGAAGAGCCAGGAAGACAGCCTAGATCTTTATGACATGCAGTTAAATCATTTTGATTATGGCCTTGACCCTGAATTTGGATCAGTGTGAGTATACACACAGAAAAACTCAATACTTTTTTAATATTAAAATCAGTTATGCTACATATGGTCTACAAGTATACTAAATTTTGGCTACAAAGTAGGGAACACAAATAATTCCTATGTATGTGTAACTGACCTTGGATTTAGTCTATAAAGGTGCATCTCTACTCTGCCTTCTATCTGATTTTAGACTAACATGGTTAACTTCCTCTCTGCTCTGCTTTTTAGGTTGGAGATCATTTTTGGAATTTAAGAAGAACTGGAAATCTACCCCCCCACACCCATTCAGCACGTGAGTCTGTGGGGAGAGAAGGCAGGAGAGGAAAGGGCTTTGGGGGCGGGGCTGGTCAAGGCCCCAGCCCTGCCTCACTCCCTCCCTCACTGCTGGGGCCTTGATTGCCCCCCCTTCCAGGCTGCAGCTGCAGTCTGCCTTCTGCCAGGCCCACTAGCCTCTGGGACCCATGTCCTTGGAGGGGGGTGGGCGGCAGAGAGGCTGCACCAGGCTGTTTCCGCCAGGCCTGGCCTGCACTGCACTCAGCAGTAGCGCTAGGAGTAAGGGGAGGGGCTATTCCCCCAGTCCCCTGGTGGCCCCTCTCCCAGCACTGCCACTCCAACTACCTGGCCTGAACACTACTCTGGACCCAGCCTGCCCTGCCCCACATACAGATATAGGGATACTTGCCACCCCCCCCCAATGCTCTCCTGGGCTGCATGCTCCACCCCCCAGCAAAGTTGATCTAAGCTCTGTCCCCTGCCCTGGCTGTGCAGGGCTTCCCCACTCCCTACCTGCAGCTGCCAGTGCTGCCATGCATTTGGGAGCAGAGCAGGGCAGGGCATGTCCCCCCTTCCTCCCCCCCATGTATATCTGTGCATGGTGGGGGCAGCTGCAGCTGCCAGCTGGGCTTTGCACCCCAAGTCCCACCGCATTTGGCCCCCAGACCTCTGCTCCTTCCCTCCCCCACTGACTGACCTGCTGGGCTGGGGGACAGGCAGGTGCACACACTCAGCCCAGGATCAACTTGAAGAGGCTCAGAGATCTACCAGTCAATCGCAATCAACTAGTTTCATGACCACTGCTTTACACAGATTTCAAAGCCAAGCCAAGCCAAAAAACAAAAAGCATCTACACTTATTGGATAGGGGGGATAAAGTTACAAGACAATACCCATAAGCTATATCTACCCAAATTTCTGCTCTTAACTAAAAATATTTTTTGGAGCAACAAGTACAGTCAACAAGTAATTGAAAAGATCAGCACACAATGCAACTCTTCCTCTCACTTCCCCACTTTTTTTTTCCCCCCCATTTTGGGGGCATGGGGAAGTCTTTCCTGTTCCAATCTATTTTTAGTTTGGTGCACTGGTATTTTGGACCATTTCCAAAAGTAGTCTTTATAGGGGCTTCACAACTAATGCCAACTTTCCCATTTATTTTAGCACACTTCTCTAGTTAATGCTGTGTTGCTCTATGAAGTACAAGGGATCCAGCAGTTCCAACATTTCAAATGCAACTATGTTGCAACCTAGGAAATAGTCTTTAAAAAAAATGAAACCCAAAAAAACAACCCCTAGCATCTGCAAAATTCAGAGCACTCTTCTGCTTTCGTAAATCAAACCTGAAGGTTACAGCAGCTCATTAGCAGTGTCCCTATGACAGAAAGCGCAAAAACTATTACCAACAATCATAGCTGACCAATAATCTACTTTGTCTAACAGTCAACGAAACAATCAACTTTGAACAGTGAAGTCTACAAGTTATCGCCTTGCATCCACACACACAATACCAATGCTCCTCATTCTTTCAAAGGGTCCTGGAACCAGGAACTTGGGGCCTAAATCCAATGTCTCACTGATGCAATTCCATTGAGAATAACCCTAGTTGACGATGCTGTGAGCAAAAGAGCATCAGACCCCGTCCTAGCCAGTCGCAATGGCCTTCAAAAGAGACCCAGAGTGATTTGAGAAACTGCTGCTCCTTTAACAAAAGCGCTCAAACAATTCAAGGTCCTAACTGCTTCATCCAAGCTAGGCAGGGTCAGACATGGGCCCGGGGAAGCAATCTCTTTTGTGTTTTTACCTGTTTTCTCCCTGTTTGGTGTTGGAAGGCGGAGGGTGCAGCACAGTCTGATTCCCTTCCATCTCCACAATACACTTGGTATTCAAGTCCAGCTCTGGAAGAGAGCAGGACAGAAAGGGTTTTACCCACTGTCTAAGAAACTTTCACCTGGCCCCATGCACAAAAGGGGGGGGGGGACGACACACTCTCTCCACAAGGATTTCTCCATATCCTGCCCCTACACAGAGGGGGATAGCCCCACACAAAGTTTCTCCACAACCCTCTTCCCCCAGGCTTCTTCACACCCTTCCCCTACACAGCACAGCTCCCTCCCCCCAACCTGTCTTTTCTACATGGTCACCCTGCACAAGACAGCCTGCCTCCCCCTACCACCAGGGGTTCTCCACATTTTCCCCCCTTCCCCATGCAGAAGGGGACCCCCACACACATACCCACACTCTACAGGGCTTCTCTGCATCCTCCCTCTGCCCCAGGCACAGGTGTGAACACACACCACACACATACACCTCTGCAAATCCCCACACACACCACAAGGGCTTCTGTGTTTGGAGGCAAGGGTAAGATGTGGACAAGAGGACATCCCTCCCCCACAAGACACAGGGCTTCTCCACATCCTCCTCCTGCTTTCATGCACAGAAGGGTACACCCACAAATGCGTTCACATTCACAGGGCTTCTCCACATCCTCCCTTTACCCCAACACATAGAAAGGGACACTCCCCATACACATGTGCATGCATGCACATGTATCCCCCAGTGCTTCACCACATCCTCCCTGCACCCCCTATAGAGATGGGGACACCCCCGCACACACAAATATATGTACACATGCACATGCCTAGAGCTTTTCCACGTCTCCTTACTTCCACGCAAAAGGAGACATACATACCTACATCAGCATGCACACATGTACGCAGAGCCGTCCGGGGTGGGGGGCAGCAATTGGGGCATCTGTCCCAGGCCCTGTGCTTTGGGGGGCCCCACAGACAGTGCTGTACAGGCCGAGCCACAGCCACCGTGTGCCACCAGCTCTGTTGCGGCAAACAGCCAGCTCCATGTTCTGGCTGCTTGCCACCTGTCCCCCCACCCCACTTATATGCCCTGGACTCCGCACACCCCTAAGGGATGGCTCTGCACATACACGCACACCCAGCTTCTCCACATCCTCCCTCTGCTCATACACAAGAAAGAACAAGCCCATTAATGCACCCACTTTTCTCCACATCCTCTCCTTACTCCTACGCAACAAAGTGGACAAGCCCAGGACACACACAGATGCACAGGTTGTCCATGTCCTCCCTTTGCGCGGAAGAGAACACACGCAGTCACTCACTCCCCCCCGCGGGTTCTCCACATCCCCCCTTCCTCCCGTGCACAGCAGAGGGCACCCTCGCACTCCCTGCCCTCCTTCTCCACCCCTTGCCCCATGCCCAACAGGGCGCGCACACGCCCCCCGACGGCTCCCCACCCCGAAGAGCACCCACAGGCGACCAGTGGCCGTCGGCGGAGGACACGACTCCGCGCTGGCTCCGGTCCAGCGCCTGGGAGGTTGGTAGGGCGGGGGTTGGTGCTCACCTCGGCGGTTCAGGGGCCGGACCCTAACGGCCACCTTCACCTTGGTGTCCGCCATGGCCGGGCGGGTGGGCAGCAGCGAGGCGGACAGTCAGCGCCTCAGCGGCCGGGGCTGCCGGGCCATACCGGACGGCTGGGCGAAGTGGCGCCAGTGATGGGGCAGCCCCGGCCGCCCCCGCCTCCTCCCTTCGTCGTCAGGCCGCGCCCGGCCCTCGCCCCGCCTGCGCAGCGGCGCCCGCCGCCATCTTGCGGCCGTGCCAACCCTGCGCCCGGACCGCAGCCCTGGAAGACTGGACCGGGGAGGAGGGGTACGGACGCATCCGGAGAGAGCCGGAAAGAGCCGAGTACCTTCGGGAACCAAACGATGGGCGGGGCGGGGCCGCGGGGCCCCGCCCGCGGCCACCACCTCGCCCCGCCCACAGTAGACGTCTCCGCTTCCCGAGCATGCGCAAACCGCCCCCCCGGCCCCTGACACCTGGTGCGGCTATCTCTGAGCATGCGCAAACTAGCCTCGCCCCTCCCCAGGTGTGGCTATGTGAGCATTCGCACACTACCCCTCCTCCCCTCGTGCGGATGTTTGCGTAAGCGCGGTTGGCCCGTCAGGTTTTTGCCTCGCACTTCGTCCCGTGTCACGTGCTCAGACCTGGGCTCTGAAGGCGGGGAGAGCTGAGTTCTGGAGGGTAGTGGGGAGAGTGGGCAATGGGGAAGGGACAGAGCAGGGTTAGTTTAAAGCAGGAGGATTAAGGAGGGGTGGGCTGAGGTGTGGTCCTTCCTGCCACACCTCTTGGCGGAAGGGCTGCAGATGGACCTAGAACAGTTTAGCAACTGGGCAACCAAATGGTGGGTGAAATGCAATGTAGCTAAGGATCAAGTGAGGCACTAAGGCAAAAAAGGTAACTCTAACTATCCCCATGCTATGCTGGGAGCTACACCACGGGTTACCACAGGGGAAAGTTCTGGTAGTCATGGTGAGCTACTAGCCAAAAACCACAGCTCACTACCCAGCATCCGTTAAAAGGCAAACAAAATGTTACGATTTAGTAAAAAACGAACTGAAAATAGAGTAGAAGAGATTACTTTGGGGATCTGGATCTGTTTTAAAATCACAAATTCTCTGATAAAAACACCAAACTCTGCCACTTCCCGCCCCTGCTGGTACCCTTCACTCCCCCATAACCTCCCCCCACTATTGGTGATGGTCCTCACTCCCACCCTGCAGCCCCCCAGCCCTGCCAGCTCTCAACAAAGAGTCTCCTGTCCTTCCAGCAGGGCTGGAAGGGGCCCCTAGCTGCGAGGGCTACAGAGCCAGGAACCTGGGTCCACAGCCCCCTGCCAACCACAGCAGCGTCAAAGTCCCAGTTGCCGCCTATAGGAGGCGGTGGCTGCTGCAGTGGAGTGGAGCATTGAGCCCTGCTCTCCCTCCCATCTGGGTGTCATAGGTTCATATTTGTAGAGTTGGAAGGGACCACAATGGAGCATCGTGGTCGACCCGCTGTCTCTGGCAGGAAATAGGTCTGAGGTCAGATGACCCCAGCCAGGTGACTCTTTAGCCTCCTCTTGAAGACCTCCAAGCTAAGTAATAGCACCATCTCTTTTGGAAGACTATTCCAGATCCTGGCCCTTACTGTGAAAATTTTCTTCCTAATATCTAACCTAAATCCAATCTCAACCAGTTTACACCCATTATTCCTAGTCACCCCCTGGAGCACCTTAGTAAATAGTGCTTCTTCTATTCCCTGTTGACCTCTCCTAATAAGTTAGGCGGCCACAAGATCTCCCCTCAGCCATCTCCTGTGAAGGCTGAAGAGATTCAGCTCTCTCAACCTCCCCCGGTAGGGTCTATCATGAAGGCCACTAATCATGTGAGTGGCCTTCCTGTGGACCATCTCCAGATTCCCTGCGTCCCTCTTGAAATGCAGCACCCAATACTGGACACAGTACTCCAGCTGATCAGTGCCGCATAGAGGGGGAGCATCACCTCCTTTGATCTATTAGTCATGCACCTGCTAATGCACAACAAGGTGCGATTGGCCTTGTTGATGGCCTCGTTACACTGCCGGCTTATGTTCATCTTGGAGTCGATTATGACTCCAAGATCCCTCTCTGCCTCTGAGCTGCTGATAAGGACACTCCCCAACCTATAGGTGTGCTGGGGGTTCCTCCTTTCCAGGTGGAGTACCTTATATTTATCTTTATTAAATTGCATCCTATTTCTCTCTGCCCATTGATCCAACCTGTCCAGGTTGGCCTGAATCTGCTCCCTGCTCTCTGATGTACTAACTTTGCCCTATAACTTGGTATCATCAGCGACCTTGGAGAGAGGGCTCTCCATGCCCTCAACCAAATCACTGATGAAGATATTGAATAATATCAGTTCAAAGACTGAACCCTTTGGGACCCCACTGCCCACCTCCCTCCAGGCTGAGAAGGAACCATCCACCACCGCTCTCTGGGTGCGGTCCCTAAGCCAGTTGGCCAC
>JAGPOW010000261.1:109428447-109445737 GCA_030014935.1 Caiman crocodilus | reverse complement strand
AGGTGGTTCAAGCACCTACTTTGAACGCCTTCAAGAGATATTTGGATGTTTATCTTGCTGGGATCCTATGATCCCTGCTGACTTCCTGCCCCTGGGGCAAGAGGCTGGACTTGATGATCTTCCGAGGTCCCTTCCAGCCTTAGTGTCTATGAATCTATGAAATTCCTCACATCCTAAGTACTAGTAGTAAACCATAAAGAGTGAAAAATAGAATATAATTTTAAAGTTTGGAGGGCCAGAGGAGTTGTGCATTTAAGTGTTCTAATCATTTGAGTATCACACAACATGAACCCCTTGAGGCTCTGCTTTTTATGAAAAATACCTCTTTAAGTTCTTTAAAAAAATAAGTAGTTCTGGGAGCAGTAGAGCATCCATAGTTTTAAAACATCAGCCAAAACAGGCAGACTTTCTACCTCAGAAGGATTTGTATCAGTGTTCATGAATGTAGCATCTGAACATAATTTAACTTGAGGAGGAGATCACTAGATGCACAGCTGGAGGGAAGCTCTTCCAGGCACAGCCCTTGGAATGGAGTTCCAACCAGAAAAAAATAAAGCATAAAGATCATGGAAGGTAAACAGGGATAGCAGTGCCATGTTCAGTTTGAAGCATGGGTAACAGACAAGCATAGAGATGACAGCAGGGTCAGATTTATGGAGAATCTTTGTTTTCTTCCCTTAAAAAGCACGTTTTAAGTTAAGGGGTGCAGGTTGTACCCGTATTGGTCTACAGGCAAAAGGAATCAGAATTCTGGGTAGAGGCAATATCTTATATTAGACCAACTAGATATTTGCAAAAAAATATTCCTTTTGCCTGTAGACCAATATGGCTACAACCTATATCCCTGAAACATGGACAATACTGAAACTAGCAATTTTTTAAATTAAAACTTCATAATTTTACAAGAAGGAAAAAAAATGAAATACCTTGAAACCTGAAAGCTGACACCCGTGCTCCTGCCTTTTGTTTTGAGAGAAATGTGCATGTTCACAGAGCTCAGAGCTATATCAACACAACAGAAATTCCTTGCCCAGAAGAGCCTTCCATCTACCCATCCTTCTGCAAAATATGAAATATCACAACCAGAAGGAAACATAATTCAACATCCTGCTTACCATCAGACAACTTCAAACTAAATAGACTGCTCTAACTTTTATCTGAGTCTAATTTGCACAAAATGAACTTTTCCAACTAGGAGATCTTACAATACCTTCAGTTATCCTGTGAAATATGAATTTGCGTTTCCACCTAGGAAAAAATTTACAATCTTTGTATTGTAAATACAATCTTTGTATTGTAAATCTTTGTAAAATTTTACAATCTTTGCATTCTCCTATACCTGAAGAATGGTGATTGTGCCCGAAAGCTTGTAAATAAATAAATAAATAATATTAATGCAAATATCTAGTTGGTCTAATAAAAGATATAACCTCTACCCAAAGTTCTGATTCCTTTTTTTAAGTTGAGTTTTTAAGCTAAAATGTTACAATCTTATGCTAGACATGACAAGTTGTTGTTTTAACATGCTGTTTAGTCATGGAAATTCTTAAGGTAGGCTGGCACAGAAATTATACATATACATTTCCAAGCAGCTAATTATTTCCATGCATGAAAGGGAAGAAAATATGGATTTTACATATTTACAAAAAATAATAAAATAGAATTTGAAGAAAAGTTTCAGATGCTTCACCTTTGTTGCAAATATTTTATAATCACAAGAGAGAGTAGGTAGTACACTACCAAACATCTGCTTTGACCAAGCAGAGGATGGAATCAAGTAATGGATGGAAAAGAAAAGAGAACTAGGGAACATGGACGAGAAGAAAGGCATGTAGTCCAGATTTCAAAGGGATTTTTTCAGCCTTCTCAGATTCCAGTACATAGATATGTATCTGCTCTATGCCTTGGTTTATAGTTTTATTTAATTTCCAGCAGCTTTTTACATTATTTTTTTTTAGACAAGACATCATTGCTGATGTATGCCTCTATTCACTGAAGAGGGAAAGAGATATCAGGAATCTGCCTAAGGGTGAGGGGGAGAAATAGCAGAAGCAAGTGAGTAGGTGTCACAGGGCACTCTGGTTGCCCTGTGCCTGCATAGGAGAAGGACTGCCAGAGGGGGAGCCCTAGCAGGGATTAGGCAGCACAGCTGCAGGTTACCAGAGCAACTAATGAAGGTCAGCTGATTTTGGGGGGGGGGGGGGGCTGGGCTCCTATAAAGACCATAGCCAGAATCAGGCTGGCAGTTTTCTGCCAGCAGCTGGAGGGGCAGGAACTCCCAGAGATAATGTGAGTGCAGCTCAAAGGAGCTCCAGAGGCTGGAGCAATGATGCTATGGCAGTCAGGAGACTTACCTTGTTGTGGCCAGGGGCTTATGTTTTCAGTTATAGCCAGAGGCTTGTGTTTGTGTTGATGTTGTTGTATATGACTGGTGGTTTGGGTGAGGCTATAAGGGGAAGAAGGAGGCCTCATAGGGGATCCCAGTGCCTGTGGAGGGGTGCAGCATGCTCATAGGGGCTGGCAGAGGTGCGCTTCCCTAGCGCCAGAGAAGGTGTAGCGGAGTGCCAGTGAAGGTGCAGCAGCCTGGGGGTGTGTAGACCCCAGCCCAGAGAGGGGGCTTTTGGTAAGGAGCCCAAGTTGGGCACAGCAGGCCCCAGGAAAGGGGGGGCATTATTTGAGAAGCCTGAGAGGGGCAGCATAGGGAGGCCCAAGGTGGGCATGCACAGCCCCAAGGAGGGGGCTATTTTACTGAGAAGCCCAAATGCGGGCATTGGGAGTCCCTGAAAGGGGGCCACATTCCTTTGGAGGCCCAAGTTAGGCATAGTCAGTCCCAGGATGGGGCAATACTGAGGCCCTAGATAGGAAGCAACATATTGAAAAGCCCTGAGGGGGCATGGCAAGCCCCAGAGAGAGGAGCGCCGTATTTGAGGAGCCTGCGAGGGGCAACACAGGAAGCCTAAGTTGGGCATAGCCAGCCCCAGGAAGGGGGCCATTTTATTGAGAAGCCCAAGTGCGGGCATGGGAGTCCCTGACAGGGGACTGCAGTCCTTAGGGAGCCCAAGTTGGGCACAGTCTGCCCCAGGAAGGGGGGCAACATTGAGAAGCCCCAGAGGAGGTGTGACAGGCACTCAAAGGAGGGGTGCCAAATATTGGGAGAGGTGAGCCCTGAGAGAGGGCCACGCGATTGAGGAGCCCGAGTAGGGCAAGGATTAGGAAGCCTGGTGGGGGCGCAGCAAGCCCCAGGGGGAGGGCAGGAGATGTAAGGAGTCCAAGGGGGACACTGTGAACTCTAGGAAGGGGGGCAGCACTTGAGAGGGCCCAGAGAGAATGGGAAGGGGCCAAGGTAGGAAAGAACAAATGAACATCCACGAGGCTTGGGCTGCAGTACTGGGGAGGAAGGAGCTGCAGGCAGCGCCCCCTAGTGGTGGTGGGGGAAGTATGAGTAGAAAGGGCAGTCTCCTGCTAAAGAATCAATTAACAGCAAAGATGTGGCAGGCAAGTAGGTGGGTGGTTGCCCAGAGACAGGCGCGGGGCCCATTGAGGGTGGCCCCCGAGGCACCCTGTCACAGTAGGATACTGGCTAATGTACTGTTTAGGTCTTGGCATAACATCTTTGTATATTTCTTCATCAAACATAGCTATCATAAGGAATCCTTTACATCTCTTCTTTTGCTACTGATAACATGTTCAGATTAATGCAGGGGCAGGCAATTACTTTGGGCAGAAGGCTGCTTACTGAGTTTCAGCAAGCCATCAAGGGTTGTATGACAGGCAGCCCAGGACAGATTAATAATAATTTTCTAAAATTTTTTTTTAGGGGCCCCGCAGGCCAGATAGAATTGCCTGGTGGGCCACATCCAGCCCCTGGGTTGCATTTTGCCCACCCCTGGCATTAATGTCTCTCATTTGTCTCTATTGGGTAGCAACCAGCTCTCATGCCCCATTGTAACTGGCAGTGAATTCCAATGTCACACACCCACCAGAATTAGCTGTTGGCTACCTTGACAGATGGGAGACAACAAACAAAAAAAAACCTATCCCCACAATAGGAAATTATGTGAGAACAGGGACAAAGGAAAAATTGAGGGGGGGAAAGAGAACGGAGCTATGTTAAGCTCCATTTTACAAGCCAGGGCTGAATTCTTTTTAGGTCACTTTTTTCCCCATCCTCTTTTTTTTTTCTCTCTCTCCCCTTCCAGGTTTGGGCCTGATATTGTGTCACTTAAATTAATCAGAGTATTACAACTAGCTTCTGTTAAGAGTCTGAGACAGTTAAGAGACAGTCAGCTGTCACCTTTTGTTGTTGTAAAAATTATGGCAGCACAAAGGCCAAGCAAACAGATGACTATACCCCTTGTCACACCACAAATTGCAGCCATGATGAAGCTGCCATACATTTCTTCTGCTACTCAGCACTCAATGTCTGTTTCCCTTATGATGTGAGAGTAAGGGCAGACTGGAATTACCCACACTCTTTAGCACCTGCCCAGGTGCTTTGGGGGTTTGAGAAGCCTGATCATGTACACCAAAGGAATTAACACACTGGATTGGGCCACTCAAACCCTCAGAGGACTTGCCTGGCTTTCCCCACTTGCAGAGAAGCACCCCTTGGATCTTGAGGGTGCATCTTGGTAAGTGGGGAAAGTCAGGGTTTCCCTGCTTACCAAGATGCACCCTCAAGATCCAGGGGAAGCATCTCGATCAGCAGGGAAACCTTGACTTTCCCCATTTCCCAAGATGCACTCTGGAGACTTTAGGGGCACATCTCAGTAAGCAGAAAAAGCTGGGCAGGCATATAAATTCCCAGGTTATACAGGACTGAGCCCCTCAAGACCTGGGAGAACACATCAGCCATTGTCCTGCAGCATCAATGGATGGGATAACAGGCAAAATGTGTTCTGCTCAAAGAAGCGGATCAGCCAAATGTGTTCCAGCACAGCTGATCTGCTTCATTTGGCAATACCTATTTCTACCCTGAGTTCCAGACTGAGCCCTTTGCCTCTATCTTCTTTTCCCCCATGCGTCATTGTTCCTCTTCTTACCCTGTTCCCATATGTTTGCCCTTACATCAGTGGAAATCCAGAGAAATTCCACTGAAGAGGGATTACTCTGGATTTACCTCAGTGGGTACAAGAACATAGTTTCATAGTTGGGAGGGTCGGACGGGACCTGAGCAGATCATCAAGTCCGATTCCCTGCCATGGGCAGAAAAGAATACTGGTGTCAAAGGACCCTGGATAGGTGATTATCTAGCCTCCTTTTGAAGACCCCCCAGGGTATGAGCACATCTGCGAGGGACCAGCAGAGAAGATTATGCTTAGGGGCAACAAACATGGGTTCGTCAGAGGCAGGTCCTGTCAGACCAACCTGGTCACAAAATCCTTGGATGCAGGTGTTGCAGTGGACGTAGTCTTTCTGGACTTTAGGAAGGCCTTTGACGTTCTCTCACCCCACTCTCATTAAAAAATTAGGTGACTGTGGTGTATGCCTACACAGTCAGATGGGTCACAAATTGGCTGGAGGACCGCACCCAGAGAGTGGCAGTGGATGGGTCATTTTTGACTGGAGGGATGTGGGCAGTGGGGTTCCCCAGGGCTCAGTCCTTGGGCCTGCACTGTTCAACATCTTCATCAGCAACTTGGACGAGGGGGTGAAAAGCACCTTGTTCAATTAAATTAATAATAAGTAGAAAATTCTAAAATAATAATATTAACATTAACATACTGCCGGGCTGTCTCCAGTTTCTTTCCACAACCAGGGTCAGATTTATACCTCATACACCCCTAGACGCATGATCTTCATCGCTGCCTTTCTATTCTGACTCGAGTTTTTTCTGAGCCAATGATATATCAACATCTAGCGGTTACCTGTTCTGCAGGTAGTCCAACAGAAAGGTTTCAAGCATGTATTGTGATATATGGGAATTGATGTGCTGTTCAATAAAAAACTTCAATGAAAAAAATCACAACATTAGAACACCAGAGCCCCTAGGCACGTGCCTACTTTGCTTTATGGGTAATCTGGCTCTGCCCACAGCTCAGCAACTTTTTTACCTTCCCTCTCCAAATCTTCCCATTTCTGCATCAGCTCGCTGTTCAAGGTCAGCCAGGTGAAGAGGGGAGTGTTTTTCTATGGTTTACATCCATTACACAAAGACTTTGTATCAGATTTAGACCTGTTTTTAAGAGGTATAGTTCCTGTCTTAAGTCATCCCATAAGATAGTACAGCCTGGAACTTCACGTCTTTAGAGTACATTTTCATTCCCCTTATTCTTTTGGATGATAATGCCTTTCAGAAGCACAGTCCCCACATAGATCTTAATGTGGTGGTTCAGTTCTGTACTTTCTCTGAAACCAAGGAGTACCTCAACAGTATAGCTTTGCCTGTATTTTAGAACTTCTCCAACTAATGGGTCAGTAACATAAAGCATCTTTGCTTTATCATTCATCTGTCATAATGGCAATATGGTGATGGACATTTAAAAATTAACAGCCTACTTCAGAGATGTGTGGCTCAGCCAGAGAGCCTTGAGATACTTTGGAATGTATGTCTCATGTGAATTGTCTCATGTGACAACCATTTTTTGCCTGCCTCTAACCCTGATACAGTATTGCAATAGTAGCTCTAAAATTATTTATACACAAACACAGACATGATAGGAAAATATCTGCAAAAGAATAACTGTTTAATCTCATTAGGATTTAACTATATTAGGAACTGCAGCATGAGAAGAGGGAAAGCATGGGGGGAGCACACGCAGGGGTGTCCCGACAAGGATATGCTGCCACCATGATAGTGTTGCTATACTGTAATGTTCAAATGCCTTCAATGGTAGGGAAAGAAAATTAATGTTAATGGATTCTGAACATATTCATATGTTTAAAAGGATCAGGATATATAGGAAGAACTGGACCTTGAGGACTACAGTAATAGAAATGAACAATACAAGTAATGCAAAACACAAGGTCAAGTTTATGGGTAACTAATAAGAACTTTCCCATTTGGAAATTACTGAGGAAGAGGACTAGAGCATATTTGTTGATCACAGAATGAATATGAACTCCCTATGTGTTGTTACTATGAAAAGGGCAAATATGACCCTAGGATGTGTCAGTTGAAGTATGTCAGCAAAGAGGGAGAGAAAGAGAAGTATTAATAACATTGTACAAGGCCCTGGTGGTGTTAAGAATACAGCATACAATTCTAATAACTCGTGTTGAAGGAAATAAAACTCAAACTGGAATAAGTACAGAGAAGAGCTAATAGGATTGGTTTGGGGAATGCAGATCTTATACTATAACTGCTTGGGCTTGTACAGCCTAACAAAATGAACAGGTACAGGATGTAATATCTGCCTATAAATGCATCAAGGATCTGAAGAGCAGAGAAGGAGAAAAGCTAGTTAAACTGACAGGCAATGTTGACACAAAAATGAATGGCTATAAACTGCTTGTTAACAGATCTAGGTTGAAAACAAGAAATTTTTTTCCAACATGTAGAGCAGTGAGGTTCTAAAACAGCTTGCTAAGGGAAAAGGGGCAAAAAGCCCTATAGAGTTCATTACATTTAAGAACAGGATTATATGACATGATGCCTGTGACACGCCAAGATTGGAATTGATAATCCAGAAGTTCCCTTCCAATCCTATTTTCTTATGTGATACAGGGGTGTCTTGAGTTTAATTTGGTATGTTTAGTGCTAATGAGGCAGTGTAACAGATGTGGTTTATGATAGAAAGGAAGAAAAAATGAAAACTAAAAACATTGTGACAATAGAGGTAAAGATCAGAATACACAGAAAGAAGGTACTGACATTGTGTAAATAGCATTAAGAATTTAAGTTTTAAAATGGGACAGATATCTGGAAATAAATATTTGAGATTTTCCATATTAAGTTTAAAGGTTCATTTCTTTTTGGCATTTAGTTGAGGAATTAGATACTTATCCCTAAAAACCAACTAAATGTCACAGTCAGCTCCTGACATGATCTACAGTGTAAATTGGTAAGGAAGGCCCCAACAAGTGCTGGAAAGGACAACTCTCCCATTATTCAGCCTTCCCCTGAAGGCAGTCACCTTCGTCATCATAACTATAAAGAATGTTTGGTATGCAAGTATGACTGAAATAGATCCCTTGCAGTTCTATTGTGCATGTGAATCCTCAGTTGAGACTAAAGACTTTTGGTAACAGAAAGCAGGGGCCCAGCTTATGAATATCATCACTGCATTTCTTACATGGTCACTAAGTGCAAAAGCATTGTCTGCCCTATTCAACATGGGTAAAAAATGTTCTTCCCCTGAAGAGCTTGCAGTCTAATACATTATAGCAGTTAACAATGACAAATAACATCAAGTCTGTTTAATACAGAGAAACTCTTGACATTCAGTTATAGAAACATGGGTACTGCCCAATAGGGGTGAGCATGTAGTCAATAAATTCCTGCTCTTTGTGATGCAGTAAATGAAACTAACATCTTAAAAAGGTAACGTTTTGTTAACCCTCTCCAGTCAGTCCCAATCTTTTCCCCAGTTTCCCTTTTGCTCCCAGAGTGAGATTAAATTATATTGGGTTGATGCATGGGTATACACAGTGCCATGCCTGTGCACTGCCTGCCAGCCTACACAGGGAGGACAGTGATGATGAAAAGGAGTTGCACTGTGGAGCTGGCTTGTTTTGTTCAGCTAGCATCCCTACTAGCCAGGCTGCAATTTGACCTTGTTAAATTGTGTCTTCATTTAATGTGTGCCTCCTCCTTTGTACTGCAAGCAAAACTGAGTATCCATCTACAACATAGTGGACAAAGGAAATTATTGCTTGGAAGAGATAATTAAAGTAATTAATCTTAAAAACATTTCTATCCAAATGATAAATCCAAGGCTTGAGTAGCAGGGGAAAAGGCAGGTGGGATTCTTTTTATTAAAAAGAAAGTCATGTCAGCATGGTATGGTTCTTCCATTAAAATCAATTGAAAAAATCCCATTAATTTTAATTGGTTGGTTGCATAAGTGGATATGAAGTCAACTTATTAGAGTGTCAGGTCAAGACTTAGTAGAGTCATCTACACAAGGTACTAAATGTGCAGTAGACTAATTCTACTGTGCTTTAACACAGCAGGCAAAAAACATGCCAATACACAGTAGAATTAGTTTACTGAGCATTAGGATTACAAAAAAACAAAATCATGCACCAGTGTTACTGAGCAGTAGTGCCAGTTACTGTGCATTGCATTAATACCTGTTATTTTAGGTACTAAACGTAATGAACAGTATGGCACATTAATGCACATGTAGATGTGCCCAGCATCTGACAAACTAGTTTCTCTCAAAATCTATTAATCTCAAAGGTGTCACCTGGCCCTACTTTTTGCCTGATTTAAGGGGCTGTTAGCTGTATTAATCTGAAGTCAAGACTTGAGGTCTTTTAACAAAAAAACATCCCTCAGGTTTAAAGGATAATACAATCTTCCAATTGTATAATAAAAACAACAATCTTTCAATAATCATCAGGAAAAAATGTTATCAAACATTTTTTTTGGTGGAAGTTTACCAAATACCACTGCCTTTCTGAAATGCTTTTTCATCCTTTCAGTTAAAGATCGTGTCTACATCACCTCCAGATAGTGAAAGGGTGGGTGGCACTGAATTATGCAGTGTCTGCTTACGTTGCTGTCAGAAACCATATCAGGTAGGCTTGGTTGGTATGTTGGGCTAATGAAGTATACTTACCTCCTGATTGTCCGGGAGGGGCAACTGGACCCTTTTTTAAGTACAGTTGGGGTGAGGGACTGCAGACTGTTCGATAGACTTGCCTCCAGAGTTTGTTCCAGGACAAACCTTAGCTCTTCCAATTGGGCGTGACTGCCTAAATACTGGTAGTACAAAATTAGTCACTTTAGTATTTTGCAGGGCTTGTACCAGTAAATTTTCTCTTTTATGTACTGTATTAAGCAGGTGCAGACATGTCCCAGATGTCTTCCTATTCATTTAAAGGAAGAGCAAAAATGGCTTTTGAATTAAAGAAGATGGAGGGAAACAAAGGCTATTTTTCCCCTAATTATTCAGCTTGCCATCTTTCTTAGATTCACTACATCAGCATTTTGCTTCTAGTGGCAGCAACAGTGAAAGCAGTAGTGTGTGTATGCATCACAGGCATTTTTCACCATTGTTATCTAGGAATGCAGGACTGGAAGAGATTTCCTGGGCCATCCAGGCTAGTTTGCTATTGTAGGCAAACATTAACTGGATGGTAAATTATAACACCCCCCAAAAGAACCCCCAAAACAAACAAAAAGGGGCAGGTGCTTTGCCATCTAAACAAGTTCTCCCACATTTGCTAGCACGGGTAGAGCTCCATGGAAAGGGATTTGCACAGAAGTGCTGGTCTTGATCAAGTTTACATGATAGATTTCTTCCCCCTTCTACATTATTTGATTAAATTTGCAAGTCGTTTTCTGAGACACCTTTCCAGAGTGACAGAAATGCTGTCCCACACCCTACATTCTGATCTCAATACTGCTCTCTAATCTGACAGTTAGTCATGTGTTTATTAGAACAGAAATACAGCAGGAAGAACAACAGTCAAGCTGGACACCTTAATCTGTTTTAATCCAAAATCAAAGGGAATTGGTAAAAATTATCTTGCTAGATTTCAGAAAGCATCCAAGAATAGTTTAATTGCATGGATTCTGGCACAACATGGCTTCTACCTTAAAGATCCATTTACAAAAATGGGTCATTTCTGTTTCACATGTGTATTTTTGTTATTTAAAAGTATCACTACAATAATATTATTGAGATAAGATAAAAAATATTACACATTATAGTGTATATCCTGTCCAGACACATGGTTGTAGCAAGTAATTTTGTGACTATCACATAAATCTAATGACCATTGTCAGATGGGATCCCCAGGTTTGATTCCTGGCATCTCTGGAGTATCTGTACTTTCTCTTTACTATGTTAGAAATTAGCAATTCAGTTACTCTCAGCTATTGCAAATCCCATTTAGATGTTCATGAATTTGAGATTACATAACAAGAAGTCAAAATATCCAGGAGCCTTAAAAATAATTTAGCTTGTTGTGTACAGTAGCCAGAGTCAACATGGTCTGCCTTCCACACAAAGAAAATATTCTTCCATTAGCACCCTGAAAGATCCTTTAAGACAGGCCCTTCCATTTTCCTCTATAGAACTCACAGATAGCCTCAGTACCTACCGCCCTTGACTGATTGTTAACTGCAGTTTAGCCCTAATCTGTTACTAATTTACTATAATCCTCCAAAAATTGAGATACTATACTGATCTGATGAACTGTTATGATCCAGCAAGGAGTCCATTTTGGTACAAAGGGGAAAAAAATAATGAAAACAATAAATTACGTGAAATCTGCATGGTGAAAAATATGTTGCTGGAAGTGTAACAAGGTTAGCCATGGTGCCCCTGGAGTCCCCCGCAGCCCCAGGCAACTTTGCTCTCTTTTTGGCAAGCTCTCTTTCCATGCCTTGATGTTACTATGATTTTAGAAAAAAGGGAGGCTGGCCCCAGGCTTCCCAAGCCTGATCTCACACTCCTGAGCTCAGGTGCATCTGCTCTCCACCTTAAGGGGTAATTACATGGGCTCCATCCTTCCCAATACCACATCCAGGCCTTAAAAGCGTTACTCTTTTTTTTCTCTCTCTCTCTGCGGTTCCTAACACCTCTCTCTCGGGCTATGGGCCCCTCTGTTGACACATGCCCTTCTTGGGCTACGGGCTCCTAGTCCTTGACCCTCCTGGGCTACAGGCTACTTGGCCCCCTCAGTCTCCAGCTATGACCCCCAGTCTTTGGCCCCTCTGGGCCCTGGCCCTGCTCCTAGGCTGGTTGAGACTCACAAGTTTCCCCAGCCCTGCCCATCTTCAGCTGTGGCCCTCCTTGGCCTTTGGCCCATCTCTAGGCCCTGGCCCTGATCCTGGGCCAGTGAGACCTTCAGGCTGCCTGGCCGTGTTTATATTTGCTTCTTCTGGGCTCCAGACCTCCGGGCTCCCTGGCCCTGCTTATACTCACCCTTCCGGGCTTTCTCCTCCATCCCAGCAACTGCCCCCCTCCCCATTCAGACCCACATTTTCAGCCTACCTGAGGCTCAGGCCCTTTCATTGTATCCATGCTTCCAATTCCACCCCTGTGGGACTACAGGCCCTTGGCCCTGCCTACTCCACCTTTCTGGGGCTCAAGCTCTCCCCCTCTGGGCCACTGACTCTCTATTCCATGTTCCTAAGCTTCTTTACCCCCAGGCCTTGGGTTTATGTGCTTCAAGCCCAGACCCTTCTGGTCAGGTGATTTTCTAATTGGTTCCTGCCACACCTGCAGGCTGCTTCTCATACTGCCTACCTTCTCTTAAAATAGCAGGAGCACCAAGTCTCCTGCTAAAGAATGTGATTATAATAAATTATAATGTACTAGAAATATGCAAGCATCACTTCAGGCTTGTAAAAAGATAATCCATGGTCTCCAAAAGCTTATATTCCAGAGCTTGAACCTTACCTTGTAATGACCTCTGCACAGCAGACCTCTGTGCCAATGTGAATACAGTTGATTTCAGTATATTGTCAGGTACAAACCTCCAGCATTCACTTATGGGGACACTCTAATCTGGGTTACTCGTGACCATTTACACACGCATACATGGAATAGTGGATAAGTCATTGTAACAGAATTAAAAATATTAGCAACATACATATATGAAGAAATGTACCACTAAATTACAATACTGTAAAATTAACAAAGATTAATCCAGCCAGCAGAAGAGTACAACATGTGTGAGCTTACCTCCTGTGTATAACTGAGTAGCTGTAATATTTATTTAGAGGACTATACGCTATATTTGGGCCAAAATTTAGATTAGGTGTTTTTTCCAGTCATTCAAGGCTAGTATTCCAGTATTCAAGGCTAGAAATATCTTCATATTCTAAAACAAGTGCTACTTTTGATTGAAACAAATCATGTATTATTAGAACACATCATAGTAACCTATGACCATGGTGCAGAAATTGTGCATATTGTAATTTTTTTTAGATTTTTTTTCCATTTATATGTAGTACATGCACATCTCTGGGAGGCTTAGCTTGCCCTAAAACTTCAGATCTTGCATATTTGTGTTTCAAATATTAAGTTGAAGTGGTCTGATGGTTTTCTTAATTATGTCAGTCTTGAGAAGTGCCAAATTCTGTGTTGTCATGCCTGCTCAAAGGTAGTTTGTCCCACTGCCACAATCCAATATTAATGAGAAGAAAAGATCCCTTATCTTTCTGTCAGTGTTCCAAACTGAAATGTTTCATCTTATGAATGTTTTCCCCTTAATGGAACTTGCTCTACTTCATATTGATGTGGGAACCACATGCATTTAAGCAGCAGACACCTGTTCTCTTTCTCTTTCTCTCCTTTTCACTTTTAATCAATCCTCTCCTTTTCCACCCCAAAAATAATAAAGTAGGGAATTTACACAGTGGGATAGAACCTCACAGCCCTACATTTCTGTACATTACATTCCAAGAATGTGTAATGACTTATGCAGTCTAGTGGAGTGCATAGCTGCATTCATCTAAAAATACATTATATTCTAGAAAGGTATAATTCACTTGATTAAAACTGTTGCAGTGAATAATAATGGAATTAAAAAACAACAACAAAAAAACAGGATCAAGAGCAAAATATCAAAAGCTCCTTACAAAAAGCCCATCAAGGCAATTCTCAAGACAAAAAATACTGACATGGAACCACCTTCTTTTCAGGCATGAAACAGAGCTGGGAAATCTGAGACCTATTCTCAAAGTTTGCCACAGGCTTTCTTTGTGACAACCTGTGTGCTAGTTCCTGTGTCTACAACAACAGACTTTGAGTATGTATTCCTTGGTCACCTGAAAGGGATGTCGGACAGCTTACCCTATTTTCAACTGTACAAACATGCCCCTAAATCTGATATGTAACTTGTTAGATATATAACTTGTTTATGAAAGGCAGAATGGAAAAAAAGTTATTTCCTTGAAAATACTGGTAAGTATGGCAAGTACTGGTAAGTAGATGTTTTCCTGGGGGAAAATGCAGGCAGCTGCAACTGTGGGAGAGCAAAACCTCCTAGCTGCAGGATGCCTTGGGCGCTGTTAGCAGGGTCAAACCACCCAACAACCCCTCTTCTCCTTTTTGAGCTGAGCTGGGTGGGCAGCCAGCAGCATCTGCCAAGTCAGCTGATGGCCCAGTCCCTCAGAGTCGGCTAACTCAGCAGAAACCTCCGCTCTATTGCTTGAGGCTCAAATCCCCTTTAGAATCACAATGGAGCTGAGCTCCAGGTGCCAGGGCAGAAACTTCTGCTGAGTCCATAATAGCTTCTGCAGCATAAGTCTCTGCCAGAGAAAATATCCACAGCTAGCAGCCAGGGAGTCTTGCACAACAAGTACAGCATTATTTTCTGTTTCCTCCCATAAAGGCTTGTGTGGCAAAGAATGCTACTGCTGATTTCCATGCTTAAAATGCACCCTCCCCTCCCACCCCCAAATGCCAGCAGCTGACTTTTGGGGAAAAGATGCATGCCGTGTGAGAGAAAATACAGTAATTCAATATTATTGGTAGATCTCTACAAAATCCTTGGTTAACAAATAAATGCGCTGCATTTTCTGGTTACTAAAAACATCTTTTAGCCTGGATTATTTTGACAGTATTCAAAAGAATCAAAGTTGCATTGTAAGCAGTATTTTACTGAAAACTTGTTTATTTTTAAATTACCAATGCCACTTAGCTAAATTTGGAGAAGTAGCTAGAGCCTTATATTGATGGGGAAAATACAAAAACAATTGTGTTTTACCAATAGGAAAATGGATTACTTTGCTCTTTGAATTGTAATGCTTAAGGTTAGAAGCTTCATAGTCATGTAATTTTGTGTCAAGAATTTTCATATATAGACTGTTAATATGTTGGCAAAATAACTCACCAAAACAATGGGTTTGCTAAAAACAAATCAAATTAAGAAAACTGATTGTCCTAGTTTGTTTTCAAGAGACGTTAAAGATCTGGTTCTGGTCAGTAGGTCACATAACAAAAAACCTTACTTAAGTACAAGATTTGCTTAAAATCTTGCTCAGCCACCAACAGGTGTAACTTTGTGGGAAGCCTACTTTAAAATTGTTTTAGATACTCTAAATTCTCTTGAACATCATGATCATATGCACACCTCCATTTTGTTTTCTGAATACCACTGTAAAACCTCTTCATGTGAGCTCCGTGGACTACTTATTGAGCTGAAACAAATGCGAAATGTCAGAAGAAATCCAGGCACCTTGAGAGGGTTACAATGGGAGATTATTAAACTTTGAAAATCTTCCTTGTGGAAGCATCCTTGGACAAAAAGCTGCACACACCAGAAAGATGCTTCATCTGTGGCCTGTGAATAAGCAGATCACCAGATAGGACTGATTAAGGGATCACAGTAGGGTGGACCACCCGTTACTAACTGGGCGGGACAATCACGGAATGGGAACATCTTAGTCCCAATCCTAGCTGCATGACTCTAGGACAAAATTTGTCCCAGATTCACAGTATTGTGCAGGGATCTGGGTTTGGGAAGTGATAGGTTTTCCCCATGCAGGCTGTTTGGGGCTGCCAGGAATGAGATGCATGTGGCCAGGAATACAGCCAGGCAGCGTGGAGAGCAGCCCCTTGCAGGTAAGTCCATGGGGCAGTGGAAATTGGGCCCCGCCCCCATTGAGGGAGGGAGTGCAGCTGGCTCTTCATTGCTGTGCACACTCCTGTGGAGGGGCGTGTCTCCCAGATTTGTGCATGGGGCAAGGGCAGATGTGGCCTGCCTTCTGCAGGCTCGGGGCTCCTCACTCTGCTGCCCTCCCCAAGGGAGCCCTACACTGGCCACACTGCCATAGTGAGGCACCCCCTGCCTGCCTGGCAGCAGTGGGGTGATGGCAGCAGCGTATTGGGCCCTGCCTCTCCCCCCAACCTCTTGCTGCTGCTGGGTGGGCAGGGGGCATGGGGCCAGCATGGGCCTCCCAGGGAAAGAGCAGCTAGGCAGGGAGCCCTGATCCTGCAGTGGGCAACCTGCATGTGCCCCTGCTCTGCTACTGAATTATCCATCTCAGCCACTGCCAAATTAAGGCTTTTATAGCTGTGAGAGGGCTAAACTTGGTAGCTATTACAGTAGTGTTGTCTCCCAAGGGGGCAGGGAGAAAGCAAGTCTGATAAAGGGACCCTGCTCCTGCTCCTCATGATGGGAGCCTCCACCCTCTGGGTGAGCCCATACCATGCTACAGAAGGTAAGGACTGCCCTCCCCCAACCTGTTCTCCTGTGATCAGTGCAACTCACTGCTGCCTCTCTGCCAGGGTGCAGAAATATGCCCCTGACAGGGGGACACTAGCACTCCCAAAGGAAGGGTGAGCTAGAGTAGGGCACGATGTCCATATCCTTTTCACTTTCCAAAAGTTGTGCGGTCTGAGGAATAGACAGAATGAGAAAGTATAGGATTTCCCCAAAGATCTGTAACTCTTATGTCATTTGAGAATAAAGGTAATGATGTTTTGGAGACTTGTGTGAAAAGCCTGTAATTTTTTTAATCTCTCATGGGACACAGTTTTGAAAGGTTTAAATTATAGTCCACCAATTGTAGACTTTTTTTCTCTTTATGAATCATAGGAAAATAGGGTTATAAGGGAACTCAGCAGGTAATATAGTCCCATCTCTTGCTCCTTCTCAAACCATCACAGACAAATGCTTATCTTGCATGTACTTAAAAACTTCCAGTGAGGTGACCTCTGTGAGTATAGAGGGTGCTGTTAGCTTCTATGCACCTGTCTGCAAGAATCTGGCCCAATGTCTTTCTCTTCAGCTTTAATCCTTCTCACTGCTGCACTGTGGAAAATTGCCTTCTCCAAAAAAGAAGTATTCTGTGAAATCATGTCCATCTGTTTGAATGAGCCCTATCCTGTTCATTTTTTTGCAGTTTGGAGGCAAAACACATTCTTGATGCTTGCTCCATCTTCACATATGAAAAACCTACAGTGGCATTATAGTAAACTTTTATGAGAATATAAATTTCAAAATTGATATCATGCTCAGGAAATCTGTCAAGTAATGTTAAAGGCTGATAAATCTCTGACATAAACTACATAATCATATGCATATGAACACTCCACCTTTCTTGACAAAGTATAAACCAAAGTAGACTTCAGGAAGGCATTTGACATGGTCTCTCACCCCATCCTCATTAAAAAGATGGGGAGCTGTGGCATTGACCCCTACATGGTTGAGTGGGTCAGAA
>JAGPOW010000261.1:109404089-109428347 GCA_030014935.1 Caiman crocodilus | reverse complement strand
TTTAAGAGTAGATTAGATAGGTACTTGGCTGAGGTCCTGTGACCCCGGCACTCGTTCCTGCCATTGGCGGGGGGTCAGACTAGATGGCCTGCTCTAGGCTCCTTCTGACCCTAGATACTATGAAAAGAGAAGGCATGTTATAAGATGCAGCTAAAACTGGCCTTTAAAACCTCCTGCAGCTTATACTTCACTTCCACATACTGTAAACTTTCGTATGTTGACATGATACAATAGTAACATGAAATCATGGCTTAAAATAAAAAACAAAATATCAATCTGCACTTAGAATTAAAGATTTAGGGAGGTGCTGGGAATTCCGTACATAAAATTTGGTTTGATGCAAATTGTCAGAGCATGTGATACACATAGAAGTATACAAACTTTCGTTGTATTTGAAGGAACAGTTATTATAGTTAGAGTCTGGCAAAAGTACCTTGAACAGACTTTAACTTATTCCCTGTACCAGCATACAGTCAAGTGGATGAGAAATCCCAGGTGTGAAACACATTTTGATGTCCCCTAGTATAACAGCCCACCCATTTTGAAGGTGTGCCTCTGATCTTTAAAATACAAACTACCCATTTTAACTAGTTCATATGCATGCTTGCATTTGACTTCTTACCCACTGTCATTCCTTTCTATTGGCACCATAAATTTGTGCCACTGAAATCACTGGCAAAACTACAAGCTATTAACTATTCAGTTAATGGGACCAATATCTAATTCTCAGGCTTTAAAAAAAAACCCTAAACATTGTGGTATCTTCTTTAAGATGATGGGCATTTAAATATATACATGCAGGAAGAGATTGGTAAGATTTTAAATTAAAATGTGCACAAACAGAAAGAAGAGTGAAAAAAATAAAATCAAGTTTACCAACATGATAGACCTCCCCAAGCTTACTGTCTCAGGACAGTTCTGAAAATATTTTTTCTAAGTGTAAAAAGATTTTGGCTTATTACTACCTTTCCCCCAACAAATAGGGGAAAATTCCATGAATACAGGGAGATATTCCACTTCAGGCAGTATTTTTTTTTAAGTTTTAACACTGATGCACAAGATATAAAAGACACATAGAATGAACAGAATACACTTCAGTTATAGTGGTTATACCAACATTCAGCAACTGTGCCCAAGAGCTTCAAAAGACCTAAAGTAAGCATCACAGCCTAAAGGAGGTTGCTTAAATACATGTATGTACACAGGCAATCTTGTAAGCCAGTTGGAGATGGACATGAACAACTCTTGTGTAAATCAGGCCACTTATTTAGGTGCCTGTCTTTTAGGCACCCAAGTCTGGTCACTAAAGACAGGATTTTCACTGATTTCTACACCCAGTATTTTATCAGGCAAAGCAATGACAGTTATAACAAAAACAAAACTGTATCACACATCAGGTACAGTTAAGTATAGGCTGCAGGAGCCTAGAACTCAGCCCTGTGCCTCCGGCTGTCAACTCCCTGCAGCTGCAGGGTGGGGACAAGGGAGAGTAGTGACAGGATGTTTGAATTTGCAAGCAAAATAAACTTCAAGCTGTTGTTTCTGTTCCTCTGTCCTAAGAGGCAAGAACAGAACAAGTCATGCTTGCTTTTTGTGCATTTGTTTTGTATTTTAGAATAGTTTAAATGCTAGGGTCAACATTTCACTTTCCGGCAAGTTGCCACCGTGACCCCGTAGGTGCTGCAAAGTTTGTCTCTAGTCTATGAGCCAGAGAATAAAGACAGATTCCTTCTGGAGTGTGCTAAGGAGGCAGGGGAATGCCAGCTGATAGATCATGGTCTCAGTTTAGCAGTGTCTCATACCACCCCTTTTACGTATTACCAAGATACTCCTCACACAATAGGTATGTAGGTAGTATCACTCGCATTAAAAAATAATCAGCTTCCCAAAAGAGAAGGAATAGAATGATGCACTCTGTTTCTCTATACAATCAGGTTGGAATAGCTGATAGCTAGTTAAAAAAAAAAAAAAAAAAAAGAGCTTTTGCTAGCAGCTGGCAAAGAGGTTGTTCTTACTTAGTGGTGCAGCAGTTTCCCTTGCATTAGTGTTATGACCTGCTGAGAGGAAGCCTGTCAGGGCCAGAGGAATTCCTGTTGCAGAAAATCCCCAAAGAAACTCTTCTGGTCCCTCCCAGAACCTTTAGTAAGTCACAGGCCAGGTGGTAAGGCTGGGAAGGACACATAGTCCAAATCCATACATTCTCTTCAAGTATCAGGTCACCTTAAAACAGATACTGCCAAGGAAAAATTAATATACAGCACAAGTAGAGAAGAAGGATTATAATCACAATCCATAGTAAAGTGAAAAGGTTTCCCCAAATTGCCCATGATAGGAATGGTTCCATCCTATCACTATTAATATATCAGTGTGCCACTAATCAATTAAGCCTTTTTTTTTTAAAATACTTTCTATTTAATGGATTTTTATAATTTTTACAAATGTTAACATGACAGATAAAAAATACATTCATTTTCAAATATGTGAAAAGTATCTCAATACTGCTTAAATTAATACCGTCACATTGACTACTGGTGCAATATTATCTAATAATCGTTACCAGCTCTTGGAGCTAGATCAAAAGCCTATAGAAGTTAATGGAAGGATTCCCCATTAACTGGTTCAAAGCCTAAGTAGTAGTTTTACAGTCTGAAAGCAAAGTGGCAGCAGCTGTTTTGGCCTTATTTCAAAATATTGCTTATTTCAAAATATCCCATTTTTAGCAAAGAAACCTGAAAGGATTCAGTTAAGAGTCCAGTTACAATATTATAATTTATATTAAAATAATGCAATTATATTTTAATTTCTACTCTGCAGTGAAGCTACAGAAATGGTAACTAGAGATGCGCAGATTAGCAAGGCTAGAATAAAAACTGAATCCAAATTTTGCTGTGCCTTTGCCTTCTCTACTTATTCCTTTTTCTACTCCTCAGTTCTGTTTGGTCCCGAAGGAGGAGCACTGATATGCTATTTGAAAGGCCAGCAAGAAACAACTTCAAACAAACACGGCAAATAGGAAGAAAAATAAAAATCTTGTCAAACCCTGAGATACTGTCTCCATAACAGATTATAAAAATATTTTTCAAATGAAGTCAGTGATCACGAAGAAGTGGTTTACTATGGAAAAATCGATCCTGGGAAATATCTAAAGAAAATGCTGAGTACTAGCCTGACATCTGACTCGCCAGGTATCTCTCCACTATTCATCCCCCTTCTCTCTTCCCCACCACCCCAGCCTTCCCCCCCAGCCTGTCTCTCACCCATTGACTCCTCAATCTGCATTTTCACTGACTGCCTGTCTTGTATGCATACCAGCCCAGCCCCTGGCTTTACTTTTCATTCCATTCAGGAAGAGCACACAGGTTTTTGAACCCAAAAGCTTGCTTAATAATTGTTTTCCAACTATTTAAGTTGGTCTAATAAAAGATATCAGATTCACCCAAAGAACCTTGTCTGCCTAGTACTAACAGCAAAATCTTCCAAGTATTACTCTAATACATCTCAACTCTTATGATGAGATATGTAGGGATGAGACCATGAATCAGTTTTTAATCCTATTGGCCTCCAACACCAGTTTTCATGGTAGTTTCAGTAATCACACTGGAAGTCCTAGACTTTTACCTTCCACTCATTTCACTTAGACTCCTTAAAAATTATAATGGATGCCAGTTGAACATTGTCTACAATGATCCTGAACTGAAAGCCACTTTTCATCTTGTCAAGCCAGTTTCCCTTCTATCACAATTTCTAAACATGAAAATTTCTGTATTTCCTCATATCATTCTCTCAACTTACCCAACATATCAGATAAATTAGACACTAAGAAAGAAAACCAAAAGGTAAGACATCCTTTTCAGTTGTCAAAATAGGCAGGATTTCCCATTATCTAACACTACCCTTTCTAAAAATGTTTAGAAAATTGTTCTTTTTGTTCACACATGCGCACACACAAACAACAACTTCATTGTCTATAATAGTTTGGAAAAATGCAAAGTCATATGGCGGAAATCTCTGTCTTATGCTGCAGTAGACAGACTGTCATGCAATTTGCAGAAGTCAATTGGCAAGAATTTCACAAATCATAGAGCACATCCATCCAAAAACCTAGCAGTTTCGTACAAGTTCATGGAAGGAACAAAAATGATGCAACTACCCAATAAAACCATAGCTTGGCTTTTTTAAAAGATGAAAATTGAATTAAATTATATTAGCAGGAATAAAAAATAGTTCAGCTACTGGTATATATTTTTACTGAATGGTCACCATTGTCTAAGACAATCAGAGAATTGTTTGCTGTGTATGTCAATGCTACCGGGTAAGCAAGCCCTTGGATAATTATGGGCTTAAAGACCGGAAAC
This sequence comes from Caiman crocodilus, assembly GCA_030014935.1. Taxonomy (NCBI): domain Eukaryota; kingdom Metazoa; phylum Chordata; order Crocodylia; family Alligatoridae; genus Caiman; species Caiman crocodilus. The sequence goes on along the minus strand of JAGPOW010000261.1, from coordinate 109,423,992 downwards.
TTCTCAGGCTTCCCTAAGCACAATACAACCTGGTTATAGACATCTGCTACTATGATATGTCCCTCTCTGTCGAAGGTCACAGCAGTGACATATATTTTGGAAGGAAAAAATAGGTTGAGACCAAAGCTATCTATCTGGCCAATAAGCATCATGTCAGCATTGAATATCTTCACCCTTGTACTGCTGTAGTTTGGTCCTCTAGCCAGAAGGTGCTCAATTACAGCAATAACCCCAGACAGCTGAGAAACTGCCACCTCTCTTGGATTGCATAGGTTTGACTGGGTCTTCTGAATCTTTTTTAGTTCCCCTTTTTTAAAATCAGCTGTCAAATGATAAAGGGCCCCTGCATTTGCATCAGTCAGAATAATTTTATTTTCAGGGGTGGTATCCAAACCCCATGGTAAGTGGAAAGGCCCTCGGATAACTAGCTTGCCTCTTCCATCAAAGTCAAACACTTTCACAGACTGATCCCCGCTGTCTGTGACAACGACGTGACCATCCAGTGTGATTGTTACATCAAGTGGGTATTTGATATCATTGCCTGCATTGCCTCGTTCCCCAAACTGCTGTATACAGCTTCCGCTCAAACCAAAGAGTTTAATCCTTTTCTTGCCATCATGTGCCACTACTACACAGCCAGATCTCTGACATATAGAAATCCCAGTCGGGTTGATCAGCGTTCCCCAGCCTCCAAAAGAAAGGCTGAACGTTAAGCCTGGAGATGTTGATGCAATTCCTTTGTCACTTGCCCCAGCTGTTGTTCCTGAAGCAGAAGGAATATTAGCTGCAGGTCTTAAGATCTCAGTTAGGTGCAGCAATGGTAAACAGTCACTTGTCTCAGATGATTTGCACACTCTTCGACAGAAAGGGCATTCCAGCCTAAAGTTCCTTGGATGTGCTAGTGAACACACACAATCCAGGCATATAACATGCCCACAGGGTAAGTTCCTTGGACGATGTTTTTTTTGGTGGCTATATTTTTCAAAACAGACCTTGCATTCAAGCAGACTGATCTCAGTTTCATTTACCAGCTCCATCATGATCTGCATTTTCTCAGAAGCCTTGGCAGACATAGCTGCTGCTTTAAGAGGATTGCTGACTATGCTGTGTCAGCTGACGTTATCATCTGGTCACATTGGGTGGTCACAGGACCGCTTACATCAGAGGTCTTTCCATGAATAACGATGCTATTTTGTTTTAAAGCATCTGGTTCCCTCTAAAGGAAGCTTTGGAAAATGCAGTTGGTTTATAGGATTATCACCAATATACTTATGAATGAGACCCTTCTAATTTCCTTTTTCTTCATATATTTATTTGGAATAAGAATAAATCTAGAGTAACATATGAATGGTAAAAAACAGTCTCATGTAACTTAATCTATGGTAATTTATCTATGTTGGAGTCCATGTAAGTGATCAGGAATCAATTAAATTAATTAAACTACAGGGAGGAAAAAAAACAGGGGCACCAAACACATTCAACAAGAAGCCATTTTTTTCTATGTTTATTGTTCTAAATAAACAATGCTAGTGTCAAAAACAAGGCAGTGGTTTTCCATCAAGAAATCTTCACCTTCATATATTTTTTCTTGGCAATTTTTAAAAAAAATGATCACGTGATTAAGCTTATTTAGTGGTTGGACAACAAATAGTTGGGGCTTTTAAGTTTCAAAAACCCAAGCAAGAACAGTGCATTAAATCAGTAATGCTGAATCTTTCAGCCCCATGAGCCAGAAGAGTGGCGTGGGGCTGATCCCTGGGCCTGATCCAGCATGGGGTCAGTGCATGGTGAAGCTGGTACCTGGGGTCACATTGCAACCAGATCTAGCACATGATGTTGGGCTAGAAATTTGGCAAAGGAAGCAGCAGTTAATGCTGTCCTGCTTCCCCACTGCCAAATTTCCTGACCTGTGGGGAGATCTATGGGTCAGATGACATGATGATGCAGGCAGGATCTGGCCCACAGGCCAGAAATGAGCACTGTTTAAAATGGTTATAGGGTGGGTTTCAAGCTCTTTGTTTGTACCTCCTCATATTCTAATGCTGAAGAGTAGTTGGGAGGTGAAGTTTGACCACATGTGCCCTTCTCTTCTGGCCTTCTGCAGTCTACACTTTCCCTATGCTGGGGAGGTGCTTCTCCATGTGATCAGTGTTAACAGGTTCTTGGGGCTCTACTGCAGGTGGACTAAAGCCATGAGATAGCCCCTTTCTCATTCTTTTTATAAACCAGTCCACTGAATAGCGCTATAAGGAGAGCAGTCATAGATGTCTGATTTCTTGTTGCTCTGATTTCAATCAGCAATAAGTCAGCCACTGCAACCTGCTGAAGGAGTTTCTATCAGATTTAGGCAAAGTAACTATACCATCTTCCTTCAGTACTTTTGTACTCAGTCTTTATGAAACCCTGTTTCAGAAGCACCAGACTTTGCATCTAAGCCTGGTGGGGCCAAGCTGTCTTACATCCATGAAAAAATTTGTTTATTTATCAAATATTTTTTGCTTCTAGTGGTAATTGGTTTGGAAGAGGTTAAAGGCATAATACTTCAGGGAAGCCGACTCCATATTTCTACCCACTGATTAAGTTTACGGATAAAGTACATTGCTAAACAAAATTAACTAATGCAATAACTTACATAGCATTTGTTATCAAATTATACAGTGATGCTGTTGCTAATGTACACCTCTATCACTGAAAGGAAGAAGCCACAGTTTTGTATGATCATAGTTTGCTGTTAAGTTTGATAAAGCCCTCACTCTCACTGCTACATGTTACTGGAGCTACAGTGGGAAATAAACTAAAGACATCAAAAGCAACTGGAGCTCGTACACTACCATGCTTGGAATGAACAACAAACACATGCCAAAAAGAAACAAAGGAAAACAGATAAGCAGTTTTTAAGGCTCAACTAATTAGTTTAGATTGGATAAGTGTTAATATTAAAACTCTCTCTCAAAAAAAAGGATTTCTAGCAAATAGAAAAACATACTTATCTATACTTTCTTTTAACTGCAGTAAATTCCATGCTACAATACTGACAGAAAGCCTTGCTGAACTAAGCTTATATAGGACAAGTGGGATGGTGAAAACAACAAGCCTGAAGATCAGCATAGGACAGTGTTTAGATCCTGGTGATTTTTAGGTTATGTTAGTGTACTATCAAAAGGAATCTGGATTTTCTGTTCAGAAGGGAAAAATGCAGAAAACCCTGGATTTTCTCATTTTCATAGATTTCATAGACATTGGGGCTGGATAGACCTCAGAAGATCGAGTCAAGCCCCCTGCCCGAGGGCCAGGAAGTCAGCAGGGGTCATAGGATCCCAGCAAGATAAGCATCCAAATTTCTCTTGAAGGTGTTCAATGTAGGTGCTTGAACCACCTCTGATGGCAATCTATTCCAGACCTTGGGGGCTGGGACAGTAAAGAAATTCTTATGTCCAGCCTGAAACGGTCTTGCTGGAGTTTATAACCGTTTGACCTTGTCATGTCTTGTGAACAATTGTTCCCCCAGATCCTGGTGAACACTCTTGATAAACTTACAGGTGGCCATCAGATCATCCCTGAGCCTGCGCTTTTCCAGGCTAAAGAGCGCCATAGCTCTCAGCCTGTCGTCATAAGGTCTGTTTTCCTGACTTTTGATCATGTGCATAGCTCTTCTTTGGACTCTCTCAAGCTTCTCCACTTCCTTTTTGAATTGTGGAGCACAAATCTGGATGCAGTACTCCAGCTGCAGCCTTGCCACGGCCAAGTACAATGGGAGAATGATGTACCAAGTACAACAGGAGAATGTCGTCTGTCAGAAGCACCTATGGATGCAAGCCAGCGTTTTGCTCGCTTTACTAGCCACAGCATCCCATTGCAGGCTCATGTTCATCTTGTGGTCAATCATGACCCCCAAGGCCTTTTCATCCAGTGCTAGTCAGCATAGCACTGCTGAGCCTATAAGCATGCTGCAGGTTTTTCCTCCCAAGGTGGAGAACCTTGCATTTTTCAGTGTTAAACACCATGAGGTTCTCATCCGCCCATTTCCTAAGCCTGTCAAGGTCAGCCTAGATTGCCCTCCTGTCTTCAGGTATGGATGCTTTAGGCCAAAGTTTGGTATCATCAGCGAACTTGGACAGTCCGTTTCTGACTCCAATGTCCACATCATTAAAGAAGATGTTGAACAATACAGGTTCAAGGACAGAGCCTTGGGGGAACCCACTGGTCACAGGGCACAATGACAATTGACTTCCATCAACCACAACCCTTTGGGTCCAACCATGGAGCCAATTCCTCAGCTAGTGGATCGTGGTGGACCCAAGGCCACAGGTGGCCAGTTTTGCCAAGAGGTGATCACGAGATACCAGATTGGAGACTTTTCTGAAGTCAAGATATATGACATCAATTACCTCTTCCTTGTCCAAGTGATAGGTCACCTGGTCGTAAAAGGAAATAAGATTAGTCAAGCAAGATCAACCCACAACAAACCCATTCTGGGTATCCCTCAGAATATTGCCATCAGCCAGTCTGTTAAGGATGACCTCCTAGCTAATCTTTTTCAAGACCTTGTCCAAGATAAAGGTCAGGCTAATGGGCCTGTAATTTGCCAGATTCACTTTCCTCCCTTGAAGATAGGCACCACATTGGCCTTCTTCCACTCTTTGGGCACTTCACCAGAGCACCAGGAGATCTCAAAGATCTGTGCCAGGGGCTGGGCTATGACGCTTGCCAGCTCCTTGAGTACCCTGGTGTGTAGATGGGGCCAGCTGACTTGAAGGTATCCAGCCTCTCAAGGTGTTCCTTCACGAGGTCAGCATTGATGGAGGGCAGGGAATCTACCTCACCCGGACTTCCCGGTCACGTAATGGGCATGGGTGTCCCATGGGACTGATGAAAGACCGACAAAAAGTGTCCATTTAATAGGTTGGCTTTTTCTTGGGCATCTGTTGTCAGTTGTCCCATCTGGTTTAGCAGGGGTCCAATATTGCCCTTGCTTTTCCTTCGGCTCTCCACATATCTGAAAAAGGACTTTTTATTGCCCTTGATACTTGTAGCTAGCTGGACTTCAGTCACAGCCTTGGCTTTCCTGGTTCACTCCCTGCAGGACCGGACCAGTACGGAACATTCCTCCTTGGAGGTGGATCCCATGCTCCATCCTTTGTAGGCCTTTCTTTTTAGCTGCAGGAGGTCCACTAGTTCCCTGAAGAGCCAAGGGGGCTGCTGTGCCCTTTTGCTGCCTTTCCTCCGAGACGGAATAGCCTGAGCTTGTGCATCGAGGATCGCTCCCTTGAGGAGCAACCACTCTTCCTGAACTCCCCACCCCTTAGGGCCTCACCAACAAGCCTCCTGAGCTTGTCAAAGTCAGCTTCCCTAAAGTCAAGGACTTCTGTATTGCTGACTGACTTGCCAGCTTTACAGCAGATAGTGAAGGTGATCAGCTTGTAGTCACTGTCGCCTAGCTTCCCATAGATCATTAGGTCGCTGATTAGGTTGTCTCCATTGCCAGTATCAGGTTGAGCAGTGCTTTCCCTCGTTGGCCCGTAGACCTCTTGTGTCAGATAGAGGTCTTTCACATGAGAGGAAGCTTTGCAACCGCTCAGATTTAGCTGAGTGCTCTTCCCACCAGATGTCTGGGTAGTCTAAATCTCCCATGACAACCATGGACCAGGAGCATGTGGCCTCAGCCAATTCCCTGGCGAACTCCTGGTCAAGGTCTTGACTTTGGATGAGAGGTCCGTAGCAGATTCTCACCATCGTGTACCCTGTACTGTGTTGCCCACAGATTTTAACCCAGAGGGTCTCCAGCCATTCACCCTGGTCACCAATATTGGCTTTCAGGGACGCATAGCTCTCCTTGACACAGAGAGCTAACCTCCTCCCACCCCCTACTTTTGTCTACTCGATCTCTCCTGTACAGTGTATAGCCGTCTGTACCTGTGGTCTAGTCATGGGTGGAGTCCCATCAGGTCTCTGTTATCCCTATGATCGTAATTATTTGTGTTAAGCAGGAGGACAAGTTCCTCCTGCTTGTTCCCCAAGCTCCTGGCATTCACGTACAGGCAGGCAAGTGTCCTGTTGGGGGCCCTTGCCTTGCCCACAGATTGATCCAGGGCTGGGGCAGGGGTGGGCTCCCTTAAGTGTCTAGGCCCACTGGTGTTGAAAGGGTTGCTCAGCGGGCCTTCAGTTGCAGTAGTCCCCCCATCCCCTGGTGGGCTTAGTTTAACGCCCGGTGGTGCAGGTCAGCCAGTCTGGCTGAGAAGAGCCTCCTCCCCAGCGGAGACAGGTGGAGGCCATCTCTTCCCAGCAGCTCACTGCCTCTCTCACCAAAGAGTGAACTGTGGTCATGGAGGTCAAAGTCTTCTCGATGACACCAGCACTGCAGTCTTTGTTCAATACCTGGATCCTCCTCTCCCTCCTCAGCCCATAGCCCGAGACTGGGAGGATCGAAGAAAACAGCACCTGCGTCCCCAGACCCTTAGTCCTGCTCCCAAATTCCTATAGTGCCTCATGACCCAGCTGGGAGCACTCCAAGCCATGTCATTGGTGCCCACATGGATAAGGAGCATGGGATAGTGGTCAGAGTGGGCTAGGGGTCAGTGTGGCAGATTGCTCCCTCTGTTCCCCTCAGGATGGAGTCTCCCATGAAAAACACTTTGTTTGGTCTTGGGGAGATTGGGGGCGGTAGCTACAGTAAAGCCCATGTTGCCTGTGGGAGCTGACAACTGAGCAGGCTCTGCTGGGGCTGCAACAGGTTTGTACCTGTTGCTGAGCTCCAGCAGGGCAGGGGCCTTGGTGCAGTGGGCCATGGGGCCCTTGACCACCTTGGTTCAACTGCTGGGCTGGACAGTAAGGAAGGTCCCCAAGTCCTCCCTTGTCCTGGAGGGAGACCGTGGTCTACCCTCCATCTCCCAGGGGAGGAGGGCCTGGTAGTAGGAGTCTATCTCCTGCTCACAATCCCTGATGGCACGCAGTCTTTGGTGCACCAGCTCCTCCAGCTGGTGCACCAGAGACCCCAGTAGTATGAGGAGGTGGCCATGCTCCTGGGCCCCAGAGCCTGAAAAAGTGACAGGCAGACCCTGCAGCCTCTGCTTGGCCTGGGGCTCCATCCATGTGGAGTCTGACACCCTAGGCCCCATCTGTGTGGAGACCTCTGAGGAGTCAGAGGGAGGGGCCGCAGACCCCGAGGATATGGCGCATGCCCATCTGTGGCATGCCGCTTGTGGACTGGCTACGGATGGGACTGCTTCCCTAGGGCAGGGGCGCACAGGCAGTGCCTCAGGCCCTTCCACTCACCCACCTACACAAACTCTGTGCTAACTTGCATGCCAGGCAGACAAGTGCGCCTGTTTCTGCGGCTCCCTGGGGGGCTGGGTGAAGTAGGGGCTGGGCTGGGCTGGGATGAGACCCTCCCTGGTTCCAAATCATCTGCCTCCCTGCAGCTAAGCTGAGCTAGTTCCCTCCCACCATGGTCCCACTTACCTCTGGCTGCTGGAGGTTGGCAGGTGGGGGCTCCGCAGCAGTCTTTGGGATACAGGGGCACAATGGGCTTCGGGCTTTCACCTGGCTTTCACGCTGTTCCCTAAGCCTCTCTGAGGAGAAAAACCTGGATTTTCTCCTTGAAAGGAGAAAAATGTGGGTTAAGTTGGGTTTCCCCTTGCAGGCTGGCAGAGTTCCACGGTGCAAGGCTTGGGGGAGCAGGAAGAAGGCAATCAGACAGGGGGTGCCATGTGCACATATATGCATGCCCATGGCTGCTACACAGCCTGGAGAGCAGCTCCCACAGCTAAGTCTTGGTGGGGAAGGGGGAATTAAGGCCCTCATAGTGAGGGAGGGAGTTGGACAGGTCTGGGGCTGGTGCACAGTCTGGGCAGTACGTGGGGCTTGGGACCATGTGTGGCTGCAGGTCCCAGGTAGAGACCAGGATGGAGCTGTGGACAGCTTGTCCAGGGGGGCAGGAGGAGTGGCTCCCTGCCACGGCATGCACTCCCAGGGGAGGTATGGGGGCATGTGCCCCCCCAGATCTGTACACAGGGCAGGGCACAGTGGCCTTCCCACCCTGCTGCCCTCCCCTGGGGCCTCCATGACCCAGTGGTGGGACTAATGTGCCAGGGCAGAGCAGGCCTGGGTGGGGAAGTCCAGTGCTGTCCCATGCTGCCATGGAGAGGTGTCACCTGTCTGCTTGGCAGCAGCACAGGCCACAACCCCACACCATCACCCCTGCCAGTTGGCCAGGCAACACCTTGCCATGGCAGCATGGGGCTCACAGTGGCAGCCATGAGCTTCCCTGCTCCACTCTGCCCTAGGCTGTGGAGACCCTGGGGGGGGGGGCAGGGAGCCCAAACCTGCCCCCTCCCCCCCTTGATTCCACTTTGGCTGTGCTGCCTGTGGGAAATGGAGAGCCAGGCTCATTCTGTGCATGGCATTTGGAGTTTGGGTACCGCTGCAGGGGGCTATGAAACTGGGTCATTGGCCCTGTAGTCCTGGCAGCTGGAGGCATGGGGGGGCTGTGGGAGGGGAGTGAGGGGCACCAGTAGGGCCAGGGGGCTATGGCTTAGGAGTGAGGGGCAATGGCAGGGGCAGGACACTGACACATCAGAGCTGTTCAGCGCCACAAAGCAGCGGGGGGGGCGGGGCAGACATGGGACAGCCACAGCTGGACCAGTGTCCTCGTGGGTGAAGGGGATGGGAGAGCTGATTTTCCATGATAAAAAACCCCAAATCAAAAGCCAAAAATCTACAGCTATTTAGAGTTCATTTTACTATAGTGTTTGAAGCACTGGTAGGCTTCCAAATTGCTTTAAAATAGTAAAAATATCAATAAAACATGTTCAACTGATACATACCTACATACGTACATACATATATAGCAGCATTTCATTTTAATCATGGATTTGGGGGTTTTAATCAGAGAGTTTGCAGGGTTTTATCAGAGAATTTGCAATTTTTAAACAGAGAAAGCCAGGATGCCTGATCATCAGGGACTCAAAACATGAATGTTCATTTGTAAAATTGTAATAGCCAGTGATGGCAGAACCTCTTGGGTTCACAGAAGTATCCCTATGGCCAGAGGATTAGCCAAACCTCAGTAGTCTTTCTGTGACACCCCATAACTCATGCTTCCCACACACGTGAGATCCTAAAGCCAGGTTTCCTCTAATAAAAATTGCTTTTTTAAGGGGAAAAACAACTTTCTTACTGATGCAGGGACATCATTTGCTCTCCCCTTAACAGATTCACTTTTGTCACTTATTTCTAGTTGACTGTCCTGCTCACTTAAACATAAAACTGCTGCTAAAATTCCACTTTGCTTTCTTGTCACCAGTCTCTTTAACAGTAGAAGCAGGGAGAAAAAGGCAGAAAGCTGAAGCCACCAGACAGTCCTTGCCCACTGGCAGGAGAGCAAAATTACAGGAAACTATAGTTAGGATGGTGACTACAAAACCATCAACAGGTAGGGACCATTGCCCACTGTAGGGTCATTTCTTTAAATGATCTTTTAAAACTTATAACTTAACAAAAATATAGGAAACAAAGGTACACAGTTAAAATGAGTTTTTATGCAGGGAATTTAAACCTAGTTAAGAAAAACATTCTTAAAAACACAAAAAATGTAAATTAAGATAGAAATACAGTATAATTGACTTTAGAAGCAGTATCTTAAAATAATCCCAAAACAGAGACAATGCCAGTTCCATACCCAAGTTTTCATACTCTGACGTGCTTTAGAAGAATTCCTATATATCCAGTTCATTAAAAACAAAGCAGAATCAATCAAACTTAACCCCCTCCCCACCTTGCTACTATTTGTGTCTTGCTTTATCCAGGATAAATCTTTAGTAGATATAATACCTCTAGGAAATAATCTAGTTCCCATGCTTTTTGTCTTTCTGAAAAGACATTGTGCTTCTGAAGACATTTAATTTCACAGAATTTGCCTGAAAAAGAAGTAAGAACAACACATTAAAATCACAGCTAAAGATGATGACTGTTTTGCTTTGAATCTAGGATTTTATACCATAAAAAGATCTTGCTCAATTCACTTATATTTCTAGATTCATCAATTGCAATGAATAATAAATAAGGTGAGCAGGTTTTAGCTCTCTCACTCTCAGAATTGGATACCAGTGTTAATACAAGCTAACTCTCTGCACCTGGGCACTGAAGGTTCAAGTACATTCTCATGAAGTACAAGAACTTATTGCAATAACAATGCATAACTTCATGTAGGGTGAAGTTTCAACGTTAGCACTGACTTTCTTTTATCGATAGTTGGGTTTGATCTTTGATTCTCTTAGCATGGCATTTTATTACATTTGTATTCCCTATAAATTAACGTTTTAGTTTCAAAACTATAACAGAAACTAGAGCTATTGAGAAAGGTTTCTACATTAAGGTTTCTAAGGTAGAATGAATAGATAGAAGAGCCTGGGGAACATTAAAATGTTGGAACAGAAAAGACATGAAAAAGTCACTATACAACTAAGAAAGAGGAGTTGCAAGAACATCAAGATCTAGTCTGAATTCCTGCAGACTCAGCATGAAAAATAACCATGGCCCCCAAAAAGACAGTATCAGTCTTACTGGTAAAACAGGTTCAGCTTTCCATATAATGCATATTCAAACAATCAGCCATTGCACAGTCTAAGAAAAGTAAAGCTTTGTTTCCTGGCATCAATATCCTTGCAGTAAAATGATATTTATTTTCCAACTGTATGTGCCTCTACATTTTGTACAAGGATGAAACGTCCTATTAAAATTCCTTATCATTTGCCAGTGAGAGTCAACGTAACAAGAAAATAAGTTTGTCTGCTACAGGTTTTATAAAACAACATTAATACAGCTGGGTTAACTCACCAAACAAATTTTCAATTTCATGTTCAGGAACATAAAATGGTGGGCCTGGAAAGCAAATAGATAAAGCTAAACCATTGGAAGCCACAATGACCGTTCCAATATTATAATTAAAACCAAAGGCTGGTCAAACACTGGAAAATTTTAACACATTTTCAAAAAATATATCATGGTGAATAATCAAAGGACTTATTCTTCCAATAAAAAGTCTGAGGCTACAAACAGATGTCACAGTTGTCTCAGGAGAAACCATTTTCTCCTGGGACAAAGTGTGATTTCTCAGACATGCATGTTCATTACCCTGGGACAAACCCTAAAAAAGTTCCCTGGGATAAGAAGTGCTACCAATTTGTGTGGGGCCATCACAAAGTGTGTCTGAACAGTTATCCTGGGATTTGCAAAACTGAATCAATAGCAGAAAGTGGCAGTGCATTCAGTCACTCACTAAGCCCTGATTGGAAGGGCAGTGTGTGTACATATCAATCCCAGGATCATTTTTATTCTGAGACAAAGTTACAACTTATCCCAGAACAAATGCAATGTCTGTTCCTAGCCAGAGTAGATCAAATACCAGTAGGAATGTCTTTTCATCTGATAAGTTAAAAATTATCAAGAAAAACCAAAGAAGCTTCTTCATTTAATAGAAATCGTTATGCCAACAGACATAATGATACTTAATGTTTACAGAGAGTTTTTCATTTTTAATGCATGTTAATACATCAGGGATGGTCAACCCCTGGCTCACAGGACTCCCCAAGGCTTCAGCAATTTGGCACAGGGAAGCAGTGGCAGCATTAACTGCCACTACCCCGCTGCCCAATTTCTGGACTTGTGGTGAGCCCCAATGGGCTGGATAATGTGGCCTTGCACATCAGACTGCGCCAGCATGTGGCTGGATCCAGGAACAGGAGGTTGAGTCATTGTCCTGAATTACACCCGTGGATCAACCCCGTGAAAAATCTAGCCTGTGAACCTGAGCCACTCATCCAGCCTGTGGGACCGGAACAATGGACACCACTGTTATAAATGAATGCTCAGACTGGACTTGAGTTACTGTGGTAGTGAAAAGCATGACTTTGTTTTGATGGAAAAAAATAGGATTTTTTCAGATCATGAGTATAAAAGTGATGAAGGAGCACTGAAGTTGGGGAAGTGTGCCAAGGAAGTGAATTCTGTCTGAGCTATGTATGAGCAGCTGACCTGTAAGGATTGCACTATAAATTCCTTACCAGATGGAACCATGTAAGTAATGAAAAATGGTTATATGCTTGGGGGAAGACATATTCTTTGCCACTATTTTCACAGCTCAATTCTTCAACAGGTAACTAAAGAATGGCAATGATCTTATTGCTGTTACCATTTTTATTTTTTAGGTTTTTGCCAAATTCAAGCAGTGAGAGGTATTCTTCATTTTAGAACTCCATTCTTCATTTTAGATCTGAGCCAGACTCTGTGTGATGCCACTCATGGCTGGCCATGGACACGTGGTATGATACCAGCCTTTTCAGCTGCTTGTTGCAGAGCCCTTCAGTCCTAAAGCTTGTGATACAGTCAGTTAGATTTAAAATTAATTATCCCAACTCCTGATTGATAATGGCCTCAAACATACTCTTTAATTTCCTGCCAAGTCTTTGATCCAGAGATTACCCATTGCTCTAACACCAGCAAAGACATTTTCAATGTGCCCTGGGTTACTGAAACCCAGAACATACTTCTGTGCAAGGCCTAGCCACTCTTGAGAAATAAGACAGCACATACACAATCACAGGAGCAATCCTTGTAATCCTGACCTCTAGAAAGAACAGATGTGAAAGATGATTGACTGAATCCTTTATGTGCTTGATTAACTTTTTTCTATCTTTTGTTTCTTTTGCCTCTATTTGCATTTTTTTATTAGAGAAAAAACATCTTCTTTAGTGGTAACTTCTGTTTTGCAATGGTCCACCTAGGAGCTAACTTTCTCATAGCCATTATGGTAAATGCTCTGCTCTGCTGCTTCTAAATTCCAGCCAAGTTTTCTAAAAGGCTCAATTCTCAAACAAACACACACACAAACAAACAAACCAAAATAAGCCAAAACCTCACTCTCATCTAAATGCATTTAGAAATTCTGGGGCAGAATTATGAGGAAAAAGTTTCAGCAAGCTTGGAATCATGTGATAGTTTAAAAAAACTTAACTCTCTCCAGCACTGAAATGCTTTTCAAAAGCATTAGTCCCCATCTCCATCTCTCTACATATCTTTATGAATAATACAAAGTTTACTCTGCTTCTTGCATAAAGTTATCTAAATGCTGGGGCATCCTTCAGTTTTACTGAAACCTTAGATACAAAACATTACATTTATTATTTTGGGCTCCAATCCCAACTTCTGTGAAGTCACAGGCTTTCCATCTAAAATGGTAAGCTGCAAACTACGAACAAATAAGAATGGTTTGGCCCTTAATCTTTCTTTATGATGTAAAAAGACCACATTATATTCTTAGGACTCTGTTATATTTAAAAACTTTATTAACATAATAACATATTAACATAATGTCAATGTGATTTTGCTGACACGCTTGGGCCAGTATATACCCTACTGTGGAGAGTTATACCAGCATAGTTTACTTTGGTTCCTGGATTAGATAAAGCTAGAAGAATAAAAATACTTTAATGCCAGTACTGTACAACTAAATCCATTTTTGCTAACCCCAACTTTAACTACATTTGTAGGGTTAGTACACTAATAGTATCACAGCTACACATATTAAATCAGCTACACATATAGAATTGAAGCAACAGAATGTAAGTACAAGTGAGCCTTTCCCTGTAGTATCTCTTTTGCCCTTTTTTGGCTTTACCTAACTGCAGCTTTCATGTGATATCAGTTTGTTTCTGAAAAGTTTTTTAAGAAATGACTTCAGCAAAGATAGAGAAGACCAAGTATACCTGATAGAAGAACAATTTTAAAAACATATTAATATGGAACTTTATATATCAGAGAGCAGTAACAAATATTAAATTTTTTGTACTTTTGTTTCTTAAACTTTCTTTAAAAACAAGAACGTCAAAAAGGAAAACATACTAAATTTTGAGCACAAAAGTTGTTGACAGGAATAAAAACTTAGATAAAACCGTTATCATATAATATATTTGAGATACAAACATGTAAAAGTTTAAGTCCATTAAAACATTTAAAGTGACTCTGAAACATTTTGAAACAGAAACAGTTAAAAGTTCCTACCTTTATATTTATTTGGATCATATAAAACAGTAACCAGCAGATAGGAACAATTTTTATCCATTAGAGATAACATCAAATTAGCATAGCTGAAAAACAAATATTGCATTGTTTATTTTGCAAATATATTGTATATAAAAACAAAATACTTAAAATACTCATAAAAATATTATGCATACCAAGTCAGAATAAGTTGAACTGAACATAATTTAATGCAACTGAGGTACTGCTTCCTAGCAGTAAAATTTCATGCAGTATACATGAAAGGTAAAAAATACTACAAACACAAACAAAATGCTATACAAACACACATATACTGGTTCTGGTATAAGCTAACAAGCAAGAAAATGACGCATTTAGTGTTTGTCTGCCACAGCATACAGTTACTACAGTAGCCTGCATGACTATACTTAAAAATGCTGTGAATTTAGGGCAATGAAGGTGAAAAATAAAGGACAAGAAAGGAAAAACAGGTGTGGGACAAAGGAGGGTAAAACGAGGATGAAGACAAAGAGGAAAATAAAAGCATGGAAAGCAAAAAGGAAGAATCAAATTCAGATCTGCTGCCAGCTTTGCGCAAATCAGCCATTAGAGAGGACTTTCAGCTCTGCCACTGCTGATGTATAATGGAGTAAGCAACTTTTTGTGCTTAGGCCAATATTACTGTTTGCCCTGGCAAGGCACCTTCCTGACAGAAGCTCAAAATTCTAGAAAGCATTGTTCAGTGACCCTACTGGCCACATGGCAGAAAAGTACTGGCTTAGGTTACTTAGGGTTTATGCTAAATCAAAAGATGGCATATAATCACATTTCCTTCTTTAGAAAGAAAAACAGTTATTAAACGTGTTACTTACCGTTCTCTGTCACATGGATTAATGGCCACTAGTGCTCCTCTGTCCCAAATCCCATCAAACTTGCCTGCAAATTTACTACAGATAGAGGGGGGAAAAGGTTCCGAGTTAAAAACTAGACTTGTCTTATTTTTTAAACTATGCCCGAGCTACTCTCATAAAAGAAGAGAACATTCTCCAACTGAATGTACATATACATAAAAGTGCTGTTTTCTGTTATGGTCTGCCCCCTTTATATTACATAATGTTAGGAATAGGCCACAAGAAGCATCTGTAGAATAGAGACTTTCTTTGGGAGGCACAGAAAATCTGTTATCCCGTGGAAATGGGTTTGTGCTAGTGTGAGGTTCTGCAAGATAAGATTTTACAAGGGGAGGTTTCGCAATATAAGATTTAAGAGCACATAGGCTGCGGAAGGTTCCCAGAATGCCTCCCTGACACCAGCAAGATAACAAGAAGTTCAGAAAAAGGTCTCATTATAATGCTAAAAATCACACCCCCTAGGCAGAGCAAAGTATGGTAATGAAACATACATGTATATAAATGACACATGGCTAAAACATGGGTATAGAGACATGCTCAGTAGAGAACGTCTTATGTCAGTTGCTTGTAAACAGTCACCAAATGATACACTTGCAAACATCTGTATAAAAGGTACCCAAAGGTAGTAACCTGCGTGCTTGTTACGTGAACTATCCGCTTGCACCATTTATTGCTGGCAATAAAAACTTCCTCTGTACTTCCACCCCGGTATACTTATTGGCGTTTGCATACCGGCCACGATCCCAGACTTGGGCTGGGGCACAACAGTTTTTGGTGACCCAGATGGGACTGCCTTAGATAAGGCTTTGCCCGGACTAACTGACAACCAGCCGGCTGCTCCTCTGGGACGAATGTCAGGCGCGCCCCGGGATCTCTTTTCCCAGTAAGACCTTTTCTTCAGGGGGAGCCGGATCGTTGTGGTGGCAGTAGCCTAACAGTGCAACGCCATAGAGTGGAAGTACCAGAAACAGGCACCGAGAAAAGAGGGTAGAAAGGGCATAAGGTCTACTGTCAATACAATTGCCTGGGATTATTCCTGTAAGTATTCTGTGTGGTCCGAGTCCAAGACCAGTGAATTTCCCCTTGTGAGGATGAAGACTAAGAATAGACCCCTGGATCCCAAGTAAGTTGGATGGTCATAACCGGGAAGGCAGCCTGAGATGGGTACAACTAACAGTAAAGTTAAGAGATGTACCCCCTCTCCTGTTTACTGAGACACTGGGCAGAGTTAGGTGGGGATCCTATGACTAAGAAGAAAGTTAAATTCTTCTGTAAAGTTGCGTGGGCACGCTATGAGCTAGATAATCAAGAACACTGGCCTCCGGAGGAAAGCGTTAATTATACTACCATCTTGCAACTGATTTTGTTCTGCCGACAGAATGGCAAGTGGGAGGAACTGATGTATGCGCAAGCATTTATGTCTCTTTACAGGAATAAGGAAATTTTGAATGAATGTGGGTTGGTGGCGGGGGAGGCTGGTCCATGCAAGGCAGTAGTAGCACAGCCAACAGAGAACCCCGTGCTCAATAGCCCTGAGCCTGAGGTGCCGCCACTTTTGTATCCGGAGCTTCCTCCGCCCTCTGCACTGATCCCACGATCCCCTTTCCGATTGCCATCCACCCCGGAGGGCCCCCCTCCCGTTTCTCTTACTCCCTCGTCTCTCCCTTCTCCATTGCCTATGCCTTTCCCCCGTTGTTGGGCAGTACTCCATCCATGCCATTTTTAATCCCCCAGATACCTGTGAGCCACCACGCACTGGCAGATTCTGGGCAGCAGGGAGGGTCCCCACCTCTAAAAGGGAAATGTAGGGGTTTGAATCCTGAGGGACCAGAAGTAGTGATGGTCCCCTGATGGGAGCAAGTGGTGAACCCTCAGGAAGCCACCCTTCAGAGAACTTTTGTACATGTGCCCTTCACCACTTCAGATCTGTACAATTGGCAGAATAATACCCCCAATTTAAGAGAGGATCCTGAGAAAGTCCAAAACTTGTTTGGAACTATTTTCAAGACTCATAGTCCCACTTGGGCAGATGTTCAGTCTCTTTTAGATGTCCTGTTGTCACCAGAGGAGAGAAGAATGGTGGTAAATAAGGCCCATGAGTACGTGGAAAAGGAAATTGCAGCACGGAAACTGCAGGGCAGCATGGACAACCATGTTCCCACCCAGAAGCCTAGTTGGAACCTGGACCAACATACGGCCCTCATTTGTGCCTATCGAGTCTATATCCTCCGAGGGCTGAGAGATGCTGTGAAAAATCCTCAGAATCTTAGTAAGGTGTATGAAGTCCGACAGGAGACAGATGAGACCCCAAGCGCCTTTTTTTTTGGAACGAATCTATGCTGCTTTCAGACAATATACCCATGAGGACCCAGAGGATGCATCAAACGCCCGCCATAATCATAATCATATGGTAAATATGATTTTTATAGGCCAAAGCGCACCGGACATTAGGAAGAAATTGCAGAAGACCAATGGAGCAGCAGGTATGCTCATTTTTCAACTGGTAGACATTGCTTACAAAGTCTTTATTAACCAAGAAAGTGTTCAGGAAAAGAAACAGGACAAGAAAGAGGAGAGAAAGATGAAAATGCAGGCAGCCCTAGTGGCGGCCGCGATCATGGGAAAAGCCCTCCTGTGGGATCCCGGAGACAGCCTCAGAGGCAGGATCCATTAGAGAAAGATCAGTGTGCCTATTGCAAACAAAAGGGACACTGGAAGCTGGAATGCCCCAATCGGAAAGTAGGTGAAGGTGAAAAGGAAAGAGAGGAGAGCAGTGGACTGTTTGGTCTTGGAGGGGATTCAGACTGAAGGGGACCGGAGGCCTGAGAGGGAAAGATAACTCAGATTCCAGTGTCCCCTGGCGAGCCTCTGGTTAAAATGCAACTAGGGAACAGAAATGAATTGATAGAATTTCTTGTTGATACAGGTGCTACTCATTCTGTCTTAACTCAAAAACTGAAACCTTTAAGTAAAAGGACTGTGCCAGTGGTGGGGGTCATAGGCGAGGCAGTAACACGGCCCTTCCTACAGCCAATGGCCTGTAATCTTGGGCAGGCCAAAGTCACCCATCAGTTCTTGTATATGCCAAACTGCTCAGTTCCCCTTCTAGGGAGAGACCTCCTCTGTAAACTGCAAGCTACACTATCATTTCAGGATGGGCAAATGTTCCTGACGGTGCCTCCTGAGAAGGGGTGGCACCTGCAGGCCTGCCTTCTCGGTCTTCTCCGAGAGGAAAGTACACCAGATCTTCCTCAACCCCTACTCGATGCTGTTGTTCCATGGGTATGGGCAGGTCACTGACCCAGGAGGGCTAAAAACGCTGACCCTGTAAAGATTCAACTTTTGCCAGGGGCCCAGCCTCCATGCATGAAACAATATCCAATGAGGATAGAAGCCAGGAAAGGACTGAAGCCATTAGTTGAACGGTTCCTGGAGTATGGCCTTCTCCATGAGTGCATATCAGCTTTTAACACACCCATCTTGCCCGTGGAGAAGCCTCAGAGTGACAAATATCATTTTGTTCAAGACCTGAGAGCTGTAAATAAAGTGGTCGTGAGTATACATCCGGTTGTCCCCAACCCATACACCTTGCTGTCTGCCTTGAACCTGGCCCATAACTGGTTCACGGTTATTGATTTAAAAGATGCTTTCTTCTGTATACCGGTAGAGACGCAATTTCAGGAAATATTTGCATTTGAATGGGAAGACCTGGATACTAGCATTAAGACTCAGTTTTGCTGGACTGTCTTACCCCAAGGCTTTAAAAACAGCTCAACCCTATTCGGCACTGCGTTAAGCAAAGATTTACATAGGTTAAAACTGCCACTGTCCTGTGCCCTCCTGGAATATGTAGATGACTTGCTCTTAACCCCCACCACTGAAGCAAGCTGCCTAGAGGGAACAATCAGCCTTCTTAATTTTCTGGGACAAGAAGGATACCGGGTGTCCAAGAATAAGATGCAACCAGTGTCCCAGAAGGTGATATATTTGGGATTTGAATTACAGCCTGGACAGATGGCCCTACTGCCTGAAAGAAATGAGGCCATCTGCCAGTTAGCATCTCCAAAAACAAAGCAGCAGCTGCGGGGCTTTCTAGGCACAGTAGGTTTTTGCAGGATTTGGATTCCCAATTTTGGAGTCATTGCAAAGCCACTGTATGAAGCCACACAAGGTGATGAAAAGGTGCTTGAGTGGACTGAAGAGTGCGAGCAGGCATTCTGCCAGTTGAAGCAGGCTCTTATTGAAGCACCTGCCTTAGGACTACCAGACATAAGTAAGCCTTTTTCACTTTTTGTACATGACCAAAGGGGGGTGGCTGTTGGAGTACTGACCCAGAAGCTGGGAAGTTGGCAGCGACCTGTAGCATATTTTTCTAAACAACTAGACCTTGTGTCATCCGGATGGCCTGCCTGTCTCCGAGCTGTTGCTGCCACCTGTCTACTGATACAAGAAGCTGAAAAGTTAACCCTAGGTCATGAAATGACTGTGTATATACCCCACGCAGTGCTTATGGATCTGGAACAAAAAGGAGGGAACTGGTTAAACTCGGGACAAATGGTCCGTGTAGCCACCAGCGTCAAACATCTTACCCCGGGCCTCTTTGCCCCAGGGGTTTGTGGGTGTCCAGCTAGCCGTCTCAGGAAGCCTTGGGAAAGGTCTCTTTCTGCACCTGAGCCTGCCCCTTTCCTGCCTTCCACGACTTTGTTCTTCCAGTGGGTGGAGCTTCCCTCTGGGCGGATGTCCCCTTTGGTTACCTGTAGTTGAGATCTTCTGCGAGGCTCCTCCACCTCTTCCACCTCACCCTTACCCTGCTCGGTGGTTCTGGGTGTTCTCGTTGCTATTCTCCCTGGCCCGCCACTGACGGATGAGCTTTCCTCCCTCTATCTGCCCCCGTGCCGCAACCCCTTCTAACCCGGGGTAACACAACCAAACAAAAGAATTCTACTAAACTTAAACAC
>JAGPOW010000261.1:109336160-109403989 GCA_030014935.1 Caiman crocodilus | reverse complement strand
TCTGTATTATAGGTATAATGGTTTGTTGCTGTATACAATGCTTGCCTGCTTTTACATCTATTTTTAAGCCTAAGGTCAATCAAATGATTCTGCAAACAAGGAAAGCTGAAGATACCAAATTTGTGTTAGACCAAATTGAATGGAGCAATTCTAATAAATATTAGAATGCTCCAAAGGGGGGGGATGTGAGGTTCTGCAAGATAAGATTTTGCAAGGGGAGGTTTTGCAATGAAGATTTAAGAGCACGTAGGCTGTGGAAGGTTCCCAGAATGCCTCCCTGACACCAGCAAGATAACGAGAAGTTCAGAAAAAGGTCTCATTATAATGCTAAAAATCACATCCCCTGGGCAGAGCAAAGTATGTTAATGAAGCAATCACTCCCCCCCACCCCCTGCATTGTCAAAGCCTCTGGTCTCAGCTCACAAATGCATGCGCTATAAGCTGCACATGCACTGCACATGTAGGCTAGGGACAGAAACTGCACATAAACTGGTAGAAGAGATCGGAAGCTAGTTAAAAATCTGTAACATAACAGAAGTTCAGTGCACATAAAGGATAAAGTGGCCAAAAGCAGTTTAAGATGAATCTGGATTGATGTAATATCAGACTGAACTGAATTAGGTTAAATCAGTTTACTGAACTTCTGTCCCAGGTCTCCTTCAGATTCAATTAATTCACAGTCCCTCCCAGAATACCAGGATGCTTTGCACCTCCCCTGCAAACCCCTCTTTGTAGGGCGGGTGAGCCAGCCTTAGCCCAAGCTGTCTGCTCCAGCTAGCAGGGAGGCATGCTCTAGCACTGTCCCCCAGGCTTCTGGCCTGGGCCACTGCAGGCATGTGGCTGCATTTTTTAAATCAAAAAGTGAACATCCAGTTGCTTATCAATTCAATCTCCACATTTTAGGCTAATCTACGAAGACTGAATCAATCCAGCCCTGGACTTTTTGACTGTCTATGCTTAGCTGTGCAGTGACCTTGCTGTCGTCACCACACTCCCCTTTGCAGCATTCTGGATCTGCTCCCGGGCGGAGTCCCTCCCTCACTATATGTCCACAGTGCTGAGAACAATGAGGTGTGATATTAGTTGGGAAATCTTGGTATTACTGTAATATAAATAACATTAATAATAGTTTATGTACATTCTTTAGGCCCAACCCTGAAGTTCACAGTCAACCAAAAATCCCACTGATTTTAGGAAATGTGACTGAATGAGGGCTCAGAACTATGAGTTTGCTTAGCAGTTGCACAGTTAACAAAAACTTTACACTGTAACAGCCACAATCATGTTATGGACCACAACCAAATGGTTTAAGCACATTACACAATGCAAAACATAACTGTAGAGAGTAATAATTTCCATTATATGTTAATCAGCAAAGAAGTATTTGAAACTTTTTAGTCTGATGAAGCCATGAACTCAAAGTTCCCCTATCCAAAGCCTGCTCAGCACTGAAAACAAGTCAGTTATCACAAGTCAGCTAAGGCAAAGGTGAAGTTTGGTGTTTATAGTCATTGCATATTAACTATATTTTTCCTGGATAGAAGCCACATCAGTAGTGATGTATTTTGTATTTCAGAAGTCTTCCAATGTTTATACCAACAGAAAGATAATTACATTTTCACTGCTTTCTGGAATTGAATATTCTACAAAACATGCATAACCTTTTATTTTGAATTCTGTAGGTTGCAGACTTGACCTCCTTAGTACTGTTTAATAATTTCCAAGGACAGCCTTGTTAATGAGCTACCTATTTTTTTTATTTTAATTCAAAATGTTGTTCTGTACCACCAGAGCTGAAATGTTAGATTTTGCTAAGTTACACGCAACTGTACTTAGAAAATTCAATCTTTTAAAAATTTCTGACAAGAAGAAAACATTTTTCCTGGGCAGTATGTCAAATGCTAGATAGAATGATTTTTAAAGTGTGCAGCAGCAGGTGGATACTATTGAACTGTTCTCCTACCTTTAATATAGCTAACTTTGATATAATGCATTTGGATATAAAAAAAATCCTGAGGCACAAAAAGATTTAATGACATCTGGTCTATTCTCCAAGATACTGAGTACTTTCAACACTCTATGAAGGCAGATTCTTCATTCATGTTGAGCAGAGGCAAGGAAGCAGACTTTAAATTTCCTTCATGTACCCCCCCGCCAATCCTCAGATAGTTCAGCACTGGGCTGGCTTCCCATGACAGATTTAGAAGACTTCTCTAAAAATGGCTGCCAACACTGTTTGAATTATTTGGGCAATTACAGCAAATCACCCAAATAGACAGATGGTTGTCCCAGGCACATTCTTTTATGCTGGGAGCTAAAGAATGATCTAAGAATTGGGATGGTCCCAGCCAAAGAATTAGAACAGTATCACATTTCCTGGTGTAAAAAGAAACCTTCCACCAATTGTAATTAGCAGCTTTGAGCCAGGGCAAAGCCACTGACTAGCTCTGGCAGTTGACAGAATGTTGCATTAGTCTGGATTGAGCCCACTGTCAACAGCAGGTATTCCAAAAGAAACTGAATATTTGAGTTTCCCACAAGCCAAAGGGAGTTGCAGATGGCCTGTGCCTTCTGGGATTTGGTCCTTGCTTCTCACATCAGGGTGAATAAAAATCAGTAAGTTTAAAAAAAAACAACAACCCTAAAAGAATTGATTTTTTTTAAATTTAAATTGGATTTTTTTTACTTAATTTTTTATTTTTTGTTAAGATGCTTAAAAAAACTTTATATAAAGATCATTTTAATTTAAGATCTGTTAAAACTCAAAGATATCATCATGGAATAGGGATTATAACTTCTAATTATATACTATTTGAGACAATATATTCATGTAATCTTTTTAGAAGTTGTATAAATAGGTCACAACAGGTCATAGACTCTGTTCAGTGCTCAGTCTAGAAGATCCCATTAAGCTTCTCTGTGATGCTTGTTTTCAGTTCTCAAACTATGGATCTGTGTCTCCAGAGATCAAAGGCAAACAAGGTTCTCTGGGTAAATGTGATATATTTTATTAGTGCAACTAAATAGTTGGAAAAATAGTTCTTTGCAATATTTTGGACACAAACACCCTTTTTCAGGCACAGGGAGAGTTGGTCTCCAGAGATTTCATAGACATTAGGGCTGGAAGGGACCTCAGAAGATCAGCCCCCTTGTCCTAGGGGCAGGAAGTCAGCTGAGGTCATAGGATTGCAGCAAGATAAACATCCAAATGTCTCTTGAAGGTGTTCAAAGTAGGTACTTGAACCATCTCCGGCAACAGTCTATTCCAAACCTTAGGGACTTGGACAGTAAAGAAGTTCTTCCTTATGCTCAGCCTGAAACAGTCATGGAGGAGTTTGTGACCATTCAATCTTCTCATCTTTTGGGGCGCTCTGGTGAACAGACGTTCCCCCAGATCCTGGTAAGCATGCCTGATAAACTTATAGGTAGCCATCAGATCACCTCTGAGACTCTGCTTTTCCAGGCTGAAGAGTACCATAGCTCTCAAACTCTCATCATAAGGTCTGTTATCCTGATCATGAGCATGGCTTTCCTCTGGACTCTCTCAAGCATCTCCAATTCCTTTTTGAATTGTGGAGCCCAAAACTGGATGCAGTACTCCAGCTGCAGCCTCACCAAGGCCGAGTACACCGGGAGAATGATGTCCTGGGATTCGCTTAAGAAGCATTTTTGGATGCAAACCAGCCTTTTTGCTTGCTTTACTAGCTGCAGCATCACATTGCAGGCTCATGCTCATCTTGTGGTCAATCATAACCCCCAAGTCCCTTTTGTCCATAGTGCTAGCCAGCATAGCACTGCTGAGCCTTTAAGCATGCTGCAGGTTTTTCCTCCCAAGGTGGAGAACCTTGCATTTTTTAGCTTTAAACACCATCAGGTTCTTGTTTGCTCATTTCCTGAGCCTGTCAAGGTCAGTCTAGATCTCAGGTGTCCTCAAGTGTGGGAGCTTTACCCCAGTTTGGTGTCTTTGGTGAACTTGGCCAGTCCGCTTCTGACTCCAATGTCCACATCATTAATGAAGATGTTGAACAGTATAGGCTCAAGGACAGAGCCTTGAGGGACCCCATTTGTCACAGTGCACCAAGACAATGGACTTCCATCAACCACAACCCTCTGGGTCTGACAATGGAGTCAATTCCCCAGCTAGCAGATCATGGTGGACCCAAGGCTTCAGCTGGACAGTTTTGCCAAGAGGTAATCATGGGATACCAAATCAAAGGCTTTTCTGAAGTCAACATATATGACATCAATCTCCTCTCCCTTGTCCAGGTGATAGGTCACCTGATCGTAGAAGGAAATGAGAATGGTCAAGCAAGATCTACCCGCAACAAACCCATGCTGGGCATCCCTCAGGATATTGCTGTTATCTAATCTGTTAAGGATGGTCTCTTTGATAATCTCTTCCAAGACCTTCTCCAGGATAGAGGTCACACTGATGGGTGTAGTTTGCCAGATCTACTTCCCTCCCTTTCTTGAAGATAGGTACCATGTTGACCTTCTTCCAATCGTCAGGCACTTCACCAGAGCACCAGGAGTTCTCAAAGATCTGTGTCAGGGGCTTGCCAGTTCCTTGTGTACCCTGGGGTGTAAACTGTCAGGGCCGGCTGACTTAAAGGTACCCAGATTCTCAAGGTGTTCATTCATGAGGTTAGCATTGATGGAGGGCAAGGAATCTCCCTCACCCAGGCCTTCCCGTCCCGTAGTAGGCAGGGGCATCCCATGGGACTGGTGAACAACTGACGCAAAGTACCCATTTAGCAAGCTGGCTTTTTCCTGGGCGTCGGTTGTCAGTTGTCCCATCTGGTTTATCAGTGGTCCAATGTTGCCCTTGCTTTTCCTCCAGCTCCCCACATATCTAAGAGGACTTTTTATTGTCCTTGATACTTATAGCTTGATACTTATAGCTAGTTGGAGTTCAGTCGCAGCCTTGGCTTTCCTGGTTCGCTCCCTGCAGGTCCGGACCAGTGCAGAATATTCTTCCTTGGAGGTGAATCCAGTCCTCCATCCTTTGTAGGTCTTTCTTTTTTGACACAGGTGGTCTCCTAGTTCCCTGAAGAGCCAAGAGGGCTGCTGTGTCCTTTTGCTGCCTTTTCTCTGAGATGGGATAGACTTTGCTTGTGCATCCAGGATCGCTCCCTTGAGGACTTCTGTATTGCTGACTGGCTTGCTAGCTTTACAGCTTATGGTGAAGGTGATCAGCTCGTGGTCACTGTCACCCAGCTTCCCTTCAATCGTTAGGTCACTGATTAGGTCATCCCCTGTTGCCAGTACCAAGTTGAGCAGCGCTTTACCTTTTGTCAGCTCATAGACTTCTTGCGTCAGATAGCATTCATCCACGCACAAGAGAAAGCTTTGCGACTGTTAAGGTTTGGCTGAGCGCTCTTTCCACGAGATGTCTGGGTAGTTGAAGTCTCCTGTGACAATCATGCGCCAGAAGCATGTGGCCTCAGCCAATTCCCTGACAAACTCCTGGTCAAGCTCTTGATCCTGGGTAGGAGGTCTGTAGTAGACTCCCACCATTGTGTCCCCTGTGCCGTGTTCCCCACGGATTTTAACCCAGAGGGTTTTCAGTCGTCCACCCTGGGTGTCGATGAAGATAACATCCTTGTTAACAGCAGTATACCAATATGAGAGATAAGAGACCTGATTATTCAGCCATCAGCCCTATTTTCTCTCAACAAATTTGCGTGCATATGGTCAAGCCCTCACCTTTCTGTAAAAGTGCAATATTTCAGGAAGTTACATGAATAAAGGATATCAAACAACAAGATCAAAAACAACGATCAACTCAAGGCTTCCTGACCAGTGGTTTAAACTGTAATTGAAATCATGATTTAAACTGATTTGATTTAAATCAAATCCACCACCTCATATTTATGGCTGATTCGGAAAAGCAATAATTTAAATGTTTAATACATATTTGATGAAGGACAAATGCAAACACGCTCCTCATTCCTACCTGGACAGATCATAGATACTGCAGCAGTACAGAGAAATATTCCCAGAGGTACTCTGCAATGAAAAGAAAGGAAACAGCTTTCAGGGAACTGTTTTTTGAAACAGTACGTACACAGAGGGGAAGAAATTGTGAGGAACCTTCTTTTTAACATTTTCATACATTGATATGTCTCAAGGCCCTTAAAATGCTAAACTACTACTTCACCACTGTCATATAGTATAAGATTAAAGGTTCCCAATTGAAAGTACAGCTGCAAGCATCTACATTTAAGTGTGTGTACAATCCCATCGACTTCAAACCAGCTTAAAATTAGGTCACGAATATCTTGATGAAAATGCAATCAAACTAAGTAACAGCTTGAGATGACAATTACCTAGCACAGAATTAAGACTTGATGCTTCCCCTTTAGACACTGCTAGAATAGGTGAAAGATACAATAAAAGAGAGGAAAAAAAACAACGCAGAGGATGACTTGGCCATCACAGTTATTCTTGAACTACATAATTAGGCATACAAAAGGATGACAATACAAAACCAGTACATAAAACAAACCTTAAATACTTTGGCTTTAGAAATCTCTGGGATTGATTCCTCAGAATAAGAAAGATTTTGTTCTGTAAAGAAATCCTTCAGTGCCTGCTCGCTGAATTCCACACCAATTACGCTGTGTCCCATGTCAGCTAACCTACACAGAACAACAAACATTTTCATATTTACTTATGAGTTACTGGTTTTTATTACATAATTCAATTTATATTCTCTCTCTCAAGTTTTGGCAACAGAAAATATACATCTCCTGTAGAACATTACAGCAGCTTGTTGTTTTTTTTAATTGCACCTTGTAAAACAAATGGATTTGATCAGACTAACATTTGTTGTCCTTTGCTGGAAAAAAATATTTCTGATGAAAACTGCACTCTGCAGCATTATGAAAACTCATCATCACAATTAATGTGGAGAAGAAATGAGAGAATTAGAGAACCACCACAGTTGTTTACAATTGTTTGTCCAGCCTGTGGTGGGTCCCTCAGCCCCAGTGGGCCAAGGCACCATCTAGCCCAGGATATGTCCTGCCACCCGGCACACAGTGGGGCTGGGACAACTGGACTGCATTTTTAGGCAGCCCAGGCAGTGGCAGTGATGGCAATAAAGAGGAACTGCAGCGTAGCCCAGGCATGGGCTCTGGGCAGCTGCATCATAAAGGGCCCAGCAGCTTTTCCTTCCAAGCCCAGCAGCACCTTCCGCCCAGCCACTGCTGCTACTGCTCAGCATGGATGGGTAGGTCTGAAGCAGGTACAAGGCTGGCCGGGGTCAGGTCTGGGACTGTACGCTCAGCTGCTGCTGGATGCTGGTAGGGAAGAACTGCAGAGCACACGGGCTCTGGACTATTGTGGGGGGTGGAGGGGTGCTGACAGCTCCCTAGAACTGCCTATATGGCCTGCAGGTCCAAATAATTGTCCACCCCCAATATAACCTAATATGAGTTTGTATGATTAAATGAGTAGATCTTGGTTTGAAGAAAATGAATCAACTTCATACAATTTTTCAAAGCTGTATGCAGTTGATTAGCTATTCACTATTACTTCAGTAATGAAAAATAAGGCAACACACCAATAGCCAATAATAGTATCACACAGTGAGTTCCATGGAAGATACCAAAGAACTCAGGAGCCTAATAGATAAAGCAGAGGTGTTCAACCTTTTTGAATCACGAACTTTTTATCGCCCAGTGGGCTGGCGACCCAAACTGAACAGCCTCACTCTGGTGGGCGGGGAGGGTTAGGGTTAGGGTTAGGGTTAGGGTGTCCCTACTAACACCTGCTGCACAGGCCCCTGGGTGGGACTTTTGGGGGTCTCTGGGATGACCCCCCTAGCCCAGAGTGTCAGCTCTCCCTGCAGTGCTGGGGCTGGGCAGGGGAGGTGGGGGGGGGGCTGCAGGTGAATTCCTGCTGCCCTTCGGGTTTTACCCGCTCCCCCGAGCCTGCTGCAGCTATGTGGGGTCTCGTGGGGGTTTCTTTTCCCCCCAGTGCAAGGCTTCCCTTGCAGGCTCCACAGAGCAGAGCTGGCATTGCTGCCTGTAATGCAGTTGTGGGGTGGGGAGATTGGTTCCCTGGTTCCTGCATTTGCATCCTCTTTTCCCATCGTGCTGGTATGTTTTAAATAAATAAAAAAATAAAAAACTTATACAGACAAAGATACTTATTTTTATTTTCACAAACTCAATATTTCACGGACTTGACATAGACATTGGATTTATAACACATTACAACCTGCCTGACATCCGATTCATCACCAGGCACCTGCCTGACCCCACCTCTTACATTCTTCTTTTTCCCCAACCTTTCCTCCCCTCTCACCTATTTGTTCTGTCTTTTATCTTCCCGATTTCCTCCTTCTCCTTTTTGTTTGAGCACCTCTCTCACCTTGTACTATTATCACTGTCCTGTTTCCCTTAAGCCTTTTTCCCCTTGCTTTCCTCCCCCTCACTTCCCCATTTTACTTTTGTTTTTTCTAATTTCAACCTATTTTCTTTTCCATGACTTCCTGTCACTCTTTCTGTGTCCCTCTTTGCTCTTTTCCTGTCTCTTATTCATTTTTCACTGATGGCTTCTTTCCACCCTTGCAGTCTATCACTGCTGTCTCTCCTCAGGGCAGCAGCAGCAGGACCCGGCTCACTGATGAGCCCGGCCCTGTATGGGTAAACAGCTCCCCTCCCCTCGCTGCTGGCTGAGGCCCATGGGCCGGCCCTGCCCACCTCACCTTGCTGCTGCCCTGGCTCCACAGCGGCAGCAGTGCTGCCTTGGGCCAGATAAAATGGCTTGGTGGGCCACATGGTGGCCCACCAGCTGTATGTTGGACAAGCCTGAGATAGAGCATTTTGTTTCAGATTTCTTATCCTAAGGCCCCCATTATACACTACATATATTATGCAATTAACTGGCTATTCACGCAATAAATTTAGACCGGTCACACCAGCAAAGTAGCTACAATACAATTAACAGCTTAATTATGCAATAAATTTAACCCAGCCACACATGCAAAGTAATTATCACAATAAAAATGACTATCCAGCTATAAAAAGAACGAACCAGCTATAAAGTTAGTACTTGAAAAGCACAACAACTCTACAGCTGGTTTCTACCCAGCTTTGGTTTGAACATGTAGCCAGGCCCTAAGTTTACTAAAAATTGAGACATTTGAAAAACCCAGATGGTTGCTTGTTGAATGGTAGGAAACTTTACTAATGAGTATAGAAGAGCTAGACCATCTGTTTATGAAACATTTGAGCATTTTCTTTTTGGTATTGATATTTTTTTTAAAGTCATAAAATAGTCATAAAGTGAACCTTCCCAAATATGAAGTAAAATGGAGCTAGTGGCTGAAGATGGCAGTTCAACTTCCAGGAACCCAAACCTATATATAGCCATTCTATGTGATAAAGTGTAATCATCTACCAGCGTGCTTGAATGACTCAGCTTTTCGACTCAAAATACAAAATAATGTTCTTAGGAGCCCTCAGACATACAGTTCAATGGCTCATCCTGCAGGCCACACCTATGTCAAAAAACAACCGAGGGAAATTAAGAAACAACTCTGATTTACTGGTGCAAATCAGAACTTCTTGGGTGGCAGCGAAACTAATAAGGATTATATCCATTTAATTCAGCTCTTATTTCACAATGCAGAAGTGGGTTAGTACAGAGTCCCTCCATCTTTTGGGGAAGGGGAGGAAATGAGAAAAAAGTAAAAGCAGACATAGAGCTTCTCTTCCCTCTCTACAGCTGGGAAAAGTGGGAAACTTTATTTGTTCAGATACCTGTTAATTAAAAGGGAACAACTTCCCCCAACCCCCACACTCAGGCTTTAGGGAAAGCATCTTGGTAAAAATCCTTATTAGTATAGTTGTGAGGTACAAGGTTTCTTACCACATCATTATCCTTGAACATTACTTGTGTTTACTGTTCCCATATGCATTTAAATGCCTGGCAATTTTTTCTAGTTCTGAATTGACTTTTGCACACACCTTTCTGCTCCAAATATATGCATTTATAGATGCTTAGTCTTTTTCTATAATGACACACATAAGGCAAATCTTTCATGCAAAGAGATGCCTAGAAATAATTATGTAACATCTAGGAACATAGATATCTTAGTCAAGGGTTACCAGGTTAAAACATAACAATTAAAGTTAACTCAATGATCTCTCCATCCATTTTGCTTTCCCACAGTTAGAACTCCTTTGTGTCAATTTGTGATTTGCTTGATGCCCTAACTGGCCATGTCTACACTAGACTAAAGACTGTGGACAAACATTAAAAACAAATTAAACAAAGACCCCTGATTTCAGGCAATGTGGGTTTTTTGCCACTGTAGATAAAGCATAAACAAGTGAACTGTATGATTTTTCTCCCCATTCTTTACATTTCTACTCCTATGGTCTGTATTTTACCATTTCATTTCTACTGCTTTGCCACAAAGTGGAAAAAATATCCTGAGTCCACTCCTGCCATTGAGAAGAAGATCAAGATGCTTCTTTATAAGCCTGCCAAAGAAAAGAAGGTAGCAATTTAATATCAATTTTAATACCAATCACGTTTAAATGTCTAATACGTGAGTCAATTGCTCTGCTTGTATATTGTAAAGCTGTGAGAAGTTTTATAGAAGGGTATTCACATCTGAAAACACATATAGTATTTTTATAGCTTAGTACCTTGAACACATAAAAAGCATGAGGATCTGTTGACATCTCCATTATCTTTCTGGTGAATGCAGGCCACATAAGCATTCTTAAAGTTGCTTTGAATACTACTCATAAAATATACTTTGATTTTTGTACATATACTGAATTTTTATGATGAGCCTTATGGAAGAGTCGCTCATTCTACTGTTTTTTGTCTCATCATACACTTTAACACAATTTAACACATTGAAGAGAAAATTACATACGGATGTCCTTGTTCATTATGAAATCCAATATTGTTTGCTTCCCATTTCTGCAGCCATTCCTCTTCAGTCACCACTCTGTTCTGCTGTTCCCCAGTATCAGAACTTTCTTTGATTCTCGAGAGGTCTGTTGAATTGGCCATGGTCCAGTGTATATGTACCCACTGTGTAGAGAAGGATGCAGTCAATAGCTTGGGTCATGCACCAACACCTTAATCCTACACCCAGGCAAAATGTTTATTCATGTTTAGGCCGAATTCATTTAGATTTGTAGATTTCTAATACAGGAAGAGTACATATTTAATATTATTTACCAACTGGAGTTTAGTCTAAGTAAAGTCTATTAAGAATACCTGAAAGAAGTCATAGAACTATTGTATTCATAATATATATTATATATAGTCCAAATTACAGACTGTGTGTTTATTTATACAGATCATTTAATTGTGAGCAGAGATCATCCATGGGATGACACAAAAAAGCCTCTAATCCATGCCTGGGTAAATGTTTTTTGCTCTCTGATCTTAAAAAAAATTATGATAGCCCCCTTTGTAAAAATGGAATACAAGCAAAAATTGTATACAGTATGGTATTTAAAGTACAAGGAGTCCAGAAAAATGAATAAGGATTTATTTCAAACATGGTTGTAACCTCTGAAGATAAATCCCTGTAGTTCATTTTAGGTTGGATTTTAACAATAAAGGATGGGTTGTTCACTTTCTTGACAGCAGGTTTAACTTTCAGAAATTTGGAAGCCATATTGCTGATAACACTGCTCTTCCCAGGCACAGGGTCAAAAGTCTCTGCCTGCACTTATCTACAATAAGCTGCATGGGGCAGTGCAGGAAGTGTCTGTTCATCTCTTCTCAATTCTCCTTTATTGCTGTCTGCAACTTAATTTTATTAGTGGATTTTTATTTTCAGCTAAGCCCCCCCCAGCAAAATAAAAAGTAAAAACTAAAATAAAAGTCTGAGCTGGGTCATTGTGCAACACACAGAAATTCAAGTCTTACACAATGTAGTACACATTTTAGGCAACAGGTCCTCTGATGCCAGCAAGAGAGCCCTGTTTTAATTTTTTAAACAGCCAATTTCTCCCCAACTCAGGCTCAGAGAACCCCACTGAAGCCAAAGCAGGAGATCCTTGATTGAAACCTGAGCAGGGGCTTGGGGTTGGCAGGCTCTGTGGATAATCTGGTGCCTAATCCAGTGCTTCTTAATATTTCAAGACTCGCTGCCTCTGGTATAGCCTGACAGACCCTGTGCTCAGACATGCGCCCCCACCCCCACCCGCCACAGAGACTCCTCCTGCTTAGACTCAGGGTCCCCTTCATAGACTCCTGTCCCATCCCTGCAGAGACTCTCCCCTCCTCTTATATCTGTGACCTGCCCCGGGCTAGACTCCCCTCTGCTTAGACCTGCAGCTCTGTCCAGGGACAAACTCAGCCCTGCTTAGCCTTACAGCTCCACCCCCCCACCCCCCCCCGAGATAGACTCCCCACTGCTTAGACCTGCCCCTTCCTCAGTAGAGACCCCCCAGCGCAGACTTGTGCCCCCAGCCCCTGACACAGACATCCCGTTTCAGCTCACAACACTCAGTATAGACTCGCGCTGGCAGAGATTTGCCTACTTGGCCTGGCCTCCCCCAGCACAGACTCGCTCCCTCCCTCCTCGCCCCAGCCTAGACTGCCCCCACTGTGACCCCCGAGGCTTAGACTCGCACCCCTGCCCCAAGCACGGCCTCCCCCAGCACAGGCCTGGGTCCCCGCCCGGCCCCTACTTCGAGTCACAGCCCCCTCCCGCGACAGACTCGCCCCCCACCCACGTGCCTCCCCGGCTCAGGCCCGCACCCGCCAGCGCTCACCTCTGCGCCGCCGCCAGGCCCCGCCCCGCCCCGCGCCGCGCCGAGCCGGCTCCTCCCCGAGCTGCGCGCCGAGCGGAGCGGAAGCGGCGGCCGGGGCGGGGTGAGAGGTGAGCGGCGCGGCTCTGCGCGGCGGGGCCGGGGGCGGCCGGGGGCGGGCGGGGCGCCACACAGAGCCGGGTGCGGGCGCGACAGCGGGAGGTGCCGCCGCCCAGACCCGGCGACTGCTCCTGGGGGTGCCGCGGGCCCCGCCGCGACCGCTCGTGGGAGCCCCCCGCCCCGCGGCGTGCACGGACACACGCCCCCACAGCGCACCGCACACATATGGCCCCGATATACATGTCCTCTCCCCACGCACACACCATATACATGTCCTCGCTCCATGGACACGCCCTCCCACACTCGCCCCGCACGCACCGCACCAAACACATATACCCTCATAGACATGCCCTACCGCAACACACACCACACCCCCCCACACACACACCCTCCCCCCCTCACAATATATATGTCCTCCCTCCCATCCCCCATATACACCCACTCCCCCAACACACACCACACACCCCCATGTACACCCCCCTGCACATACTGCACCACACACACACATACACCCCCATATACATGCCCTCCCCCCTACATAACCCTATATACATGCCCTTCGCAACACACACACCACACCCTGCCCCTACATACTGCACAACACACAAACACCCCTCTATATACATGCCCTCCCCCATACAAGCACCCTCCCCTGCACACACTGCACCACACACATGCATCCCCCATGTACGTGTCCTCCACCCCACACACACGATATACGTGCTCTCCCTCCCACATCCCCCACACACACAAGTACGCATGTGTGTGAACACCCCCCACACACACCATGTCGCATGCACCACATATGCACACAAACCACCCCCCATGCAACACCTGCTTCTGCCCCCCCACCGCCACATGCTTGCCCCTGGGGAGCTGCTGCTGACAAGCCCCCAGGACTGATGAGAAAAAAAAAACCCCCCAAGGGACTGAGCCCAGCCAGCACACACACACCTGACTGTGAGCCTGGTGCTGTCGCATGTGTCCCATAGGTGACTTCTGTCACACTTCACAGGGTGCAAAACCGTGGGGCCATTTGGGTACCCAGCAATTTGGTCCCAGCTGATCATTTCTCAGTTAAAAAGATTTGTTTATCTTTTTTCCCCCCAAAGGAACTGAGAGCGTGTGTGTCTTATTTAAAGAGTTGGTTTTTTTCTTGTCCTAGATCATTTTGAGCATGTGTGTGCTGGTATAGCAGCTATCTGCTGCCCAAAGTCGGTTTTATTTCATTTTCCCCACGTGCGTGTCCAAGTGTGTTTTTAACTGACTGGGATGTCAGCAGTGCTTCTGCACTCCAGAATGTTTCCCCCCATCTCAGTGCCTCAGAGATGGCAAAAACATCACCCTATCACCTCTCTTTCATGAGAGTCTTATTTCATGAGGCAAAAGCTACTTATTAGAGCGTGTGTCAAGTTTAACACGCAGGAGCTGGTGAACTTGCTAGTGATTTTTCCCTTGTGTCCTCTTATATAGTGGGTGTAGAGAGGTGGTTTATGTGTTTGTTTAACAAGATCCAGTAGGCAAATCGCTTAGGACCAGAAAGGGCTGACCTGTGGATTTGGACAGATCTCCCTGCCTCCCCACCCTGCCCCCTTTGATATTTAATTTGAAGTATGCCAGGCATTCTATGATACTGGCCTTGTACCTTTCTGGTCAAAAGCCCTATCAGTTCCTTCAGTGGTCTTCCCAAATGTTCAACAGCACTGTACCAGACAGTCCCAAAGTCGGCTTCCTGGACTGCTCGGCAGCCATGTACTGCACAGTTGCCAAAGCCTTCTCTGTCTACAGTGCCATATACAAACATAGTTCCCTTTCATTCTCCTTGTCTCCTCAGGTGCCCTGTTTAGTAATTGTTCCTGTTAGGAACCAAATTCAAGTCCAGTTTCTTCAGACAAAGTTGTTCATTCTTTTTCTGGGTAATAGAGTCTACAAGCAGGGAGGTCTACACACATGTTGCAAAAGGCTGGGTGCTTTAATTTTATGCTTTGTAACAGAAAAAAGATACAAGTTGTATACCTGCTTCTGAACAGCTGCAGGAAAAAGCAACATCCTGTCCCAGAGAGCTGTATATTTGCCATGTGTGCTTGTGTGCCTATTTAATATGCAAATTAGATGTTACTTAGCTTAGTACACCATTGCAGAATGGTATTGTTTTTGAGTCAAAATAACAGATCACTTGGCTTCAGTTCTTCTGTTCTAATTGGTGGGGTTAGAATGCATTTCTGCATACAAAAAGAACAAAACAACCTAAACCCCTACAAAAAGAACATTAATTCATATACTGGCTAGTCTAAACTCCTTTCCCTTTGTCTTTTGATTTACCTAATTATCTTGGTATGACTTCCTATTTCAGTCAATTTTTGTTGTGCAGGTAAGGCCCTCAAGGTATGTTGATTTTATTGATTCACATAATCTACATTTGGAAATAAATTTGTTTGTATAAACACCTACTATATTTTCCTGTTGGTTAAACTTACTCTTTCACACTTTTCTAAAGAAGTTGCTATTAGTGTTATATAATGGAAGATGCCCCATAAAAAGATAAATCTAAAGATAGGTTTCTAGATATTAATTATTAGATAATAATGCAGAATAAATTCTCAGGTCAGTTGATTAACATGAATTATTTTTATGGTATTACTTCCCTTTTTGTCTTTTTGTTTACATTTTTCCTCTTTGCTCCCATTTTTTGAATACTTTATACCCCACAGGGAAGGCCACCCTTGATAACAGCCTAGTCAAGATTTTGGTTTTTAACATAGCTTTTTCAGTCTGCTTAAAACCCAGCACTGGTGTATGTTTAGCTTGTTCAGTAAGTTGTAACTTCTCTACTCCCCAGCAAAGACCTAAATAACAGAGGATTATAGTTATGCCTCTAACATGCTAAGATTTTATTTTTGCAAAATATGCAACTCATGCAGTATTATAACTACATATAATTACAAAAAAAGTTGAGTTTTCTACATCCTGAATGGTAAGTACTGTCCTAGAAGATGTCTGGGTCTCAGAACAGCTCTAATTGACCTTTTACTTTTCATTAAACAATGTTTATAATCCATTCATTTGAAAGATATAATGCAATCCAAATTCTCCAGTAGGTAGGAGGAGGAGTGCCATTGTAAGTACAAGCATAAGGTTTGCATTTTGAGATTATGCTTGCTCACGATGAGCCAGGTCTTCATGTGGTACAAATTGACTTGAGTCCATTGAAATCACTGATGGGGAATCTGGTCTTGTATACTTGTTCTAAGCTTAAATTAAATACAGTTACTGTTTCTTATCCCAGCATACATTCTGTCACCTCATTTTTTCCCCATGTGATTAATAGATTAATATAACTTGACAAAGGTACTTTGACCAATGTGATTCCTACATTGTAAGGGTCTGGAAGGGA
Source organism: Caiman crocodilus (assembly GCA_030014935.1). Taxonomy (NCBI): domain Eukaryota; kingdom Metazoa; phylum Chordata; order Crocodylia; family Alligatoridae; genus Caiman; species Caiman crocodilus. The sequence continues at coordinate 109,387,735 of JAGPOW010000261.1, read as the reverse complement.
CCTTGCAAGATCATGGGGTCCAGACACCCTGCACTAGTGAGGAAAGACAACTGGGGTCAGGTGACCCAAGCAAGGTGACCATCCAGTTTCCTCTTGAAGATTTCCAGGGTAGATGATTGCACCACCTCTGGAGGGAACTTATTCCACAGTCTGGACACCCTAAGTGAAGATTTTTTTCCTACTGTTAAGCCTGAAATGGTCTTCCAGGAGTTTGTGGCCATTACTGCTGGTTTTCCCCAAGGGTGCCGTGGTGAAAAGTTGTTTGCCAAGCTGTTGATGTATTCCCCTGATTTAGCAGTAAGCTGCTACTAAGTGCCCTCTCAGCTTCCCCTTTTTTTTTTAGAGTGAAGAGACCCAGATCCTTCAGCCTTTCCCCATATGACTTGCATTGCAAGTCTCTAATCATACAGGTGACTCTTCTCTGGACTCTCTCAAGTTTTTCCATGTCCTTGTTGAAGTGTGGTGTCCAGAACTGGATTCAGTACTTCAGCTACAGTCTCACCAATGCTGAGTAGAGCAAAAGAATCTTCCTTGGTTTTGCTTAAGATGCATTGGTTGATGCATGCCAGAGTATTGTTTGCCCTACTGGCTACAGCGTTGCACTGACAGCTCATGTTCATACTATGGTCTATTATTACCCCTGGGTCCCTTTCAGTAGTGGTGCTGGTCAGTTTTGTGCCACCAAGCCCATAAGTATGTTGGTGATTGTCCACAGATGGAGCACTTTACACTTAGTGTTGAACTTCATCTGGTTCCGACCTGCCCAACTTACCAGCTTGTCTAGGTCCACCTGTATCTGCAGCCAATTTTCAAGAGTGACCACACTCCCCCATAACTTGGTGACATCTTTGAACTTGGCCACTGAGCTCTTCACCCTCACATCCAAATCATGGACAAAGATGTTAAAAAGCACTGGAGCAAGCACAGACCCCTGAGGGACACCACTGGCCACTTCTTGCCAGGACAACACAGATCCTTTCATTGGAAGTCTCTGGGTCCTACCCCACAGCCAGCTTCCTACCCACCTAATTGTCAAGTAGTTAAGCCTGCAGTCATCCAATTTTCCTGTGAGAACATTTTGGAACACCAGATCAAAAGGCCTTTTGGAAGTCTAGGTATACAGTGTCAACCTCTCTCTCATCCAGATGGTGAGTTAGCTGGTCGTAGAAGGTGATGAGATTGGTAAGACAAGATCTGCCTGTGATGAAGCCATGCTGGCTGTTGTTTAGAATCCTACTTCTGCAACATATCATATATAGACTCTTAGAATTTTTCCAGGATTTTCCCTGGGATGGAAGTTAGGCTAATTGGCCTATAGTTGCCCGGGTCCTCTCTCCTTCTTTCTTGAAGATGGATACAACATTGGCCCTCTTCCAGTCTTCAGGGACCTCCCACAAGCGCCGCGAATTTTAGAAGAGTTTCTCCAGAGGTCCTGCGATGACTTTGGCCAGTTCCTCTGCACTCTCGGATGAAGTTAATCCGGTCCTGCTGACTTACAAATGTCTAACTTTTCTAACTGATCATGTAGCAGCTCAATGTCAACAGTAGGAAGGTGGTCATTCCCACCATCCCCTTCTGAATCTTATCTAGTATGATTTTCCCCTTAGTGCAGTGAAGTACTGAAGCAAAGTAGACATTCAGGAGATCAGTTTTCTCCTGAGTGTTGGTAACCAGCTGTCCTGAGTTGTTAAGCAATGGCCCCACATTCCCATTTATTTTCCTCCTGTTTCCTACATACCTAAAGAAGGACTTCTTATTGTCCTTGATTTCTGTTGCTAGTTTAAATTCAATTGTTGCCATAGCCTTTCTAATCTGCTCCTTACAAGTGTGGGCCATTGCTGTACAGTCCTCCTTAGGGACTGTCCCAAGCTTCCATTGATGGTATACCTCTTTCTTCTTTTTTAAGATATCCCTATTAAGCCAAGAGGGCTTACCAGCCCTTCTGCTAGCTTTCCTCTGCATGAGAATGGACTCTTTTGTGCTTTGTGGATTGTGTCCTTGAAGAACGACCACTCTTCATAAATTCCTTTACCTTCGGTCCCTGGTCCCACGTGTTTCCCCTACTATTGCCCTGAGCCTGTTGAAATTCACTTTTTTGAAGTCCAAAACTTTAACCCTGCTAGCGGATTTTCCTGCCTTGCAGTAGAAAGTGAATGTGATGGTTTTGTGGTTGCTGTCACCCAGGCTACCCTCTAGATTCTAGTTGCTCACCACATCATCTCCTTTGGCCAAGACCAAGTCTAGGAGAGTGTTACGTCTGGTTGACCTGTGCACTTTGTGAGTCAGGTAGAGCTCTTTGATACAGGTCAGGAAGCAATGCAACCAGTCCAATTTAGCTGAGTGTTCCTCCCAAGAGATGTCTGGGTAATTGAAGTTGCCTACAACGACCATGTCCTGTGCACAAGCAGCCTCTGCCATTTCTCAAGAGAACTCCAGATTGAGCTGCTCCCCCTGCTTTAGTGGTCTGTAGTATACACCTACAGTTAGGTCTCTCTCACTGCAGCCACACACACTTCCCCCTGGTAATTTGACCCAGAGGATTTGGAGCTGCTCTTCTTTGGAGTTGATGTCGGCCTCCAAGGAGCTGTACTGCTCCCTCACATAGGGGGCTACATGTCTACCTTTCTTCCCTACTCAGTCCCCTCTGTGCAGGGTGTAGCCCTCTGTGGCTACATTCCAATCATGTGAGGAGTCCCACCAGGTCTCTGTAATCCCTACTAGATCATAATGCCCACTGGAGAATAGAAGGGCTAGCTCCTCCTGCTTGTTCCCCATGCTCCTGGCAATAGTATACAGGCACCTGAGTCCTCCACTTGAGACCCTTGATTTCCTGTCATGTTTTGGGAGAACCATTCCTTTGGCTTTTGTAAGACTGGCTCTCCTAGTGTCCCCAACTTCAGAGCTTTCTTTGTGCTGGTCCTCAGGCATGCTCCGTCAGTGTTTCCCTGTCTCCCAGCGATCTTAGTCTAAAGCCCTATCTAGAAGATGGGCCATCCTGGCTGAGAACAGGGACTTACCCCTCTGCATGAAGTGGATGCTGTCCCTTCCCAGGAGTCTTCTCTCCCCAAAATGTATGATGGTGGGTGATGGCAGTGTTCAAGTGTCATCTGATTAAAACACTCTGGCTAACCAGGCCATCTTGTAATGTACATAACTGTTTTCTGACTTTATTCTGCAGTTCTTATTAGACAATGTCAACTGGAAGAGTACGGGCAAAAAAAAAGGCATCGTCTGTGGATCAGTCTCCAGATAGCCTTCCTTTGCGGAGCTCTGGGAGACAGGTATTTTATAGTATTCAACATCATTATTTCTGCGCCTGTTTAACACTTGCTATGAATGGATTTTCCTGGTTGTTTGTATTCTAGAACTTGCCTGTTTTAAAAATTAACTTAAAATTTGAGGAACGGATGACAGTAATGTCTTTTGACTTTGACTAGCACCGGTAGGCTTTACACAAGTAGAGTTTTAAAGAGATAAGAGAAGGAAGATATGATACTTGAAAGCAGTCGAATACAAAGGAGTGTAAATAAATATTAGCTTAAACTAGAAGCCCTGCTGAAAATTTCTTTAATGGTAGCAACCAGAAGACCAAAGCAAAAAACCTTTGGCTCAAATGGATGTTGCCAAAATTGTTGTTTTCTGTACAACTAGCTTATCTCAACAGCTGTCCCATGCTGCAGCTTTTTCAAAGAGAATCCAAAGATTTGATTGATATTATTTTAACTAGTTGTTGCTGTGTCCTGAACTACAAAACCAATAATACTCTGATGGAACATAAAAAATGCATTTGCCATTTCCAGTAAGTTTTAACTGTTCTTTATTAGGTGAAGAAGAAGGCGACTGAAACGGCAGATGACGATGATGAAGCAACATCAGAGAAGAAGTACAGAAAGTGTGAAAAGGCTGGTTGTACTGCAACGTGTCCTGTTTGCTTTGCAAGTGCTGCCGAAAGGTTTGTGCCTTTATCTGCAGACCTTTTCCTTTTTTTTTCTGACAAAAACCCTTCTATCTTCAGACAATATAGTATAGACTTAGGATGCCTGTGAAGCACCACAAACAATATCTTTTGTAGATGACCTTCTGCTGTGTGACGCTAATCCTGAAATAATATTTTCCTAGGATATGGGCTATTAATGCAGCAGGTCTATTTTCTGGCACAGCTTCTGTTTTAGTGAAACTGAGAGCATGCTTATGAAATATAAGGCTGCAAAACTGCTGAAACTCTTATTTCTGTGCTCTAGTGTAGTGCTGTAATCTCTAGCTAAGGTCCTGACCCTGCAGGATAACTATTTTAATTATAACCCTTTGTTCTTATTTGACATCACTTTCTCTGAACTTCTATATAAACACTTCTGCATTTTTGTCTTTGGAATTTTGAGACAGTGTTAAATGGGCAAGGCCTATAATAAGCAGCATGGTATGCTTAGTTAATATGGTAAGGACACTGCAATTATGTGACATTCTCTTCCCAGCCTAATAAGTAGTGTGTGCGCCTTGTGCTATTTATTTTAAGATGATATTAAATTATTTTATGTTGCCTTCAAGTTTTAAATTGTTTACATGTTGTAATGTTTTGTACTGAGAATCAAAATATATTCTGGAAGTTGTTAGAGAACAGTTGGACAGTTAGGCAGCTGAGAAGGAGGCTTCTGGTACTTATGGCACCCAGGAAACCAGATTCAATTTTCTGTTTTTCTAATTTTTATTTCTAAAAGACATTTTAGATTTCTCATTCATTTTTCAAGCTTTATGTTTGTTTTAAATACTTCTAAATTATTACATAACTGAAATTAGATAGTTTTGTGACTAACTGGCTTAGGCCATTTCATTTTACCATTTTCACTTAATTTTATATTTATGGAACAAAATTATATATCTGTTCAGATTCTTTTATTTACTAAAAATAACAGCTCCATAATTGTACAAAAATAATTGGGCAATATGTATTTCACGTGTACACGTTGCTGCTAAATCTAGGTCTAGTTATGTTTATACTTACTTACCAATTAATGAATCTGTGAGTTTGGAGGCAAAGACTATGTATTTCTGTATATGTAGAAAACACACAGCTTTTCCTGGCATAAATAATAAGAGTGACCACTGCCAATGTTTAACAGATACTTCTGGGTGTCTAATTAATTGGTACTGGGAAGATCTGTGTGGAGCTGTGCTGAACCTGCCTTGCTAAAGCGAGACTTGTAATCCCAAGCTAGTTTCAGTACTACACAAAGCATCTATTTTTGCTGCCCTTGTACCCGGCATTGAAATAAGAGGTTTTTGATGCATCTAAAATGATTGTTTACTTAGTAGTAATAGTAGTAAAAGTAGTAGTTACTATAGTATCTAAAAGCAAGACCCTCGTTACACTAGGCAATACATGAATATATGCATCAGGTAAAAGTGGTAAAGAATCAAACTTATTTCTGTTCTGCCCTGGCCTTACTATTTGTTCAATTTTTGGAATTCATGACAGTCCACACAAAAAATATACTGTCATCTGTTCTGTGCTCTCTTGTTTCATAGGTGTGCTAAAAATGGCTACACATCTAGATGGTATCATCTCTCCTGTGGGGAACATTTCTGCAATGAGTGTTTTGATTATTATTATCGAAGGTATGCTTACTGAGGCTAGCTATGTCATTTTGTTAGATATGGAAAGTGTGCAGACAGCCTCAGTCATTAAAACAAATGTTTTTAAACATTGTCCTTGTGCGAACTCTTGAAGTGAAGCTTGTGTACAGGACTGTGAGTGGTACAGATCACAGGAGGTGTGTTAGGCTGTCCATCAGTGGAAGCCTGGTAATAATGGCTGGGTGTCAGTGTATGTGACACTTTATTTTTTATTTTTTTAAGAGTTCCTTATTTAAAGGATGCAAATGAACAAAACAGAGTAATAAGAATAATTACTTTTTGCTATGTACTTTTAAACAGTAACTCAAGCCATTTTGGCTTTTAGATTGACACTCAAAATTGTGCTTGCTTTTTGTAATTAAAAATACCTAAAATGACCTGGATATGATGGAGATAGAAATTTAGTTTTACAAAGGGACTCTCAGATTTAAGGTATCCTACTCAGTGAATGAATTTGATACTTCCAATTCCTTGACAGTGAAGATTAACATGGTAGCCTTTATATCCTTAATAGTAGCTCAACTTTGGTCTTCTACATGAGAGCATGTGTTTATTATGAAGAAGAAATGTTGGCAAGGATACTCCCTTACTGTTATCATACTATATCTGATTTCCTTTTTTAAAGAAACAAAGTCTTACATTTAGTGTCTCTTTCTCTCTTTCTTTCTTCCCCACCCTTGTCCCTCCTCAGATAAGTGTTATTTCTTAAAACAGACGAGCCCTGCTCGATAACTGCTTGCTATTAACTTTGTCTCTTTTCCTAGCCATAAAGATGGTTATGAGAAATACACTGCTTGGAAAAGGATTTGGACCAGTAATGGTAAAAGCGAGCCCAGTCCTAAAGCTTTCATGGCTGATCAACAGCTTCCTTATTGGGTAAGAAAAATAGTGCTTTGACTACAGTAACAGCTGTAGTTGGCTTTCTTTATGGCAGGAGTTTGGGTATATGTGCGTGTTTGTTTTAATTTTAAATGGTGTTGGGAGGTCAAGCTGCTGGTTCTGATATAGGTCTCCCTACAGAGTTTCTAGTATTAGGAAGATGGGTTAGGGCAAGCTGAGGATATAGTGTCAGTCAGTTTTTCTGCTGTCAGAAATCTGTTTCTGCTTCTGCTCTGCCTAAGCACTCCATCCAGCCCTCTGTTTCTCAGTCTGACTACTGAGGCAGGAACAAGGATTTATAATGTGGTGCAATTGGGAGTAAATGTAAGAGTTAAAAGATGGTATATGGGAAGAAGGTGGCAGCACTAAGAAGCAACAGTGAGAGAGGGAGAATACACACTATAGAGGAGTAGGATTCTCAAGAGGTTTTTGGTAAAAAGAACAGATGCAAAGGAACAGTAGCTTCACTGTGTGGAGTGGAATCAGAAAGAGTTTAGACAGCTGTGCACATCATAGGTTTAATCCTAAGAGGTGCAGAATGCTTAAGATCCCCATTGAAATTGGTGGGACTTGGGTGCCAATACATCTCAGAATGTAAACCCTGCAGGTGGAAATCACCCTCATGCAGCTGACTGGTACAAAGGCCTAAGAGCAGCTTCCATCTGATGCTAGTCCACAAGGCATAAGAGGCTTGCTGGCCTTGGATCGATGGTTTGCATGAGGGTGAGTCTCACCTAATGTGAATAATGTATTTAATAACTTCCTTGCAGGTTCTGACCTCAAACCACCTCATTTCCTTGCTGTTGTTTGTTGCGTCATCAGCTTGACCTGTACTCAGTCAGCTGCAAGCTGAAAAGTTTGTTTTTATTTTTAGGTACAATGCACCAAGCCAGCATGTGGGAAGTGGCGTCAGCTGACAAAGGAAATCCAGCTCATTTCACAAATAGCCAAAACATACCGCTGTGGTATGAAACTTAGCAATTCTACCAAGGTAATACAAATTCTGTTTGCACCTAATGAAACTGCAAAGCAGATGCTTCTGCTGTTTATATGCCATAGAGCTGTGGTTCTCACCTATTTGTCATAGTTGGCCACAGTTGCAGCTCTCATCAAGTTATGTGGGCTGCACCTACACTATTTACTTCCTGTGTATCCATTTAAAATCGTTTTAACAGGATGTCACATGGGCCTCAGTAGTGTGCTGATTGGGCTGCGTGTGGCCTGCAGGTTGAGAACCACCCTTAGAATGTGCTTGTTTCTTCTAATATTTATATTGTCAAAGTAATCAGTTGATTGTCTTAAGAGCTATGTAACTGGTTACCCACAGCATGTTCGGTTTAGTGAAACTGAAGTATCCAAAACATTGTAAAAATGCCCAAGTAATCAGTTGTAAACTCGTTTGTTTTGAAAACAGTGCTGCACTCCTGGCCCAAATATTTGTATTTCTTTTTACGTTTTTTGAGGTTTGTTTTACTTGGTGTCTGTGAGCTGGAATTAATGACTATTTGAATAGACCTATGGGTGTTTAAAAAATTAATTAACATGCTTCTTCACTGACAAGCTAAATGGAAAGTTTTGGATTTAACATGAAGAAAGTGGCCTGCTAAAAGCTGTACAAGTCATTACAGTGTCTTACTATCAGATACGGTCCTTCTCTTGTAAAGCTACATTTTCAGACGCTTTGGCATTGGATCAACACAAGCTCTGGTATAACTCTCACTGATTTTTTGCACTAATGTACATTATGTTGGAATCAAGAACAGATAATTGTATAACTATTCTGGTGTATCTCACCCCATAGGCAGTTATTGTGCTGTATCAGATGATGGGGAAGCAGTCTTGTTTGGTTTTTGCAAATGGGTACCATAGAATGGATGCAAACACTGCAGGCAGGATGTAAATTGGGCCCCTGCCACACATAGTGCTTAAGACATGATTAACCAGTTAATCACAGCTTGAGTTGTAACCTGGCCACATATTAAAGTAGTTAATGGCATCATAAAACAAGGAATAAGCCACAGTTATTCTGGAAAAATGTGTAATAACTTGGGCTGCTTACAGACATAAAAAAAGGAAAAAAATGGCGCTTTAGTTTAAACTTGGTGTGCTCCTGCATCAAGCCCATCACATGCCCAGAAGAGGCCTTGTATTAATTTGACCTGGCTCTCCACATCTTTATAGATTGGGCATTTCAGCAGGGCTCTTTTTGGTGCTTTGATTTAATAGCTGATTGAATCAGCTATTAGATAAAAGAGCCTAAAAACCCTGCTGAAGTGCGCTATCTGTATATAAATGCTGTGGAGCTGGGTTGAACTATGTGCTGCCTCTTCCAGTAAAGCACATGTGTGGTGTTCTTTTTTATGTCTGTCAGCAGCCTTGGTGGCTGGTTACTATCATGCCATTGATTGAACATGTGACTAGGTATACCCCTGCAGCTGGGAGTCCTATCAGCTGAGATCTTTCCCAGCTGCAGGAGCTAGCTGCAGGAGCTTGCTACTTGCCAGTGCAAGGAGAGCCTGGGATTATGATTCCAGGCTCCCCGTGCACTGGCAGTAAGACATGTGGCATGGCAGGAAGCATGATTGTGTGGATTGTGCATCAGATCCCATTGTGCCTTTACCTGCACATCTGGCAAGGGCCTCACTGTTACTTACCGAAGTAGGATTTTTACCTCTGATTCTTTCAGATATTATTCTCTATTGGACTGGACAAAGGTATCCTGGCTTGGGGTTTGCCTTGTCTATTCTTTATTTGTTTTACATTGGTGTTAATATTAATTATGTTGGTGTAAACACTTTGCCTGTCTGTGCTCTTAGGATGAAAATTCTGGCATGTTTAAAACTGGGGAGAGGGGGTGAGGGAGAGGAGACAGGAGTTCATCTTTAAACTCTCTGACAAAGATGCTCTTTAGAAAAAAAAAATCTCATGTTTGTTATCAGCCTAGAGTTGGATTCTTTCTGGAAAATGTGATAAAATTCCACTTGGCTGTTTTACTACATTTCCACATAGAACTTATGCTCATATTAGTACCACTAGGGCACCTTTAATTTGCTACAAAAAAACAAAACAAACTTGTTACTGAGAAAGCTTGCCAAGAGGTGTCCAGGGGATGACCAGGAAGAATTTTGAACATGTGATTTTTGTACTCTGTTTCAGATAGACACATATGCAAAAGGGTATATAGCTTGGTAGTTGAGCATTGAAATTCAGTGCAAGCCAAAATGTCTTTAGCTTTAGAATTCATGCCTTTACGTTATATGTTTAATGTGTGAGTAGTAGATTAAATGAATACTCTTGGCAATCATCAAGGAATTTTCTGTCATTTCCCTTTATAGTGTTTTTATATTACGTACTATATATGAACTATATATGAACTATTTTGGTTAGTTATGTAAGCATAAACAGAAAAACTCTGATAGTGGTATTAAAACAAATTGTTTACAATATTTTTAAGCTAAAGAGAATTGTACCACATACTACTTCTTTTAAATAATCTTTTAGCACAACTTTAGAAAGACTCAGATATAGTTACCTTCTTTTTCAGACTGAGGGCTCAGACCAGTGTTCCATGCCTGAGGATTTGGTGAGTAGAGTGTACACAGTTGTTCCTGCTCTTCTACTTCAAAGTATCAAGTTAGCCTATAAACTTGGCACTGATATGGCTCCAAAGTACCTCAGACACCTTCAATTTAAGTTTCGTAACACTGAAAAATGTAGGCACCTAGCACTAGGAGGATAATTCAAAGAAAGGGAGTTGGTGCCTATGCAGTCTGTAGGAAAAGTCAGGTGTCCTGGCATGATGTTCCATAAAAAATAGTTCATTGAGCAGAAAGCTATATAGGGCTAGCCAATAAGAAATTCTGAGCACAATAACATATCTGAACTCCTGCTGCTCCCTGGAGCCTAGGTGATTGTCGCATGTTAGATGTCTCTGTTCAGTTGCGAACCAGAGCCTGGAGTTCTCTATGTAGCTGGACACCTAATTGAGCAGAACTTAGTATTTTTTAAATGTGGCTGGAGAAGGAGATGGTGATGGTGGTTGTGCCACTTTTTTTTAACTTAGAAAAACTAGCGATAGGAGCACACATTCAAGTGGAAGGACCACTTGTAAACCTACATCTCCGCTTCCCAGATGAGTACTTTAGCCACCAGGTTATAGAATAATCTGAATGAGGCCATCTTCTATCCTTCCTGTTCAGTCTGGGATGCTGAGCAGCTAAGAATGCAAGAAGCCTGAGGCCAGAAGAAAAGCAAGCAAAAAAGGAGCCTGACTCTGTATCCTAATGCTTAGGGTTCTTCATTGGGAAGGTAGCAGCACCATCACTGCCACCTCTTCTTCCTTCATCTCTAGCTGTGTTTTTGAATGAAAGTGACCATGACTGCTGTGCTTTGTGAGAGACTAAATATTGCTGGCATGTGTTAGACAAGCTCTGAAGACATCTACTTTTCAGGGATCTAAGTCAGATGCCAGTGCTTCTCTGACTTGGTTTTGGATGCCAGCAAACATGATATAGGAGATAGGCCCTTAGCTGCTTAGATTGCTTCTGTGTACATGTGGAAGCATAATTGTTATGGCACATTGAACAACACCAGCATTTGAAGTCAAGTTCAGGAGGGACTGGTATGGTGAAAATGCATGTGTCTTTTTTTCAAGACTTTTTTTTCCTGAGGTAGGTATTTTGGGTGGGTCTTAGTACTGAGGGCGAAAACTAATCCAAATGTTTTCAAAGTTCTGATGGTTGTCTTCTGTCCTCTCTCTTTCATTTGCTTGTCCAACCAGAGAGTTGCTGAAGTCTCAGACCACTGGTGGTACTCCATGCTCATTCTCCCTCCCTTGCTGAAAGACAGTGTAGCAGCTCCCTTTCTCGCTGCATACTATCCAGATTGTGTGGGCATGAGTCCATCCTGTACCAGCACTAACCGATTACTGGGTGAATCCAACACTGTGAAGTTAGAGCATTTAAAGAGCATGCCTAATTTGGCTGGTAAGGACTGTTTTCAGAGCTTTGTCATATAAATATTAGTAGTTTATTTTCTGGCCTTCCTTGAAGGTTATAAATTCACTTATATTTAGCTTGCATGCTTATCAGGATAATAGAATGCCTTGAAGGTTTAGCCACATGACACAGTGACAGAAAATCTATGTTGTATTTCCAGTTCTTCTCTGTGAGCTCCTGGGCATGTCTACATATGCATTAATGCGCTTTTCCTAATGCACCTTAAATTTACTACCTCCAACATGAGGTACTAAAAAATTCACATTAGGGTGCCCTAATGTGCAGTAGCTTATTTTACTGCACATTAGCGTAATTGCATGGTTTTTTATGTGATGCTGTAATGCATGGTAAAATAAGTGCATTAAAGTACATGTGTAGATGCGCCCTTTATAACCATTTCACTTTTGCATGCTTCAGTTTAATTCTCTATGAAGTGGAGGCAATAATGCTTTCCTGCCTCACAGCACTTCTGTGAGGACTTAATTGTTAATGCTTTAAAGTGCCTGTAAGTTCTTGGATGAGATGGGGTTTTAGAAATGCAAAGAATCATTATTATTCTTTAAAGATTTTGAAAGAATCAGTGTGCTCAATTATCTGTGAACAAAATAGTTTATGGCAGACCTAACTGTGTTATCTGCAGTGCTGATGTCAGCATCTGGCTAGCAACTTAATCTTCAATATATTCAGCTCTTTTTCAGAGAGAAGAAAGAATTCTCTCTCTGAGACTAGAGCACCTTTTGACTTTGGCTCCTTTCATTAAATTCATTTTCCCACGTGATTGTATTAGTCAAAGTTCTCTGAGTTAATTTTAACAGTTTTCAAAAGCGTCTCAATGACTTGGGTTTGAAAGTGGCTTTTTTTCAAAGGTAGTTGAGGAGCATAAGTTTTGTTCTAAATTATTGAGCGTAACTTTTAGACTTTAGTGCCTAAGTCATTTTGAAAAGTGTAGCACTTTATCTTTTAGAAGCAGATCTTTGAACTTGGACCTTTGAACTGAACAGTGACTGCATAGGTTGCTATTCCTTCTGAAATACCTTTTGTTGGTAGAAATGGGTGTGGAACAAGGAACATAGTATCTGCATGCCAAATGCCAGTTGTATCCCTGTCAGAGTGAAAATGCTCACAATGGTATAGCAGAATCTTGTGAGCCTCAGATAAAGAGACTAGATTTCTTAAAAAGCTCCAGTTTTCCTCCTTAAATAAAATCTGTCAGATTGACATTCCTGGTGTTTAAGTCCTCTCTTTTCCATTGGCCTGGGCTGTGGATAAGCAGTGACAGTTAGTTAAGTCACCCAGCTGCTCAGCCTCAGCTTCTTTTCTCCTGTGGTTTCAGATGTTACTCTCTCTAGAGCTTGACCATTGTGTTGCAGGCTCCTTTCTGTTAAAATCTAGAGCAAGACAACCAGCCTTATTTCATGTAAACTACCAAACAACTGTTGGAAGATTATTTTCAGTCACTACGACAATGGGCCAGGGAGCTTGAGCTTGAAAAATGGAGTCCTCTGAACTCCTCCTATTAAGCCTGTATTGATTCTGCACCCACAGTCCTGAACTCCATTCCTGTTCTTTGAATCTGACAAAACAAAGCAGTGGGAATGGATCCAAACCTCTTCAGGTAGAAGGGTGAACTCTGTATATTCAGTACATAATCTGAGAGTGATGATACAGCAGAGTATGACTAATTCACAGCCTGCCTTTATTCAGTTTCAGGGTTGAACAAATACTTCCAGCCTTTTTACCAGCCCAATGAATGTGGTAAAGCACTCTGTGTGAGACCAGACGTCATGGAACTAGATGAACTCTATGAGTTCCCAGAATATTCAAGAGACCCTACTATGTACCTGGCCTTAAGAAACCTCATTCTGGCTCTGTGGTATACAAACTGCAAAGTAAGCAAGGCTAATAATTAATGGTATAATTTTCTGTTTACTAGAAGTAGGCGCTCTCAAGTGCTGCTCTGATGTTTGGGGAGTTTTCCCAGGAGAAGAGTTCACGTGGGATGCTCTTCATTTAGACGTAGCAAAAGCATTCTAAAAGTTAAGGAAGCCTTTAAGAAAAAATAGGATCAAACCATAAAAATCAACTGCAGTTGAAAATGCCAAGAACCTTCCTTTAAAATGATCTGTCAGTGTTTTAAAAAATGTTTGAGTATTAAGGTTTGGCAAAGAGGCATTTCACATATTTCTAAATAGCCTTTTAGAGTATTTCATTGCTGTTTGTTTATGTGAATGTTGATGGAGGTAAGTGAGAAAGGCACATGGCAAAATTTTAGCTAAGTATGACTAGGGAGGAAAAATATGATATCAAAGCTTTTAGCTGTCAATTGCCTAGATTAAAAAATCAATCCCAGATGGCTCTGTGGAGCATGCTGTTTGCGTTACAAACTCCCAGCTGCCTTCTTAGATCTCTGTCACCGTGCAAGCAACCTCAGACAGCAGGTCATAAGCCTTTTAGCTTCTTTTGATTTAATACCACTGAACTTATTGGAGTTGTTTTTGAATTACATCTGATATAAGTGAGGTAAGTAGCCCTTTGGGCTTTTCCATAATTAATATTTCTAGATTTTGGTGCCCCTATGTGATGCAAAATTTCTGGATGTGATCCTAAGTTTACTTGGTTGAAGTAGTGCAGAAATACCTTTAGTGTCTAGATCCATGTGGCAAGAGGTAGAAGAACTTGAATTCTTAGGATCACATTATGAAATTTAAGCAAATGTCTTGGCTGTCATGGATGTAGTGAGGTATCTTGTACTGTAATTTTCTTTGTCTTGTTTTAATTCTGTCTGTTTTGTTGGGAGAATTGGAAGAATCAGAACTCCCCTAAACAGTTGGCTGGCATACAAAAATGACCATGAGTTTTGCTAATCCGTCTGGGACTGTACTGGTTACACTGAACTACAGGTTAAATTGTAAATTTTACTCTTTAGGAGAACATGTGGAGTATATTATGAAAATAACCTTTTGTTTTGTGTTTGTATTTCTCTTTTTTTAGGAAGCTCTCACTCCTCAGAAATGTACGCATCACATCATTGTTCGGGGGCTTGTACGTATTCGCTGTGTACAAGAGACGGAGAGGATTCTGTACTTTATGACAAGAAAAGGGCTGATTAATACAGGGATTTTGTCAGTCAGTCCTGACCAGTATCTTCTTCCCAAAGAATACCACAATGTAGGGCACCATAATGTTTTGTGGTTTTTAATGCAGTAGAAATTAAGTAGCAGCATATTCTGTCCATTCATATTTGGGGATTTTTTTTGCAATCAGCAGTTCAAGCCATGTCTGTCAAGATTGGCTTCAAACATTGCAAGGCATTTGCTTGCACTGAAGTAAATGGGCATATCAGATGCACAGTTTCTGTGGCCATGGTAGCCAAGATCAAGCTGTGTTAATACCTACTTTATAAAAACCCTGAAGTAAACTATGCTTTTTTTCCATACTCTTAGCTCTGTGTTGTCTAACTTTCTGTAACAGTTTAACATGTGGCCCACAGCCTCCTGTCTGGTTGCTATTTCCCCCACTGCTCCTGCTGTACCAGCAGCAGGCAAGGAAGTGTGGGGCAAGTGACTATGTGCAAGCGACTCTATTCTTGAGCTAGCAGTAGCTGTACCATCAAATCCTGTGGGCCACAATTGGGCCACCAACCAGCCCAGTATTAGAGGTCTGATCATACAGCATCTGAAATCAGTGGGTTTGGCAGAAATCAATGGGAGAAACATTGACAATGTATAATGATCACCTTTATTTTTCCCCCTCATGCTGTTTTTTTCCCAACTTTTCCTTCTCTTTTCTTTTTAAAGAAATCTGTCATTATTGTTGGATCTGGTGCAGCAGGGTTAGCAGCTGCAAAACAGCTTCACAATTTTGGAATTAAGGTAAGAAGCTTTAGAATTTAAATCAGATTTCACATCTCACAGAATTTAGAAATCCTTTGTTCAATGGGGAAAATTATAGATGGATACTTGAGGCAAACAAATTTGCAGAACCCACAGTTCAATTACGGAATGTTGTTTCTAGGGAATGTCTAGGAAACAGGTTGTCTGTTTTACCCTAAAAAGAAGGGAAAAAGCAAAACAAACAAACAAAACAACCCAAAAGGAAAACAGCTGTATTTGAATAAAATATTTTACTCTTTGTTATTCACCAAGATCAAATCATACCTGACTAACCTGATTGCCTTTTCTAATAAGGAGATGGTCCCATCCACCTAGAATAGAAGGGGAGTAGTGGATGTGACATACTTTGATTTTAGCAAGGTTTTGGCCCAGTCTCCTATGACATTCTCATTAACCAACTAATAAATACAGTCTAGACAAACTATAGGGATATAGATACAGAAGTGATCCAACAATCATCATGCTTAACGAGTAGTCCTCTATGGCTCAACGTCTACTTGAGAGGAGGTATTAAGTGGGGTTCCCTAGAAGTCTATCCTACATCCAGTATTTTTTAACATCTTAATGATTTGGATGATGGGATTGGGTGCACATTTAACAAATTTGCAGATTCATAGGTTATAAGGCTGGAAGGGACATCAGAAGATCATTGGGTCCAGCCCCTTGCACCAAGCAGGGAAGATAACTGGGAGTCAGATGACCCCAGCAAGGCAACTGTCTAGTCTCCTCTTGAAGATTTCCAGGGTAGGTAATTGCACCACCTTTGGAGAGAACTTATTCCGCAGTCTGGACATCCTGACTGTGAAGAAGTTTTTCCTAATGTTGTGCCTGAATCAATCTTCCAGGAGTTTGTGGCCATTACTCCTGGTTTTCCCCTCGAGTGCCTGGTGAACAGTTGTTCACCGAGCCCTTGATGTACTCCCCTAGTGTAGAGGTAAGCTGCTACTAGGTACCCTCTCAGCCTTCTTTTCCTCAGGCTGAAGAGTCCCAGATCTCTCAGCCTTTTCTCGTATGGCTTGCCTTTTAGGACTCTGCTCACATGGGTGGCTCTTCTCTGGACTCTCAAGCTTGTCTGCATCCATGTTAAAGTGTGGTGCCCAGAACTGGACACAGTACTCCAGCTGTGGTCTCACCAGTGCTGATGAGAGCAAAAGAATCACCTCATTGGTTTTGCTGGAGATGCATCGATTGATGCACACCAGAGTATTATTTGCCCTACTGGTTACAACATTGCACTGCTGGCTCATATTCATACTGAGGTCTATTATTATCCCCAGGTCCTTTTCATTTGGGTGCCAGGGTGGGAGGCCAAGATCCCCACTGCCCCATGCTCTGCAGGGGGGCTCTGCCACAAGTGCCCAAAGGCCCCAGTAGCTGCTTCTGCAACCAGTGAGTGCAGGGCTTTTTTTTCACTTTGTTTTTAAATGCTGGGATTAGGCTGGGGCCAGGCAGGGGATGGGGCCAGGCAGGGCAACCAGGAGAACTTCTCCCGTGGCTCCTCTGGCTATGCCTGCCCCAATGGGAGGAGCTACAGGGGCTATGCCCTGCTGGTGCTTGCCCAGCCAGTGTGAGGGCGGGGGGGAAAGAGGAGACAATGTAGGCACAGCTCACTCTGGGCAGAAGGGGGTAAGCAGCAGCAGGGCATAGCCCCTGCTCCCAGCATTGCTGTACCCACATCAGCAGAGGCTCTGCCATGTCGCTGCTTGCCAGCCGCTGTGAACTACACAGCAGTGTTGAGAGTGAGAGCTGTGCCCTGCTACCGCTTGTCCTCTTATGCCTGGAACAAGCTGTGCCTGCATCCTGCCCTCCCCACCCCAGCTGGGCAAGTGGTAGCAGGGCAGAGTCCCCACTCCCAGCGCCGCTGCGTCTGTATCCTGCATCCTCCTGCTCCTCTTCCCAAGTAACACGCCTTCTCTCCAGCCCTGGCTGGACCTCTTCAAATCAATTCGGATGCTTTGAATTGATTCAGAACTTTTACTTGGTCTCCCAATTCGATTTGATTCAGATTTGGAGATTCAGTCCCTGAATTGGGCCAAGTCTCCTCCAGATCAAATCAGCTACTGAAGTTTTGCATAGCCCTACTGTTCAGTACAACTCTCTGGGTTCTATCCTGCAGCCAGTTTCTCACCCATCTGACTGTCTTGGAATTAAGTCCGCAATTCTCTAATTTTCTCACAAAGATATTGTGGGATACTAGATTAAAGACCTTTTCAAAGTCAAGGTATACAATGTCAACCTGCTGTCTCACGTCCAGGTAGTGAGTTACCTGGTCATAGGAAGAGATGACTTTGGTAAAGCAAGAACTGCCTGCGACAAGACCATGCTGGCTGTCATTCAGACTCTTGCCTTCTGTAATCTTATCACAAATAAACTTTTTGAAGAACTTTTCTAGGGTTTTCCCTAGGATGGAAGTTAGTCTGATCGGCCTATAGTTACCTGGGTCCTCCCTCTTGCCCTTTTTGTAGATGGGCACAACATTAGCCTTCTTCTTGTCCTCAGGGACTTCTCCTGAACGCCACAAGTTATGGAAGAGTTTTAGCAGGGGTTCCGCAATGACTTTGGCTAGCTCCTTCAGTGCTCTCGGATGAAGATCATCTAGTCCCACTGACTTGTATACGTCTAATTTTTTTTATTGGTCATATACCAATTCTACAGCAATAGTAGGAAGGCTATTATTCCTACTGTGCTTATCCTATACTCTACCTGACATGGTTTTCCCCTTGGTTTGGTGAAAGACCAAAGGAAAGTACTCATTCAGGAGTTCAGCTTTCTCCTGCGTGCCAGTAACTATCTCTTCTGAGTTGTTAAGCAGTGGCCCCACACTCCCATTTGTTTTCCTCCTGTTCCCTATGTACCTAAAGAAGGACTTCTTGTTGTCCTTGATTCTCATTGCCAATATAAGTTTTAGCATGTCTTATCTGTTCCCTGTAAATACAGACCGTCATGGAATAGTCCTCCTTGGGGGCCTGCCCTGAGCTTCCATTGTTTATAAGCCTCTTTCTTCTTTCTTAAGAGAACCATGATTTCTCTGTTTAGCGAAGAGGGCTTCCCAGTCCTTCTGTTACTTTTTCTCTGCATGTGCTTCAGGGATTGTGTCCTTAAGGAACAACCACTCTTCATGAGCACCTTTTGCCTTCGGTCCCTGGTGCCACAGCAGTTGCCCTACTAGTGATCTAATCTTGTTGAAATTTGCATTTTTGAAGTCCAAGACTTCAGTCCTGCTTTCCAATTTGTCTGCCTTACGTTGGGCAGAAAAAATTACGGTTTCATGGTCGCTGTTGCCCAGACTTCCCTCTGTATTTAAGTCAGTCATCAAGTTGTCTCCTTTGGCCAGGACCAAGTCTAACAGAGTCTAGCAGATGACACCAAGTTGGATGGACTTACAAACACTGGAGGCTGGGGCTAGGAACCAGTAGACCTGGATAGACTGGAAGAATGGTTCAAAATCAGTCAGATGAAATGCAACATAGAGAAGTGCAAAGTTCTGCAGTACTGCAAAGAAGGCCTTGGGGATCACAGTAGACCATAATTCGAATGTGAGCCAACAGTGTGCTCTTGCTGCAAAAGAATAGGTGAAAACATACTAGGATGTATTAACAGAAGTACAGCTTGCAAATCAAGGAAAATGATTCTTCCATTTTGTTCAGCACTGATGAAGCCTCACCTGAGTATTGTCTCCAGTTTTCGGCCCCATACTTCAAGAAAGATGTGGATAGATTGGAAACAGTCCAGCACAAAGCAACAAAAATGATCAGGGGCCTGGAAAGTATGACTTACGAAGAAAGGATGAAAGAACTAGGGTTATATAGCCTGGAAAAGACGAGACGGAGGGGGATTTAATAACCATCTTCAAATACTTGAAGGGCGATTACAGAGAGGATGGAGATAGTCCTGTCCTCCATGACCGCCGAGAACAGTTTACAAGCAATGGCCTCAAGATGCAGCAGAGGAAACTTATGTTGAAGACTAGGGGGAACTGATTACATCAGGCTCCCTAGAGAAGTAGCATTTCCATCCCTCAAAAATCTCAAAAGCAGGTTGGACACGCACTTGATTGGTTTGATTTAATCAGGGACAACAATCCTGCCTTGAGCAGGGTGCTGTACTAGATTACCTCATGAGGTCCCTTCCAGTGCTTCTTTTCTGTAATCCTTGTTTAAAAAAAGTGACATGAGGACGTAACAGTGCCTAGAATAAAGACCTTGATCCTTGGTTATGTTAATGTAAATAAAGAAAAATGATTGTTCTTATTTGTTAAATTTTACTGGAGTGAAAAATATTTGAGGCATGGTCTATATCCATAAATTATATGGATTTGGCTTTGCCTTCTTCCTTTCTACCTTTTTAGACTTTCATTACCTTGATCCTGCAGTAATGTACTCGCTCAAGTAACTTTGCACACAGATCGTCCCATCCAAATCAATGGACAATTTATATGTAAATGTTTGCAGAACTGGAAATTCAAGTAGAGATAGGCACTTACTTCCCTGACTTTCTTTTGAAAATCCTAGACTGTATTCTTTTTTAAAAATGTTATCTGTTATTCTCTTGCTCCATTTTCAAACAATGTTAACATTATTACATTATAGGATGCAGTGTCATGCAGGGGTCAATCATACAGAAATATGTTTTGCAACAAATGACATAGTCAATCAGAAAAATAAATAATTGTAAATGTAATTTACCTTATTACCAAAATATATATTTTCAGTATGTTAGATCCATATTAAGTTCATTTTAAAAGAAGCAGCAAAAGGTCAGCATGCATTAGACAAATGCAGTCCCTTTTCTTAAACCTGAAAATTAGAGCATCTAAAACTTGTTGATTTTTAAAAGGAAATGACTATATGCTCAGTTTCTGTTCTTATTATTTTTAGCTGAAGTTTATATGTGCCTTTACTTTAAACGTGTGCATTTATTTCCATTGGCATATTATATGTGCCTTTAAAGTTGCCGTTTAGCTACAAATGGGAAAGGGACTCATGTGAAACAGGCCTGCTACATTATCTGGTTATCCACAAAACTGAAAAATACACAAATGAATGACATTACTAAAGGGCTTAATATTTCTTTACCCTGGAGTCTAGATAAGTATGTTTAAAAACAATTCTTTCTTCAAAGGTATAGGTTGTAGCCATATTGGTCTAAGGACATAGGCAGACAAGGTTCTTTGTATAGATCTGATATTTTTTTATTAGACCACCTCAAATAATAGGAAACAATTCTTCTTTGCAAGCTTCCAGGCACAAACACTCTTCTTCTGCAGTTCGTCTGTGTTCTTCCTGGATGGAATGCATACTAAAGAAGCCAGAGTGGGGAGACTGGGGAATGAACGTAGCTGGTAAATAGCAGAGAGGTACCTAGGGAGTCAGATATTAGGCAGGTTACAATGTGTCAAAAATCCAATGTCTATATATAATTCATGATTACTGCGTACCAGAATGAACGCACACTGGACATCTGTCAAAGACAAGAATGCCCAATTACCTTTGGGGGGCACATTTCTCACAAGAAAACCACTATCTCTCCAGTCTCTCAGTTTTGATCCTCAAAGGGAACTTATAAAACACCTTTCACAGATGACCCCATGAACTTCACTTCATCAACCTACTGAATACAAAAAATCATGGACTAAATGTATAGGCATTGTATTTATGATAACCTGCCTAACATCTGACTCCCCAAGTATCTCTCCACTATTTACCTGCTATATCCATTCCCCTCCCTGCCCCTTCCACCCACGACCTTTCTTTCACCCATTGACTCCTATTTACATTGTCACTGACTGACTTTCTTGCGTGCATATGAGCCTCTGGCTCCTTTACTATTTATTCTATCCAGGAAGAGCACACAGCAACCACAGATGCTTCCTTAGCCTGACAAAGGGTGTTTGTGCCCAAAAGCTTGCAATGAAACATTTTTTCCAACTATTTGAATTGGTCTAAGAAAAGATATTAGATTTACCTAAAGAACCTTGTCTGTCTTCTTTCTTTAGCAACTTCTTGCATTACATTTGTGTTACAGGTCATCATACTAGAAGCTAAAGAGAGAATCGGTGGCCGAGTGTGGGATGATAAAACTTTCAAAGGAATCACTGTCGGAAGGGGTGCACAGATTGTCAATGGATGCGTCAACAACCCAGTAGCACTAATGTGTGAGCAAGTGAGTTCCATGTAGCGCTTATGTATTATTGTTAATGAAAAATGTTACCAGTATAAAGGCCTGTTAGCATGCAGATATGTAAGCACCATTATTTTGCTCTACATGAGTTAATGTTTTCTGGATGTCAAGAGGTTTCTTTCCAAGATCTGAGTCAGAAGGTTTATATACTTTTATAACAAGAGCAGTCAATTGCTGTCCAGCTTGATTCAAGAGAGAAGATGAAGATATAATTAGTTTAGAGAAGTTACATCCACAGTATCTTTAGTCTGTCTCATTGATAAACCAAGGGCCTGTACAAAAGTTATACTTCTTGCATGTTAAGCCTGCATAAAGTGTTTTGAAGCTGTAATAGAACAGACATTCATGGTGTTATCAGACTTTAATATTAGATACTAGGTAGTGGCAATGAATTCATGAATATTTGAACAAGAGTAGTCTGTTCTCTGAAGAGAACATTTATTGAGCACAGTGATTTGCAGTTCCAAGTATTTAACAAAGAACAGAAAAACTTTGCTTAAGCTAACACACAGCAACAACATGCAACTTAGACATGACAGAAACTTTGCATAAGTCTTATGTAGCCCTGAAGACGGAGTCTGTAGCCAGGCATTCAGAAGTTTTTCTGGGGGACCATAGGTCAGGGTCTTCTTAGCTGGTGAGGGCAGTCCTACAGGCCTCATCTTTGCCTGGTTTTTATTGGGATCTGTACCTCCTTCTCCATGTTTCAAAACTCATGCATACAGCATGATTCTCTCTTGCCTCTTCTTGTGCATTCCAGTCTCTCACCCCTTACAGGTTCTACATGTAAACGTAGCTCCCTGCTTTTCTACGTCACATCAGCATGTTTAAGCAGTCTGACCCCTTCCCTCCTACCTCAGGTTATGCATGTAGCTTTAGAATCAGTTAAAGGGCCAGAGAATGTTATGACTGCCAGGTCTTTGCCAATACTCCTCTCCTTATTGGCCCTCTAAGAGGCTCCAGCACTATCATTTTTAGGCTTGGGTGTGGTAGAAGGTTGAGGCCTAGCCAGCTGAATGCCTAGTGCAGGAGTAGCCAGAATTACTCACCCTGGGAGCCACATACGATCTTCCACTGAAGCTGCAGAGCAGGGGCGGGGGGGAGGGGTGGTGTGTGTTCTCCATTGAAGCCCCGCCCCCTTCAACCAAGGAGGCAGCCTGGTGTTCCCTGGAGCTGCGTTGGGGAGAACTGAGTGGGGCTTTGGTGGAGCAGCCCTGGATAGCTGCAAGAACTGTGCTGTGAGCCACATGCAGCCTGCAAGCTGCTATTTGGCCAGAATTGGCCTAGTGGGTTGCAGCCACCAGCAAACCAACTGTTGCTTCTTCTCACTATCCTCATCCACACTTGCTCCGGCTGTCATTTTGACTGTTACCATCTTATGGCATGGATCTGTTACTGGATACTGCAAGCTCTACTTTCTTTGCATCTATTAGGTTGCAACCCTTAACGGAGACTGATCCTTTTTGTGGCAGTCTTGTCACCTCAACCTTATTCAGGAGGGTTTCTTGCCTGGCCATTAAAATTTGTTACATAAGTGACACATATAAAATAACACTGTAAATACAGCTACAGCCAATAACATTTAAACTAAGAGCTACTGATATTACTAATATTAAAGCCACTTAAATGTATATATTAAAAGAGAACAAGGAAATAAAACTACATTACTATTTTTCTATTATTTTTTTTCTTTCCATAATAACAAGGCATATTGTTCATTCATTTGTTGCTTCCATCATTTTACAGACAGATATAACTAAAGTACAATACAAACAGCAATCATTTGAATCAATAATACAGTGGTCATGGGTGAGTGAATAAGACCTTGGTTGAAGTTCCCATGGATCAGTCTATCCCACCATTTTCTGCGGCACTTTCTTTGATGTTACTTAGTGCTCAGTTCCTTTAGCTGTTTGTTTTTTTAATCCACTAGCATACCCACAACTTTTTCTTCTTCTTTGTTATAACTGCAGTCTTCATTACAAGTATTTGTGGAATCACTGTTTGGACCATCTTTCCTGGTCTGTTGAACTGCACCTGAAACAGTTGATATTGGGTTTTTCACCCCTCATTAATTTCCTTTTCAGGCTTTTTAGGGTAGCTATACACATGGAGTGGGGGGGATGGGGAAACACTTTAATTAGAGTGGCTCTGAGAGCCGCTTTAATTAAAGAACCCGCAGCATCACATGTATGCAGTGTCCCATGCTTCAAAATGGTGGCGGGGGCACTTTAACTAAAGCTTGTTTGATGCTAATTAGTACACTCCAGCAGACTCAATTAAATAAGTCTACTCTGTTGCTACTTAACATGTGTCAGAGCAGAGGTCTTTCACGTGTATAGGGGCCCTTAGTTGCAAGGAGTGGACATGCTCATTTACCTACTTTGCATGTTTGGGTCCCATTTTGAGGGCATTCCCTTTTTAACAACATACACAATGGGACAGCTTCCTTTGGGTATTCCTTGATAAAAAAAATCTCTTGAGAACTCTGTCAGTTGTACAAAGAATTTTAAAGTCAAAGAATTTTAAAGAGGTACTATCTGTGGGAGCAGTTTGCTGATGAAGTCTTCCCTTTTGTTAAGATAGTTTCTAAGAAAGAAACTATAGTCTTATTTACTCTCCCTAAAGACATTTCTCACCTTTTCTATCAATACTCATCCTCTTTTAGCCGTAGTTTTTGGCTGTTAGAGGGGGTTTACAGAGAAGACTATTTGGCTCCAATTAGTATAGCCTCTTCACCTTTGTTAATAACAGCACATTTCAGTTTACAAACACGTTAGCATAATCAATCAAAGCTCCCAGTGTGTTAGGGTCTGTGACCCTAAACATTCCACAGGGGTCATTTAACATTTTTCCAAACTTGACTGAACAATGAGTAGAACCTAGTAAAATGTATAATTCCTCTGTAATGGGAACTATTATATAGTTTACCATTAAATCCTTCTACAGCAAAAGGGTCTGTGGTCTTCCAGTTTCTAGCTTTCCTGCTCATACTGTTTCACTTGTAAGAAGGGTACTACTGGTTCATTTTATATTAAACCCCTTCATATTTTTCTCCTCACTTGTTTCCAGCAGAAGGGTTGCTTACAATTGAAAATGAGTCACTCCCATCAATCAACATTGTGTGATTCCCTCAGTCCATTTTTTTCTTCATGTTTTGCCAGCCTTTCTCAGCAATTCACAATTATGTCTTTTTACTTTTATATTGCAGCATTCTACACTACATTTACACCCTGAGGGAATCAACAAGCCTTGCCTTTTCTTTCCCCTCCTGGTTACCCTTTAGAGTCTGCTGCTCAATCTTTAGCACCCTCCATAACATCCTGGAGTGGGTGTTTCAATACTGTGCCTTCTAAACATGTTCACATGTCACCAAGAAACTGCACTGTTGAGACTCCAGCACTGCTGTCTGCCCATTTTTTAACTAATGTCAGACTTACTCTTTACATCTGGGGAAAGACTGTGAAACCCTTTGGTTTTATACATTCCTGACACCAATCCTGACTTGACTTGACACCATTCCCATCCCCTGGAATGAACAACTCTAGTACAAAAGGCTTATCTGACTGTGGATAAGCTGAAGCAGGGATTTGAATGAACCCTTCTTTTCATCTCTTCCCTTAATAGGGTGTGTGGAAGAGGTCTTTTAAATATTGAACCCCATCTATCATCCTCATGATTATAATCAGAATGATACAAATCAGAGCCATCATTATCATCATTCACATTTACATGCTGCCTTATTTCACAATTGCTGTTGTCTCCTCTGGGCTCTTTCTCTGGCCCTCTTGGCACCTCAGCTACCAACAGTGCCCCTTCGTGGTGGCTACACTTCCTTGTGAAATGCTCAGCATTTTTTCCTAATGCTTTGATCTTCCACTTACAAGCACTGTGATCTGCAGGCTTGTTCAGCTGTGCATCCTTGATAACATGCATCCTTTGACAACATTCCCTGCAGCACCTCCATCTGTGTTTTTAAATTCTTTCTCTCAAGATGGTCTACAATATTTATTCTCCAAAGGCTGATTCTTTTCTTTCTCCTGAGTTAATCCTTGGGCTACTATAGACAATAAACCTTGAGTGGCTACCTTCTTTTTGTTTTGTTTTTTATTAAATACAGATTCCTTTTTGAAACCACACAAAAGGACCAACCACACACATGCACAGATGCATCCAGTTTACAGAATGCATCCTTATTCCAAAAACCTGGAGTGAGTTTTGTCTGCACTTACTTCTCTGGCATTGACAGGTTTCTGACCCTTTCATTTGCTCTGACAGCTCCTAAACCTGCTGCATCAAGCTAATCTAAAAAGGGGGAAGCTCCTGAATTCCAGCTTTAATCTGAGCTCCCTTTTTGCAGCAGTTTAAGCGAATAAGCATCCTAGTCCCCAAACAGATTTTGCAATCCTCAAACAGCTTCCAATTTTTAAGTTTAGTATTCAACAAATTTTCTTACCACTGTATACAATAAAATATCTCAATCCAAATGAATTCAGTAGGCTTGTCCAAGGACGTCAAAATCTGCTACCAGACGTAATATTAGATTTTAGGTAGTGGTGCTGATTCATGAATGCTTGAACAAGAATAGTCTGAAGAAATTGAAGAAAGCATTTACTGAGCACAGCAATTTGCAATTTCAAGCATGTGACAAAGAACAACAGAAAAACTTTGCCTAAACTAAGACGCCACAAAATAAGACACAGCAACAGCATACAGCTTAGACACAACAGAAATTTTGCATAAATTTTATGTAGTCCAGAAGACAGAGTCTGCAGCCAGGCATTCAGAAGTTTCTCTGGTGAATTGCAGGTCAGGTCTTAACTGGTGAGGGCAGGCCTCATCTTTGCCTATGCTTTTATAGTTATCTCCTGCTTGGGTCTCTCATGTATCCCATGTCTCTCATGAATCTCATGCATTCAGCATTGGTGCCTCTTTTGGAGTATTCTAGTCTCTCACCTTTTACAGGTTCTACACATAAATGTAATTCCTTGCTTTCATATGTTGCATCTCAGAGTGTTTAAGCAATCTAGGTTGGATCTTGGGGAAGGGCCAAGCTGGGTCTACACAGCAAGGAGGCTCTTTTCTCCCATCTGCCTCAGTTTCTTGACAGCTGCAACATGGGGCCGTCTGACTCTTTACTGTAATGGGAACTGGGAGTAGAGGAAGGGAGCCCCCCCAGTGTAGTGGGCTGGGTCAGGTCTTATGGGGAGTCAACCCAGTTCCATGCAGCAAGGGGGCTTTGTTCCCCACACCCAGTTCCTGGTGTGGTGAAAAACCAGGCTGCAGCTGTCAAGAGGCTGGTGGGGGTGGAGAGGGAGCCGCCCACCACCTGGACCCAGTACTGCCCCCTCCCAAGGCCCAACCCAGCAATCCAGGTCGTGAAGGGAGGGGAGATGTGACACAGGGGCTTCCTTACCACCCCCGCCCCCTGGCCCACCTCAGCCTCTTGACAACTACAGCTCAGAACTGTGCATGGCTTTTCAGTGCACAGACAACTGGGGGTGGGAGAATGGAGCCCCCTTGCTGTGTAGGCCTAGTCCCCCTGCTTCCCTCCCTGCTGCTCCACCACAAAACCAAACCAAGCAAGCAAGCAGGGGGAGGAGGGCTTGTGGCAGGGGGTTCCATTTCCCCCTCTTCCCCCTAGCCACGGCTGAAGTTGCCAGCTGGTAACTGCCAATATTGCAAATTCCAAGGCAGCTTGATACTTCCATTCAGGCTGGTTTTTTTCTCTAGGTGGAAAAGGAAGCTAAGAGGACTTCTTGGTACCAAGTCTGCTGAGAGAACCAGGGAAGAATTCAGCTTACTTTGTTGCAACTGTTCAGTGCTTTATAATGCTGTGCAGAGTAAAATTAAAAAAATAGCAAACCTCTATTTCAGTTAGTAAAGTGGGAAGCTATTGGTTTTGAGTAGGGAGCTGATATGTCAAGTAACCAAGTGTGGTCTTTCTTACTAATTATATTCTGAAATGGTCGTGGGTGTGACTGTACACTTCATTTGAATAGAGGGCCTGGTGGTAGCATAGTGGAGCTATTCGTGTCAGCATAGCTCCTATAAGATACCATGGTGTTGCAACCTCTAGAGTAAGGCAAATATAGGGTGCCTCAAAACTGCGGTTCCTACTACCTTGTGGTTACTCCTTGGTTGGAGAAAGGCTAAGGTACATCACCCTGACAGAAACATACCCTCACTGAGGTATTGGTTATTAGCAGTTCTTATCTGTTGCTCTCCAGTAGCTACAACCATTATGGCACTAAATGTCTGAACTCAGTCTGGCCTTTGGATTCCCTCTCAATTGTCTAAAGCGAGGTCTTGGGCAGCCGCCATTCCTCCATACTTTTGCCTAGGCCAAGACATGTTGAAGGTCTTGGTGTGATGGTTTAGGACTCTGTATAAGCAGATTCATCAGGTACCTAACTAGGTCTCTTGTGCGTATACCATGATCCAGAGGATTGATGGTTGCCTACTGTATTCTGAACTGACATGCATCTCAGTCTCACAAGTTTTATGAGACTCACCCAGAGTAAAGGGTTTAAGTTGCAACAAGGGAAATACAGGTTAGACATGGGGTAAAACTTTATAAGTGTAAGGATATTTAAGCAGTAGTTTAAATTAACTAGGGAAACTGGATTCTCCATTGTTGCATATTTTTAGAGCAGGTTAAAAATGGATCTGTCAGAAGTGGTTTTGTAGAGTTGAACCTGCCTTTGGGCAGGTGATGGACTAGATGACCTCAGCGTTCCTTCCAGCTCTGCTCTGTACAATTCTAAGATATATGGAGAGAAAGAAGAAATTCTGGGGTATGTTCCCAAGTAGGCAACTGTGTATTCAATAGCATTTGTTCTGTCTCTTCAAATATCTGTTCCAGAATTTCAAGGACTGTTCTAGGCTATCAGTGGTCAATATTGTATTGATTTTTGCAAAACCTGGAAAACCAGAAGGGAGAAATGGACTACTTGTTTGGACTAGAGTTAGCAGTGAACAGAAGAAGACATAATCCTTAGAGGAAGGATTGAGGGTGAGATTGCAGCAAGTCCCTGAAATGCACAAGGATAGGTGGATAGTATACTGGGAGAGGAGACAGGGATATGAGGAGCCCCTGGTATATGCCTTGATTTTTCAACTGGAAAAATAAAATGTGTCCCATTCTAAGCTTTACCATGTTCTAACTCTGAAAATCAAATTAATATCATTTGAAGAGCCCGAAAATCAGGTTTAATCTGACCAGTTACTTAAAATGTGAAAAAAAAGTTAGTAACATAATATTACTTTTAAAAAATTCCCCATATTTTTAAATGTTTTTGACCAAGTTAGACAATGAGGTTTTTCCCATAGATGTTTTATTATTATTTTTAAACTTCCTTTGAAGCTTGGCATTAAAATGCACAGACTTGGGGAGAGATGTGATTTGATCCAGGAAGGTGGACGAATAACCGATCCCACTATAGATAAGCGCATGGACTTCCATTTCAATGCCATCTTGGATGTTGTCTCTGAGTGGAGAAAGGATAAGGGCCAGCATCATGATGTCCCTCTTGGTGGTAAGTAGGAATTGTATTTCTGCATCAGAGATTCAAGACATATTTGTATCCATCAGGAGGATGAGGTTGGTTTTTACTTCATATGTACTCTGAGCATTCTAAATGTTTGTATGCAGGGGCAGATCAGGGGTGGGGGGTAGTTGTACTCCACTTTAGGCTGCGTGGCTCTCTTAGCTTACTAGCTTGTCAGAATGTCTCCAAAACCTGGGGGGTGGGGAAGCCACTGCTGCTTATTCTCCCTTTCCTTACTTTTCCCTGGTCACTGAATTTGGTGATGGGAGAGGGGATGGAAGGGCAAGTTCCAGCAGTGTTCATGGTTTGGGTTCTGGAAGCTGGTGAGCTCAGAAAGCTCGCTGCATATATGCCACACAAACAAAAGGGTGTGTGGCCGTATCTTCCTGCCCCTTCTGGATCTGCTAGTGTTTACATATATGGTTAACTTCAAATGTTTAAGGTGAAATCTTGGCTCCAGTGAAGCTGATGAGAGATTTGCCTTTGAATTTACTGAAGGCAGTATAATATACTTCTCCCCCATACCTCCAATGTTGGGAGTTGGCAGTCATGTCACATCTCATTTGAAGTGCATCTTTTTTCCTAGGTAGGATCTTGGTTTTTATAATTTAGTTTTTATCAGTTCACTGAACAAAATATACAGTAATCACCACTATTTTGTCTCTTAAGTTGCTGAAGCAGGCATGGCTCGAGAGAGGATGTTGGGTCAGCTATAACTTTCTATTTTTTTAATGAGTATGCACTGAAAGAGTTTGATCCACAGCCCTCTGAAATCACTGGAGAGAAACCTTCTGGCATCAGTGAGCTCGGATCAAATCCAAATTCTCTCAGACCTTTTCTGTTAAAATTAGGCAGGATTCTATACAAGGTGACATTCAGACTATTATTCATGAGTTTTGGTTTAAAAAAACCCCCTATTTTTGGATGAATTGAACATCCCTGAAAATTCCACCATGACTATAGTCACTGTACGTAGCAGCTATACAGTAAATTTTTCTTCTGTCTGTATGAAGTATTGGGGGGTTTTTTGGCTTCCATTTTCATGAATTTTTTGCCTGAACCTTAGACACTGATATCTGATGTCTTTTTGAGGAAGGTGTTTCAATGGGAAGTATTCAAAGCCTTATCTGCAGTGAGGGGAAAAAATTAATCCTAATCAAAGTTAAGTCATCTAATTACGTATGAAAGATGTTTAGATTTTCCATTACAGAGGAGATACATATGGATGAGTATTAATAACACATGTAGAAATTCTGAGATTGTGAGAGTACCAACCTCTGATAGTTTAGTTTTACTATTTTATTTTCAATGTTTTTCTATACAGAGAAGATACAGGAGATCTACAAAGCCTTTATTCAGGAGTCTGGTATCCAGTTCAGTGAGCTGGAGGAAAAGGTACTACAGTTCCATCTCAGTAACCTGGAATATGCCTGTGGCAGCAACCTCTCTCTGGTAAGCTTTGTGAATGTGCCACTGGAATATTTTCATTTTGAGCCTTTTTAAATCAGTGCTTGCTACAATCAAATGCATGAAACTGTGATTCCTCAAATAAGTTTTGCAAGGCGTTTTTATTGCAAACTCCTGTGTTCCTAACAAGATTTGTCTCAAGACATTTATGATCTGTATACCCAGATGTTTACTGCATACTTGAGCTTTGCATACCAGTTTTGATTTTGTTGTGCTGGCAGGGTTGCGCATGTATTTACATGCACCACTTTACCTATACTAGCCAGGTTTTTTTCTTGCTGTATGCTAAACCAGTGGAATGGCTACATTTTAAACACCTTTAGTATGTATGAACACCAGAACATTCCCCAGCAAGTCAGGGAATGTCTCCGTAGTCTTTTACCTGGGTGCTAATGCTTAAACACCCTTATTTCCATTTGGCTGTCAAACAGTGTAACTAACATCAAATATCTTTGTTAGATATGAATATACTCTTATTTTCAGTTTTGACAAAAGATGTAGTAGAATATATGGTAGCAGATGACAGAACAAGGATCAATGGTCTCAAGTTGCAGCAAGGGAAGTTTAGATTAGATATTAGGAAAAACTTTCTGACTGGAGCTAGAGACAGACCTTACACACAAACTGGTTTAAGTGATCAGAAACTGGTTTAAACCTGTAACAGAACAGATGTTCAGTGCACATAAACCAGTCTGAAAATGGCTGAAACTGGTTTGAGATAAACCTGGTTGAATGCAATATCAGACTTAACTGATTTGACTCAAACTGGTTTATGCAATATCTGTCCCAGACCCCTTGCTGGTTTAAATTAAATCAGACTCCCCCAGCATGTTCTCTGGGCTGGGCAGGGTGCTCTGCTCCACTGCAGGGCTGGCCTCTCCCCTCTGCTTCCTGGCTGGAGCTCTGGCAGTCTCTGCAGGTGTCTACCTGGCTTCTGCTCCCCCTACCCCACCCGCATTCTCTGCTAAGCAGGCATTTCCCCATCTCTCACAGACACTTCTCAGCATTGAGCTGTGGCAGACAGGACAAAGGCAGAACCAACAGATAGCTGGTAATGTCCCTCTGTTGTTTTCTTAATGGGGTGATAAACACTGAGTGGGGCCTGGCCACACCCCGCTCAGCTCAGCTTTGTGGAAGGGAAAGGAGGTCTGTTCTAGCACCACCCACCCCCCCTCAGGCTTCTAGCCTGAGCCACTGCAGGCATGTGTCTGCATTTCTGGGATATCTGTCTGGTTACAAACTGGTTTAACCTAGCCAGATTAAACTAACCTGCAAAGACTGAATCAGTTCAGGCGCAGGTTAAATGTCTGTCCCTAGCTTAGGAGGGTAATAAAACACTGGAACAGGTTACCCAGAGAGGTTGTGGACCTGGATAATAAAGCCTTAGTTGGGATGGTCCTGCTTTGAACAGGGGTTGGACCAGATGAACCTCCCGAGGTCCCTTCCAACCCTAATTTTCTATGATTCTATGAATAAGTATCCTGCATGTAACTACATACGTTTCTCTCGGTTCTCTTCTTGCTTTGTGCTAAATAATATTCCCAATAGGCTCTCCTGGGAACTTTTAACCCTATATTTGCCATTTTTCTTGATTAGAACTTTTCAATATTTTTGCCTCAGTAAAATTAAAGAATTTGTGTTTTGTTCATGTTATCATGTACTAAGTTGCTCTGATTACACTGTTATGGAGAAAACCAGAGTAGCTCCCTCTAAATTGCAAGACAGTGCAAAATGTGCTGTGTCTTTGTATTTGAAGAGACAGCTGAGCATGTTCTGTCCACAGGTATCTGCACGCTCATGGGACCACAATGAATTTTTCGCCCAGTTTGCTGGAGATCACACCCTTTTAACAGTGGGATACTCTACTGTGTTAGATAAACTGGCTGAAGGTGTGGACATTCGGCTTAATTTTCCGGTGAGTTGTAAAACATCAATGCAGTATCAGGTCTGACTTGTTTTGAATCATCTCTCTGTGTTCCTTTTGAATGGAAAAATCTGAGTTTGAAATTAGTTCAACTTGTTTAACAATGTGAGAGAGGAAAGGGGAGGCTTTGGGGCTTTTAAAATAGTTTCTTAATAGTTCAGCCGTATTTAGATTTAATAAATATTCTCGTCATCTTAGATGTTAGCAAATGAATTTGTGCACAACAAACCTAGGTTTCTGTAAATGAGGCTGTATCTCAGTATTGTAAGGGTATAGTCCAAAGTTTATGACCAACCTATTCCTACTGTTTAGCACATACAGAATTCAGAGCTGCATAATAATGAAAAAAAATCAATTCCTGTAGTTAGCTTGGAGCTAAAATAATTATTTTTTTTATTCAGATTGAATGAACTTGTCTCTTTAGTCATGAAGTCTCTGTGGGTCTACACATGCACTTTACTGCAGAGTAGACTAATTAACTCTGCAGTAAAGTAACACTGTTTACACATGCACCATTATTAGTGGGTAGTAGATTAATTAACTCTGCTGTAAGAAATATACTGTCTGGGACAGGACTGTTTTATGGCAGAGTAATTTACTGTCCTGAAACACACATGTGGATGCTGACTGCAGGTGTAAATTGTGCCTAGATAAGCCAGCCAGGTAGGAGTCTGCTCCACCCTGGTTCAAACTGCTGCTGTCCTGGGCACATGTGTTGGTACTGTGCCCAGGAGCAGTTTCCTCCAGCTCAAATGTATCATATTAATTACATGTGTAGATGTACCATGTGTATACCATTTTTGGGAGTTCAGGGATAAGTTTTAATAATTACTTATACCAATACCATTCTGTTTAGATTATGAGGAGTTGGTTTATTTGAACTGGGATCTTTCATTTCAGGTTGTATAGTGACTGGTCTTTACATCATAAAATATGCTCTTTCATTATTCATTTTGTTTCTTGTAAATGGTGGCTGTCTACTTCCAATTTGTAGACTCTGTTTATGTGAATGTATATTTGTATTGTTCCATTAAGTTTGATGTATTTTTTTTCACTTTTATTGTTAAACAGGTACACAACATTGACTATTCTGGAGAAGAAGTCCAGGTCACAACAACAGATGGAACTATGTGGGCAGCACAAAAGGTAGCCAATGCCAGGAGTTTGCATGGACTTAGGTCATAGGTTTTGTGTTTTTAAGAATCTAACTAAAACAAACTGAAGGAGATTTGGAAATCCTAATTATTCATTGAGCCTTATTTGGTTGATACAGTGATTTGTTTCTCACCTGAATAGGTTTAAGTTTTGAATGCTAATTGATTAATGCCATGGGTGCTCAAACCCCAGCTCACAGACCTGATTTAGCTTGTGGAGCTGTGTCACCTGGGCTTCTGGGCTCCCCACAAGTTTGAAATTTGGTGGCAGGGGTATGGTGGCAGCATAAATGCTGCTCCCCTGCTGCTAAATTTCTAGACCCATGGGGAATTTGGTGAGCTGGATAGCATGGCTGTGTCTACTAGATCAGGCCCAGCCAAATCCAGGCAGGGCAGGGCCCAACTCCATGCACCAACCTGTGAGGGATCCAGCCTGTGGTCTGGCCCACAGGGCTGAAAGTTGGGTACCACTGATGTACACTATCAGAATCAATTAATTTGAATTCATTATTTTTTTTTTTTTAAAAACCTGAATTTTGCAAGTAAGTGGAACCAACAGAGACTTCTTTTTTTTTTTTTAAAGGAGAAGAAAAGAGGTCTAGGAATGGTATTTCTTTTGATACTTGTTTTAATTATGGTATTTCATAATATACAAAAAGCATAGCAGGTTTATTTAGTTTTATCAAACTATTTTTAAAGGTGCCACACCAAAGACTCATAAAAGCAATATTAGAACACCAAGGGAAAAATGAAACTGCTTGCTTTAAGGTGGCAGCTGTAAAGGTCTGGAGCACTGGGTCCTGTATGCTCTGCTCTCCTGAAGCACCCCTGCCAGAACTGGGACAGGAAACTAGAGGATCTTTGCCCTTACAGGAACCAAGAGACCCTGAAACTGGAAGACTGGAGGCCTGGTTTCATTCCCCAAGCACTCTGGGTAGCAACTGCATACCAGGACAATGCCAGCAGTGTAGCTGTTCTGTTCTTGCACCTTTCCCAGAATTGGTGCCTGAGACTGGTGACCCAGTCATTTTCCCTTTATTATGTTACTGGGGGGATTACTAAACTGTAAGTCCCCACAGATTCGTCGTATCCCCTGGGTAGAGAACACATTGCTGCTTGCAGCTGTAGTGCTGAGGGGCACAGCAGGGGGCTGTACATGTCTGCAGCTGAAACACTGTGTTTTGGAAGTGCTTCAAGTTGCTCCTGTGCTTTCAGTTGCCTCAGATGTTACATCTGTTCCCATCCTCAGTTGGCCTTTCAGTACTATACTCTCTGAAACAGTAACACTAGGTATTTACCTAGATGTTGTTAGTCTAAAGTATTGTGTTTGGCTTTTACTATTGTTGTGATCATGGTTCTTTATTATCCCACAGGTTTTAGTTACTGTACCACTAGCACTTCTTCAGAAAAATACTATTCAGTTTAATCCTCCACTGCCAGAGAAAAAAATTAAAGCCATTAACAGTTTAGGAGCAGGAGTCATTGAGAAGGTACGTAATTAAGATTACTTTGGAGTTGTGTGAAAATCAATATTGAGCTTTGAGATTCTTACGGTGATAAGGTTTCTTGTGTTTGCTACTATTTTCCTGGGTTTGATTTGTATGCAGTAGCTTAAACCTGTGGTATGCTTGGGCTTTGGATTTTGTGCCTTGCAAAGAAGTCAGAAATATGGAGAAAGCATCATGCTGAGGCAAGACCCTATTACTATTATGAAAATAGAGGAAAGAACATTTTAAAATTTGCTTTCATGAGCTTTTTTTACCCTGCACAACTGTGCCTTTTAAACAGAAGAGCAAAATGGTATTTTGAATCATATTTTTATTTTTACACAAAATCACTTCCAGCTTTTAAGCGTTTATGCTTGTTTTAAAACATTTGAGTTTTTCTGTGGTTATAAAAATTGATTGCTACCTTTACTCTGTTTGTTTCTTTGTGGTTTGGGAGATAAGTTTTATTCCATTTTTTTCTTTTGAACAGAAAGATTCAAATACTGTATCCTAAAATCCTTCTACTATAGTTTGGGTACCTGACGTTGATGGAAGATGAGGGAAAGTGAACTGAAAGAATGTGTGTTTATTTAAAATAGAGACAAGTAGGCAAGCTGTGGATTTTGTAATATGAATTTCTCTGATTCAGTTTCTCTTTATCTCTTGTTAGATTGCTTTACAGTTTCCTTACCGATTTTGGGACAGCAAAATTCAAGGAGCTGATTTTTTTGGTCATGTTCCACCTAGTTCCAGCCAGCGTGGACTATTTAGTGTCTTTTATGACATGGATCCACAGGTATTATATGTTATAAATGTCAGGATAGCCTATTAGTTTGAAATCGAAGTGCAAAAATTACAATTCTGGAGAATGGAAGTTTTCTTTCTGCTATTTTCCTCTTAAAAAGTAGGACCAGAAATTTTCTGCAGGGAAAAAAAAATACAACTGTAACTTGATATTCTTTTTTCAGTGTTGCTTTTTGAAGTTTGTTTATTTTGGGCCACTAGAACATGGCTGTTTTACATTCCCAAAAATCTGGCATTCTGGAGTTGGGTAAATGCTAGGCTGATGGTAAATACCAGCAGTAAATACCAGCTGCTGAACTGACTCTGAAGTGCTGTGCCTAAAACAAGTCTGTGGAATCAGAATATAGATTGCTGTAAGAATGGGAAGAATGAGGTTTCTAAAAGTAACAGTTTCTAAATGTTAGTGAGTTAGAAACATAAGACTTCCTTTTATTATTCCTGCATCTTATGTTGTCATTTAAAACACTAGGGAGTTTTGTAAGAGTTGCTACTATTCTGAAGTGTAGTGTTGTGTCCTCACATGTTATTACATAAATATAAAAGGTGCAGAGGTAGAGGATCAAGCATGTAGACTGGATCCCACTTAGACACTGCAGTTGAGTTGGATGGAATCCGCCTATAAGAAATTAGGGCTGCAAGTTTAAACCTATTTTAGTACCAAATCCAACCTGTACATTTGTAGGCCATTGTACTTCCACATACCTTATCCTTTAGTGTTTCATTTCCTCCTTCTACTGCTGCAGAACCATCAAAAGGCCTTTTGTAACATGTTAACTTGCCCCAAGAGTCCCAGACCCTTTGAGGACAGTTTTCTGTAATTATGGTATCTACCTCTTCCTGGGTGATCTGAGAGGAGCCTGCCAGTGTTTCTCCTGCAGAACGATTTAATCTGCTAGCAATCCCTCTTGAGTATAAGTGGGAGTACCTGATGTTTGGGGATTGTTATCTAGTTTAGGAGTGGATGTAGATTAAGGAGGGAAGTATGAGGACGCTGTGGTAGTCTCTATAGCTACTCCTCTTTCCTTTTTGGAACTTCTGAGTATTGCCAGACTTACTCAAATCCAAGACAAAGTTTTGACCGGATTGAATCCAGGACCAGGTTTTTTTCCCCCAGTCAATCATGGGGGAGAAGAGGGAGTCTCATCATAGATTCAGGTACCAGCCTGGTGCAGGCAGCAGTGCAAGGGAAGTGCAGGGGAGATCACAAGTTGGCGTGGCAGGGGCATGGGAGAGGTCACATCACTGCTGGGGGCAGGGATTGGGGAGACTTGCTGCGTGTGGCTTGGGGGCAGTGCAGGGAAATGGTGCAGCCTTCCCTGCCTGCCACAGGAGGGGCACATGGTGCGAGGGTGCAAACTTAAGACTATCATCCAATAATTAGATTCTAGAAAATTATAATACATTTTTAATTTTCCATTAATAGAATCTACTCATTAGGGAATCGTCTTGTATTCAAAGTTGTCTGGAGTTCAGGTAAATATAGTAGCTGAATTTTGAAGTAGCAGAGACAAGCCTCACTGTAGAGCAAAGCACGTGGTCTGGTCCAGAGTCCACTTACATCTATACAAAACTTTTAGTAGACTTTGGACTAGGCCTAGAATGGCTAGAGTCCTTAATTAGGACTTTTTTGTTGCTGTTTAATGGTGGTGCTTTATCACTGAACTGGGAGACTGGTGTCTGACAGAGAATGTGAATGTAAGCACCTTACCACCATCTGAGTGTGGGTAAGCTGATGAATATATGGTGTCATTTAGCTCTTTTATAAGTTCAGAATTAATGTGTGCTCAGTATTGTCTTGTATTACTTTCTTCCAGTTCTTTCATATTGGAGTGCAAAAACTATAGAAAATAAATTTCCTTGGAGATCATAACTAATCACATCCAAAAAAAAGTCTTTTTCCCCCAATAACTGTTGGCATTGTTTTTTCTCATATTCTTACCATGTTGACATTCATTTAAAGTAATAATCCATTTATTTTAGGGGAAATACAGTGTTCTAATGTCAGTGGTTACTGGAGATGCTGTTACAACCATTAAGAATTTAGATGATAAACAAATATTACAGCAATGCATGACTGTACTTCGAGAGCTGTTTAAGGAGCAGGTAAGAAAATCCTATTTTGTGAAAGGAAAGGAATGAACTTGTAAGCAACTTGAAAAGTGACCTGCAAAGAAAACTACATAGAAGAAAAAATATGTTAATATCCTTTTTACCTCCCCCATACCTCAAAAAAACCAAACTCTTCTTTATATATCATAAAGATATGGGTACAAATCTTTCCTTTTTTTCCCTTTGCAAGTCACCTTCATAACTGCTAAATTAATTCTGTGTGTCAACTCTAGGACAAACACATGGCCATCAAACACACTATTTGCACTCAATTCTGGAGACTGAACTGAAATAGATGAAGGAAATAATTTCCCCCTGTATGTCATTTTTTATTGTCTACAAGTTTACATGTAACCTGTCTGTTCTAGATTATCCATACACTATTGCAAATGTTGGGTAATGCTTTATTTAACATCCTCAGAGTGGCTGAAATAAGTAGTATTCTACTTATTCGCTTCGCTTAGATGGCAGAAACTTTAATAAATCTGGCTGGCAGGTTCTTGGAGAACATGGATTCTTCTGCATTACTTATTTTCGTGATAATACAGGAAGTTCCTGATCCAGTAAAATTCTTTGTTACACGATGGAGCCAAGACCCCTGGACCCAGATGGCATACAGTTTTGTAAAGACAGGTGGCAGTGGGGAAGCTTATGACATTCTAGCTGAAGATGTACAAGGAAAAATCTTCTTTGCTGGTGAGGTAAATATCTTCATTACTGTTACTAAAAAATGTTCAGTTAGTTTCTCATAAAGAGAACTTAACAGTGCTGGTTAGAACAAGACAAGATGGCCAAATGCTCTTTAAAGGATGTTTATATAGCCCTGACTATTTCAGTATAGGGCTAGTTTTCAGCAGGTGCTGCTAACTGTGGCAAACTGAGGAGTGGATAAATGCAGAGCACAGTGAGACCACACTTCACATTTTTTATGAAATTAAGATATTAATGTCAGTTGCAGAAATATTTTAATCTGTTTAGCTATGTGATTAGAATCTGTAGTTTGGGACACTACACTAAATTGAATAACTGCAGCAAGACAGAAAATAAGCAAAACTCGTATCAATGATTTCAATGCTTTCACGGCACGTTTTCCAATAAGGATGCACAGTGTATGTTGTTGCACTCTAGAGAAATAAAGAACAGTGAGTTTTATGCAAG
Source organism: Caiman crocodilus (assembly GCA_030014935.1). NCBI lineage: Eukaryota > Metazoa > Chordata > Crocodylia > Alligatoridae > Caiman > Caiman crocodilus. The sequence continues at coordinate 109,348,502 of JAGPOW010000261.1, read as the reverse complement.
ACAAGGCCCTGAATCTGCCTGTATAGAGATGTATTAAATAATTGGCTATCAGTAATAAAAGATAAGTGATGCATAGCTGTTCTTTCAAAAGAAACTTCTCAGTCCTGCTATTTTATTATGGGCATGCTTTACCGGTCTTGCCCAGTTGCAATTTAAGACTGCGGTCTGGTTAAATAAACTAGATAAAGCATGTACATGTTGTAGAGCAGGACGGAGGTCCATATGCATATAAAATATCCATTTCCTTGCAGAACTGACTCACCACTTCTCCACTGCTGAGTAATGAACCTGAAGCAAACTCATGCTATTGATACCACTATGTATCCATATATATGTAGGCATAACCAACCTATTTCTGTAATGTTGAAAAGAATAGTCAGGAGTCAGACTTCAAAGCTTTAAAGCAGGGGCGGGTAGTTATTTTGGGCAGAGGGCCATTTACTAAGTTTTGGCAAGCCATTGAGGGCCACATGACAGGTAGTCAGGGGCAGATAAATAATACTTTTCTAAATTTTTTAGGGACCCAGCAGGATGGATAGAATGGCCTGGTGGCCATTTTGCCCACCTCTGCTTTAAAGAAATTTTGACAACTTCACTTTTTTGCCATCTTCCCTAAATTCATTAATTTGCTTTTGTAAGAAAAAAAAGGCAAGCCTTTCTTCATTTACTCTCTTCAACCAGCTACGCAATAGAGTGAGTACTAGCATCTCTTAGTAAAATCTCTGTAAAAGCATGTCACTTTTTTTGTGCACTACATATAATTTTGTTTCGGATCAGAATTGTATGCATCTTCTCCTAAAGGGCTTTCAGAAATAATGGTTTTTATTTCATTATAGGCCACAAACAGGCACTTTCCCCAGACCGTTACAGGAGCCTATTTGAGCGGCGTTCGAGAAGCAAGCAAAATAGCAGCATTTTGAATAGTGGCTTTTTGTTTTCATAGATATTTTTTTATCGTTTTTTGTGGGTAAGACTATCTTCAATTTTCCTATTTGCAATTTTGCTAAGTGGTACTTAAACAGTGTACGGTACCTGAATATAAATTTATCTTTCTTATTTTCTCTTTCTTTTCTCCCTTTTAAACCCTGAGGATACAAGTACTTGTTTTCTTAACTAAAACGTTCGTTATAACTTATTAGTCTGCAGTAGCATTCAAGTCTCTTGGCCTCTTTGGCCCTCAGAGATTTACTAACAGCCTTCTAGGTGAACTGTTTTTTTCATGGTTCAACTCTTACTTTTGTAGAACCAAACTTCAGGTCAGGACAAGAGGGCTTTTAGTCACTATACAGTATTAAAACATGCTTGCAGACTTACAGGTGGGGATGATGGGACCCTTCAATTCATTTTCTTCTCAGGTATTCATACTCATTCCCAAGCACTTGAATAAACTGGCCAAATTGTGGAATGACAATGGTTATGAGTATAAGAAGGAACAAACAGAAATATCTCCCCACCTGCAACAAACCCCCACCCCCCTTTTGCTATTTTTTCAGTGACTTTACTTTCTACCAGTCAGGTTTTAGAATCTGAAGTTTGTTCCTTTAAACTGCTGGAACAGTATACAGTGCAATTACAGGAGGGTTATTGGAGCCAAGATAATTTTTTAGAAGAAATAAAAATATTAAACTTTTTACATTATTGTAAAAATGTCTCTAAATTTTTTTCCCTCCTACATATTCAGAGGAAAAATACCTTTAAAAGAATCCTCTTTACAATAGGGTTAAGTTGAGATTTGCTCAGTGAAGTAGAGTAGGGGAAAAAAAGTTTTATAATTCTGTTGTTGTTTGAACAGTGACTCTCCAAATTCATTTGAGATGTGTAGATAAATCATTTATATGTGTAATTATGAAAGCATAGCAAGGAATGAAGATGGGACTATAAGTTCAAATTTCTTAGTGGCTCATTCAGCTTTTGTATTTAAAAATAGGGAAAGACGAATGAGGTAAAATTCATGCTTTTTTATGAAGGGCTCAAAGAAGGTGGCTTGCACTTTGAAGTTTTTTTTATTATTATTGAAAGTATTATTAAAGACTTGAGGGACTAACTCTGAAAGAAAAATATCTTTGATAGAAACAAGAAAAATGGGCAGGTGACCAATAGCATCCCCAAGAACAAAGTTTATTTGGAAAATTGTTTTAAACTTTACACTCCCCTGCTCTGCCCTGCTCCACTCTCACCCTGCAACTTTATTACTTTGGCTGCATATGATTCTAGACAGGTAACAAGCACAGTTTTCCTTAGTCTCAAGGACAGACTTTTTATTTTTTAAAGGATGCTTTTTGTGCAAGAGTGAGACTGAGGCTTTTAGCTATAGTGCTTATCTCCAAAAAGTTTTACCTTCAGAAAAGAAACCTGCTGAAGAAAAGCAAATTTTACTCTTCTTTAAAACACTTATTCGTTTTCTAAAGTAGATATTATGTTTAAATGTCTTTATTTAATCTTTAATTTACAAGGTTGAAGATATTTATGTAATGAGACCTGTTTTTCAGATAAATATTTGTTTTTACTTTTAAGAGTAAGATGGTGATTGAAAAAATGTAATTGTCCATATTTCTTTCTGCTCTACACAAATGCTAATATTTACATTTCTAATATATTCCAAGTACTAAATTGTAATTTAAGGGTTACAAAAAACAAGGTGTATTCTGTTGATAGAAGAAACGGTAATTGAAGTTCAGATTTTGCTTTTGTTAATCATTGTTACTTTGATAATTCCACACTTTGTAGACCAAGTAATAATGTAACTGGAAAGATTTCAGTGGGAGATGTGGGCAATAGTGAAATGAGCTTTCTTCTTCCCTCGAAATTTTCTGTACAAGATAAAAAATGTTACTGGAATGCATTTTAGAAATCTAGCTAAATAAGAGAATCTTTATTAGAAACCTGTAACGTTAATTCTACTTAGAGCTTGCTTCATCAGGCCTTATCCAAGCTTCAGTCTGCTTTATAATCGCAGGGTTGACTGAAAGGTCAAGCTCTAAAGCAGCACTTTCCAACCTTTTGCCTTAGTATGGTTTGTCCCCCACCCACCAGTGCCCCTTACTCCCCATCCACAACCTCCCACCCCTCATGTGCCCCTCATTTGCAATCTGCAGCCCTCTGCTCCCCCTAGCCCTGCCAGAGAGAGCCCCTAGTTGTCAGGGCTACAGGGCCAGGACCAAATCCTGGGCACATGTACTTCAAGCTCCCTGCTTGATCATCATCCTCCTGTTCCTCCTAGCTCCAAGCAGCCCCTTGCAGGCTGGAACTCTGCCAACCTCGAAGGGGAACCAATTTCCTGGGTTTTTTCTCCTTTAAAGGTAAAAATCTGTGGTTGTCTTTGCGACCCCATTTGTTACTGTTGTTGCCTCAAGGTTGGGAACTGCTGCTTTAAAATCTCATTTCAGTACTGCATTCCAATTCAACATTTTTCAAGTGCATGCTTACTTTTCAACATGCATGTTACACTGGGATTTAAACATTTTAGCATACATAGTGATACTTTGCTGAAGAACAAGCATGGGCATAAGCAAATTCTTTGTTAATTTGGGCCTTAGCAAGCACTTTTTATAGCATTAAGACAAGTGATGGATAATAAATGCACAAATGTATGGTATATTATTACTTGGATGTCAAGGCATTTAAATTATATTGTGCTGCACCTAAGTGGAGAAACTAAGCGTTTTAATTTATATTAATTCAAACTTATAAAAAAAAAAAAAAAAAAAAAAAAAAGTCAGGCTGGTTCTGAGGCTTCACTCTTAATTACTGTTCCCAAAGGACTTTTCTTTTCACAGCCGTGTCAAATTTAATTTTAGGCATGTCAGTTTTTTACCTGCGTGTCCAGTTTAGTCCCTATAGATAAACAACTAGGGAAAGTTGGGTGGGGTTTGGCTTTTTTCTGGTTTTTTTTTTTAATAAACTTGTATAAAATATTACCAAAATGTTTGAATGCAGAGCATGATCTGTTATACTTCAGCTCTTCTGTGTGACTGGTATGGTATGATGTCAGAATAAACTGGAAAGTGTCCATTTGGGTGTTGCTTGTTTTCTGAACTGATGTTGAATTTATATTTCTTCCCTTTTATTTTAATAAATGAACTGACAAAGCTACTATGTGCTATACTGCCTGCCTAGAGGTAAATTTTGTTTCATTTGTTGTATTGCCTATATGCAACTCAGTTGCTGCTTGCTCTGCCTCTCTAGATTTGCAAGCCCAACAGGGATCACAAATGGGAAACGAAGAAGTGGAGTTAAGGCAGCGGTACCAACTACTTGGGTGTGGACCTTCTGATTGGGGGCTTGCACAGCTGTTGTGAAGAACCCCATAGACTATATCCATCAGTGGGTTATCTAGACCTCAAGAAGCCCTGTGGGGCCAGATGTTTGATATCCCTGCTGTCCTATTAGCTCTTCTAGAGATAGTATCTTTAATTTCAGATTTCATCTATATACTAAACAGGGCTATTAGAAATATCAACTTCCTGGATAAGGGGTTAGCCACTTCAGGTCTAGAGTCAAGGCACGCTTGCCTGTGATGTACTGCAGTCTAGGCTGTGGAGAGAAGCAGCTAGCTTTGAAAGTCAGCCTGCCTGAGGTGAGTCACCCAGCCTGCTACTGGAAATCCATCATCAACTGCTGTCCTAGATGATGAGACTTCTGGACAATGTCTTTTCATATTTTAGATAAGCTTCTCATGTAAAAAGCTGCCTCTGAATTTAACTTAGTAGTGTAATTACTCATTGTAATAGCCTATATCCAATTTTTAAGGACATTAAATGACAGAGAATCAGTTTTTCAATAGAAATTATAATTTCAGTGGTTTTTTAGCCTTTAAATGAAAGCACTTTCCACAGCTTTCTAGCTACAAGTTCTAGCCGTCACATTTTGTAATGCCTTTGCCTGCTACATTAGAACTTTCTTTCAGTAATAAGTAACTGTACTACACTTGTCATTGATCAAGCCTCTTCCTTGCTTTCCTTTAAGTTAAAATGAGAGACCTAAGGAGCTCAGTCTTACTGCAAGATATTTCCCATTTCTTATGAAATGCTGGAGCTGTCTGTATTTACCCAAAGCAGTAGGATTGCTTTATAATGACTGACTAAATACACCCAATCTTCTGTATGTGTAAAAGATTGTTAAAATTTTTTCAAAATGTAATTGGATATACCTCTTTATTTCAGCTCAATATTATTACCTTTAGAGAGTGTACTTGAAATACAGACAGAGGATTTCATAAGAAATCGGAAATATCTTGCAGTAAGATTAAACTGTCATCACTTCATCAACCTTTTAAATAGTCTTTTACTTTATTCATCAAAATACTAAATAGCCTGGTCAGGAATTAATCCTACTACAGATTTCTCAATTAATTATGCATGAAATGATTGAAAATTGTTTACATGGTCAATGTAAGATTTGTTACTGATTGTGCAGAATACTACTTTTAGTCAGAATTAATACTAAACTAAATATTTCATAAAGGTTTAAAATTATTCTTAAGTTGCACAATGTGTATCAGATTTGACAAACTAATAGCCTCTGTAGATAAAGAGGAAGGGCAGGCATTTTCTTGGCTGAAATTAGTATCAGATTACTCACAGCATCTTGTTTGTCTTTTAAATGTTGGCTCACAGTCCTCTCAAGCTTCCTTACCTCAGGTGCTAAAAGGAATTGGAAATTTTCTTTAGCATCAAATGATTCTGTTAGCGGAATCAAAAATGTCAAGGTTGGTTTTAAAAGCACCTCTCCATGTATAGCTTTTCATATATAACTTTCTCCTGAGTGAGCTTCAAATGAAGTATTTTGAGTGTAAGAGTTTACCACCAAGAAATATAGTATTTTTTGTTTGCAGTGCCAATTGTGAAATTGCACTGATCTAGTTTGTATGAAGCAGTGTTAATTGACAGTGGTTAACCCTTCCATACACTACTGCAGCATTCATTTAAGTGTTTAGGCTTTGGACTGTATTGGAGAAGAAATTCACTCCATCAAGATGAGATGCTGACCTGGGCAGAGAAACTACATAGGAATTTTGAGGAGTAAATAGAATGAGTAGTATTAATAGAAAAATCTATCAAAAGAAGATATTCAACTACAATTAATGTACTACATGTAGCAAGAAGTATTCTAAGAGTTTCAAAATCCTAAAATGTGGGCTACTTGCACCTAATTTAAAAAAACAAACAAACAGTATCTATCAGCAAAACTATGTGTCAAACCTCTGAAGCAGATAAGGCTTTGGGTCAAAATGGTTTCTTTCAGATGAGACAAAGCAGACAATTTTTCTGCATAGATTTTACTATAGATGGAAATTAATGTTAAATCAAAATTGGTTTACATTTTTCTGAAAGACATTTATTGAAATACAAAACTTTGTTACATTCAGCCTTCTTATAAAGGATTACATGCACAGAAATTATAAAAAGTGTGTAAAGATTAATTAGCTATTTGGCTGAATACTTTCAGAAATCAGATCATCTATGATCCTTGATTTTTAAGTATACAACACTAAAATTTTAAAATATGCTCACTTTTTTTGAGCAACAGTAGTCACAGAGGGATTTGCTGCTTACAATATCAATAGCAACACATTTTTTGTTTGGCATCTGTTAGTATTTTACACCATAATTACACGAGCATGTGGGCTTTCCATCTTAACAGTAAGGTGTCTGATGGTGCAGAGAAGGACACAAAACTTGGATGAAGAGATCACTTTGAACAAGCCATGCTGGGGACCAACACTTAGAAACAAGGCTCTAACATTTAAAGTACCACACCCATGTGTAGGCACCTAAGCTTATGTTCCAAAAAACCAGTCCTATACAGCATACCACCTGACTACGTGTTTAAATGCGGTCCCAAACTGAGGCCTTCACTATGCGAGTTTTCAGTCTTATTCAACCTGTCGTGTACCCATTACTTCAGTTACCCATTTCTGAAAATACTGGACTCTAGGACCAACAGAAATATCTTCAAAGTCCAAGTTGCATTCTTCTATATAGCCTTCGTTGAGTTTTATTTGCTTGGTCAAGCTGTTAGAATAAGTGAATCTGTAGCCTTTACATACAGTTAAACACTGAGAAGTATAATATAAAACTGCAGTTAAATTTCCCCTGCATAGTAAGATGGGACAGACAGTAAAACTTCAGCTATTTTGTAGTCTTTCTTCATCACTGCCTCACTGCTGAACACTGACATTGCAAGTCATGAATCCTCCAAGAAATAACTAGATTAAAAATGATTTGAACAAAAGAAATCTGTAATAACTTTATATACATAACAGAAAGCCTTTTAAAAGTACAAAAATAACATCTATATGCCAATTAGTTACCATGCTTTGACAGTTCTCACAGTGCATACACATGCAAGACAAAAATCTAGATTCAAAGTAATTCCAAATTTATAAATATGCAAACCAGAATATAAGAGACACACTAGCCCGTGACTTTTATTCCTGATATTTTTTAAATGGATACGTATTCAAAAGTGTTGTGAAACTAATACTGCATTATTCCAGACAATCTCTGCATGTACAGGTGCAGACTCTTGAACAGCTTTCAACCTACTTGATTAAAAAAGTATCCTGCAAAGTAAGCTATTGAAGCACACTAAAAGCTATGATGGTCCTAGTCAATCTACTTGTACAAAGCAATTTGAAAATGTACAAAACTATAAAAGGGAAAATTTGTTGCCATGCAAAAAACTTAAGTATGGTTAACTAAAACTGCATCAAATGCAATTTTTAAAAAAGGTACACAAAGCAATTTACATTAACACTCTGGACATTAGGTCAGCCGAATCAGCTCTGAATAAACAGGACCACAAAGGGCAAGAAACATTCTTTTTGCTGGTGACTATCAGAGATCTTCAAATCCACAGGACAGAAATCAGCAATCTTCATTTCCCACAGTCAATCTAGATCATGATATCAGCTGAAATGAGAGATTTATTAAGTTTTCTCCTTCTATCAATCCTGCACCATATTCCTTTTCAAAGTAAGATTGTCAGGAACAACTCTGCTTGTTAATCATTGATTTACGCTCTTAATCAATTTACTTATAAATGTATTACCACAAATTATTCATGTTACTATCTGCTGTTGGACAGTTTTCAGTGGTGTACATGGTATTAAGACTACATATACCTAACTAAAGTCCAAGCTTGTGCATGTGAGAAGAGCTTGAAATAGAGGGAGTGCATAAAGCTTCTTAAGAATTTCTGTATTCTATTATTAACTTAACTTTTAATTCTCCCTCTTTAATTTTAGGGGAGACAAGTTACTTGGAAATTACTAGCTTTGGGCTGTATATTGACTTTTTTATGAAACCTGCATTAAAGGTGGCACATTACTCAAGTACCTAGGAAATAAATTGTTACTATGTGATTTCCAAATCTCCCTCCTGCTGCACCAGTCTACACTTTGTGCAGTAAAAGCGGTCTCCGGGTTATGAATGAGTAACATTCCTGAGACTGTCTTTAAGTCGATTTTGTACGCAAGTCAGAACACATACATTTTTAATGACCGAGGAGGCGAGGGGAGAAACCAGGCTTCACCCAAGGGCACAATGACTTAGGACAGTATCAGCCAAAAGTGGGGGTGGGAGGGTGGGAAAGAAAAATAGTAGCCAAGTGGGTAACAGCACCCAGCGGGACCCCGCGCCCCTCCTGGCCCGCGCTGTTCATAAGTACGGATGTCCGTAACTCAGACATTTATTAACCGGGGACCGGCTGTATATTTTTGCCAAGGAAGTCTAACATCTGGATGGGGTATATACATGTGCAAAGTTAAGGATAGAAGAGGCCTACTAACAATTTTCCTTGCAGTGCTAACTGAGGCAATACAGACCATGCAAGAAAAAGGAGAGCAACTTGGTGTTATACTGCCCAGACTGATTGGTAATTAATAAATAATTAAGGAAATTCAATTAAATTGGAACTATGGTAGTTTTAGGGTTTCAAATTCTGTTTTTTGAAAAATAACTCTTCCTAAAGGTAAAGTAGTATTACCTGCAAACAAGTTGGTGTGGTTTGACTTAATTTTTGGACCAAATGAGGGGGAAGTACAGGGCCCAAAAACAGGTTTTTCAAAATTTTGGTGCTTGTTGTAGTATGGGAAGTGAGCAAAACAACAATAGCAATAAAAGCTACAGGCAGGAGAGTAAGAATGCCCAACCTTCAAAATGTATGAAAAAGAAAAAAACCAAACTTTTTCCTAGATAATAAATTATTTACCTCTTTGACTGTTTTTTTGATGAAAACTTTCCGGTCGGATAAATCATAACTGGGATAGCTTTCATATACCTAAAGCAAGCAATAGGATATCCAGAATGAACAATTTTTCAACTTATTCTGAAAATAAAGGTAGTGAGAGCCAAAAAAAATAAAAAGGTAGAATTGTTTGAACTTGAACAAGTCATTCTAATTGCCACGTTATTTCCCTCCCTTGACACTGTGCAGTCAAATCATGGGATTAACGGAAGGTTTACTGCTACCATGTGCTCAGGGTCTCAGTTTATCTCAACTTGCAAGTGGTTAGCGGTGTCTAAACCCATGGCATTCCTTTTTGGAAAAACAAGAAAACAACTGCTAATAAATGAAATAACCAAGTCTTTTTCCTTTAACATCCTGAGGTTTTCTGTGGAGATTTGTGAACCAAGCTTTAGGCAGTGTGGCTGAAGATGAAGAATGAAGAAAAATATCAATTGGTATAGTTCTCTAAATATTCAAATGGGAGATTACTAAACATAATAGGAAAATTGATCTAATTTTGTATGAAACCATCTGTACACTTACCTCCTTGCAAATTTGTTTCATTGTAACTTCCTCTAAATTTGCATTTGCCAACAATTTCTTGACAGTTTCCTTAAGCTCATCATCTGTAGGTGGTTTCTTCAGCTTTTTAATTAAAGGTTCATCATCTGAACTATCGTCGGACTCACTTTCTAAATATGGAAAAATTATTTTATCAAACACATTAAATAAATAATCCCCTGCTTTTCTTCCACCAAACTAGAACTGTCATTAGTTACAGAACACACTATGCAGCAGCTCTTCTTCCACATCATATTTCTTTATAGTTCATCTTTTGATTTGTTTCTAACTAAATTCAGTGTCACTGTATTTACTCATATGCCACCTGCATCTTTCCCCCTGAAATTAGCCTTGTGAACAAGGCTATGTGTTTTTAAGTGGGGAAGCTTAAAAAAGGAATAGAAGCATGGGGATGCTGTTATGCCTGCCTGAGGCAGTGCTGTCTGCCTGGGCACAGGCAAGAGGAACAGAGTCCAGTTCTCTGTCACTCACCCTTTCCTTCCAGCTCTAAAGGTCAAGTTTTAACCCTACTACAACCGCTGCCAAGTTAATAACAGCTTTCAACTGATCCATGGTGAGCTTCTGTTGCAGTAGGAAAGATAATGGAAAAAATCCATATTATTTAATTCTGCCTTCCCAAAACAAAACGTGTGTGATATGCAAAAAAAATACGATGGTGTCCATACTTCTCCAGAACTTGGATTCAGCCTCCTTTCTATTAAGCTGAACAACAGATCACTTGTCTTATACAGTATGTATAGTGAGGAATGGTCTGTACATGTGGATCTCACTCTTGGGGTAGACCCCAGTATGCAGGGGTTTAGAATATTTTTAGTATCAGTGTCCATTAAAGGCTGTGGATATATTCTATTTTCTCTTGTGCTCCCTCTCCTGACAGCATAAAAGGTTAAATGACTGACTAAGATCCGCTCAGTTCCTTTGCCACTCAGAATTCAGACTGAATTCAGAGCTGCTAGGAGAGTGGTCATAGGATACCTTTGCATACATCTGCATTTATTCTTCAGCAATAAATTATTTGTATATGTGGATCCAATTCTTATTGGATAGCTAGCAATGAACTCTTCCGGAGAGGAACAACACTTTAATAAGAAAGAAGACTGCAGAGCTGTTGTATCAAACATGTTCCAGTTTCTTAGAATAACAGTATTGCAAGGAACAATATAGAGAAAGACTGGGTGAGAAAGTACAGAGTCAGAAGTTTGACTGATCATTTTCAGGTGTTATCAATGGCAACAGACAACTGTTACAAAAGACTACAGTCAAATTATGCAGTACCAGTACCAATGTCAACGAAAGTGACTTGTTCTTGCATGTATACAGTAATGTGCCTGGCTCCCTAGTGGTAATAGACTATGTGAACTCAGCATCATGATCTTTGCTTCACTGAACAAAGTTAATAAACTTGCCAAAAGCACCTACAATTGGCTTTTTTATTGCTGAACTCCCTTCAACATCAAGAGCCTGGAATGACGTGTCTAATCAGGGTGCTGGAAAAATGAAGTTTTGAAGGAAAAAAAACTTACTCCTTCTGAAGAACTGAGGACACTGGTTTGCTCCGAAATGTCCATCAGGAAAGGCTTTAAACACGACTCCCTGAATGTGTGTACATTTTGAAAACAACTTATTATTCACACTCTCTACAGAACTACAGCTTTCTCTTAGAGAGGTGGCACTGGGTATGCTTTCCCACAAGCCTGCCTAAATCTAGTAAAAATTATTTTTGACTAATGGTGCTAAAAACTATATTTTCACTTAGCTACTAGTCTGTATCAATGAGAAAAAGAGCAGCCAGAAATAAAACCTACAACCACTTTAAAGAATTTCTGTCAGTGTTCCAAACCCACAAAGCCTGCTGAGGAACACAGCCCTTCTGCTACTGCAAACAAACTGGAGGTAATCCTAGAAAAGGGAAGGGCTAACTGGGAAACCGTGCTGTTAGAAATGAAAAAGGAATTGTAAGAGTTCAGGCTGAACAAAATAAGACTCTACCTAATGTGAATGAGATCAAGGACAGGACTGATATCCTGCAGTCTAGAATACAAAATAGAGAAAGCAGAATTTCAAGTCACCACACTGTAGATGAGAGTGCTCATCCCAATAGGTTGAAAAAGTAGAATTCTCTCTGATAGGGCTCAAATCTGGAAAACTAAAGCTTAATCTATGTTGAGGTTCAAAGAAGTTATTGAAGATGACAGCTATGTAAGATCTATATGGAAAATCACAAGGATGAACTAAAATTGTTCTCCTCATCCAACCCGACAGAAATAAAGTATGAACAGAGCTCCGAGTCCACAATCTGCAGAATGTGACTCTCCCAGAACGATCACAGTAAAATTCCTCAAATAACAATGAAAAGAAGAACTAGTAAGAGAAGGTTTTTTGGGGTTTTTTTTTTTTTTGGGGGGGGGGGGAAGGGGAGAAGTGCAGGGACTTTATATTGGTTTTTGTAGGCGGACGGGCCAAAAATTGTTAGAATTGACAGAGCCCCCTTGACCTTGGCGTGGGCTGGGGAAGGGGGCGGGGGGGGCA
>JAGPOW010000261.1:109313399-109336060 GCA_030014935.1 Caiman crocodilus | reverse complement strand
CCCCCCCCACCCCCACAAAACACCCAACACCACACCCAACCCAACACCCCCCACGACAAGTTTTTGGGGGCTTTTTATTTTTTTGGGGGGGGGGGGGGAAGAGGAGAAGAGAAGGGAAAATATTATGGTTTTTCTAGGCTTAAGTGCACAAAATACTTAAAAAAGAAATCTCCCCGATAACCTAAGCTTCTCCTTGGTACTCTGCAAGGGTTGGCAACTTTTTGCCACTGCTGGCCATTGTTTATAACCCAATCTCTTGGGTGTGGTCTGTCAATCTCTGTAATCAACAGATGGTGTGGAAGAACTAGAGAGAGAAAAAAAGTTGGCATTAGGACCCTGGGAATAGTGTCTCTGCTGCCCTGGCTTAGGGTGCGCTTCCAGTTCTTCCCTGAACTGTCACTGGTCAGACCCAATCTCTTCATGGACCATAGGTTGCTGATTTCTGACCTGTGTTATTAAAAAAACACTGACATGACTAAATTATATTGAGAAAACATTAAAACAACTGAAAGATTTATATTTAGAATTAAAACATGCAGAGGAACTCCATACAGAGCCCCAGAAAAGGCAGATTCTATTAGAACTAACCAAAATTAGGAGGCAGATGGCTGAAATTATAATAGAAAAGACAGAAAAACAGATTAGGGCCTCTGAGGGATGAAGTACTGGATGGAGCTCTTTAAAAAGATAAAGCAAAATAATAGGAGCAAACAGGGTGTTTTCCTAACAAGGAACAAAGAAATAAAAGCAGAATTCCAGGTCTTGCCCAAACCCTAATAATCAGGAAGTAACCTTAACATTTAGTTGGCTCAAGAAAACTAACTTATTGTCCCTTAAATAATGAGCAAGAGTCTGCATTAAATAAAAAATATTGCTCAATTTTTATTGAGGGAGGGGAATGCAGGAGGCTGCTATGGGTCTGATTCTGGCCCCAACATGGGCTCAGAGCCAGCCAGACCCAGAGCAGCTACCTGCTCCCCACTCCACTTTGTATGTGAATTTAAGACAAGGAGTTTTTCCCTCCCATACTGATTGGTGGGGAGGGGACATGGGACAGGTACACCTTGTCTGTGTTTGAATAATGGTAAATTCTAAAGAAATTGCTGCCTTTTTGTGCAAGGTCTATATAATCATAGATTCTAAAGAACTGCCCAAAACCTTCTATGACATCTTGATGACAAAGGGTGATCACTAAGGCAGAGAAGAATATGAAAAATTATAGGTCAGTATCTCTGTTAAGTGTAAACTTCAAAGTCTTATAAAAAACTTTAGCTAATAGATTAAATGCTGCTACTGGCAGGCTGATAAATCCAGACCAAATTCACTGGCTCTGTCCTTTAAATCTTTGGGCAGGAGAGCATAAGGACAAACTGGGCACACGCACAATCCAAACTAGATAGTCTAGCACAGGGGTTTTCAGCTTTTAATAAGTGTACCCACAGTGGTTGGATGCCGAGCATGGCGGGGGGGAGATGGCATGTGGCCTGATGCGGAGTGGAAGCAGCGGTAGGTGGTGGTGCTGGAGTGGAAGCAGTGGAACAGAAGCAGCAGGATGGTGGTGCCGGCGGCCACATGCAAGCTTCCCCCCAACCCTGCTCCTGGAAGGCAGCAGCACAGGGTAGTGGGTGGTAGTGCTCCAACCCTACCTGCCCGCGTATACCCACTAGGGCCCTCCAAGGGTATGTGTACCCCAGTTGACAATGCCTGGTCTAGCAAAAACATTCTGAACTCTGACACACATACACCACACAGGATGTGAGATGTGATCAAGACAGGTCCCTTTACACATTTTGTCAGACATTCAGCAGACTGTTTATAGTTCAAATATAAAACCTAATTTAGCAAAACAGACAAACTTGTAAGGTCTACATCAAAGAGCAGCAACTAGCAAGCTGCTTCACTCTGCAGTTTGTGTTGAAACTCATTAAATAAGCATTCAAGTTAAGCTACAAAATGACTCAGTGTTAAAGCAGGGGTGGCCAACCTGCAGCATAGATGTCACAAGCAGCACAAGCACTCTGTACGCGGCCCGTGGTAGATAGGGCAGAAAGCAGAGCAGAAAGCAGGCAGAGAACACCAGGCAGAAAGGAGAGCAGCTTAGTCGGGGAGAATAGGTCAGGTAACAAAATGAAGAGCAGCCAATCAGGTAAAGGAAAGGGACAGAAAGTAATACTTTGAGGGGGAGGGCATGGCACACCTGCCAAAAATACTGGCCCCTGCTTACGTAAAAAATTAAACATTTACCTTTTCTGGAACTGTTCTGATTCTTTTTAGTAGTGCTGCTATCCGCCTTCTTGACATGAGCACTCTTCACTTCTTTCTTTGTTTTAGAAGGTGTTTTCTGTTTAGATTTTTCCTTTTTAGACGCCTTCTTAGGTGGCTACAACAGACGGGCAGGGAACATATTACATCCTGAGTTCCACCAAAACAGTCTCTACCACCCTGACAGTAACAGGTGTGAGAAACACCCCTAAACACAACGCAAACTGAAGTAAATTCAGATGTGACATTCTGCTGGTAATTTACTCTGCATCAAAGAAAAATAACATGATTTATAACAGTTGGCATCTTCAAAATTAGATTATTTTAGAAGATCAAATTGGCTTCCACTCTGAGCCTCAAACCAAAACTGTCAAATTCTTGACAGTTTTAACAGCTAAAATTGTCTAGTATGTTGGCTATTTGTATGCACTAAGCTTCTTCATACTTATGTCAAGCTATTGAGAAGTGAATTCTTTTGAAGGAGTTATCTGATCCCTCTCCTCACAGCAGAAAGTTTGTACTAATGAAAAGATGAACAAAATATAAAATTAGCTTTTAGTACTCCAGCCAAAGTTTACTGCTACCAGCCAAAGTTTACTGGTTCAGTAGCATGTGCATGCATGCATTTAAATACTAAAGATGATATATTTAAAAAGTTTAGCTTAGTCCAGTGATTAGTGTATTGATGTCCGTAACAAAACCCACAACATTAATTGTTGGTAAGAGACAATCCCACCTAGTATAAATATCAAATCAATCCTGAGTCTCTTTTTACTTTTACATAGTGAGTGGTTTCCAAGTTGTGACATAATGATAGTTCACTGTGCAGACACTTGTATTGCCATTCCACAAATTGCCCCTTTTCTGCAAAAAGGTGTAGAAATAAGGGGGCAGCTTCAAAGAGGAAATGACTAGGTAAAAATACAAAAGGTCTTGAGAGAAACTATACAATAACTCCTCAATGTCATCCCAGTTAATGTTGTTTCATTATTATGTCGCTGATCTATTAGAGAACACACTCATTTAAAATTGAGCAAAAGTTGGTTATAACATTGTTTGGCTGCCGCCTGCTTGTGACATAAGCTAAGCAATGCTCCCACTTCAGTGTGGCAGCCATTGTTGTTTATGTTGTGTCAGTACAAGTATTCCTGGAACATTTCTAACTTGTGCTTATGTATAAGTGATTTAAAATCTACACCTGTGTTAAACTGTTTGCTTAAAATTATTTAAAATTTATACAGTGTATGTACAGAATGCCTTTTGTCTGGCAAAAAAAAATTCCCTGGAATCTAACCCCCCCCATTTACATTAATTCTTATGGGGAAATTGGATTCACTTAACATCGCATTTTTCAAGAACATAGCTACAATGTTAAACAAGGAGTAGCTCTATTTCTTTGCTATTATTTTCAGCTATGACAAAAAGGTTTTGAAGAGAACACACAAACATAGTGCACAGTGTGGTGGTACGCTATCTTAGAACTACACAAGAACCTGGAAACTTATCTCAATGAAATACAGCTGGATAAATAGGAGTGTCTTTACAGTGTATATTCAACTGAACTCAAAGACTCCCCAGGCAAGAAGCAATGTTTATCTGTAAGATCCTGGAGTCAACAAGGAATATAAGCCAGGCATTACCTTTATGCATTTTGCTAAGCTGACTTATTACCTTGTGCACCAACTGATTTCACAAGAAACATGTATGCAAAGATCAGAAATAGATCTTTCTAGTTTTTCTGCTTCAACACTACAAATCTTATATTCTTCTACAAGTCTTGTCTGCCTACCATACTAACTTATCTGTTGTTGTCTACATATAAAATTATCCCTCCAGGTACCTTACTTTCCCCATCTTTGTATATACCAAGCACTACCAATCTGTAGCAGTTAGGACGTAAAGATGCACTCATTCAGCCTTGCATAAACATGAAACTTTGTTTTTACTATATTTACCTCCTCTTCACTCTCTTTTTCTTCAGACGATTCATCCTTTTCTTTCTTTTCATCCTCCTCGCTACTAGACTCATCTGACAAGATTTCAGGTCCTTTGGTGTTTTTGGCTTTTCGTGCTGTTCCAGAACTACTGCGCTCTTTTTTGCTGCCTTTGCTGGGTGTTTTCTTGGACTTTGGCAATGGCTGTTCAAGACAAATGCATTAGACAAGAAAAAAGAAGTTGGAAATTTAAAAAATTCTAATTCCAGTTGAATCACATGAAACAAGAATAAGCAAAGCTCCAAGTAGCACTGATTCACAGCATAAAGCTGGGTTGTTTTGGCAAGCTATGGCAGTGGATTAACATTTTTAATTGAACCAAAAACTTTAAAAATCTATTTAAAAAAAGAATTTAAAAATATTTATGTCCACCATAGCTTTAGCTGTTACAAGATTTCACATACAATTAAGTTTATTAGCATACTGTTACGGTCTATGAGGGAAGCTGAGTATACAGAAGCAGCTTATGGTCTAAAGCAGTGATTCTTAACCATGGCACTGTGGCAGCCTGCAGTACCTTGAGGTCCATTCAGGGGTGCCCTGGGATGCCATACAATATTAGCATCGTTAGGTTTGCAAACTTGATTCTCAAGATAAACCCAAAGATTTCAAACAAATCCATAGTTGTGTTGAGTTGTTTGCAACAGGAAAACTGCTCTGTTATTTTACTGTAGTCAAAAAAAAAGAATGAAAACTAGGGAGCTGGCATTTTCTAAAGGCTGCCCCATTTATTCAAGGGTGCCTTGAATCTAAAAAGGTTGAGAACCACTATTCTAAAATGACAAAGAACGATAATTCTGGATTAACATTTTGCCATGCAATTATTTTAATCCCTTATCTCAATAACTCAGTGAAGTTAAGAGATTGATTTCCTCAGATACGAAGATCCAAATATTTTAAGATTAGCTACTGTCCCATCATTTAAAAAAAAATAAAAATAAATCATATTTTGGCGAGGGGAATATTTGGGTACTTTCAGAGCCCTCTTCCTGAAAATTTTTAAGTAGGTTTAAAAAAAGTGATTACTTTATACACATTGCTGCAGCTTTCTCTTACTGACGCTGGACTTGTATACAATGTAAATATTTCTAGAGCTAAGAAAGGTACGTGCTCCAATGCATCATATTTTAGGGCTCCTCCTGAAAAGTAATATAGATTGCAGAAACTGATTTGCTTAAAAGACAGCTGGCACAAATGCATCTGTTCTTGATTCGTTACACTGTTTCCAACAGATTCAGGTGGGAAACACACTGCATTTCCAACAGATTCTGATGCTCAAGTTGAAGGCCATATCCTTTCCTTTGCCCACTCATAGCATATCCTGGGCCCCCTCAATACACTTCTCTTCTTCCTGGTTTTCTTTCCCTTCCTCCCCAACCCCTTTCATTTTTTTTTGATCATGCCTTATGGCTCTTCTCTGTTCAAGGCAGCAAAAAGGCTGTATCTTGCTCGAGTACAGATATCCATTGGTAACAACACCAGGAAGCTGACCATATACACTCTTGCAACCTAGATGAACATGATGGGTGCAGAAAGATACAAGCCTCTGTCTTCTACCAAAACCTGCAAGTGACCTGCTGTGGCCAGCTACATTAAGGGACACTACTGAAACAGGTATATAAAACCACTCACTATTAGGAAGCCATCCATTTAATTAGCTAGACTAACACAAGAACCTGCTATCTGCGAAGGGGACACCCACTGAAATCAATATTTCCCATTTCCCATCTTTCTTCTGTCCATGTCTCACCCCACGTTTGAATCAAAAGAGTAACCATAACAAAACCATCTCACCTTGCCTGAAGGCTTTGGATGCATTAAAAAGTTTAAGATTCTGGTTACCAGCTCACTATTAACTCCCGACCTCTCCAAATCAAGAACCTCACAGATACTTTTCAACATTGCATTCCTGAACCTGAAAAGAAAAGGAGATTCAATCACTGGAAGATTTTAAACAAACATGCCATGTCTTGATCTTACAAATGAATTTATACCAGTGATTCTCAGCCACAGTTCTGACAGATACTCCAAAGGGTCCTATGAGGTATGAGGAAATAAGTGAGGTAGGAGGAGACAAGCAGATAAGCCAGCCTCAGGCTTGTCCTTGCCTGGTCCCCCACCCCTACTGCTAAGACTCTGTGTTGGGAGGTAAGCACTGCATAAGGAGGTAAAATATAAATTAGTTTTTGAAACTGGGTGCCACTCAATTCACAAATTATGGAGGAGGGCTTTGAATCCAAAGGGGATGAGAACCACTGATCTACACAAATAAAAAATCCCACCAATTAAACGCATGTACCCATAAAGCAACTACATATAACAAGCATGAAGAGACAATAAAAATAAAAATCCACAATCCCAAACTCAATCTATAAAATATACACACTCCTATTAACTACAAAGAAAAGTGAAATTAACTGCTCCAGCAGCATTGTAAAGATGTGTAGAGCGAACATTAACTGATGAAGACTAAGACTCAGTCTAGAACTAGACTGTTCAACTTATTTGGCTGCAAGGCTAGACTCAAACTACAGAGCTTCTCATGGGCCAGAGAACCAATCTCTAACAGTGGGCAGCAGCTTGTTGCTGGCAAGACTCCAGAACCCAGGGGCAAACATTGCCACCACTCCATTTGCAAACATTCCACCCTCTATCCCTCTTTCCCTTCCTGTCAATGGCAACCAAAGTTCCCAAATTTTGTGGCAGGTAAGGAGCAGGGTGTGGGACAAGTGGAAACAGCATTTATGCTCTGGGTTCCAGAGCTGTACCAAAAAGCCTCAGGGACCACAATTTAACTCCTTACAGGCCACCACTTGGTCAGCCCTGGTCTAGTATTTCTTGAATATGTATGATTTAACTTGACACTGCCCCTTTAACTCAGTTCCCAGAGTCATTAAGGTGACAGGAAGGACAATTTTGTTTCTCACGTATTGGGTATTGAATGAAAGTCAACAGTAGGTTGGATTATAATGGGAAAGAAAAAAAAATAGAAAGGCTGTTGCTGTCCTAGCATTATCTATTCCAAACTTTTCACTCACAAGACAAGAAGGTTAAGGGGACACGTATGAATAAAATTACTAGTACTGACAACACTCTCACTAGTTAGCTCCTGAGGGTGCCATCAGTGCTTTCAGGTATTCCTAGAAGGGCAAAGAAGTCATCCTTTTATAAAAAAATATGATTTCATTAGAAGTTATGTATAATTGTAACTATATATCAGAGTATTATAATGCATTAATAAGAAAAACATATTCAAAGATTAGGTTTCTTGCATTAACACTGAAGTTCTAGCCTGACAAACAGTACAAAAATCAAGGGTCTTATGGCAACCAGACAACTGCTGATAAAACCGAACAGAAGAGCCTTTCATAATATGATTAGCAAAGTGGGGAAGGAAGTGGGGGGGAGCATTCCACCCAAAGCCCCACAGTGCCACTGCTCCACCCCCAGCACCTTGCCCCCCTCCCGGTGTCTGGCCCCATACACCCCCCCCGGCATCTGGCCCCATGTCCCCTCCCAACCCTCATGTCTAGCCCTGTGTACCCCACCCACCACTCTGCCCTGCACTGTCACCAGCTCCCAGGAACAGGGTGGGAGGGGAGCTTGCACACAGTGGCTGCCACCACCCAGCAGCAAGCAACATGCCCTGCTCCCTGCCTCCCCTTCCTCCCACCCTTTCCACAAACTCCCCCTCTCTGCTGGCTGTTGTTAGGGCTGGGCAGCAGCAGCAGGCGGGGGGCCACACAATGGCAGCAGGGGGCGCTGCCACTGGAAGCCCCCCTTCCCACTCTCCTCTCTCCCCACCTCCCCCCCTGCCCTCGCTGGCTGTTGTTCTGGGGGTGGGGGGAAGGAGAGTGGCTCAGTGGCTCCCTCATCTCCTCTGTCCATAACACTCTGGGGCCTCGCAGCCAATCAGCATGCACCCTCTCGGCAGCCCACATGCAGTTGGCCCAGAGTGTTATGGGCAGACAGACAAACAGACTAAGGCTTTTATTATATCAGAATTACTAAACTAAGCAGCAGGTTGACATACATTTAATTAGCCAGGGGTTAGATGGCTAACTATGAAGTTGTCCCAACTAAATGTGAACACTGATTTTGTTTTCTTGCAAAACTTGTCGTGTGCTACAAACATGTACTGAACCAATTAAGTGTGAAGGAGACATCTGTGGATAAGAAAGATGAGCTATACAACAGCTAAGTATTAAATTGCATTTCCACTACAAAGAGTGACCAACAGGCCACTGAGTGTTTCCATGCTTAAATGACTAGCTTCCAGATCAAGTGTACTCAGTTTATAAGAATTACATTACAGGAGCATTGCAAAATCAACTTTAGACTAGAACTCAAGTTCATTTTTTCTGATTTACACCATTACAGAACAAATCTTGTTTTTAGGTATACCCATTCAACCCTGCTGAAACGAGTGAGTTTGCACAGATATGAAGAGGGCAGAATCTGACTCCAAAGTCAAAATGCAGTAAGTAATACTGCAGCTTGTAACAATGAAGTAAAACTTTCCCAGATAGCTGTTCAGCTCACTGGGGATAAATAAGAACAAAGCTTGCTGACAATGCAGGCAGATAAGATTGTCAATTAAGTTGCTTTCCCTTTACTTTCCAAAAAAGAGCATGCTAGGTGCTTGGAACTTTGTTAAAGCACATTAGCACAGAACACCACAAGCATTTTTTTCAAATTGATCACACCTGGCAACTAACAAAAAAATTTCAGCATAATCTCTCATACCATGTTCCAGACCCAGGATAGCGCTTACATTCTCCAGCCAATTGTCAAAAGTTCAGATTGTCATCTAAATATAGTAGATGCCAGGATTTGTTATGTAGGTCAAGGAATATTTTATGATAACCAAATAAATAATTAAAGCGTTAGAAAACAAGTCACAAGGAACTAGGAACAGTTATGGAACAATACCCCTCCCCAGCAGATTCAAAGTTCTAGGAGTCTCCTCACGGACTTTCAGCTGATCAAAGAAAACAAAACAGAGTAAAAACTAAGATAAACCCAACTGTTCCTTCCACTAATCTACCTTCAAACTTTAAACCAGCAAACTGCCTTGAACTTGGAGCCAGACTGAAAAACCAACACTAAGTAGGACAAACCTCTCATTCCAAAAATTTAAATGCTAAAAAGTAAACTATTTTACTTCTTTGTGACCTAGAGAACTAAACCCATCTCTCACATAGCAGACAATATACTAGTCCTCATGAAAGAATTAGGAGCGGAGAGCACTGGTGTCAAACAGACCTAAAGTGTGGAAGCAGCACTTTCCAATGCCAGTTATGTAAGTCAGCAAGAATGGGAGAATGCAAAAGAGAAAGCCATTAAAATCTAAGGGGGATGATGGGGGGGATGTTTCTTGATAGAAAATTACTAATACTCAGAGGTGACAAAATAGGAGAAAAGAGAAACTTTCCAAGTCTTCTCTATATAATTCAAGTTTCTTCAGTATAATTTTTCCAAAATGTGAGTATACAGGTCTAATGAAGCTTTACTACATAGCAGCAACTTCTTTCCAGGGCAGTCCTTTGCCACCACAAAACCTAAATTGAAATTAGTTTAATTAGGTACACATTCTCTAATTCTTTTAAGAGATGTTTTAATTATTGTTTCAAGTCACATTTAAACATCTTAAATGGAGCCCTGACAGACGTGGGACAGAAAGCAGAACTCTAGAAAAGTCAGCCCATAGTTTAGATTATCTGAAGTAAACCTTAGAGAAAATAAGTGCAAAACAGGATGATTTAAGCTATATTAATTAGTTATAGAGATTATTACTTTTTTAGCATTTCTTCCTTCTTTTTATATTGGTCACTTCCTTTTTCAAATGGAAAACCGCTGAACTGACCCACATTCTTCTTTAGTGAGGCAACCTAGAACAGAATACATTGATTACTTCTCACTCCAAACAGTTCAGTAGATTATATCCAGCTACAATTGTTCAGTAACTTTTCATTTAAGAAACATGGTTCTAATAGTCCAGGTCACTTTTGAGCAGTGGAAAACCATACACTAAAGTGTTTTGGAAACATGACTTTCAGCTACACAATGACAATAAAACCCTTGTTTATCTTATGACCAGCAGGCTACAGCAACTCACTCTTTTGTACAATTTTTCCCCACTGGGTTACTAGTGAACTGTAAACAACAGATCAGTCTTATTCAGAATGCAACTCATGGGTTTGAGCTATTGCAATGACATAAAATCACCTGTTTTCTACTCTTCACAATGATATTTAGTGAGCAAATTCAATTTAAATTATCCTTATTTGTTTCCAAATCTCTGAATGGGACTAGCCCACCACTGCCACAATTACCACCCCCTCTGGACCCACCACCGCTGTCATTCCATGCAAAATCTGGCCCAGGCATGGGGCAAGTTCACACCCCTGAACATATTGCTTGGTTCACCACAGGATTAAACAAGTGCAATTCTATGGCTATGATACAAAGATGGCCAGAGTAGCTGATTTAATTATTCCTTTTATCCATGAAATTTATTGCATTCCATGTAGCGGTTGCAAACCTAGTACTCTGAGCCTTTTGTTTGTGCCCAAAGGTTAGAAATTTTCCAGTGTAGCTTATTGTCCAATTATGGAAGTCGCATAAATAAGACAAAGTGATTTTGGACTTTGTTATTCTGCCTTGAACCAAAGCTAATGGCAATTCAAGGAACTTTTAAAAGATATGAAATTTCTAGGTTGACATTTTCTTTAACCTTTCTGTAGAAATACTGAGAACACTATGCAAAAATTACGAGACTAGATTTCAGATGTCAAGGTAGTGGCCTTAGGAAGTCAGAATTGCCATGACAAAAGGTCAATTGAAACACAATTTTAAAATAATATCTTGATTTGTTAGTGCTAGAAATGGACTTTTAAAAAAAAAAAAAAAGTTACAGGACACTTCTTTATAGAGACCTAAGCTTTCACTAGGAAAAAAGCATACATTTGTAAGTATACCAGATGAGCCCTATTATTACACAAGATTGATTTTGAGGAGTTGTCTTACTGTGCCAGGCCTGTTGTAAAGGAGTTTGTGTAGATTTCTGAGTTCATCAGTTTTCTTCTTACTCAAAAAGAACTGTATTCGTTCAATTTCACAAAGTTTTTGTCCCTTTCCTGAAAGAGTTTAAAGAAGTTATTTCCTGCATCTCATTCAATTCTTGGAAGCAATACACTGTTTTATGGCTTGACGCATCTAATTATTTTACAAATGCAAAGAGTATTTGTAATTAAACTATTTTAAAGCAGATGAGTAAAATTTTGACTAACCAAATGGTGCACAATGTAATATACAGTAAGCAGGCAGTCATTTACTAATTACATTAAAATTTGCTAGCCACGTTTAACTATTCTTTTGTTACCTGCCACTATTACGCGCTGGGGAATTATGCAATGATGTGACTGCACAATTTTGCACATAAAAGGCATGACCACACATAATTGCATAATTTAA
Source organism: Caiman crocodilus (assembly GCA_030014935.1). NCBI lineage: Eukaryota > Metazoa > Chordata > Crocodylia > Alligatoridae > Caiman > Caiman crocodilus. The sequence continues at coordinate 109,324,328 of JAGPOW010000261.1, read as the reverse complement.
CTGCAGCAAGCTCTGTGCTTCCACCTTCATGATGTGTAGCACAGAACTGCACAACTGGACAGCTGGATAAGTGGTGAACAGAGTTCCTACCTGCAAGGGGGGGCGGCAGCAAAGGTATGTGTATGGGGTTTGTGGGTGGGTCACGGCCATGCACCATTAGGCTGAGCTGGCTCAGTGCCTCCATGTGGGACTCTAGCAGGAAGTCACATGTACAGACATGGGGCCAGCCCAGCCCAATGGCACATGACTCCATGCTTCCATGTGTGGGTTCCCGCTGGTGTACTGGAAGCCCCACATCAAGGGCCAGCCCAGCCCAATGGCGTGTGGACCAGGAGCCACATGCCATTGGGCCCCTGCTTACTTCCACATGCAGCTTTCTGCTGGCATGCTGGAAGCTCCATGTGGAGGCACAGAGCCCGCTTGGCCTGATGGGCTCCTAGGCCATATTCCATTAAGCCAGGCTGGCCGGCTCCATGCCTCCACATGGGGTTTTCAGCACTCCAGCAGCAAGGCGCCAATGGAGGCACAGAGCCTGCCTGGCCTGATGGCGTGCAGCTCCCACCTATACTGCTGCAAGCCCCACGTGCTGGCATAGAGCCAGCCCGGTCTGGTTTTGAAGGTGCATGCCAGTGGGCTGGGCTACCTCCATGCCAGTATGCACAGGCTCCAGGACCTCTGCCTGCTGCAGCCATGAGTGCCTGGAGGACCTGCTGCTATATACCATGGGGTGGAGTGGGGGGAGGGGCCGCATCCACATGACCCCCCTCTCCTCACACACACATACACCTTCACAAGCCCCCCATAAACCTCACCCTCCCACCCTACATCCACCTCCCAACCGTACAAAGTACCTGCATATATTTCTAAACTAAATAAACTATTTGAACATTTTTTAATTTGTAAAAATAAATAAAATAAACAAATACATAAAATTTTTTTTAATAATTTTGATTTTTTTCTGTGCATAATTCACTGGGGTGTCTACTATGTCCAGATGGGGGCTACAAACTTATTTCTTTTATTCCAATTAATTTTGATTTTGTTAATGGGGATTGTTACATTCTTACTCTAACTCTTTTCAAGAATTTCAACCTTCTAAAGAGATTTACAAAAGTCAACAGATTCCTAGATTCTAGCTGTGACAATTATATATCTAAATAAGAATTACTTTAAGACCTACAGTGCCTGTTAAATATCTTGAAACTGACTTCAGTTATAAATACTTTATCAATCAGATGTAATTTAAGAGATGTTATTACTAGTCGCAGTGTCCTTAGTTTTAAAATGAGTGGACAAACTTGCCTGGTGTAACTGTAAAAGGTTCCCTTTGTAACGAGGATACCTGCATTGTCAGTCTGTCCACTTTCTTCTTCTCTCTTTTTCCCTCAACAATGAGACTTTTTTCTGCAAAATACAGTGTTGTAAACATAACATTTTCCACATAAAAACATGCACACTGAAGTTCCTTTGTTACCATATGGAGAGAATTCCAAGGCATCACAATAGCTTTAGTTCGCAATATATTAACATTTTAATGTTTAACCAGAAGAATTACAAATACACGATTTATTTAAGCAAGGACAACACTGGTTAACACATGAAACCTTGCCTACTGAAAGCTGAACTAAATAAAATACATGGATGCAACAGAGGTAGATTCTTATCATTACAACTTTATTTAATTTTAAATTGTGGCCTCACTACCTGGCACCCCTTCTTGGGATATGGGGCAACCACAAGTATTTTATACTGTAAGAGCAGTAATAAGCTTCCCTTTCCTGCCCTAGCTCCAGCCTTAACCATGCCCTCTCCATTAACACCTATCACTGTTTCAGTACTCCAGTACACTTAAGTCAGTAATGCTGAGACCACGGCTCCCAAGCTACAAGTTGCTCTTCAATTTAATCACCTGGGGCATGTCCATATGAGCACAGTTGTGCAGCATGTGGCATTGCAAATATGTATCCATCACCACATGCTGCACAGTCTAGCATTCTCAGAACTTCAAGGGCATTCTGCCCAAGCATGCACTGCTCTGTTTTTCCCCCCATGGTTTTTTTTGACCCCTTTATCCAGGGGTCAAAAAAACCCATGGAAAGAGCAGCATGCACTGCTGAAAAGCAGAGCCAGGCCATGCAGAGCCATGCTGTGGCTGCCAGCCAGGCTCTGCCCAGCAAGATCACCACAGCTGTAGCCTTGGGTGGCCTGCAGCACCCCAGGTAAGGTTGCTGGGGCCAGCACAGTGCTGGCCCCAGCTTCTCCTACTGCCCTACCAGGGTAAATTGCTGCATGCCAAGGCACACAGGGACAAGTAGTGGCAGCGCAAGGTGTACCACCACTACACCACCACTACTTGTCCCTGTGTAAGTTAAAAAACTGCAGTCAGCTCCAACATGGAACTGACTCAGGGGGAGAATGAAAAATTGAAGACAGAGAGCCAACCAAGAACACCTTACCCCTAGTTGAAGTGCAGTAATCCAGCTGATGTTTGTTTCCACTGTGATGCAGAATCCACCACCGAGATCACCTCATGTGATCTCCAACATGTTCATTACAAATACAGTTAGCCACATTCAAAAGTCAATCCCCTTCTCCTCCCACTTAAACTTCAGTACTTAATGTTAAGAAAAGCAATTTTCAGAAGTCAGAGATATATGAAAATATCACACCATTTCATCATTTTCAAAATTGTGCCAGTATAAATTGTCCTAGAGTGCCATTCCCTACCCACTCCTGCTCAAGAATAAATTACTTAAACTAAGTATTGGTAAATAATCTCGTAACCATACATTCATATGCATCTAATTGAAAACCCTGCCCATCCTGTGAACTTCTACTTACCTTTTTCTTCCTCTTCCTCTTCCTCACTTTCCTCAGCTTTGTTCTCAGTTTCAGGCTTTCTATCATCAGCTTGTTCAGTAGGCATTGCATCTTCTTTTGATGAAATAGGAGACGACATGGCTGTTTGTTCTGCTGAACACAAAGAGGGACAGTGCTATTATGGTACAAAAAGAACTTCTTTAAATAAATCTATCAGATAGCTTTATAAGGTAGAGTCAAGGAAACTTGCTGACTATTCCATGACATAAAACACATTTTCAAGCACTACCAAAAGGGTCAAAGTGTTTTAGGGTGTTAACTGGGGTTTTAGTTTGTTACTTCTTATCTTGTGGGTTGCCTTTTCTTGTGAGCCGCTCTAAGCCTCTCTGAATAGGACAGGATAAAGTTCTTAATAACAATAACAACAACAACCACAAGAGAAATACGTTTTCACATCTCCTAATGCAAATCTGGCCAGCCATTCTGTAATCACACAAATCCCCCACCAAATTACAGTTAATTTTAAATTTTACTTAGAACAAATAACAGTTAAAAAATCCTTCTAGACATTGAAGTCTTGCTGTGTGGTTTGTGAGTAATACCTACTGACAGCAAGCACATTGCATTAACATATGTTGATGTTTTCCTTTGTAACTTTTAAGACTAAGAAAATACAAGAGTTAAGAAACTACACTTCTCACTATGCTGGAAGAAAAATTAATTCTGGATTTGGTCGAGCAAGCAAAATACTATGTTTGTTGCCAAACACCAGATCAGTGGTTCCCAACCTTTTAAACTCAAGGAAACCTGCAGAAAATGCCAACTCTTAGTTTTCACTCATTTTTGGATTAAAAACAACAGAGCAGCTCTTCTCTATCAAGACCACGACAGGTTGGAGTTTTTAACACAATGGATTCCTGTTTAAGATCTCTGACTTTATCTTGTGAATCATGTTTGCACACCTAACACTACTAATATTGTGTGACATTGTCACAATACCCTGGAAAGCATTTCAGGGTACCCCAGGGTGCCACAGCACTCTGGTTGAGAATCACTGTACTAAATACATCAAGCTGCGCATTTACAGAGAAAACAATGTGAAAAAATTAATGTTCCTTTCAAAAGCAGCATCAATCATATGCTATCCCCTGGCCTATGTTATGTAGGCAAGACTAATGATCTAAGTGATTATTTTGGCTCTAAATATTTATCAGCATATTGAAACAGGTTTTTTTTAAAAAACTGTTAGCTTTTAGTAGTTAGCTCTAGACCAGGGGTTGTCAACTGGAGGTATACATACTCCTGGGAGTACTTGCATTGGTCCTAGGGGTTTATGCACGGGTGGGGATGGAGTGCTGCTGCCTTCCAGGAGCAGGGCTGGGGCAGCACCAGCAGTGTTCCTCTGCAGGGTGGGTAAGCTCATGCAGGGCAGCTGCCACACACCAGCCTGGTTGAGCTTCCCCATCCTGTAGAGAGGCACCACTGCCTTTACCCTGGCCCGATGAGTTTTCCTACCCCAGCCCTCCTCCTGGGAAGCAGCGGTGCTCCATCCCTGCCTCCCTGCTCCATGTCCAGCCATATGCCACCCCCACATTCGGCTGTACACTACCCACCCCCAGCATTCAGCCGCCAGCGGTACTTAGACTAGAAAAGACTGAAATCCCCTTGCTCTAGACTAAGTCAAGCAGAAGATCATGATGACCCTTGGAGACCAACTCATTCAGAGATGCATAAGCTTCACAGGCAACTGCCTACTTTGTTAGATGCTATGAATGGATTACAGTCCCAACAGTTAAAATGTCTCATTTAGCTTTCAAGTAAAAACAAATCTCACCCAAAATTTCTTTGAGTTAATGAAATGGGAAAAGAGAAGTTTTTCTATTTTCCTGAAGACAGAATAATGCAAGCATTACTCTAAAGAAAACCTCATCAGTCTACACTGCAATTAATCTCATATTGTTACATCTTGAAACTGTTAAGGTGTATTGCAATGTACAGCAAAAGTTGCAACACTCCTGAAGCAATGACTCTTAGCCAGACTAGCAGGGCACACTGGGGTGCCACTAGAGCCTTTGAAAGCTGCTCTGAGGTGTGAGGAGATAAGCAGATAACCTAAGTAGAAAAGTAGTCAAGCTCGGGCTTGTCCTTGCCTGAACAATCCCCTACTCCTACTGCCTGTTTCTTCTGGCAGAAGCTAAGCACTGTAATACATAAGAGTTATGGAAGTGGGATGCCACTCAATTCACCAGATATGGAGGGGGCCTCAAGTCCAATAAAATTGATAACCACTGCCCTCAAGTGATGCCTAACTGCTTTTCTGTTCCTAAAGAAAGGCCAGTCAGTTTTAAACGGCTCTAGTATATTTGCACAAGAGAGTTTGGCAGAGGGCAGTAAATCAGCTAAGACCATCTTAGCGTAGCAAATCTCAACCAGGGTGCCAGGCTACCTGTGAGTGCCAGATTCTTTCAAGGGTGATGGGGAGTATGAAGAGAAAAGCAAGGTGCAGTGAGGAAATACAGTGAGGTAATAAGCAGGTTATCACAGCCTCAGGCTGGTCCCTGCTTGTTCAATTCCACACCTGCACCTCTGCATGCAGGCAAGTCCTGTAACACATAGCTTGGTTTCCAAAAGAGGGATGCTGCTCACTTCACCAAAGTTACAAAGGGGGCTGCAAGTCTGAAAAGGCTTACTGTCATGCAAACTCCTGTCATCTCCCTCCTCTACCTGCATCAGGTTCAGGCATTATGTCCAGAAGTTTTACTGAGGCCGAGCTATGGATGTACAAGGGATGGGTTGACTGGGGATAACTGCATCTCAGGCTGCTGTGGTTCCCCTGCTTTACCCTAGGCCAGTTGGGATGTGAGGCCCGCACTGTACCACAGTGGACAGTCCACTTCTAGTGGAGTTTATACAATGGTTCGTATGGGATGCTTTGGCTGAGGAGGAGCTGTCTCAGGCAGAGGCTGGACTAGGAGCTCTGGAGGCTCCTTTCTGCCTGACCTCTCAGCAATGAAGATAACAATGGCCCTTGCAGCTCTGAGGCATCCCTGGCTGAGAATCCTTGTCCCAGAGGGATTGCAACTGCCTCACTCAGGTGAACTGGAGCCATTTCAAAATCTACCTGGCTCCTCTTTGGTCCCTTCTGCTGCTCCAGCGTTCCCAGGTATGCAATAATTAGGGGGTGCACCAATAGAAATTTTGGGGGCCAATACTGATACCCATTTTTTAAGGAGGCACATCGGTGGACGCCAATCCAATTTCCAATACCAGGCCGGCAGCTTGAAAAGCTGCTTCCACCTGGTAAGTGTGGTGGGATGGAAAGGGAGCAGATCACTTGTTGAAGGAATGGGGCTGGGGCATGCGCCAGGGTGGGGTGGGATGGAGCCATGGCTCATCTGGGGGGCACGGGAAGGGGGGCACAGATCCCACCACTGTGCACGGAAGCCGCTAGCCTGGCAGCTCCCACTGCTCGTCTCGGGGGTGGGGTGCCCCTGAATCTGTGGGGCAGGAAGAGCCCTGTGCAGCCCCAGACTGCTCCGCCCCAATCCGAGGGCACACACCCCTCCCCCATGCCCTCCTGGACAAGCAGCAGGAGCCACCGGATGAGTGCAGGACCAGTGGCACACAACAATGGGAGCTGTGCCCGCCCCCCCAGACAAGTCACAACTTTGTCTCACACCCACCTCGGCTAGGCAGTACTTGCCCCAGCCCCTGCTGGGCTGCGCTCCTCTCCAAGGTGCTAGTCTGCACTCCTTGCTGCCTATGTGCTGCACTGTAGCTGCACATATGCACAGGCATTTATCAGCCAAATTAGGCTGATCTCTGATTCGATCCATTTTCTTTATATTGATGCCAGTCCAATACCAGACCAACCTAGCAGTGCACTTCTAGCAATAATTATTGTATTTGTATGATAATTTCAACCCTTGTATGATACATGATCAATAGCAGTAAAAGTGTTCGAACCCCAGGATAATTTGAGAAGGCTCACTGATGCAGCACATGCAAAACCCAAGTCACTTTCAGAGTCTCAACCAACCGTGCAGTTTGCTGTCAGCACTTTCTTACCACTGCTTGCCTCAAAATAAACAAACGCTTCAACTTTGACCCCCCCCAGCTCTCACTCGCTCACTGGCACCTTACTGCCAGCAACAGAAAATAAATAAGGAGACGACGTCTTTGCACGTTATCTGCCTATTTCTTCACCGTACGACTGTTTTTCAGCAAACACGTTCATTTGGAGCTCCCAGTGCCATCACTGCACACTGAAGACCTGGCTGCTCCCGGCGGGGGGTGCTCAGAGCTAGTGGCTCGCCGAGCCAGGCCCGGGGGCCCCGCCCAAGCAAACGCAACGGCGCCGGGGCGGCCTCCGTCCTCACACCAGACCCATCCCACACGCGGGAGGCCAGTCAGGCCTGCTCGTTTCCCGCCCCCCCCACGCGCCCCGCTCCGGCCAGGCCGGGCCCCGAAGGCCCCCGGTTCATGATGGCGGCGGCGGGCGCGACACACACCTCAGCTGGGCGCGGCCCGGCGGCGGTAACGGCCGCTGGCGGCGGGTGTGAGGCGGCTGGAAGTGACCGTTGTGGCGCCGAGGTGGACCCGGGGCGGGAAGGGGCGGGAGCCGGCGGCTCACGCTCGCGGAATCGACGGGGTTTTCAAAATGGCGGGTTCTCGGAGCGGGGGGAGGGAGCGGGAAGGCTAAGGCCAATCAGCACCCCGGGTTCCAACGGGGCTTGGGGGGGAGGGGGGGAAGAGGGCTGCGCGCGCACCTGCCTGTTTGGAAGGTGGTGGTGTACTGTGAGGGCGGGAGCGTGCGGAAGTGGTAGCCAATCAGTGTTCCGGGTTCCGGGATAGGTGAGGGAAGCTGCGCTAGCCTGCCTGGAAGCGGGAGTGAGAGCGTTGGGTGGCGGTGACCAATCAGCGCCCGAGGATTCGGGGCTGAAGGAGTGACGAAGGATTAAAATGAGAGGAAAGGGGGGGGGATGGTGAAGGTGAAGTTGTGCTTGCAGTTGTTTGTTTAGAAGGCGGCTGGAGAGCTTGAGGGCTGGAGCGTTCGGAGGTCGTTGACAGTTCAAATTGGGTCACTGCAACGAGCACGTCTGGGCAATAGCTGCCCAAATGGCAGGCCAGGGACACCAGAAGATATGACAGTAGTGCTGCACAAAGGCAAACTCTGCATACGCGGCCCACCGGCAGCTGGTCCAGAGGTGCAGGAGGCTCTGCTACAGTACCCATACCACAGCCCAGGTGGCCATGTGGTCCCGGTCTGGGTCTGGCAGCTGCACAGCCTTGGGGGCTGCATGCTGTTGCAGGTGACAGTAGGTCATAGCCAGGCAGCAGCCCCCACTGCCAGACTGCTGCAGTGGGTAGAGAGTGCAGGGTCCACTCTAGGTTAGGACTGCCTTAGCAGTCCAGCTGGCACAAGGGGCTAGTGTCCCCAGATACCAATTGGCCAGACCCCAGAAGCTGTTATCTATTTGTTTCTCTGAATACCATGGGCCCTCAGGCCCACCGGCTAACTAAAAGGCCCTACTGTGTGGGGCTAATGGGGGGAAGATACAACAAAATTCTTGGGACAGCAAAGGCAAAAAGCAGGACAGGATTGATGTGAGGGTCAAAAGGCCAAAACATGAAAATAAATGCTCCTGAGGGGGATACTGAGCAGAGCCTCCTGTCCCAGAAGCACCTGAGAGCCTAGCTCCATCCTCTTTGGAACCACCCTTTGAAAAAACTAGTATTAGCAAGGTGAGCTATAGATAATTAACATTTATTTTATTAGCCAAATCAGAAAGCCAAAATAATTTAATTTTGGATTGAACTATGGGCAAATATTTCATTCAACCCAAAGTAAAGGCATTGGATGTTGGTCCTTTTCCCCCTATTTTAAAAATAAGTTAGCTACATTTCAAAAGATGTCATTCTGAAACAAAATTATATTTTTTTAAAGAGGCAAAATACTTTGGTTTTGACTTGTATTCATGAATAGTTTTTATTTGGCCTCAAACCACATCCACTGGAACATAAACTGTGTTACCCGGGTACACCCAAGGGTGTACCCTATTCTCAGTTGGACGGAACGGGTAGGCAAGAGGGGGGTGCTGTGAGAGAGATGCCATAATTTTAAGTGGATCCCTCTTTCCTCTACAGAGTTAGCCCAAGCCCAAAGTTCTTAACTATATACAATTTATTGAGTTACCTATATATATATATAAAACTCTTTAAGATAGATATAATTAAAGATATAAATACAAATATACATATAAAGGTCTGTTAGCCAGAGAAAGTCAGCCTTAGGGAGGACATTCAGGTAAATACCTGTGCCTCAGGCCCAGAAGAGGTGAGGATCCCAGGATAGTCAATCCAGCAAGTTTATACCACAAGTGGGTTAGCTAATGAAGACATCCTTCATTCTGTATAATGAAGAGCCCATTATACAGAATTAATACAGCCAACTATTAATAACACCAACAATAACAACAGATATCAAATAGGAAATATAACTGTATCAAATATTAGACACACCCTATCTGGATCCCAACATTTGGTCCCTCAAATGGGATAGGGCTTTCTCCCCCTAGGCCCACTCCCCATCAGGGTCCCTTGCCTGGGGGTGCCTCCCCTGCAGGACCTGGGTTCCTGGTAACTGACAGTCCTTCCTTTGGGGTCTGTCAGTCTGGCCTCTGGGTTCCCACACCATCTCAGGCCTCCTGGAGCCATTGGCCTCGAGTTGAGGGTTCTTCCTTCTGGGCCTTGTGCCCTGCGTTGGGCACCCAGGGAGCTCCTATGGGAGCCGAGCCCCCACTGGCTCCAGTTCCCCAGCCTCACACCAGGGGCCTTTCCCCTTTCTGGGCCCTGCTCAGGGTACCAGGGCGCTTTTAGTTTAATGCTAAGCCACACTGCAGGGATAACTGGTTATCTGGCCTAGAGCCGGGGCTAATTTGAGCAGCCTTGAGCTGCTCCCAGAGCCAACTCTCCATGCGCCGACATGCGCACCATGTGGGGCTTGAGCAGCCTTGAGCTGCTCCCAGGGCCAGCTCTCCGTGCTCCACTTGTACCTCTCTGCCTGCCAGAGTTATGGGCCTGAGCCTCCCTGCTGCAGCTCCCAAGGCCCAGGCCCATGTGCCATCGTGTGCATCGTGGGACCTACCAGCCATCTGGGATTGCAGGCTTGAGCCATCACTCACAGTCCCCAGAGCCCTAGCTCTGCGCACCAAAATGCACGCCATGACAACTGGCCACCTGCCGGGGTTGCAGGCTTGAACTGCCATTTGTGAATCCTAAAGCCTGGACTCTGTGCACCGAACCATGTACTGTGATGGGCCTGAGCAGTCTCACTCCGCTCCCAGGGCCAGGTCCCCATGCACTGTCCCCAGGCACTGTCCACAACCTGAGCAGTCTCACACTTGTGATGGGCAAGTTTGTTATTACCCTGAAATAAAATAGTTGTCTGATAACATACTGTTATGTTAACAATAATTTAAATTATTGAGAAGCATTAGATTTGCAGGCATGACCTGTGGCCTAGCAATGCTGCTGACCACAAGGCAGAATAACAGCTAAGCCAGCCATTTGCTTATGTTAAGTAACCATTTTAACTGTGTCAACCATTTTCTGAGAGAAAAGACAATGAACGTGAATCTGTGTAAGTCTGTGCACTGTTGTAAGGAGAGGGGGGCAGATCAGCTGCGGGGGCAGATCCCCAGGTACCCACCCCACCCCAACCCTCCCTATCCCAACCCCATTCACCTAACTCCCTGCAACCTCTCCTTGCCCATTGCATTCCTGCCCCATTTTTCCTATGCTCTCAGGGGCAGTAACGTGACCATCCTCTTGCCAGTGTAAGGAATACCCTTGAAAACATCTACCCAAACACGATAAGGGGAAGAGACTGTTATGTAAACAATGGCCATTTGTGATGATAAGGAGGTGGCATTGGTAACTGGGTAAGAGAGACTTGAAGGAACAAGAAAAGCCAGCTAATTAGGTCAAAGAACTCATTATAATACTAACAAGCACACCCCTAGGTGGAGAGAAAGTATGCTAATGAAACATACATGTATGTAAATGAGGTACATGGCTTAAACACAGGTATAGAGACATGCTCAGTAG
>JAGPOW010000261.1:109301699-109313299 GCA_030014935.1 Caiman crocodilus | reverse complement strand
TGTTCTTGCTCCTACCTTGGGCATCTTTAAGAGTAGATTGGATAGATACTTGGCTGGGGTCCTGTGACCCTGGCACTCGTTCCTGCCACTGGCGGGGGGGTCAGACTAGGTAGCCTGCTCTAGGCCCCTTCTGACCCTAGACACTATGATACTATGAGTATTTACTTATAGATCAGAATATTGTGTAAAGCCTAGCCACCCAGTTTTCAAACAAGTCACAGAGTCTCCTCAGACTAAGGCTACTTTTAAACCTACTGTTGCCCATATCTCTGATAACAACATGTACCTCCAATACATTGAGAGAGCCGCTAAAGCAGAAAACCAAAGTAACTGTTAGGTGTGCAGTTATTTTCCTCTCCACACCCAAGGAGAAATTCCCATGACTCCCACCCCCTTGGGCCCCATTGAGTCACTTTTAAACCCCTCTAATAACCGAGCTTGAGACCAAAGTCAGCAGGAATTCCTTTTAGTAAAACTTGTTGTTAGAGATTGGTGTTTTTATGTGAACTGCTCAGTATCACCAGCATATGTCACCACTATTTTACTAGTTCAATTCAGGGAGACTGACATAATAATAATACAGCAACCCCTACCTATTGTAGCTCTTATAATGGGTTCTACAGTGGCAAAAATTTAACCAAGGGCACTAATCCTATCTGTACCCCCATCTCCTATTTAAATAATACCTTGTGGTATTGTTTGTACACTGATACCTCCCAGGGACAATGCTTCTTCAATGGAACTGCAAATCCTTCCTTTAAATCAGGGTGAGCGAGGAGTACTAGGACTAAGAAACAATGGCCAAATACCTCCTAAGTATTCAAACCTCACTGCTTTAAAGGGGCGATACTAGATCTGCGGCTCCCACACCTACCATAAAATCCCTGCCAAAGGAAAAGGTATCTGCTATCTGGCAATGCTAAATCCCCCTGTCCTTTGCCATGCACCGTCCACGGGGCAGGTGGTGAAACGAGGGATTTGCAAAAAAGCCATGATATAGTAAACAAATATCAAACAACTCCACTTACCAAAGGAGTGTTGCTTGAGTATTCCCTTGCAGGTATGCTCCCAGGAGTAGGCACCGTGTGTCTTAAAAGATATACATTACGGCTCCAAGCCATAATAGAAATCATGGCTCACTAATTTCAGCAAAGGTCACAAAAAACTCTCAAAGGCTGTCACTGCCTTGGCTAACACCCAAGAAGAACTCTGACAAATAGTAATTCAAAATCACCCTTGACTTCCTCTTCACCGCCCAAAAACGTGCACGTGCAGTTATCGGACCAGAATGTTGTGTATGAGTTAACAGCTCTTTTACCATAGTTCAAACACACCTCAATGATGCAGCTGTCCATATCCAAAACGCCGAAGATATAGCTAAAATTCCCAAAGTTACGTCTCTTAGCTGGCTTACTGATTAGTTCCCTTCCCTTATGGGATGGCTTAGACCTTTTATGCTAAGTATAATTGAAATAGTTATAACTGTAGTTTGCCTGTTATGCTGTTTTCAGTGTTTGTGTTCTTTAGGACAACAGTTTATGCAAAGGCAAGTAAAAATGTATGGTCAGTTTGTACAAATATCCAGCAACGATCATCAAAACCTAACTCCACTAGAGCATGAATACCTAAAAGTGTGTTCTAAAACTCTGGAAATTCTCTGGAAGTTTAGAACAAAGGGGGGACTGTTATGGGCAAGTTTGTTATTACCCTGAAATAAAACAGTTGTCTGATAACATACTATTAGGTTAACAATAATTTAAATTATTGAGAAGCATTAGATTTGCAGCTGAACACAAGGCATGACCTGTGGCCTAGCAATGCTGCTGACCACAAAGCAGAATAACAGCTAAGCCAGCCATTTGCTTATGTTAAGTAACCATTTTAACTGAGTCAACCATTTTCTGAGAGAAAAGACAACGAACATGAATCTGTGTAAGTCTGTGCACTGTGAACCAGCTATAGCAAAGAATGAGATAAGATAAAAGGGGCCCAGAAAAGAATAGAGAATGGTACAGCTCAGAACAAGAAAAACAGATAGGAATGTAGAAGATAACATGTAACCGTTGCTTAATTTCTGCTTTTCCATGTAATGTTACTATGACAATTTGTGAAGCACCATATAAGGAGATGATCACCATAAGTATTACTTGTTTGCTAACCCTATAGTCTTGCCTTGTTGTAACAGTATAAAAGAACACCCCAACGTTCAGTCGGGGCCATTTTGCCTCTGCTAGCTTATGATCTTTGCTCGAGCAAATAAACTGCAGTAAAGCTTTTACCCGTGTTGTCTGGTTCCTATGCAGCTAGACAATGAACTCCAGGGAGTTTTCTCCTATGACACACTGCTCCCAAGACTACTCCTCCAGTAGCAGCTTCAGAAGCCTTGAACCTATTGCCCACTGGAGAAGAGCTCCCCAGCTTTTCTCGCTCTACTTTTGTTAAGTCTGTTGCTGCATCTCTTCTCCAGCCTGCTGTGCATGCTCCCCTTTTATACTCTTAAGGGTCTCCACCCCCAAAGTTCTCTAGACCTGACTAGTGCAGTTACAATCCAGGTCCAGCTGCTCCTTGCCTCTTCCCTTTGGAAAAGAGTGGGGCATTGCTTCCCTTCTGCTGCCTCCAGATTGGTGGGCAGGCTCCACCGATCAAACAGCAGACCCTTGATCCTGGGACTCAGCCCAAGCTCTGAAAAGGTAAGCCTGCTACAACAGTTTAGCGGGAAATATTTTACTAGTCCTGTTCACAACTAAATTTTTCCTTACTGAAGCACTTAACAGCTGGAGAGAGTAACCTTGCAATACAGCACTCTTCACATTTGCTTTTGTTGGTGCTCATTTTGGAAATTGCATTCAAATTTTTTCACAACTCGAGACAGATGAGTGCTTAGGGTGCAAACAGCTGTCTATGGAATAAATTGTCAAGGCATTCCAAAAGCCTGAGTTAGAACAAGTCATGGCTGTGAGCAGTGCAAAATGTTTTAAAACAGACTTCCATAAATATTGTAACTTAAAGCCATGTCTATTGTAACACTCACACAACAAATCAGTGGGTAGAATTCTCAGTTGTTATCTTACTATCCTATAGTAGGCAGCTATTTAAGTCAGCTTCTCCTGTAACTTCTGTTAATACTAAACAGGTTATACCATTCAAGTTAAGGACCTCTGTTTTGCTAAATTCTGCATATATGAAAAGATACGGCCCCTAGTCAAGATTGCTTACAGATTGTAAAAGGATTATGCTCAAAGACAGGGGGCTTGTTTACATGTGTATATTAATGCAATGCAATACACTGTCATGTAAATGCGATGTGTTTAAACGTGTACTCGGGATTGCAGCATGCTGAGCCAGATTAGAGTAGCCCCAGCTGACAAGGGGCACCGGGGGTCATCCTGCCAGCCTGGGGCTGCTCCGCCTTGGCTCAACATGCTGTGTAGGGGCTTGCGGTGGTTCAGTGTAGGGCTAGCTCATAGGTAGCTCCCACAATGAAGCACCCTAGTGCTCCTGCCAGCATCTACCTGTCCTGCTGCTGTGTATTTATGAGTATTATCCCGCTGGAGAGTAAAAAACTCCAAGTATTTACAAGTAGTAGTTTAGTATTTATAGTATTTACAAGTACTATCGTGCTGCAGAGTGAATTAGTTTACTTCAGCCTAATAGAGACACATATGTAGATATGTGACATTTACTGCACAGTTTATTAGCTTACTGTGAAGTAAATATCTCATGTAGACATGACCAGGAAGTAGTATCCAGATTACTCTGTTCTCAGAGTTCTCAGTTACCATTGGTATAAAGTCGGTTTTGGTACCTTTGCGTTTTATATCTGCTTATTTTCTCTTTTTGCCATACACACAAAATAGCTTTAGTTTCATCTTGGAACTTTGTTGCAGCACTGACTCTAAGCAGTATATTAGAGTCAGTATTTTTGTCACTCTATTCAGCAGTGAGTAGTTTCTATATAAAAGTTCAAAATGTTAAAGGCTGCATTAACCTGAAGGCTAGCATGTGAAAATCCAGCCTCAAAAGAAAGGAACAGCTTTAAATGAAGGATTAAACTGCAATGCCCCTCTGCACCTAAAGGCTTAACATTGTTGATAGCCACACCAGTCTTTTATATTTAGGTTAATATTGAGGAGAGAGGAGTGAGTGAAAAAGAATAGCTCAGGAAAAGATTCCTAAGAAAATACAGATAAATGCTGTGGTTTATTGAGATCAGAACTGTAATAGATCAAACTCTGGTGAATTTAATTTTTAGCATCACACTTGACAGAACAGGGCAGTCAAAGTACAATTAATGTGATTAGCAGAGAAACAGAAAGAAAATACTGTATTTTAACTGGTAGTGATTTAATTATGACTAGTAGTCTGTTGATTCCCTGGGATCAGAACTTGTTGAATAATCCCTGCTTTATTAAGGGGAGGAGAATCTACCATAGAAGAGAATGAGGTTGTTTTTTTTGTGATGGATAAAGAAGAGGAAAGGGCGGTCAGCCTTAAACTTTATAGGAAACACATAAGACCTTAGCACAATGTTTACTCCAGTGGCAGCTGCTGCCTCAGTGCCTTCTTCATTAACCTCCATGTATGATTTATGGATGACTTCTGATACTGCCAGGTTCCTTCCTGTAGAGATGCCAGAGAGATCAGCTGACTGGGTAAAGAGGTCAGTCATGCCCAAAGAGCTTAACACTGATGCCAGACTATATTGTTTCTCAAGCTTCATCCGGGGGAGGTAAACGTCCACTTTCCTTCTTCTCATGTTGGTAGAACTTGTCCAGGCCATTAATTTGTCAAAGTTGATTGTATTTTCAAGCTATAAAAAAGGAACAGTAGAACCATAATATTGAAGTCATAATTCATTTTTCCACATGACTGTGCAGAAACAGTAAATTGGTCTGTCTCTTCCTCCTATTCAACTAAATCTTCTAAGTGTGATCTGCATTATTACGTATATGGCATACTTACACTGTTTGATAGTTTGGAATTTTCTGCAGGAAATTGCTGACAAAAAGACTGCTACATAAAAGTAATGTTGCCCAACACTGGCTTTTCTGTGGATCTCCCATAATGATGCAGTTCCCAATGTATTTATTTCTAATAACATTAGATATTTTTCTCCTTTTCCAAATCTGATCCCACAGATCTTTAGCAGACACTCTCAGTACTACCCCAGTACATTCTTTCTTAGCATCCTTCTTCACAGTGAAGTGTAACCAAAATTGATCAAGTTTTCTCAATAGCGCCCTTCCTTTTTCTTTAGTCTTCGTGTCATTAATGTCATATAATGCTACTTCACCAAATTTTCACTTTTAAAATTTTTCCTGAGTATCACACATCTTTTAGTACTTGTGTCAGAGTTATAATTGCTGTTCCATGCTTATATTACTCCTACAGCAAATATTGCATGTCACTTTCTATGGCAGTAGCTCAAGTTCCTTTATCTCTTGATTCCTTGGTGTTTTGCATTCATGTACAAATGTTTAGTTAGTTTCTTACTAGTTGTAGCACATTCCTTAGCCAATGATGTTGCAAAATCTCATATATGAGACAAAATTTGTCCTTTTCTTCTCTGTATCTTCTTACCCTCGCTGCAGATCCTTTCCCTTCGTCAATATTCTTCAACTATCTGGTATACCCCTCTTCATTACTATTACCACCATGTCCACCTGCCAGTCTTTGTTTTCATCACCTTTACACAAACTTCCTTTCACTAACAGGTATTGCCTACCTATCTCTTTTTAGCAGTATTGGTGCCAACTGTTTCTTTGCTGTCCAGCCTCCTCACAATTATTTCTTTATCTTTTCTTTATTTCCATTTACCTGGTTTGATCTTCCTCTACAACTTCCTGAAACATAATTCTTAAAAAAACAATAATAACAAAACTGGAAAATTAATGTATGCTTCTCAACTACTGCTTGTGTATGTCAGTACATAGTGCCATAGCAAATTAGGTCCTTGAAAGCCAAGGTTTAGGGATAATGATTGTTCTGTTAAGAACACTTTTTTTCCTGAATCACTTTTTTTCAGTAGAGCAGATTCTTCTAAGATCTATTGCTTTGTATACACAATTGCTGGTCAATTGACATGGTCACTGTATTTCTGACATGGCTAATGCATTGCAAGTATCTATATCTGTAAATGGTGTTTGTAGTAGCTGGACTGAGAAAGGAACAGAGTTATATATTCTTCTTGACTCTTTTGAGTCCATTTCTAGAACTGAAATAAGTTTTACCTGGTCTAGGTCAGAAATGTTATTGGGTAGCAATATGATCATGCTCAATTCTTCATTAGCATAAGCAAGTTCCAGGATCTGGATCTTCTCTGATCCTATGGAGGCTATTTTAAAGTAGCCAGCCTGATGCATCATCTGCACAGGTTTCATTTCTTGCTGAAAGATGAATGTGAGAGAACACAACACTTTACAAGCATTGATTTAAAAAATATTGGCTTATTCATGTGCTTAAACCTGACTTAACTCTGTCCTAGAACAAGCCATTTATGTTGTCCAGAAATAAAATTAGGGAAGTAGGTCATAGCAAACTGAAGAATATAAGAATGTTTAAATCAGTAGTAAAATTATACGATATTGAGATGGTGTTTTTATATAGTTTACTATGCTATCACTTAGCAACTGTCAATCATCCTGTATCATGGTGTATGCATGAGGGCCACCCAGACATTCAGTGCATATAACCGGGCAGGAATTTTTGGAGGCAGGGCCAACCCTAGTGTGTGTATGGTGGAGGAGGCTGGCAATTGGAGAGACCATTCTGGGTCCTGCACTTTGGGGGGCTCAAGGGAGCTGGGCAGCACAGCTGCGATGACTCTGTTCTGCCACTGCCTGCCTCCCTGCTGAATCCAGCATGTCCAGCCACTCAGCACTCCCTCCTCACTACCAAATCCACTGCTGGCTTCATTGTGTCCAAGGGGGCAGGGCCCCACACAAGCCAATTTGTCTCAGGCCCCACACCCTGTTTGGAGAAGTGGAGGCTGCCCAGACCTTCCATCCTCCCTTTAGGGCACTGAGACAGAATCCAAGGACTAGACTGAGTCCAGATCTTTGGTGCCTTCATGGCTGCAGTTCTATAAGTGTCTGGGAATTAAACCCAGGTCTTCTGTGTGGCAGGCAAGGATTCTACTACTGAACCACAGGGGACTTCACTATCATGTAAGAGTAGGAGGAATGCTCACTCTCCATACCTGGTTTATCCTAAAAGGCATTTCTTTAGTGTTTTCTTCTTCAAATTCTTTATTCCACTTTCCTTTGAAGTAAATGGCATTAACCAAGACCAGTGCCGTCGAGGTATCAATAGAGACCGTGCCAAACAAATCCTTGATCAGTCCTTTAGCAAGAAAATCAGCAAGGAGAAGACTGTAATATGCTTAGTTTGATGTTCACTAAATGAAGTACAGCATTTTTTTGTTAATAGTGTTTCAATTTAATCACTGATTCTGAATCTCTGCTCTTTTTTCCCCTCTTTTTCAAATGACAATGATTAGATTTACAGGAGCTCAAGGCATTATTTAAGATAACATCTGTATATCTCATCACTTATTTCATGAGTAAGCAGACTATGATTATGATACTGTATTGATGAAGAATGTAATTTGACACCTCTGTTAACCAAGAACTGTGCATCTCTGTTGCAGTAGTGGCTGGGGGGACTGCCTGCATGGGTATGCAGTGCAGCAGTGGTGAGAGGAAGGATGCGGACACACAGTCCTTACAGGTGCGGCATGCAGCCCCCAGCCACTTAGAAGTCGGACATCCCTGTCTTAGAGGAAGCTAATGGGGAAAAAGTTACAAAATCTCAAATATGAGACAAAATTTGTCCTTTTCTTCTCTGTATCTTCTAAACCTCTCTCCAGATCCTTTCCCATCGTCAATATTCTGCAACTGTCTGGTTTAACCCTCTTCATTACTATTACCATCCTGTCTACCTGCCACAGTCTTTGCTTTCATCATCTCTACGCAAACATCCTTGGTATTTGGATCAAGAGCTTGGGAAATTAGTAACTTTTTGCTGTAATGCTATAAAAGGACTCTTTAGAAAATATGTTCTTTAATCAGTTGGAATCCCAGGTGTTATTCATAGCACTATGTAACAGATATCTGGTCTGAGTAGAAAATAAACTTTTTTTTCTTTCTAAGTTTTCAGTTTCCTCAGGTTCTTAGTCAAATATGGTTTAAAAAACAAACAACCAAAAAACAGCTAAAACTTACTGAACTCTTACCATTTGTCTGGTTTTCCACCCAAGAGTTAATTATCCTTCTGGATTCTTCTGCAGCATTTTTAAAGTCGACACTTTCCAGGCCTGCTTGGTACAATTTGTTCATACATTTTAAGTATTGCTGTAAAGAGGGAAGAGGGAAGCTACAATCAAGGTAATCAGATTATCAAAATAAATTCCAACTTTAAAATGACAGAACCACTAATGTTTTAAAATTAAGCTATTTTGCTGCATCCTTTCTTCCTATCTCGAAGAAGCTGATTATTAAGGCTGAGCAGAAAATAAATATCATGGGATGAAACAGGAAAGGATTTCAAATTCTGTCTCAAATAATCACAAGGCAGGAGCCAGTGGGGTTCAACAGGGGCTTGTCCTAGGTCTGGCATTGTTTAATATCTTGATTAGTGATTTGGATTGGGCGGTCAATCCCTGGTTTGCAGGCCAAATCCATCCCACAGAGCCATGGCATCTGTGCTGTGGGGCTCCCTACAGGTCAAAATGTCATGGCAGGAGAACAGCAGCAATTAATACTGCCACCCCTCCCCTGCTGCCAAATTCCTAAGCCCTGTGTGGCCAGGTTGGGGCTTGGGCTGGGCCACACTCCCTTCCCCATGCAGCTAGATCAGGGCTGGTCCCCATTCCCTTTTCTCCCACATGGCTGGACTGGGGATGGGCCATGCTCCCTTCCCATGTACTGGATTGAGCTCACTGGCTGGATCCAGCCTGTGGAGGGACCGGGCATTGCCTATTTTGTCCACAGGGCAACAAGGTTGAGCACCAGTGATTTGAATGATGGGATCATGTACACGCTTAGCAAATTTGTAAATGGCAGAAAGTTGGATGGTGTTGCAGACACTTTGGAAGGTAGGGCTAGGATCCAGAATGAGCTAGATAGACTGCAAAAATGGTCTGCAAATAACTGGATGAGATTCAATAAGGACAAGTACAAAGTCCTGCACTGGGATTTGCATGCACAAATACAGATTGGGGGAAAGAACTGGCTAGGCTGCAGTACTGAAAAGAAGGGCATGGGGATTACAGCAGACCAGGGGTGAGCAATTATTTGGGCCTAAGGGCCACATAGGGAGTTTTGATTACCGGTCACAGGCCAGGTCAGCACTGCCACCCCAGCCCCCTTCCCCCACAACTCACCAAAACTCCCTGTGCCAGGGCAGAGGGGAGCAGTGTTCAGGAGAGGCAGAAGAGGCTGGCTACAACCACCCTGGCAACAGCCTGCTGGAAGATGCTCCTGCCCCAGCACAGGGCTCAGGCTCCAGCTCCTGGGAAGCCAGCTAGAAGCTGAAGCCAGAGCCCTGGTGCTGGGGTAGGAGCCACCTGGCTGAAGCTGCTCACCCACGCACCTGAAACGGCATGGTGTGGTGCAGCAGGGGAAGGAGCAGGATCAGCTTCTGGCTGGCTGCTCTTGGTGTGGCTACAGCCAGGTGGGTGCTGCTCTGTACTCCCTGCCTCCAGCTGCAGCTTCTCCTCTTGCTCCAGCCCCACCATGCTGGTGCCACTCCCAGCATGCACATGGGGTTCTGGCTTTAGCTCCCAGCTGTCTTCCAGCAGAAGGTGGAACGTGGCATGGCAGGGGCAAGATCAAAGGCAGGAGCCTGCTGGAGGCAAAGGGCGGGATGCAAAGTAGTACCTGTCTGCAGTTGTACAGAAAACAGCCCTGGCAGAAGCTGTGTGCTGCCTGGGCCCAGGGGCAGTGAGCACCAGCTGGAGCCTGACGCAGGCTGCTCTGGTGCAAGCGGACAGGGCATGGCCTCATGTGGAGCACTGTGGAGGCAGCTGTGGGCTGCATCCAGTCACCTGGCAAGCCAGATCCAGTCCATGGACCATATTTTGCCTACCCCTGCAGTAGACTCCAAGCTGAATATAAGCCAACAGTGTATGCTTGCTACAAAAAAGCCAACAGTGTACCGGGCTGTAATAACAAGTGCCACTTGCAAATCAAGGGAAGGGATTCTTCTGCTCTATTTAGTACTAGTGAGGCCTTGTTGGGAGTACTGTGTTCAGTTCTGCACCAGTTAGGACCTTCAGGGCGTGAACAAGGAAAGCCAAGGCTGTGACAGAACTCCAACTAGCTACAAGTATCAAGGACAATAAAAAGTCATTTTTGAGATATGTGGGGAGCCAGAGGAAAAGCAAGGGCAACACTAGACCCCTGCTAAACCAGATGGGACAACTGACAACTGATGCCCAGGTAAAAGCCAACCTATTAAACGGGTACTTTGTGTTGGTCATTCAGTCAGGATGTCCCTCTGCCCATTACAGGACAGGGAGGTCTGGGTGAGGGAGATTCCTTGCCCTCCATCAATGTTGACCTCATGAAGGAACACCTTGAGAGGCTGGATACCTTCAGGTCAGCTGGTCCTGATGATCTACATCCCAGGGTACTTGGGGAACTGGCTAGCATCATAGATCCATGCCAGGGGCTGGGCTTCGAGAACTCCTGGTGCTCTGGTGAAGTGCCCAAAGAGTGGAAGAAGGCCAATGTGGTACCTATCTTCAAGAAAGGGAGGAAAGTGGATCCAGCAAACTATAGGCCCATCAGCCTGACCTCTATCCCGGACAAGGACTTAGAAAAGATTATCAAGGAGGGCATCCTTAACAGACTAGCCGATGGCAACATCCTGAGGGACAGCCAGCATGTGTTTGCTGCGGGTAGGTCTTGCTTGACCAATCTCATTTCCTTTTATGACCAGGTGACTTATCACCTGGACAAGGGAGAAGAGATTGATATCATATTTCTTGACTTCAGAAAAGCCTTCGAGCTGGTATCCCATGATCAACTCTTGGAAAAACTGGCTGACTGTGGCCTCGGGTTTGCCACGATCTACTGGCTGCAGAATTTGCTCCGCAGTTGGACCCAGAGGGCGGTGGTTGATGGAAGTCAATCGTCATGGTGCCCTGTGACCAGTGGGGTCCCCCAAGGCTCTGTCCATATTGTTCAACATCTTAATTAATGATGTGGACATTGGAGTCAGAAGCAGACTGGCCAAGTTCGCTGATGATACCAAACTTTGGGGTAAAGCATCCACACTTGAGGACAAAAGGGTGATCCAGGCTGACCTTGACAGGCTCAGGAAATGGGCAGACAAGAACCTGATGGTGTTTAACACTGAAAAATGCAAGGTTCTCCAACTTGGGAGGAAAAACCTGCAGCATCCTTATAGGCTTGGCAATGCTACGCTGGTTAGTACTACAGATGAAAGGGACTTAGGGGTCGTGATTGACCACAAGATGAATATGAGCCTTCAATATGATTGTGACCCCTATGGGCCCCTGGGTCGTGGGTAGTTCCCGAGACGTTCCTTTACCCCTTTTCTCGCCCGCCACGACTTTGATGTTTCGCAATATCAAG
>JAGPOW010000261.1:109236791-109301599 GCA_030014935.1 Caiman crocodilus | reverse complement strand
CTCACCGTCCGGTTCTCCCGTCCCCGGTGAGTCTGCTGCCTCTTCCTTCGCTCCCTGGGGTCCCTCTTGGGTCCCTAGGGACGGCCCGGCGCCGTCACAATGATGCTGTGGCTAGTAAAGTGAGCAAAATGCTGGCTCGCATCCATAGATGCTGCTCAAGCAAATCCCGGGACATCATTCTCCTGTTGTACTCAGCCTTGGTGAGTTGGAGTACTGCATCTAGTTTTGGGCTTCACATTTCAAAAAGGATGTGGAGAAGCTTGAGAGAGTCCAGAGAAGAGCCACGTGCATGATCAGAGGTCAGGAAAACAGACCTTCCGATGACAGGCTGAGAGCTATGGGGCTCTTTAGCCTGGAAAAGCGCAGGCTCAGGGGCGATCTGATGACCACCTATAAGTTTATCAGGGCTGTTCACCAGGATCTGGGGGAATGATTGTTCACCAGAGCACCCCAAGGGATGACAAGGACTAATGGTTATAAACTCAAGAAAGACCGTTTCAGGCTGGACATAAGGAAGAATTTCTTCACTGTCCGAGCCTCCAAGTTCTGGAATAGCCTGCCACTGGAGGTGGTTCAAGCACCTACATTGAACACCTTTAAGAGAAATTTGGATGCTTATCTTGCTGGGATCCTATGACTCTAGCTGACGTCCTGTCCCTGGGGCAGGGGGCTGGACTCGATGATCTTCCAAGGTCCCTTCCAGCCCTAATGTCTATGAAATCTATGAAACAATTTGTAGAGCTTTGGGAATCATGATTTACAAGGAAAGGCTGAAAGAATTAGGGTTATTTATTTTGGAGAAGAGAAGACTGATGGAGGACTTGATAACAGTCTTCAAGTACCTGATGGGCAATTTATAAAGAGTATGGAAATAAACTATTTTCTGTGGCCATAGGGGACAGGGCTAGGAGCAATGGCTTCAAACTACAGCAGAGGAAATCTAGATTGGAGACTAAAAGGAACTTCCTGACTATGAGGGGTCAAGCACTGGAACAGATTACCGAGAAACGGTGTGGAATCGCCCCCTCCAGAAATTTCAAAAGCAAGTTGGACAGACACGTGACTGGATCCTTTAGTCAGGGATGATCCTGCCTTAAGCTGGGTGTTATACTAGATGACCTTGTGATGTCCCTTCCAGCCCTACTTTACTATGATCCTATGAAATACAAATATTTTTAAAAACTTGAATATTTCATTTGAAAGACATCAAAGTGAAATATTTGTCAATTTCAAGTTTTTAAAAATTTTTAACAACTTTGTCAAGTAAAGGAAGTTGTTGATATCCACCTTTTCATGCAGAAAGTTTTGTTTTTGGCGATTCTGTATTTTGTCACAGGTTTTTGGTCAAATTCTTCATGTGCTCTATTGAGTATTGTGTTCTAGTTTTTGTACCATTATTATGCATTGAACCAAGTTTTTGCCAAGGTAACCCCACTGCAATAGTCAGGACTATGACCAAGAAACAAAGCTGTGGAATAAAATATGATGCATGGATCCCAAATCTTTTGCAGAGCTTCTAGATTGTAGGTTCCCACATAGCTCAACCAGAAATCATACCAAAGACAGATTATACTATAACTCACCGGCAGAATTGAATAGGTCTTTTCAACATACAGTCTGTTGGCCATCCTGAGTGAATAATTAGCACTGTGTGAATTGACTTCCGAGAGAAGGTCTTTAAACTTAAAATGGATGCCTTTAGGTTTGCCACACTGTGTTATTGACAGCAAAAATAAAATAAGATTAAAAAGTGTGTGTTGGATTATTTGTGATAGAGAATTATCTAAGAAATATGGGTAACATGGCTGACTTACACTGCTAACGTATTCTACTGAGAGATTTGTGTACAAAAATGTTTTGGTGCCCAATACACACTACTATAATTGATATACGATATTCCAACATTCTTCATTAATCATCACTTTTAATATCATGGATCACTCTTTAAAACCTAAGTTACCAAAGGTGCTGTTTCTGTCAGTAAAATTAGTTTCCATTATTTGACATTTCTGGGCTATTTCCTATGCTGCTGCTCTTGGAGAATTGTAGACTTATATGCAACAACTCTAATTTGGGCCATGCACTAGCTCTAACAATCAGATGAGTCCCTCAATCCCTGGCATCTTGATGCTCTGTCCCAGCACATAAATGGCTACAAAATTATCTGATTTCCCAGGACTTCCCAGGACTTCTGTCCCTCTCCTAATTCTTGAACTTCTCCACACTGAACTACCAGCCTTGATTTTTTATCCTTTTAAACAAAGTTGTGGTTCTTTTTTGGGTCATATAACCTGATTCAACACAAGAAGGTTTGAACCTTTGGGAAGCACATTCAGACCAGCTCTACTGTTTGTTCTGATGAACAAAAGAAGGAAGATGAGATTTCTTTACCTCTGTTATTGACGGGTCTTCAAGTCCTGTAAGTTCATCAAAATGAAGCACCTGCAGTTAAAAATATAACTTACAAATTAAGTGCCTGAAAATAATTTAGCTGAGTTTTAGATTAAGATCTGCTCCTGTTTTCATTTAAGTCAGTAAAATCAAGATTTTAAATGACTCCTCGTTCTTCATGTATCACTCCATCAAATTCCCCCACCATCTTCTACTTTTCCTGATTCCCAGTTTTCTGAGGCATGACCCCATACTTTCATTAATCAAAGTCAAGCTAGATGTATTTATGATACTTTCTTTACTTTCTGAGATCTTATTGCAGTGCTGAAGTTTGAGTAGTGGAACATTCAGAAGTTCCAGCTGAGCTTAATGTTAGTTCTTTTTTATGGATGATTTTTAAAAAATACGTGAATATGATTCTGTACTTAGATTTCATCCTTTCCAAGAGACTATTCTCAGTCAGAATAGATTTGATCCTGACCTCTTTGTATGCTTTACCTATCTTGTTAGATGATTGGCCAATTTCTATGACAAGTACAACCAAAACCTTGGAATGGCCTCCAGGTTTAGGAGAAGTTGGGCCTGTCTACATGGGACACTGTGTCACCATACAATGTGCTATGGCAACGTAGCATTGGTGAGCAAAAACCATAACACTTCAGCTACTTCGCTTAGTGAGTCACTCCCTGACATAGTGGCTAAAAATTACTGTGCACCACTGCCACGTCACAGTAACAACTGTTACTGTGCCATAGGGACACGTGAAGATGCACCCACTGAGTAGTGTTCCAGACTGTCACTGTGGCTCATCACTGGGGTATATGAACTTTTCCCATATGCTGGGTGACTATATGTTCTGTTTTCAGGATACCTGTCTTGGTTGTCCCATCAGTTTTAGGCAGGTGAACATTATTGTTCCATTTTCAATGGGACACTGGACTCTGGTGCCTAAAATGGGACCATCTGAGCAAAAAACTGGACTGTTTCACTCTTCTCCTCACTCTTAGTCTCTGGCATACTCCCTCTGAGATCAAAGCTCAGAGATAGCTGAGCATGTTAGAGAGTTGGGTGTCCCATTTTGAAACTAGAATAGTCATCCTATCCATATGGATATCAATGGATAAACAGTTGCTATGTTATTAATCTTCAGTCCAAGTCAGGCATTCCAACTAATTTAAGTTAAATTTACCTTTTCCACCTGCATTGCAGTATTTCCTCTTGCACCCAAGTAGACCATGGCCAGGGCTGATATGATGGTCAGTGGGGAGTAGAAGATATTTTCATTTATGTGTTCAGATTTCAGTTCTCGGAATAGGTGAAAACAAAATTCAGCATTTGCTGCACTGATGGAGCCCATTGTGAAATCATTATGGTCTAGAAAAAAAAGCAGAAGTAGTGCAATTAAGTAATAATATCATGCAATACAAACTGTAATTAGATGCTTCTATGGAATGGTGCTTTGAACTGCTGTTAAATTAAGGGACTGGTAATACTTATTTAGTGTATTTTAAAATATTCATAATTTAATGGTGTATTTTATAAATAGCAGTGATGTGTTTGCAGTTTGAGTAGATGAGGTGACAGCTATTGTGCCTATAAAGCTTCACAACAATTGGAGTTCATTTACTTGTTATATACCTATTTTCTACCCGTACAAATTTGGTTACCTTTTCAGCAAGACAGAATCAGAGATACTTCAAAGCTTGAAGAACTGATGACCTAACTCCCTCTTTTTTTTTTTTGTTCTTTTTTTTTTTTTTTTAGAAAAATGTTTTGTTTTAAGAAATTTAATTAATTTAAGAGTGAAGTGTCCTTTTCTATGGCAAGGGGCAGGCCAGCTTTCAAGATGGGGGAATAATACTGGTTAGTTACAAGTGTGTAAATCTAGAGCAAGACCATACATTTTACTAGATTTGCTCTGGATTCATAACAATAAGCATAAATACAGCTTGGACCCTTTAGATTTTTATTTGCTTTTGAATATTGTTATGATGATGACTATAGGCACTAACATGCCCCTTTTCTTTAGATTGGAAAAGTCTTTATTAAAGAAGGCAGTATCATTAACCTCCATTTTACACATGGGGAAACTGAGGCTCAGAGTGGGGAAAATGGCTTGTGCATGGTCACATAAGAGATGATAGCAGATGTATATATAATTTAGTATTATTCAGTTTCCATTATCTTGCTCTCAGGATTATTTTTATGGTTTTGGTTTAAATTTTATAACCACTTTTGCTTTGCTTTTTAAAATACATGCAATATTTTTTTCATAACAAATAACATTTGTTTATATCAGTAAATAATATTTAGAGAGATCAAGCCATTTCAGAATTTTTAAAGAAGATCTTTTGGATCCCCTGCAAAGGGGAAAAAAATTAATGTAGATGGTGTTTTGAGAGCAGTCAAAAAACCACCGCAGAATAAAAGCATCTTATTTGCAAACAAAAGTGTTCTTGTTTAGTACCACATGAAATAAAGGAAACAAGATAGCATTGTCACAGACAATACACTACAAATAGTGTATGCAGTGTCCAAATGGCTTAGCTTATCCTATCTATTTCTACAAGCAGGGTGAACTTTTGGAGAAGTAGAATTCTCCCTGTTCACACAGAAGGGTTTCTATGATGCTTGAAACAATACCAATGTGCATTCAGTTCCCTCTGTAGTTGCAACAGACAGTTTGTGGTCAAGGGCAACACAGTTCCAGTACTAACTGTGTAGTCATAGGAAAAGGCAACCTTTATAGTAGGGTATCAAGCCACAATGGAACTGAATATTTGTCCTGGAGCAAAATTAATGGAAATTGCTGTATTCAACATCTCTGAAAATCTGCCGTTCTGTACAGGCTGAATATAGATTTGTTGGGCACCTGAGTCTGAAATTAGACCTGGCATTAGAACATGTAACTTCCAACAATTACATTAGGTTGCAGTATTCCAAGGCCAGATGGCCACACACTCTAGGAACATAAGTATAAATGAACATTCAAAGACTGAAATAAATCTGCTTAGTGAAAATTAAGACTGTGTATCATGTTTGCTGTCTTGAATCTAGGATTTATATAATCAAAGATCTTTAACTTTGATTTTGGAAATAAAAAGAAATGTGCTGAAAGAAACTAAATAGGGAGAAAATCTGTCTTAAAATGGCATCTTTTTCTGAAATGTTAGATGCAAAAGAATGAGGCAACTTGTTCATGTAAATACACAGTCAAACAGGATAGCCTGTTAAAGATACAATAATAAAATAATGTGCCATATATGCAAGGAAGGTAAGCACTGCAGAAGTCTTCTTTGGCAGCATCACTTCAACTGTTCTTATTGTAATGATCTCAAGCAAAATAATTCAAGTAATTTTTTAACTGAATATGGTTCAGGTCTCATTCAAAATGCGTATCAGAAGTTTAAATTTAAAGTTTTAGAAATGCTTACCATATGAAGTTACCATCACAGTCTGTCAGCTGTATCTTGAGTAACTTCCTGGTATCTGTGAAATATATATTCTCTACTTTCTGACACTCCCATTACTTTATTTCAGAATCTGACCCTTTGCATACTGATATCCTTGCATAGGATCAGACTCAGACTTGTTGTTTTATCTGCTTTTTTTAGCATTTTATCATTATGGTTTATGAAAAAGAAGCTTGCAGAAAATCATGTGAAACAGTTCTTTTGGAAAAAAGGAGAGGAAGGGTGAGTTTTATTATAATTGCCACAAGCCTGAAGCAACTGCAACAAGTTAATTTGGGCAGAGAAGGTTGAAAACCAGACTGCAGGGAATCATACAGGGTGTTAACAATGGGGATGGTAATACTAAGAGCTTAGGAAGCACATTCTTTAGCTAAACAGAAGATGATTTGGAGAAAGCTGCTTTGGGGAGGTGACATGGAGACCATTTTTGAGAATAGCAAAGTGTAAGGAAAGGGTCTGAGGTATAATAAAGAAAGGATGTGTGTGGGCTGATCTAAAAGAGGATTGGGTCTAGAGGACAGGTTGAAAGACTAGAAATGCAGGAGAAAGAGAGTGGGAGACCCCAGAATCTAAGACTGGAATGAGAGGTACGAGAAAGGGAGGCATCCCCTGACTGGCATATATCATGTACTTGAAGACACTGTAAATCCTGGAAGGCAGGACTGGCTGCAGGATGGCAATTTCATTCCAAGGTGATTTCCAAGATCCCCATTTTACATTAGAATAAGACTAAAATGTTTCATGCATTTTTTGCAAATGATATATCAAAATGTCCATCTCCAGATGGAAAATGTTGTGCCTGTAGCCTTGTAGTTATGTTACAGCAGAGGTGTCTAACTCATCTGTCCCTCAAGGGCAGATGGGCGATGAGGCGCTGATTCATGGGCTGGATCAGGCCTACAGAGCCCCCCAAACCACATGCCTGATCCAGTGAACATGGCACCTACCTGGCCCAGTTTTGGACCAGCCCCAGCAAGCACTGTGTGGCACAACTTGGGACCGGTCCCAGCAAGTGCCAGGGCAGTGAAGATCTGGGACCTGGCCTAAGTAACCATCATGGGCAGTACAGGCCCAGGACCTAGCCTAAGGAAGTGCTTTGGGCAGCACAAACCCAGGCCCAGACCCAGGCCCAGCGAGCACTGAAGGTAGCCCATGTCCCAGGCATTGTGCACAGGGCTGTAGGCCTGTGTGAGTAGGCAGCTATTTGATCTGGCTTTGGATCCAGCCACTTCAGACACCAGGGATCTGATTCTGAGCTCCAGATCAATTTCCTACTTTGATTTGGTTCAAGCAGCTTTGGAGCCACCTTGGAGATCCAGCCATAGGGTAAAATGGGGAATCAATGAAATATCTATAACTATGTTGTTTTTGTCTAATTGGATGAAATATGCAGGGGTGGTAGCCTCTGCTGAGAAAATGAAGCCTGCCAAGTTTTACAAAGATCAGTGCAGAGTTTGGGGGAACTGCACCTCAAGCTGCTGACAGGCAAAACTCGTGACATAGATGACACTGTGTGTGTTAAGGCACAGTAGGCTGAAAACTGCAGGGGTGGTGGCCCCTACTGAGGCCACAAAGCCTGCCAAGTTTCAAGGAGATAAGTGTAGGGGTTTGGGGGAAACTGTACCTCACGCTGTGGACAAGTAAAACTCATGACATGGGTGCTTGTGCAACTGTGTGTCTTGGGGCGGTGGGGGGACGACAGACTACTGCAGGCCTAGCTGCTAAGCTACTGTGTTACCAGTTACCAATTAATCATGATTCATTCAGGGACCAGCTCAATACACGGTACCTAGCTACTACATAACGAGTTCACGTGCAAGGATTAACACATACAAAACCACAGACTAAAGAGAGGAAATAATTAATAGAGAAAATCAACTACCCCAAGACAGACACAGTCAGTTGCACAAGTACCCATGTCATGAGTTTTGTCTGTCAGCAACTAGGGGTGCAGGGCCCCACATCTCCTTGACAGCTGGCAGGCTGTCATCCCACTGCGCCTTAACACACGCAGTGTCATCCATGTCAGATATTTTCTTGTCTGCAGCTTGAGGTGCAGTTCTCCCCAAACTCCTCCACTTATCTACTTGAAACTTGGCAGGCTTTGTGGCCTCAGCAGGGGCCATCACCCCTGCAGTTTTCACCCCCCTGTGGTGTAACACATAGATGTGACGTAAGTTTTGCTTTCAAGAATTTGGGGTGCAGTTCCCCCCAAACCCCTGCATCAATCTTCTTGAAACTTGGCAGGCTTCATTCTCTAAGTAGAGGCTACCACCTGGAAAGGGAGAAAACACAATGGCCCCTTTCCACTGCAAGATAAATGTCTCCCTGTTAGCTCACTCACCTCAAGTCACTAAAGCTAGGACTTGAACTTGGATCTCCCATGTGGTAGGCAAGAACACTGCCACACAGTAATCAGTGCTGGTACTACTTCAAGCTGCTAGGGGTCTTGATCTTCATGGAGCCCCGGCCTCATGTTGAGCTGCCTAGTCTCTGATTGGAGGAGCTGGAAGCTGAGCTGGGAACCCCTCAGGTTGCTGCTCAAATCGTTGCTGAAGCGGGAAGCCTCTCTGCTGGCCACAGGCTCTTGTAGGGGATCCTGGAGCCCAGCAGGAAGCCTCTCCTACCAGCCACACACCATGCTGCTGAGGGTCCAACTGCTGCCTGCAGGTCTGCTCCTTCAGGGTCTTCTAGGGCAACTGGTCCTGCCCCACTGGCTCAGCTCTTGCCAGCTCTTTGAAGCTCCTTCCTCATAGTTCCTCACTGTTGTCCCCTGAGTCAGCCTTGCTGCCCCTTTCATCCCCCTCCAGGTGACCCAAGGGGCCAATCAGGGGACATGAGGGGTGAGTCTCTGGGGCCTGATTGGTGAGGAAAGGGAATCCCAAGTCCTCCAATCATCTTTTGTCCTTTCAAAACCCCTGGGCTAGGTCACTGCCAGCTAGCCCGTCACATCTAGGTATTTCATTGATTCCCCATTATACCCTATGGCTAGATCTCTGAGGCAGCTCCAAAGCTTTTCTGAAGCAGTTCAGAAGCCTCAAACTGCTTCAGAAAGCCTAATGAAGCCAGTGCTTCAATCCGGACATGCTGCTTTGGATGCCAAAGTGTCCAAAGCTTCTCCAAATCCAAAGTATGGTTCAAAGCCTTGTACAGCCCTACAGAACTGATCTAGCTCACTGTTTGGGTCAACACGGCAGCACTGGGATCAGATTATGGGACTCTGCAGGCCAGATCCAGCCACTAGGCCATATGTTTGATACCCCTGGGTTAGAGCACTGGCCTGTGATGTGACAGTAGGGTCTCCCAAGGCTCTGTCTTTGGACCCATATTGTTCAACATCTTCATTAATGATGTGGACATGAGTTGGAAGTGGACTGGCCAAGTTTGCCTCTGATACCAAACTTTGGGGAAAACATCCACACCTGAAGACAGGAGGGCGATCTAGGCTGACCTGGACAGGTTCAAGAAATGGGCAGATGAGAACCTGATGGTGCTTAACACCGAAAAATGCAATGTTCTCCACCTCGGGAGGAAAAACCTGCAGCATCCTTATAGGCTTGGCAGTGCTATGTTGGCTAGCACTACAGAAGAAAGAGACTTGGGGGTCATCATTGACCACAAGATGAACATGAGCCTTCAATGTGATGCTGCAGCTAGTAAAGTGACCAAAACGCTGGCTTGCATCCATAGATGCTTCTCAAGCGAATCCTAGGATGTCATTCTCCCCTTGTACTCGGCCTTGGTGAGGCCGCAGCTGGAGTACTGCGTCCAGTTTTGGGCCCCACAATTCAAAAAGGATGTGGAGAAGCTTAAGAGAGTCCAGAGAAGAGCCATGTGCATGATCAGAGGTCAGGAAAACAGACATTATGATGACAGGCTAAGAGCTATGGGGCTTTTTAGCTTGGAAAAGCACAGGCTCAGTGGTGATCTAAGTTTATCAGGGGTGACCACCAGTATCTGAGGAACATTTGTTCACCAGAAAACCCCAAGGGATGACGAGGTTGAACGGTTATAAACTACTGCAAGGCCGTTTCAGGCTGGAAATAAGAAAGAATTTCTTTACTGTCCAAGCCCCCAAGGTCTGGAATAGCCTGCCGTCGGAGGTGGTTCAAGCACCTACATTGAACACCTTCAAAAAAAATTGGATGCTTATCTTGCTGGGATCCTATGACCCCAGCTGACTTCTTGCCTTCTGGTGGGGGGCTGGACTTGATCATTTGAGGTCCCTTCCAGCCCTAATGTCTATAAAATCTATGAAATGGCGTTCCATGGGCTCCGCAAATATCCTTGTTGACTAGACACTTAGTGCCGGCGAGGAAGTTAAGTGCTTTTAAAGGGGCAGAACACACCCTAGTCTTTTGTATTATGTTATAGCCCAGTTGCTGTTTATAACACCAGTGGTTTGGGCGAGGCTATTTGGGGAAGGAGGAGGCCTCACTGGGGGCCCACTTCAGCATGGGGACCCCAGTGCCCAAGAGGGTGTGGCATTTGGGGTGCATGGATCTCAGCACGGCATGAGGGTGTGGAGACAGGGCTGTGGAGAGCCCAGGTGTGGCATGAGGGCGTGGAGATGGACAGGGCTGCGGAGAGCCCACAGAGGACAAGGGGGCCAAATCACATCAGGGCCTAGACCAGACAACATCAATGCCATCTGCGAGGCTTGGGGCATGGTAAAGGGGCAGCTGGACCCATGCATATAGCCCATAAGGCTGGGGTGTCCCCAGGACATCTATTTTGAAACAGGACCCAGAAAGGGTCCAGGACTCACGGGGTTCAAGGAAGTCCATCCGAACAGTAGCTAGGTAGGCTTAAAGGCAGCCTCCTTACTCATTACAATGACATCAAGACATGGTGGGTGAGACTAGGGGGTGCCCAGAGGGCAGTAATGGCATGGTCGAGGGGCCCTAAGGGGTAACACGGCCACCCTTGAGGACCCCATTCCTTGACACTCCAAAATATATTTTCACTTGTGCATGGACTCTGAAGGGATGTTTCCTGGTAAGTTTCACTCCCTGGAAAACTTGGGAACATGAGGTTCTAAAACAAGCTGCTCAATTTGAAATCCATTTTTTGTGCACACATGGAAAGCTCTCATAAATCTGCCTGAGGAACTTGGTCCTAGGGACAATCCTAATATACAATAACAAATGTAAAAACAAAATTCAAAAGCCATTGCTCTGTCATAAAATAATGAACTGGATATTTTACAAAGAAACTAGTCTGATTTCTGTAAATATCACATGGCTTAAGAAATCCTAAGTCAGTATGATATGAACCTTTTCTGGGAAGGGTGACATAAATCTCATAAATATGCCAGAGGCCAGGATTTCTTAGAGTGAGGTCTTTTATTGAACCAACTATGTAGTTGGGATAACATTATGCAAGCTTTCAACTGCAAGATGTTCCTTGTCATGTCACATTCTTGCATTTGAAAGCTTGTCTAACTTTATCCTAACTACATAGCTGGTCCAGTAAAAGATATCGCGCTGAGAAATCTTTACCTCTCGCATCATTTCTGGACCATCACATCTACAACATCTCTTACACTACTACAAATAAATAAACAATCCCGTGAAGAAATACTAAGAGAGTTTGCTGTCTTCTTGAGAGAAGAAACTTGCTAGCATCTTCTTCACAGAAGTTCCAGAAAGGTGAACACAGTTGGTGTATTACTGTCTTCTTATAAAATACTTGCAAGATGGGTGGTTCTGTGCAGCCTCCTGTGTACAAACTGTTTCTGTATGTTCTGGCAGGCCCTGTAGGTTTCTGCAGTTACAGTTAAAACTTTCTGAGCAGAAGTATGTCTGTGTCAATCTTGCCACCTACCCACTTTGTAGGGCGTTAGAAGCTGGTTAGGGGACTTATTCAGCACCCCCTGTATCCCACGAGCCCTCCAGCTCCTTTCTGCACTGGCTCCCTGCTTAGCAGAGATGAGAAGAGGCAGCTTTGTCAATCTCACCACCCTGACTCTGCCACTGCCTCGTCTGTGCCAGGAGCTCAGAGAGGGACCTGCCTACCTTGGTGACTGCCTGCTGGTACTGGGGACCCTCAGACTAGAACAAGGAGGTGCCCCAGATTTCCGAGTGCTATACACCAGACTAATGTAATGTCATAGCATCATGTCATGAAACCTCCTGGAATAGGTTCAAAAAGAGTTGGCAACTCTAAACACAGTGGGGAAGTTCGCCAGGCAGCAGATGGAGGGGCATCACCCTTAATATAGAATCTTATGACACCTCCATTGAGAATCACAGCCCTAATGCTCATCTAAGCACCCTAAACCTACCACTGACAAATCTCTCTGGGATCCCCTCAGTCACATTTCTTGCTCCAGCTTGGCTATGCCCATCTGACTTTTCCTTACACTCAACCATGGTCACTAGCTCCTCTTTACATTGGCCCCAGGTATGGGAGACTGCTGAGGCACCTGACAATAAATCCCCATAGTCATGCTCTGTGGACAGCCACATGTTGCTGGTCACGCAGGGCACATCTACACATGCAATTAATGTGACTGATTAACCTGTAGAGCAATTGCTCCACAGTAAACTATTCCTAGGTGCAGCATCTATACATGCACCCTGGACAGCAGCAAATTGAGCTGGGGAGAAGTTTAGGCCAGAGCTGCTCCTGCCCCGCTCTGCCCCACACTGTAGCTGTCAGGGGGAGCTTCAGGATCTGGCCACAGCTGCCCAGGTGCCTGCCCTAGTCTGGCAGGGGGCATAGGGGTTGGCCCTGGCTCTGGATGGTGCTGGCCAGGGAGGCAGTCCCAGGCATGCTGGGGGCACAAGGGGTCAGGCCTGGGC
Source organism: Caiman crocodilus (assembly GCA_030014935.1). Lineage (NCBI taxonomy): Eukaryota > Metazoa > Chordata > Crocodylia > Alligatoridae > Caiman > Caiman crocodilus. The sequence continues at coordinate 109,288,929 of JAGPOW010000261.1, read as the reverse complement.
AGTGGGTGTCTGGGCAGTGGGTGTCTGTGTCAGGTGGTGGAGGAGCTGGCTGGGTCATAAGTCTCCTGCAGCTGCTGAGCCATCTGGCTAGGCAGCAGCCTGTAGTGTGGCCCCCTGCGGGATGAGCTGATCTTGAGCAATTTATGTCCAGGTCAGTGTCTACAAGTGTGTTGCTGCAGTAGGATAGTACTTGTATTAACTTGCTACGGAGTTAATTAATTTCCTTTGGACTAATAGCACTGTATGTGTAGACGTAAGATGTTTACTGTGGAGCTAATTAGTCTGCTCAGCAGTGAACATCTCATGCAGATGTGCCCACAGGGTTCTAGGTTGCCTCAAAGGCATCTAGCCATATAGAACCTCTAAGCAGCTGGCAATGACTAGTCAGCCAGATGCATAGGTGATGCACACCAGTGAATCTAGCCACATATGGGGGCACTGTGCATATTAGTCTCTTAAAGGGGGGGAGGGAGCGATGTGCAGGAAAAGAATCTAAACCTCTCATTTAGCTGTGTAAATCACTTATGTGTGGACATATTAGTAGGAGCATCTCTTGGAAATCAAGGGAAGCTATTCTTTCACTTTATTTGGCACTGGTAAGGCCTCATGTGGAGTACTGTGTCCAGTTTTGGGGTCCCCACCTCAAGAAGAATATGGACAATTTGGTAAGAGCCCAAAGCACAGCAACAAAAATTAGCAGGGGCTTGGGAGATGAGACTTATGAGGAAAGGCTGAAAAATCAGGGTTATTTAGTTTGAGGAAGAAGAGACTGAGGGGGGATTTGATAACACCCTCCAAATGCCTGAAGGATGATTAAGAAAGAATGGATATAAACTATTCCCTGTGGCTGTAGGGCATACGGCACAGGACTAAGAGCAATGACTTCAAGCTTCAGCAGAGGAAATTTAGGTTGGCAATTAGGAAGAACATATTATAGCCTTAACTTTTTAAAAAAAGTAAATACCATTCAGATGTCACTTTAAAAAGTGCAAGCTAGAAGTTGAAATTTAACGTACAGAAATACCTTTGATCTTAAAAAATGAAGTTAATATCAAAGCTGCCAAGCATGGTTGGAGGGGGTTATGGGGAAAATTAAGTGGATGACTTCTGATGCTTCTGTAGTGTTCTACGGTGAGAAGCTTAGGCTTTGACTTTCCGACCTTTAAAGTAATAGAGTCAGATCAAGAGCCGACCTGTTTCCAATGATGCAACTTAAGAAAAAAAGGAAAGAAAATAGCACTCTAAGGTCTAGATTATAAATTATTCAAGATACCTTAAATATAGATACAGGAATTCCAAAAAGCCTTCCGGTATCCCACGATATCCTTGCTAGAAATTTGGAGGATTGCAGGCTTAACTTCGACACAGTTAGGTGGGTACGAAGCTGCAGGGTAGGACCCAGAGAGTCCTAATGAATGGATCTTTGTTGTCCTGGCGAGCAGTGACCAGTAGGGTCCCACAAGGGTGAGTGCTTGGTCCAGTGCTTTTCAACATCTTTATCAATAATTTGGATGCGGGGGTGAAGAGCTCACTGGCCAACTTTGCAGATGACACCAAGTTATGAGGGAACATGGTCATGCTTGAAGATAGGCTACAGATACAGGTGGATCTAGACAGGCTGGCAAGTTGTGCGAGTCGGAACCAGAAGTTCAACAATGAGAAATGTAAAGTGCTCCACCGCAGGACAAACAATCCCCTGCACACCTACAGGCTTGGTGGTGCCAAACTGATCAGCACCAAGAACAAAAGTGACCTGAAGTAATAATAGACCACAGTATGAACATGAGCCAGCAATGCAACGCTGTTGCCAACAGGACAAATAATACTCTGGCATGCATCAATCGATGCATCTCTAGGAAAACCAAGGGAATGTTTCACCCACTCTACTTCGCATTGGTGAGACCCCCAACTGGAGTACTGCATCCAGTTCTGGGCACTGAACTTTAACAAGGACGTGGTAAAACTTGAGAGAGTCCAGAGAAGAGCCACCTGCATGAGTAGAGACCTGCACAACAAGCCATACGAGGAAAGGCTGAGGGGACCAGGGACTCTTCAGCCTGAAAAAAAGAAGGTTGAGAGGGGATTTGGTAGCAGCTTACTGCTAAATCAGGGGAGTAGATGAAGGGCTTGGTGAACAACTGCTCACCAGGACACTCTTGGGGAAAACCAGGTAACCACAAACTCCTGGAAGACCATTTCAGGCTCAACATTAGGAAAAACTTCACAGTTAGTGTGGCCAGACTGTGGAATAAACTCTCTCCAGATGTGGTAGAATCACTTACCCTGGAAATCTTCAAGAGCAGACTGGACAGTCACCTTGCTAGGGTCACCTGACCCCACCTCTCTTTTCTGCCTGATGCAGGGGGCTGGACCCCATGATCTTCCAAGGTCCCTTCCAGCCCCTTACAGTCTATGAATCTATGAATCTACTAGCCAATTGCCTGTCAATAATGGTGGGGGTGGGAGTGGGGAGGGGAGTCCTATGCCCCCCCATCTGGGCCTGCTCCCCACTTCCCTCCTACTACTTGGGGTCCAGGCCTTCTCCTCCCCTTCCCTGCCACAGCAGTGGGGGGAGGAGAGGAGTGGGCCCAGGCCCAAAGCAGGGGTGCACTGGGCCTGAGGGTGGGGGAGAAGCCAGGTCACCATGGGGTGGAGGGGAAGCAGCAGGCCTGGGTCGACTCAGCGGTGGGGCAGGGGATGGGAGGAGCAGGCTCGGGGCCAGTGCAGGGGAGGGGGGTGGAGGAGCAGTGGGTCCAGGTCCAAGCAGGGGAGAAGGTCAGCTCCTCCCCTCCCCTCCCCCCCCCCCGCCACTGCTGTATCGGGCTGGGCCAGGTCTGGCTGGGCTCACTGCTTCCCACCACCACTGTGGTGGGCCAGCTTCTCCTTGGGCTTGCTTCTCCTCTCCACCACGTCATGCCCATGTCTACTCGTCCCCTCCCCCAACCCCCGCCATGGTAGTGGCACACCCACTCCTCCCCCCAGTCACATAGCCCTGTTCCTCCCCCCATGGCTGCCAGGTTGGCCTGTGTTGGCCTTTCAGATGGTGACAACAGGAGGGAGGAACGGGCCAAGCCGGCAGCAGTGGTCTTGCCCTCCCCCGCTGTGTTCTGACCCCACTCCCCCTCCACGCCGCCACCACCACCGTCACCACCACTCCAAAGAGCAAGGGGCAGGTGAGGTCAGTTTTGGTGGCCTCACCCCCCTCTGTTCCATCGTTACCAACTGCAGGGAGCAAGGCAGGGTCTCGTCATATCACTGCAGGCCACAGAAAATGCCTTGGCGGGCTGCATGGCAGCCCGCAGGCCGTGTGTTGGACAAGCCTATGGTAAAGGAACGAGGCTGGCTTCTGTAAATACCATCTGATTTCAACAAAATGAGTAATTAAGTATAATGTAACTCTCTGAAGAGACCCTGAGAGCATTTTTCTCTTGCATGGTGATACGTATCTAGTTAAGTAGCCCACCCCAAGAGTCTTTGCTCTTCCAGCCGCTCTTGGTTTCAGGGTAGAAGTGGTTATTTCCTTTTTTTTTTCTCTGACCAGCCAATTGCTTTCTCTTTCTATAGAAAAGTGTGTATGTATATGTGTTTGTGTGCGCGCGCGCGCGTGTGTGTGTGTGTGTGTATATATATATATATATATATATTTTTTTTTTTCTTTTTATATCTCCATAGGACCTCAGCTCACCAGCTGACGTCAGGGATAAGTCCCAACTGGAGGTCCACGCACCCACGTCCTCGCCTGTCACAACTTGGTGTTTATGGGAGTAGATTCAGTACCTGAGTGTGTAGTTCTAGTTGGTTGTCACCCACTGTCCTATGTTCCTGAGGGCTCCACCATCCCCTACACCCTCACCCCTTCCACTGGGTATTGAATCGTCCTTTTGTCACTGTTCGGCCGTCGGGTTCTCTTCCGGGGTCTCTGTCAAAAAAAAGAAACCAAGCACTCCTGTCCTGGATTGTTGTTCACCCATCTTTTGGCAACAAACAAAAAAATATATATGTATATATGCGGTGGGGTAATTTTCTCCCTCACCTGTTCCTGTCTTTATGGCAGCTCTTCATGAGCCTCTTGTTGGGGTCATCACAGTCCCTGCACCCACACTGGGTCCACCATTGATAATTTTTCTTGCACCCCTTTTAGTGTCTTTATGGTACCTTTCTTCTGGAGTGCCCCTCTACTACAGTCTTTACAGTACTTTCCCCAGCCAGGCTCTGCGGGCTGTGCAAACAGTTCCTGATACTGCCACTCCACTAATCCTTCCTCTAAGTCTTATCTGGGGAACTCCCTCTCTGCAGGAGCTTCCTGCCAGCTCCAGGTTGCTCTCAAGTTTTCCCACAGTGTTGCTTGACCCGGTTCCTCTTCTTCCAGTCCTACGCTCTCCCCTCCTGCCTGCTCTGGGCTCCTCTTTATAGTGAGGTTTGAATTCCTGGCCCCTTCCCTCCAGAAACACCTGGGTAAAGAATATTTCTGCCAGGCTCTTTGGGGCTTGGGCAGCTACTTCTATCTTTGGCCAGTGCACCTTTGCCCCCTGTGGCTCTCTCTCTCTCTCACACATGGGGAGAAGAGTTTGCTTGTTTCCCCTTTGCAGATGTTCAGGCAAGGTGGAACACTTTTCCTCACAGAAAGGCCTTCAATTTAAGGTGAACAAACAATCAAGCTTTGTTGTGGTACAAAATCATATGAATTACTTCTCAAAGGTCATTCTGTGAGCTTCTCTAACTCTAAGCACAGGGCTGTTGTGACACTTCCGTTTCTGTGTACTGCTTTAATAAAAGGGTCAATACCTGCCTATGTCATATAACAAAGATAAAGAATCCTAGTATAACCTGGCTACACCCAAGAGTGTGCCCTATTCTCAATTGAATGGTATGGGTAGGCAGGAAGAGGTACTGTGAGAAGGATGCCGGAATTTCAAGCAGATCCCTCTTTCATCTATAGAGTTAACCCAAGCCCAAAGTTCTTAACTATATACAATTTATTGTTATAATATATATTAACATAAAACTAAATAATATATATATATATTTACACAGAACACTAAATCCTAAATTGCACGCAGAGAACACTAACCTAAATCGCAATACAACATTTCAATTACACTGTAATGCACAAACAGGAACAATCTTAATAATTTATTCCTTAATATAGTCCCTGACCCATGGCAAGAGATAGTCCTTCCAATGGGTGTTCAAGAAGCACCAGGGGCCCTCCCCTTAGGGCCTTGACTAGCAGGGGGCTACTCACCCAGCCTCTTCTCTGGGTTTGCCCACCCCAATTGTCTTTCCTCTGTGGGACCCAAGGGCCCAATGACTCACACTCCCTGTGATGGCGGTGGTCAGGGTGCAGCTCAATGGGGTCTCCTCTGCTGGAGTGCCTTTCCAGGCCTCTCCCTCACCACTGGGCTCCTCTCCACCCTGTGCCCTGCTCTGGGCACTGAGGGCTCAGCTCCTATCAGCTGCTGCAACACTGCTGCTGGGTCCTGGGTGCTGAGCCTCAAGTTGCAGCACTACTATTTCCCTGTGCCCTGGCTCAGCACCGAGGGATCTCTTAGCACAGGCTGGGCCCTTCAGGCTCTGGCCGGCCATCCTCATGTCGGGTGGCTAGCCCAAGCAGTCTCCGCAGCTTCCTGGCTCCCAAGGCTTGGGCCCGTGTGCTGCCCTGTGCACCATAGGACCTGGCCGTTTGCTGGGAGATGGGGCCGGAGCTGCCTCGCTGCGGCCCCCAAGGCTCTGCCAGGGTTGCAGGCTCCCAAAGCATGGGCTCCATGCACTGAATTGTGATGGGCTCGAGCAGCCTCACACCACTCCCAGGGCTGGGTCTCTGCGCCCCATCCCTGCGTGTTGTCAACAGCCTGAGTGGTCTTGCACCGTTCCCAAGGCTGCTCCTCCAGTGGCAGCTTCAGGAGCCTTGGGCCTATCGCTTGCTGGTAGAGAGCACCCCAGCTTTTTTTGGCTCCACTCTTCTTGAGTACCTCACTGCATCTCCCCTTGTGCTGGGCACACAGCTCCTTTTACATGCTCCAGGACTCTGCTCCTGAAGTCTTCTGGACCTGACAGCTTACAGCAGGGGCAGGCAAAATGTGGCTTGTGGGCCAGATGTGGCCTGCCAGGCCATTTTATCCAGCCCATGGGCCCCTAAAAAATTTACAAAATGAATCTTTATCTGCCCCAGCTGCCTGTCATGCAGTCCTCGACGACTTGCCAAAACTCAGTAAGTGGCCTTCCACCCAAAATAATGGCCCACCCCTGGCTTACAGTCTTCAGTCAGGTCTGGGGGAGCTCTTCTCCCCTCCCCTTAGGAAAAGGGAGTGACTTTATTTCTCCTGCTCCCTCCTGAATCGTGGATGGGCTCCACCAATGAAAACAGCAGGATCTCAAGCCTGGAACTCTACCCAAGCTCTAAAATGTGAGCCTGCTACACTAGTAACAATGGATTAATTGTAGTGTTAAAAAGTAACTTCCTCAAAATAGTGAAGTTTTATTCTTGAAAGTGTTCTTTGTCTCTCATTCAAGATGTTTGTTAGAACCTTCCTGAATCTTTTCCAGCTGACAACATGCTAGAATTAAAAAAAAACCCCTGTATGCATTTGCTTTACAGCTGTGCTTTGCAGGGGTTGGACAGGCACGGGTTTAGAAGGGAATAGAAGGTAAGCAAAATGGTAGAGAGGCTGGAGGGAGGTAAGAACCATCAAAGACTTGGAGGGAGGTGAAGAAAGGGGCAGAGTGGCCATGTGCCTATTTAGCAGGGATAATGTAAGAAAGAGTACTGTGAGCCAGGATGGGTGCTTTGATTGGGAGGGAATGGGGAATCAAGCAAAATATGAGAGAAAGATAACTCCAAGTTATGTAAAGAAATAAATATTCCTTTGAGTTCCAGCAGAGTGTGGGTGAAAGGTGAGAGTCTCTTTGAATTTGTGTCTGAATATTGATTGCATCTCTGCTCTTTTTAAATACATGGGAACAGAGGCAAACTTCATAACATGCATCCTGTCACCACTGACAATCTCAGTTAATTGCTTCTAATGCACCCAAACTTTTATTTTGTACACAAATGGTGGGCTTCTATTAGTCTTGGCAGTTTCCCCATTGCATGGGTGGTATTTTTGGCAATGACAGTTTGCAGTTCTGTTACCTGTGAAGTGCAGATGTGTAATCCTGCATGCAGACACAGGGCATGCACAGTAAACTACACATTGACCAGGTAAGCACAAGAGTACATTTGCACGTCCAGCATATGTGTGTAAGTCTCACAACTGTAGCTGAAGAATCCTGTGACTAGTAGATATGAGATGCTGAAGGAGCAGGTCTCTTCCACAATTTAGCTCCGGTATCTGAATGGCTAGGGTCCTTGCCCAGGAAGCAGACCTGGCGTCTAAACCCTCTTCAGAGGGGTTTGAGGGGAAGCGGGTCTTTTAGGAGCAGCAGGATGAATTAATAGTGCTGAATTAACTTGCAACCTGGCTGCTGTCAGTGATCCTAGCACTGCTTACTGCAGGTGGTGATCCCAGGAGGCAGTAACTGGCACAGGCCTGAGTGGCACACTCCGAAGTGGCCACAGTGACCCCTGAGTGCTAGAGCAGTGGCTATCCTGGGCGGGAGCAATCCTGAGCATATATAGGGTTTAATAATTTGGGTGTTTTATAATTGTTGTGTTAGAGTTGTGTAAGATAAGGGTCGTTGTTTTCCATTTAATACACTTTTATATTCAACATTGTATCCAAAATGCATGCGAGTGGGTTCTTTCAGGACCCCCAGTAAAGGTTAATTTTCCTAGGTCTCTCAGTGGGGCCTTGAACCAAACCCCTCTATCCACCCCTAAAATCTGAATTGACCTGAGAGCCATTCTTTTCTCTCCTTCTTATTTCTGTATTTTTGATCCCAGGCTGGCAAACAAGACAAGATAGATGCCCCCTCCCATGTGAGTTGATTGCGTTGCCTGTCTTTGGAGAAGCCTGTGAATGAAAACAAGTCTCTGTGTTGCATTATAAGTATGAGATGGGCCTGCCCAGCATAAAGTAGCTGCTTCTATTGCATCACTACTTGCAGAGAGCCCATATCTGGAAGACCCCAAGACAGTGCAGGAATATGAATGTGGAAAAAAACAGATGCAATGAATTTTGGGTAACAATGTTTTTTGCAACCCCCTCCTCCCCTTAGTACTGCAGCTAGGGGACCTTCTAATGCTGTTTGACAGGAAATAGTAATAATACTTGGTCTCTCAGTCTCTAGCATCTCATCACCTGCATGTGATAGGGAATTGCTTTGAAATACTTGGCCCAATAAAAGTGAGCAAAAAATCCCATTTTGTCCAAGAAAATCCCTGCAAAACAGGCTGGCATGCAGCTGAAATGTGGACTGCATTGGATGGATGTGTGTGTGTTTGTCACTGTTGCCCTCTACTAGACCTGTTCAAGACTGGATTATTACAGTAATTCCTAACAGCCATAGTCAGTAACTAGTCCCTGTTACTGCTGTGTGCTCCACACACAGAACAAAAAATGGTCTCTCTCTCTAGAGAGTTCACAGTCTAAAAAAAAAGACAAACAGAGGGACCCAAGGGGCAGTACTGATCAGCTTGATAGGCAGTGGAGTCAGCACACCAGCACCTTACCTGTTGCCATGTTTTTGGTAGGCTTTGTGGCAGTTGGGTGGTAAGGCAGACCGAAACGGCAGGTGGGTACTTTGAACAGCTAGAGAGGAATTAGGCACCGAAGCATGTGGTTGAAAGAAGATTTTTTTACTTACAATACTGATGCTTGTATCGTAGGTACAGTTGTCTTTAACTTGGTTGCAATTAATTAACGAATTACCAAGAAAATAGAATAGAAACGATGTAATGGATATCAGTGGCGGGAGTGCTCCCTGACATTTCCTCAGAGAAAACTGCAGAGCAGATTTTCCTCAGACAAAAACTCCAGAGCAGCTCTCTGTGAGCGGAAACTAATTTAGCTTTTAAACAGCTGGCAGGCCAATCACCAGCTGCTAAACTTGAATAATTTAAAATTGGCCAATGGGTGGTTCGCACAACTGCATAAGCTTGGCGGGAACTTTTTCTAACCTGTAACTTTCTATGACATGGCACACAGTCACAGGGACGTGACTACGTGGAATTTTCCGCTCGTGACCTACGTTTGCTGTGCTTTGTGTCAGTCAAATCAATGACAGACCAGGACTGGAACATACCACGCTAAAAGTAATGACAGTTGCTTGGTAGATTCCATTGTGTCAGGGACACTTTTTAAATTAAGTTATGACAGGCTTCATGGCTTGTGAGAGTTTTGAGGGATAGCAGGGAGACAGTTTTGCAAATGTTTCCAGGGAACACCTCACAATCAGCAGAGTGTAAGGGACTGGGGCATTAGACCACTGAGGGAAAGCAGGGCCTGGGGCTGGGTCAAAGGGCAGAAGCCACATACCTGAAGCAGGGTCCATGACAGTCCAGAGTCAGGATCTGGGTGACAATCCACAGGAAAAGCCTAAACCAGAGCTAAACCGGGGTTAGGAGCCAGGAAACAGAACCTCAGAGAAGCCCAAAGTCAAAATCCAGAAATAAGCCAAAAACCAGAGAGCCAAGAGGTTTGTCACAGCAAAACTGGCAACTATTCTGTAGACTCAGGGCCCCAGCTGGTGCCAAATGAATAGATGGTGTTCCCAGTAGCTGGTAAGGATGCTTGTTGATCCTAAACTGGGGCAGAGTTCATTAGCTGAGGTTTGCTGCAGGTACAGCTGCTGTGGTATTTGATTCAGGCTGTTCAGAGTCCCTAGTAGCACTGGGCCCAGGCTGATCACTATCCCTGGCATAGGCAGCATGGAAGAAAACAGGCAGGTGTTTCCAAGCTGAAAAAGTGGGTTATGGAGGCTGTTATCATCCAGAGTTGACATCCATGATAGCAAATGGGAGCTGAGAGCAGGGAGGTGAGGGGACAGGCCAGGAAGCAGCTTGAAAGAGGAGACAAGCAGGTTTTATGTAGCATGATGAAGGAGGGGGGAGCCAGTGGAGGGGTGAGCAATCAGTACAGTGAGCCAGGAACAGATCTCTGCAGCAGCATCTGCATGGGAGTCGGTACTTGTTAAGGCCAGAGAGGAAAAGGTTGCAGTCAGTAAGGGGTGAAGTAATGAGAGCTTGACTGGGAGTTGTAGTATGAAGACATTACACAAAAAGAATCTGACAAGTGTTGATGTAGCCTGGGGGTGAGGAGATACTCAGTATCCAGTGGCTGTGTGTACGTACCTTCCTCACTGCCTTGCCATTGTGCTGCAGCTGAAGACACTGACCCAGACTTTTCTCTCTCTCTCTGTCCCACAGCAGCCATGTTCAACGACCAGAAATCTCCCTAAAAGCCAGTACTGGGCCACCCAGCAGGGGCTGCACTGGCTCCTGCAGACCATCACAGTCAACTGCAATGTCCTGTTCACCTGAATGCAACCCTGAGCAGTGAAGGCCCCAGGAACAGGATGCTCCCAGGAAGCCAGAATAGGCCTGCAGCCAGGCCCAGGAAGAGTGGTTTACACTATGAAGCATTAATATTTTGAGCCATTGCCCAGCCTGTGATCCAACATGAGCAGCATTTTCCAGTCCAGAGCAGGGCATGGAGACAGAAAAGCCCCAAGGACAAGGAGTACTGCTCTCACTGGAGTGTAAGGCAGGCATAATTTAGTTGAAGCAGAAGGATTTCCACCAGGGTCAAACCTGTTTGCAAATAGGAGGGGAATCAAGCCAGAGGAGACACTGAATCACTGCTAAAAAGGATTGTGCTGGGCCTCTCCTGCTCCTTCCATGCTTGAGGGAGAGCAAGTCTGTGTCATGTACAGTAACAATCCCCATTTCAAGAGACTTCTGAGTTAATGGCAAACACTCCTCTCCTGGCAGCTGCTGGGCCCACAAGGTCCCTGGAGACCTGAAACCTAGTGTGTGACCTGACCAAGAGAAAACAGCTGTTCTAAAAAATGGGAAGATGGAAAAGGCAGCCATTTTAGCAGGAATGGTGACCATAGAGGCAGTGAAGGAAGTGCTTTTCAACATCTTTATTAATGATTTGGATGTGGGAATGAAGAGCTCACTGGCCACGTTCATGGGCAACACCAAGTTATGGGGGAGCATGTTCATGCTTGAAAATAGGCTGCAGATACAGGTGGAGCTAGATAGGCTGGTAAGTTGGACACATCAGAACTAGGTGAAGTTCAACACTGAGAAGTGTAAAGTTCTTCATCTGGGGACAAACAACCCCCAACATACTTACAGACTCAGTTGCAACAAACTGATTATCACCACAACTGAAAGGGACCTGGGGTAATAACAAACCATAGTATGAACATGAGTCATCAGTGTGATGCTGTAGCCAGCAGGGCAAACAAGACTCTAGCATGCATCATCTGATGCATCTCAAGGAAAACCAAGGAAGTAATTCTTGACTCAGCATTGATGAGATGGCAGCTGGAGAACTGTATCCAGTTCTGGGCGCCGCACTTCAACTAGGACTTGGAAAAGCTTGAGAGTCCAGAGAAGAGCCACCCATATGATCAGAGACTTGCAAAGCTGAAGATGGGTCTCTTCAGCCTAAAAAAGAAGAAAGCTGAGAGGGGACTTGGTAGCAGCTTACCACTACATCAGGGGAATATATCAAGGGCTCAGCAAACAACTGTTCACCAGGGCACCCTTGGGGAAACCAGGAGTAATGTCCACAAACTCCTGGAAGACCATTTCAGGTGTAACACTAGGAAAAATGTCTTCATAATTAGTCTGTCCAGACTGTGTACAAACTCCCTCCAGAGGTGGTGCAATCACTTATCCTAGAAGTCTTCAAGAGGAGACTAGACGGTCACCTTGCCCAGGTCACCTGACCCCAGTTGTCTTTCCTGCCTAGTTCAGGGGAGCTGGACCCCATGATCTTGAAAGGTCCCCTCCAATCTACACATCTATGAATCTGTGAGGGGAGGGCAGCATCTCACCACCCTTGGTTTGAGGTTCCAAGTTTCCATTCCATTTCATTCAAGGAAGAATGAATGAGCATCCTTGTAGCTCAAAACCAAAACACTGAGAACTAATTAACCAAGGCAGCAAGAGACAAGAAAAAATGAAAAGAACTAGAGTTACTCATTAGGGACATAAAATGAGAGGAACTAGAGGTTCTCATTAAGGGGTTTAAATTCCACCTCAACGTTTTTGTTGGAGCTGTATGCAAAGTTTCACATGACTGGAATGTTAAAACACTGGTTGGATCTTATTTCAGAAGGATGGAGTGGAGGGAAGGGGGTTTCTGACACTATACCTAAAAAATCCAGATCATTGACAATTTAGGATCAGATGATCTTGATGCTTGAGTCAGTATCCTAACAGATCCTGCACAAGATAGGGCACTAATTGCTGGTCTGCAGCAGACAAACCATGAAATCAGTCTAAAGAATTCTTCACACACATGTATCATGAAGGAAGGAAAGAAACCTGTTATCATGTGGGCTTCAACCTGAGATACAAATGCTGGAGATCTGCAAGCAAATTGGTTTGCAAAATCGTGCAAGGGAATTAGTTAGTTTGCCATTCAAATTAGCAGTACAGTAATCTTCATTCTACACACATCAGGATTTGAGCTCATGCCTACTGAAGCTGAAAAGGAGGGCCATACCCATGCCATATGAAGCTTGTCTTTGGTTATACAGAAAAGGGGTGGCTAGGTGGGAAAAACCCAACAGGAAGGGATACCTCTTCTTTTGTAAGGTCTATGTCTAAAAAAAAACCATGTCCCCTTGCTTAGATTTTCCCGATTCCTGTTTTCTGTTGGGCTTTGCTCAACTCCACAAGATTCAATCTACAATTAACGGCTCCAATAGCTGACAAAAAAATACTACCTGAACCTCCACAATGTTAGATAACCTCTTTATTCAATCTGTGTCTGGCATAGATCTCCTATGGGCTTTCTGAGTCTGGTGGGACCTTGTTGGGAGACATTTCTGGGGAAAGAGCAGGAGATGCTCTCTCATACATTGAGACATCTTGTTCAGTAACAGGGGAGTCTAAATCATTGACAGCTCCTGTGTACAAAAGGTACAAAACAAAATTGCAGTGGAACATCTGTGCACCATACAGCCTGGTCTTGGGGCACACAGGACACCTATACACATGCCCAATGCCCGCTCCAACATGTGCTAATTAGTATACTCTGTCATCTCAGCATCTCATATACTTAGTGCCTCGATGCTTCAAAATAGCAGCAGGGGCACTTTAGCTAAAGCTTTTTTAAAAGGTTTAAAGCACCCTGAATACATAAGATGCTGTGGGTGCTTTAATTACAGCAGCTCTTGGGAGCGGCTATAATTAAAGTGCCCCCCCATCCCCTCCTTGGACCATGTGAAAAGATCCCCTGACTGATTTTAGGTACTTTGCTGATGCTCAGACTCCTATACAGTAACCCAGGGGAAGTAGGTGTCTAAAATAAGGATCCACAGAAGAAAGCATACCAAGTGGGGAGCTGCATCTAAGGAGAAGCGTATGTTTTTAGCCTCAACTCTGCATGGCATAGAGGAAGGGGTTTTCTTTCATACAAAGCAGAGGAAGAAGAAGAACCATAGACTTTCTGTTTCACTGCTCAGTGAAGAAAGCATTCACCTGGGTGCAGGAGGCCCAGTTTAATTCCCTCTTCTGCAGGAAGGGATTTGAACCTGTTTTTCTCACTTCAGCCAAGTACTCTTCCCATTAGGCTTCCCTGGTCCAGGGCACGCTCCATTTCTTTTGCTGAAGCTGTTCCTTTTTGTAGAGTATGCTCAAATTTGTACTGGGCCAAACAGAGCCTTACTGTATTGTCTAGTTGTTAGGGCAGTGTTCATCTGGCAGATGAAAAGGGCTGGAACTGAGGTCTCCTCTCTTCCCTTATCACTAGACCATAAAGTCATGCTCCCTCTCTGGCCCCTTACCTGCAGACAAAATGGTTATCAGCAGGAAGGGCTAGCAGCATATGCTATCTTTTGGCTGATGACTGAAGCACTCATCTCAGAGGTGGGAAATACAGGCTCAGTTTTCTTAGGTAGGGGAGGGAATTAAACCTAAATGCCCTGCATTCTGGATGAATGCACAAACTGCTGAGCTGTAGGATACGGGGCTGTGATTTGTACTGGCCCCAATCCAGCAAGCATGCTCTAAGCATGCCCACCAAGATTGGTCCTCAGGCAAGGTAAACATTGCAGGGGTAAGCACTCATGCTGAAGCATGAGTGAGGACCTATGATGCTAAGCACTGTCCAAACATCAAAAGGTCTACTTATTCCCAGAAACAGGCACTTGGCTTCTGAAGACTTCCCTGGCTTCTGAAGACTTCAGGCACTTCCAGGGCCAGGCTGAGTGGTGGCTTTGAGGATTAACATTTGGATTTGGTACTTAAATAGGGGGCTTTGAAAGGTATGTATACATACCTGTATCTTCCTGGAATGTGGAATCCTTGTATCCAAGGTCTCCACAGGACAAGGCAGACTGTACCAGGAGAGAAAAAAGAGAAGTCAGTATATAATTCTGTATTATGTGTGTTCTTCAGGATTATGTAACTACAGAATGGGAAACAGGCAATGCTTCATGGAAGCATGAGCTGGAGTGATTAGTCCCTTCAGTTTGCAGATTAGAGTTCTAAGTGGTCTCTAATACTGCAGTCCAAATTGCTGGATGATGCCTAACTTTGTATGTTCAACTACTTTCACTCCAAAAGGAAACAAGACAAGAGATGCCTCTAGCCCAGAACCATACTTCCCTGAAGAGCATGTAGGTATTTACAGCACCTTGTCATTTCCCTTTAACAATGCAAACAAAACCATCTCCCTGGACTGTTTTAGAGCCAAGGCCCTCATTAAGTATCTAGCCCTAATGCATTGCAGCTGTTGTACTGGCTCCAGTCTCCCCAGGCACCAGCCTCTTTAGTTCTGAGCTTATAGGAAGGAATGAATGCCAGATAGTGATGTGAAAGCTTTTCTGGTGGAGAAAAGTAAATGGCTCGTATTTTCTACTCTCCAGGTAAGTTTTTCAACATTTGAACCATGTCATGGAAGATGACAAGGGCTTATTACTTGACTCTAAGTACTGGCTGATGTTACAGATCCTTTTGAATATGTCTGTCTTTGGGTAAGGGAGGCATTTGGGGTCTGCTTCTCAGCACTCCTGAGAACCTGCAGCCTCTTCTCATTTTTAGTGTAGTTGTGAGTACATGGTGCATTTGAAAACCACAGCCTTTGATTATTATGTGACAGAAGATGGAACAGATAAGGGCAGGCTCTTGTCTCCAGTCCTCTATGATAAGGTAAGTGAGAGGAGAAAGGGACCCTGATATATCTTCAGGAGAGACTAATAAGAAGATACATCTGTGGGGATTAATATGATCTCATATGCTCGATGCCTGATCCTATTTTTTCTTTAGCCCTGAATGATCTGTTCACTAAGGTTGGGCTCTACTGAAAGGCCTGTTCGTTGTGCTCTCAAGTCTTCGGTTAAGCATATAGGGGTCCCATTGCAGATCCTGTCTCTGACAGCATTGCTACTTGCTCAGTGGCCAGCAGGGCACTGCCAGCCCTCAGAGCCACAAAAGTATGAAACTTGAGGTAGTAAGAAAATTGTTTCTTAGAAGACAGAGGAAAACATGGCAGCATTCAATGTGGCAGAGGTTTTATCTGACAAAGAAAGGAACAGCCTGCTGTTGAAAATGCAGGATGAATAGCAAGTAATGATAAATCTGGGGGTTAACTCCAGCTAGTGTTCCTTGTGATGCCATATGGGGAAAGTTAAAGCTGGAGTCCTTGGGTGGGAAGCCTATCCTGTTGTGCCTAGATTTTGAACTAATACACGGAGCCATTTTTTTGTATGGAAACCTCAGTCCTGCTTGTTCCTTGTCCTGACTACCATGTCTCTCTTTCTGTGAGTCTCTCACTAACTTCTCTGCATATCCCCTTGTTTTCTCCAGCTCTTCCTACTGTACTTCCTTCCAGTCCACCCCGCTGTACTCTCTACCTATCCTGCAAATGCCACCTCGGCTCCACTGCTTTGTGTCCATTGCTGACAGATGCAGGCATATGTAATACTATTTTAAATGCATTTACCTCCAAAGTGTGAGATGTGACTTCTATATCCTTAAGTTGGGGTGAGCTGTCACAAATTCCTGTCAGAAAGAACAGACAGGATCTGATGAATCTCAGCTATTTTGCATTCTGAATACTTATCTGTTACACCAACCTTCTAGCGCTATTTTGTCCAGATGTGTCTGTAAATAAAGGATTTGTCTTGACTATGGCAGTTGCCTTACGTCTGTACATTTTGAGTTACTCCAGCTAGGTCAAACGAGCTGCGTGTAGATGAAAAAAGAGGTACCTGCGCGCAATGGTTTAAAGAGGGCTAAATACTTTTGCACCGCTTTAATGGTATCAGTTTCTGCATGCCTCGGCAGTGTATTGTGCATTAATTCCAGCTGCGGTATGAAACACCTTAAGTGACTTGAGGTGCAGGAAACTAAAACTCCTGGGAGTTTTAGCTGTCCCTACAGCTGTGGAGTGAAGCACCAAGCTCCAGGCAGTTTCACGGCCCTGCAGGCAGACTGGCAGCAGCCTGGGAAGGCAGACTTCAACCAAGAAAAGCAGTGAGCCTGATCTTTTTTTTCCCCCCCCACCCCGTGGAGCCTGCCTGCCTGCCTGAGCTGTGCAGGGGCCCAGTGATTCCCTCTACAGCTGCAGTGCTCCCTGGGTCCATCTGAGCTGGGTGTCTGTGGGTACATGCTGCCTGGGGTGGGGGTCTGCTGCTGCCATGAAGGGAAGCATCAGCCTTCCTGCCTCCCCCACCCTGCTCTGCAGCCCAGGGACTGCTCTGCTCGCTGGCAGCTCACCCTCCCCTCCCCACTAGACAGGCAGGTAAGTCTGGTGTGTGCATGACATGGGGGGTTTAATCAGCCCTAAATTGAAGCAGTGTTTTTTTTAAAACCCACCACTTCAATTTAGGGTCCCCATTTCATCTACACACGCCCATGGAATGATGACAACCATGCTCCAGCTATGCCTACTGCTTTGGTGTGAAGGAGTTATCACAGCACAGGGTATGTCTATGCTGCAGCTTGTGGAGATGCATCTGAGTTAGCAGTAGACTATCTGGCTCAGGTATTAACACAAGAAAATTGTCCAATCAGGCTGCAAAACTCAGGTGAGATCCTGTGTAAATAATCTGACAGTGGGCTGAGCTGATCTCCAGCTATCTGCTACTAGCAGAACCCCAAATGGCATGTTGGCTAGCTTGTGTGTATCAGTGCTGCGCTACATTACAGACATACCTTTACATTGCTGCTTCTCAACTGTCATTAACTCAAGCTTCAACCTTGATTGACAGGCCAGCTAGCTTGTGCTTAATTGCTACTTAATTTACACTTGAATAGGACAGGTCAGGGGCAAAACTCAAACTATACCACAGATGGAGGTGGGAATGAGCCCTTCTTGTTAACATCTATGTCATGATGTGTATGCATAAGGTTGCCCCTACAACCCAAACCCTAGCATTACCTAATTCTTGAGTCCCTTGACTTTGTAAATTGAATTATGTTGCTGTGTGTAATCAGATTTAATTTTGAAGCTTTCACAGTTTAAATAATCACTGAAATTTAACCACAAGTAAAGACCTTCAGCTGTCTCGAAGGCAAAATATCAGCCCCTCACCTCTGTTCTGTGTTTCTCTGCCAGGTGATGCTTCTGCAGTGTTTCCACTAAGGTATACAAGGAAATAATACTATCATTATAAATAATAACAAAGAGTAACAAAACTCAAGTTCTACATCACATTTTTCAGTTCTCAAATTTGTTTTCAGTTGTTGACTGCCTATTGCTTCATCTGTTTGGACTTTCTCCTACATGACACTTAATGTGTCGTCACAATTGAAATAGTTACCTTAAAATGTAACTGTTCTTCTTCTGAGCAGATGGTAGATCTGTGGTTGAGAACAGGTCTGGGGCTGCCTTGGGAACAGTGAACTGAGTGAGTTCTACCTCTTCCAGGCTCTGTAAAACAATTACATTCACTTCAGTCCACATTGGGTACAACTCCAGGTTTGGTCATCTTCATTCTGCCTCTTCTTTATCTATCTAGGGTGTGTTTGCAAACTTATGGTCACTTGAACTGAATGCTACTGCCCCGTGGATAAAAGGCAGGAATAGCAACCTTAGTGGGAGGCTATAGGCAGGTGGTGACTGCATTTACCTTTATTGCTCTGCCTTCATTGGTGTAACATCTGCTTGGGCTAATGTTATCTTTACAGTTTTGAGTCATTTAATATTGTCATTAGATTTTCAGGTTAAAGCTATCTGTCAGTGGAAGGCTGTGAACTCTTTGATGGTTCTAATCACAAGCTAGAAAATAACCTAAGCAATTCCTGCATTAAAAATAAGCAAGGGAACAAATAATCAAGTTAGGAAAAATGGTGTAAGAGAAGGAAGGAAGAGCCAGTCCCTGCAGGACAGGGGGAAAGGCAGAACACAACATCAGCTGAACAAGATCTGTGCATTTCCATTGTCTGAAATGCCACACATCTCCAGCACTCAGCTCTATCTGTTTTCAGTATTGACCATCAATTCTTTAGGTCAGTGGTGCTCAACTTCTGGCCCACAGGTCAAATTCAAGCAATGAAGTTGTGCTTTCTAATCTACAGGGCTCTGCATATAGCTAGAAATTTGGCAGTAGGGAAAGTGGTGGGAGTATTAATTGCTGCTTCTGTAATGCAAAATTTCCAGATCCATGGGCTGATTAACGTGGCTGTGCATGCAACTCAAGCTAGCATGCAGGATTGGGCTGGCATGTTGGATCACACCTTTGGACCAACCCTGTCCACCAACCCCCTACATATCTGGCCTGCAGTATGATGTCATGCCATTTGTCTGTCCTGTAGGGTCAGAAGGCCAGGTACCCCTGCTCCAGTTAGTCCCTCCTCTGACTCCATCTCTGATCTCTACAACATTTCCTCTCAGCTTTACACAACCTTGTGGAAAATCACAGGAGTGTGAAGGTGTCACATATCACGTAGCAGGAGCCTGACCCTGTGTTCAAGATATCTCAATATGTTTTGTATTTGACTTCTGTGAGAGCAGATGTAGTCAGCTGTCTTGTGTGCCATGTACCGTGTATGGCTCCCATTTCTTGATCAACTGAAAAGCAATTAAAATATTCTGTGTACTATCGGAAAGGATGAGTGTCAGATTCTCCTGATTATCTTTGGTTATAACTTCAGGAACAGAGTTACCTAAATCTAAATTGGCAATATGTGCTTGAAGACAGAATTATTTCCTGGCTAGTCTTAGTGCTTGTCCTGGCTCCTGTTAATGAAGTTGCACTCACCGAACTAGCATTAGTATTTTCTCCGCCTGCACTGAGTGGATCAACCTCCGAAAATGAGGAAGACTCCACTCTTATAACGCACATGTTAGTCTCCTTTTCCTGCTGCAGATCATGGTCATCACCTTCCTTATGTTCCGTATCAAAGGTCACCAGCCGCACCAGGAGTTCATTCTGGTTTTGGACGCCTTTTAAAAGTTCCACAGCACTAATGTCAGGTTTTTTCAGGTTCTGAAATGAATTTCTGCACACCAGCTGCAATTGAGGAGAGCACTTCTCAAGAATTGTGATGCAGTCATCCTCCTTTTCTTTGTTTGATCCCCATTAATGAAAAAGTGAATATATCTAGGCTGTTTTACATTTGCATATAGGTACATTGGTTTTATTTCACT
The DNA here is from genome assembly GCA_030014935.1 of Caiman crocodilus. Classification (NCBI taxonomy): domain Eukaryota; kingdom Metazoa; phylum Chordata; order Crocodylia; family Alligatoridae; genus Caiman; species Caiman crocodilus. The sequence continues at coordinate 109,269,211 of JAGPOW010000261.1, read as the reverse complement.
TGAACACTCAGAAAAATCAGAACTTATTAGGACAATCATAGAATAATAGAAAATTAGGGTTGAAAGGGACCTCAGGAGGTCATCTAGTCCAACCCCCTGCTCAAAGCAGTACCATCCCCAATTGTATTTTTCCAGCCAAGGCTTTGTCTAGCCAGGTCTTAAAAACCTTCAAGTATTGGAAGATGGCGATTTCACAGCCTCTCTGGGTAACCTGTTCTAGTGAGAGTTTTTTTCCTAATATCTAACCTAAACCTCCCTTGCTGCAATTGTGACCACTGCTCCTTGTTCTGTCATCTGCCACCACTTAAAACAGTCTAGCTCCATCCTCTTTGGGACCACCTTTCAAGTAGTTAAAGGCTGCAATTAAACCCCCTCCCAGTCTTCTCTTCTGTAGACTAAATAAGCCCAGTTCCTTCAGCCTCTCTTAAGAAATTATGTGCCCCAACCCCTCAACCATTTTTGTTGCTCTCTGTTGAACTCTTTCCAGTTTGTCCACATCCTTTTCTGTACTGAGGGCCCGAAACTGGACACCGGACTCCAGATTTGGTCTCACCAGTGCCAAACAGAGGGGAATAATCACTTCCCTCAATCTCTTAACAATACTCCTCCTAATGCAGCCCAGTACACCATTAACCTTCTTCACAACAAGGGTACGCTGTTGGCTCATCCTTAGCTTCTTGTTCACTGGTACCCAGATCCTTTTCTGGAGAGCTGCTGCTTAGCCAGTCAGTCCTCAGCTTGTACTAGTGCATGGGATTTCTCCATCCTAAGTACAGGACTTTGCACTTGTCCTTATTGAACCTCATGAAATTTCTTTTGTTCCAGTTCTAAAATGTGTTGAGGTCTTTCTAAATCCTAACCCTGCCCTCCAGTGCATCTGCTACCCCTCCCAGCTTGGTGTCACTTGCAAACTTAGTGAGGGTGTACTCCATCCCATCTTTCCAAAACATTTTGTTAACTTATATATTTTTTTTAAACTCCTCTCCTGCAATAAACGTAAAAGAGAGGAAAGAATGCTGTGATGGAATCTTAGCACCACTAAAATCACCGGGGTCAGCTTGTTACCTGCAATATCTATAAAGTTACCAATCTCATGAAATTTTGGGGGCCAGAGGGAGGGTTAGCATCAGACTTTATTGGCCTTGCCTAGGATGAACAGCTCTGTGAGCTGTTTGATCCAAGATAGTGGGATGGCCTGAGAAGTACAGCACCTTTTGGCCAGAAGAAGGGAGTCTGCTCTGGTCCCTCATGACTTGTTATTAGTGGCTTTGGGAGAGTCAGGCAGAAGTCCTGACTCCAAACTGCTGGTGCTTGCCCCTAGGAATGCTATCCCTCTGTTGCTGAGAAGAATTGGTTGGCTACCGGGAAGTTGATGATACTTCTGAACATACAAAGGATCAGTAACTAATACTTTTTTTCCAAGTCTAGATTTCCCACTCTATTGTATTTATAGACTATCTGTGTCAAAACCGATCAGATTGGAATATCAGAAGAATATTGCAATTGGAAACTATTGCCTCCCTAGTACTATCTATGAAAAGAGATACTAGCCTCAGATTTAGAAAAGTACCTAAACATATGCTTATTGGAAACGCATGCTTACATCCAAATTATATACTTATTTAGTTGCTTTGTTGAAACAGGGTTTTGCACCCAGTCCTGCAAAGTGCTTAACCAAATGAGTAATCCTGCTGATTATTGTCTAGCCTGCACTTAAATGCTTTCTTGGATCAGGGTCCTACTGGGGTTATAATGAACATTTTTTAACCAGTCTGCCTATGAGAGTGACTCCTTATTTTCACTTACTTCCCTTGGTCTTACATCTAGCCGTCCTAAAGTAGTTACAGAGGACCGTCTGTGTGACTTTTTCCTTTGTTCATAACCAATACCGGCATCCACAAGACTCTCCTTTGATTCTGTTACTTTTCTTAGCACTGTTTGACTTAATTTAGCTTTCCTGGAGCCCACAGCATTTGGTGTTTGCAGAGGCTCTGTTTTTATGGAAATAACTGCTAAATGCTCTGCTACAATTTCTGGATCTATTTCTATTGGTCTGTTCTTGATACAAGGGGTTATTTCAATTGGTAGATCTTTTACTTCTGGTGGCATTTCTTTTGTTTGTTCATTTGTTTTCCGCACTGGAGAGTCTTCTGTCTTATGTTTTGCTATAATACTGGAGACTTGTGAAAGAGCTCTATCAACAAATCTGTGAAGATTCATAGCACTGGGGCTTTCTGTAGGCTCATCCTCATTGATAGTACAGTTTAGATTGCAAGTGGAGATTTCACTCAGTATCATGCTGGGTACTCGTTTTGGGAAAACTTTTCTGGTGCTTGTTACATCATTGCAAATGTCTTGCTGAGATCCTGATTCTTGCAAGACATTACTATAAGCAGAATGGACCACTTGATTAACTGTTTCTTCGTACTCTTCACTTGAATACTGTTCTTCATCTGTAATTCCTACAACAGCCATTTCATCTTGGGGCATTATTTTTTCTATGGTCTGTTTAAGTGGGTCAGCAATTTTACTTGCATCCCTTTCTGCCAATCTTCTATGCTTGGGGCCCATGCTACAAACTGAGTTTAAGATTGTAGACACAAATCTGTTTACTAGATCTTCCATTAATGTCTTAAGTGACAGATCACTGGCCCGACATGAGGGCTCCCCATGCTCTTCACACACGGGCCTCCATGTCACTTCCCCTTTGGGACATGGCTTTGTGTCCTGTGCAGAGCAGGGCTTTCTTGAGAGTGGCCTGCCAATGGGTGGCAGAGGCCTTTTGGAAGCAAAGGCTTTTTCTTTATTTTTTATTTCCTTTGATGTCCTAGAAGATCTCAGTCTGGAAGCTGCAGTGTAGTAAGGAGACTTTTGGGTCCCCTCTGATTTGGTGCAAGTGTTCTGTTCAGAGAACTGAAGGACTGTGGGGAGGAGATTGGATAGAATACCCTCTTCAATTTTTGACTCCTTTTCTGAGTAAAACACTATTCCAGGAATGTTAATAGATGGCAAGTCTTTGCTTAGGCAAATTTCTTTCAATTTTCTGTCAGGTATTTTCATTCTTTCAGACCATGCAGTGCAATGACCAAGACCTTTATTACTTGCAAACACTCGCCTAGACTCTTCTATTTGTAGATTTCCAAACTTCAGCTCTGAAGTGAATTCATCCACCTGTTGACTACATCGATCTAATATGGTCCTAATGATCTCATTTGTTATGTTTGTTTCGCTCTGATTAATTTCCCTTTCTAGATTCTGTTGGATGATTTCAAGAACATCATAAACGGCAATACTAGCATACATGCTTAATTCTGAATGGAGTCTTTGAATTTTAAAAACTGCATCGTGTATGCTTTCCTTTGTAATCCAACTACTAACTCTTGATAAATCCGAAGTACTTGGGTATGGTTCTAACCCGGATGGCATTCTTTTACTTGCTCCCGGCATTTCTATTTTAGTTGTTCCCTGGGGAGAGAGTGGCATCTGTTGTGTACTAGAGATATTTTCAACAGGAAATTTCACTATTTCAGAAAATTTGCAGTTAAAGTCATGTTTAAACTGAAAGGCCACAAATGATTCTAGCATGATTAGAACGTTTTCAACAGTCTCTTTGGCTATTTTATCAATAGAAGCCCAAGAAAATGTTGGGTCATAAACGAGTAATTCTGATTGTGCACACTTATTTCTTTCTGATTTGAAAACTCTGTTCATTTCCCTAGCAGAGTCCCACTCTTTTCTTCTTGGGAGAGGTTCTTCTTGGTCTGTGGCAGTTGCTATGCTGGACTCCAAACACTTGAGAAAGTTCTCAAAAACAGTTTCTACAATCTCTTTAGCAACTGATTCCACTTCTTTCTGAGAATTTTTATGAAAAGTCTTAAGATAATCGGTTCTTTTAAAATAGCTACAGAACAATTTTTCACTCATCTCAATAGGGGCCTTCTTTAAAATGCTGACAGAATGATCCAGGTCTCTTACTCTCATAAAAATATCCTTTACAACTTTCTTGGCCACCTGTAGCAGCATCAAGCTATCGTTGTCATGAGCTTCTGTTATTGACTGCTGTGCAAACAACTTCTTAAAAATGCCGCTTTTGGGATGATCTTGTTTGCAGTCTGAATCAATATTGTCCAAAATCCATTTTTTTGGCTTGGCATCTTTTATTGCAGACTTTTGTTTACAGTAAGTTTGGTTAAAATGATACTTGTCTGAATTAAACTTCCTTTTGGGAAACCCAGACATAACTTCTGTGTGCAGTCTTTTATGATACCGAGGTGTCATTCCTTTTCTCCCCTTATAAATGTCATTTTCCAGAGAGATCGGTGTGCTCTTTGTCAAAGACATAGACAATGGTTTTTGGAACTGCTGTGGCTTCCCTCTTACGACTGTGTAGAGATCACTTGGTGAGCTAGTGGATTTTATGTTCTCATCTGTAAAGAAGACATTTCTGGTGCTGGAAGAAGGAAGATTTCCAAATATACTGCAGATCTCTCCGTTATGTATGCGACAACTGCTAGAGTTGCATAACAATGGTCTTGACTCTTCAGATATTGCATATACTTTATCTTTACTTCTCTCGTTGTACTCTGTTACAGTTGAGTATAGGACACAGTTTACTTTAGCTACAACCCAGGTCAATATTTTTTCTAACTTATTCTTAATTTCTTTATTTAAATTGTTCTGCAATGGAAGCAAAAATAACAGATAAATTAGCATATTTATTTACTCCAGTTTTTCTTTTTCTTTTTTTCTCATGCTAAAAACTACTTATCGTATCTAATTAAAACATGTAGCATATATAGTAATCAACCCTGAAGAGATGTGATAGCAGGATGGGCTACTTCTGATGGAACTGTCTAGAATGTGTGAAAAGGAAAAATGTTGCTGTTATGGGAGATGGGAAACCATATGCTAGAAATCCAGAGCAGTCAGTAGTGAATGTTTATTGGCTGGTCTAAAAGAACAGAAGAACACAGATGGTTAAAAACAGGTAGAGTGATCAGAAAATGTTTACTATCATTGAAAAAGTCTAAAGATAAATTTATCTTTTTTTTTCTTATTAAGAACATTTGTTTAAGCAGGGTGTTATTCAGGCAAAGGTGAGATGATTTTGCAAGTGCAGAAGAAATGAATTTAGTAACTGTGCATTAAGTGTTACTTAATTTTGCATAGTGTGCAAATGTGCATTAAGTGTTACTTAATTTTGCATAGTGTGCAAATGTGCTACTATGCATTAGGGCAGCCTAACTTGTATTAATTTAGTACCTCACATTTTTACTAGGTATGTCCACAGGTAGACATGTTCAGTAAAAAGAATACTTGTAGAGCACCACTAGCGGTAACATAGAGATTAGAAAGCTTAAGTATTTTGTAAAATTGCACAGATAGAAAATTTTCTTACAAATCAATCTGTTCATGAAAAGGAAAAAAGATTAACAGTAGACTTCTAATTGTGAATTATTAGTTCAGTTCTACTCAGCAATTTGCTTCTTTACTTTTTAGATTACAATGCAAGTCCCTCAGGATTCATGATTTTTCAGCACCTTTGTGACTCTTTGATTTCACCTTAATTTGTCCCATTCCATCTTTTAAATGGTGCATGCTGAATTTGCCCATTTGAAGGCCAAGAATTTTTAATTGTGGTTGTGGTATAAGGTGTATTCTATAAATCACCAGGTGGTTGCTCCAGATTCCAGAACAAAGGTGGAGGTTACTGCCTCCTCTGAACTGGACTATTTTCTATAGTTGCAAAGTGTGGTTCAGGCATGGAGAGATCAGCAGATTGCTTCAGCAAAGAATCTTCCTGACTTTCAAAGCAGTCTGTTGCTTTTAATTTTATATTTGAGATTTGATGCACAGTGACCTCATACCTGCAGCAATGCTCTTTCTTGATAGTATCTCAGACAGCCAGTCTCATCCAAGCTCTGTGGGGAGACCGCTGAAGACAGTAAAGATTCTATAAAACAACTGGCCTTATGTGAAGTTTGACTGGAGGGGTCAGCTCCTGGGATAAAGATTAAGAAAAGAACAGTTGCCTACTGTGTTTCTGTGAGCTGATAATGCACCTGGAGATCCAGCTCTAAGATCTGGACTTGAACGGACTTGAGGAAGGATATTTCATATCTGACGGCTTATTTATATCCTTTCCAACTATACCATTGATCCAATAAAATATCACCCACAAAAATCATTGCCTCTTAAAATAACCAATTTAACTGGTGTAACTTAATATAGACAAGGCCTATCTTCTGGCATCAGTATTTGAGCCAAGGAAGATAAAGCCTTATTAACAGCATAATGTCCTACAGTATGGGCAGTAAAAGGGCCTTCTCTCTCTTTTTTTTTTTAAACTTAGAAGTCTAGGCTCAATAATAACTTAAAATGCCAATTTGAACACATTTTTAATTGTGATGTTAAAAATTCCCAGTAGCCCCACTTGTGAAAATAGCCAAAAAGTAAGATTACCATCTAATTCTGGAACATCTCCATCTCCCAAAGGCCTTGTGTGCCTCAAAAGAAATGCCAGACTAAAGATTTCTAGAAAGTCTGATGCATAAGTGTCTAACATGAAATTTAACAAAGGGTTGATTTGGTTAAATTAGGTATCATGGGCAAAAGTCCACCTCAGCCTAACAGCCTGTTTGGCACACTAGTTTTTGTACCCAGCAGCACATGAGGGAGTGATGGATATTGCATCTAGTTGTCGTCTTCAGTTTTTTAGGTTAAATAACCAGGTTCCCATTTAAAACTGGGACAACTACAGGCAGTCTTCGGCATGAGTCCAAAGCAGAGATTAAAATATCCCTTCACAGTTGTAGCAAGGCATCTGAGCCTTTCTTCTACCATGTACTAAAATGTGTGCAGGCATGGATATTGCAGTCAGGATTCTAACGACTTGAACACATTTAATCTTTAACTATAGTTGACAATAGTAACTTTCCACAATGCAGAGCCACTTACCAGAGGAAGAAAAGGGGAATTTGCTGGTGTTGGTACTTGCTTCTTCACAGCACTTTGTGGCGGTACAGTCACAAAAATTGCACATGTTGCTGTTCTCATATCTACTACTTTTGCTAAGTTCACAGTCAAAACTCTTGCCATCATAGTTGCTGGTGTTTTGTACAGGACACTTGCCAGATGCACAGTAAACAGGATTGCTGTTGTTGATGGTGGCTTCTTGTGAGGAAGAATGGTCCAAGGAACAGAATGAAACGGTGTCCTTGCTTTCCTCATCTAGTTTTAATGAAGACAGAATCATAGAGAAGTAGGGTTGAAAGGGACGTCCAGGATAGGGACAGATTCAAAAAGCTTGAGCCTGAATTGCTTCAATCTTTGCAGGTTAGTCTAACCTGGCTAGGCTGACCCAGTTTGTGACCAGACAGACATCCCCTCTAGACTGAAGAAATGCAGGTACATGCCTGCAGTGGCTCAGGCTAGAAGCCGAGAGGGTGCTAGAGCAGCCCTCCCTTCCATTCCGCAGTGCTGAGCTGAGGGGGGGGGGGGTTGTGGCCAGGCCCCAGCAGGATACTCTAATTAGGGAGGGGTTACCCCCCAGCTCCTGAGCAGCCCAGCAGGGAGTTGATAACACAATACTGATCACCCCTAACTCAGTGTTTATCAGTCCATTAAGAAAACAACAGCCTCTCTCCATTAGTTCAAGGTCTTCATAAACAACTTTTCCAAGGAAAGAATGGAGGGACATTACCAACTACCTGTTGAGTAGCTCCAAAAAGCCTTAAGATGACACAGTTCTATCTGCCTTTATCCTGTCTGCTACAGTACAGTCCATAGCCAGCATGTGGTATGCTAGCGAATGCTGAGAGTTGTCTGTGTAAGGCAGAGGGGAGGAAGGGATCCCTGCTTGAGCAGAGAGTGATGAAGGTGGTGAGGGGAAAAGGAGCAGGAGGAAGCCAGGCAGACTCTGCTGTACGTGCAGTCTCTGCCAGAGCGGCAGCATGACAGCAGAAGGAAAGGGTCGGCCCTGCCCAGCCCAGAGAGCATGCCAGGGTACTAGGGGACACTGATTTAACTTCAACCAGGAAGAGGTCTGGGAAAGACATTGTATAAACTGGTTTGACCCAAATCTGTTAAATCGGATACTACATTCATCCTGGTTTTTCTCAAACTGGTTAATGTGCACTGAACTTCTTTTCTGTTACAGGTTTAAACCAGTTTCTGATCACTTAAATTGGTTTATGTGTAATGTCTGTCCCTAGCCCCAAAGGTCATCTAGTCCAAACCCCTGCCTGAAGCAAGATAATCCCTATCCAAGCCATTCTATACAAACCATAGTCTAAACTCTCTGGGTGCCTGTATACAGGCTGGGAAGCTGCTCTGATGTGCTGTAATTACAGCACATCAGAGCAAACTCAGTTAAATGAATCTGCTGGATTGTGCTAATTAATGTGCTTCAGCCAGACTCTGTGTCTTGCATATCAGTGTCCCCACGCTTCAGTATGGCGGCAGGGGCACTTTAACTAAAGCTCATTTGACAAGCTTTAGTTAAAGTGCCCCACTACCGTTTTGGAGTGCTGATGCATGAGATGCTGCACCACTTCAGAGTGGCTCAAAGTGGAAAAACTGCCAAAATTGCTTCTCCCCCACACTTTTTTGTTCTTGAAAAATGAGAAATCGCTTTTGGTGAAATATAGGGAGAAAAACCACCTTCTAATAAAGCAAATCCTGGAAGGATTTCAGCCTTAAAGGTAGTATTTAATCAGGTTTATAATAAAGACTTGTCCAACTTAACTTTATACTTCCAGCTACTGATAATGGCTAAAGACATAGAGATATTAAATCGCATACTGTAGTAGAAATGGTCCAGTACTTACCCAGTGCATATTCCTCACTTTGATTTCTGTTCAAGTTGTTCCTATCAATAGTGCCTGTGTAATTCTGCAAAAACATGCATAAAAGGAAAAAAAATGAATGACATTTTAGCGATGTGACTAAACTGCAAACTTCACAAGCTTTGGGATATTCAAATGTACCTAAGTCTTCTAAAAGTCCTCACTCACTGGAGGTCATTTGAGTTGAGATATTTGAACGTGCACACGGGAATTTAAGCTTAACTTTTTTTTGTTGAATCTGACAATGGCAACTAATTCTTAGTTTTACTTTATGTCGAAATAGATTCAATACTGACCAGCATGACAGAACTGTTACTACACCTGTGGCTGGAATCACTTTATTTATAGCTCCATTTGAGCACAACAAAAGTTAATAGCCTAGAAAACTTGGCTTTGAGAATTAAGCCAATTAAGTCTACCAAAATTCAAGCTTGAGAGCTGTTCTTTGCCAGGTATCAGAAACTCAGTACTCAGGGGTGGGAATGCTTGGAACATTATCGCTGAACAACACACCTGTTTAGCCACAAAACCTGCTTAAACACCTCAATATGATGACTCTTTCAATTTCCTCTTTTAATACCTGATAAGATCCTCTGTTCTTCCCCCTGACCTGGTTGTAATTAGGTTCAGGTGTTACTGAAGAGATTGAAGTTTTTGTATGAACTGTTTCATTAAGAAATGAAGGTTGACAAGAGGAACTGACTGTACTGTCTCCTGGAAAAAAAATCAATAAATAACTTCAAATCCTTCCTTGCGCTGCTTAGGATGTATCAGCAGACAGAATGCAAATAAAGGTGGGGGAATGCATTACACAGGAAAGAAGTAACACACAAGTGATGTTTATCTTAATAAGGGAGCAACACTGGTCTATTCCCTACTATACCTCTCTGCAATTTCTGTTAACTCTGGCATTCTCTGTGTCCCTTTCTCCTCCTTTAGTTTCAGTTACCGCTAAAATAAAATGAGCTGTTTACCCATATCCTGACAGACAGACAGACATATTGTGATAACCTGGCACTCTGGATGGACACATGTCCACTATAATTGGACTGAATCACTGAATCCTCTGTGGTCTTATAGAATTTGGGTCCAGGCATCTTGAGCACTCTCACAGGTGCGGAGCTGCTATCTGACACACTTCTCAACCAGTGGAACCCCATGCAGTTCAATTTCCAAGCCTTGGATCCAGTACCACACCCAGCCTGAACCCCCAGCTGATTAGTCGCCAAAAGGCCATCTGGTGGCAAGAGGTCTGGTTTCTTAGGGTGCAGACGGAAGTTATATTGTCATGCAATCAGCTCCCTGAAATTGGTCTACAATCATGCCATGATGCACATTCATGACTGCAGAGCACTTTTAAAATGGCTGATCATGTGACAAATTAACCTCATTAAATGAAAAATCAAATGAAGGTGCTCCATTTTGGATCTCCTTAGGGAACTTGTCATGTGATGGGGGACTGTGCTGCATCAGCCCAGCCCCACCCCTGGGGCTGTCAGCAGGAAGGGAGGAGTGAGGGGCAAGGGGGAGTGAGATGCCAACTGGAGTTGGCATGTCTTGAGGTGTGGGGATGGGCAACAATCCACTTGTCCCTCCTCCAGCTCAGGCTAGGCAAACCCCAGCTGGCAGCTTGTTCCCTCTCTCTCCTCCCTTCTTGATGACAGCCACAGTACCGAGGGAGGTGGGTGGGTGGGAGCAGCTTGGCTGCAGGCAGGCTCACTGGGCTCCTGCAGGCAGACTTAATCACTGCCCCCCCATCCCCACCCTCACCCAATATGTGACTGTATTTTGGGTTGGGGAGGGGTGCTCTAACCCATGGTGCTCTATGTAAAGTAACATGAGTTGGAGTAGGGGCCTGCATGTCTGTCAGCGCCCTTAGTTACCCACTTCAAGGATACCTTGACAGTATGGCAAGAAGCACTGTCTTGGCAAAGGAATTTCTTATCCATGAATGTTTTACTCTTACAAAGCACTAGAAAGTTGTAGATGTATGACAAAGCTTTGTGGATGCCTTTCAATGCTTCGTCCAATGAATATTGAACCTCTGCTCCATTATGGATGCGCTGATCCACATGGAAGGTTACAATTACAAATGATGGCAATAAACAAAACCTATGATAATTTGGCATAGATATAGTCCTAAATGGCCAGGTCTTATGGGTGACAGTTTGGCACATGCATCTCTCTTGTGCACAGGGAAAGAACTGTCTAGAAGGAAGTGGCTCCTTTTCAGCACAATTCCCTCATACCATGTTTAGAAGATATAAAAAGAGCAGTAGTCTTGATTGCTTTTTATCCCTTACTACCAATTCGGGAATCCCTCTACAAGAAGCTTAAGAAAAGGGTAACACTTTGGAAGTGCTGGTAATCGTATATTACTACAGTGACATTAAACACTATGCTTTAACTGAGAACATGGTGCTTACCCACTTCACATTCTTTGCTTGGCTTTCTGTACACATCTTTTTCATCAATAGCATCTAAGTCTTTCTGCCACATAAAACGTGCAAAAGAAACAATATTGTGTTAGTGATGCCCCTGCCCAACCTTGGATCAGTCGCATGGAAATGGGATTCATGCGTTGGTCATGTAAAATGGCATCTGGCTTCCTTGTTTCCTTTGGGGAAAAAAAGCCGCAGAGGCTGGAATTTCAAATCTGTCCAACTCTCACAGGAGCACTTGCCCAGCGAAGGTTAGCAGAGCATCTACTCCTACCCAAACTCAGGGGTTTAGATGAGGGTTGCTTACCAAAAGCTTGAGAATCAAAGTTCAAGTTGTCATGTCATAGGCATTAGAGACTCTGAACTCTGGGATGGGAGATCTCAGAGCATTATCTGTGACACATCTTTTAGACATGAAGTATGTCCAGAGCCCTAACATGATGACATCTTTTTTCTGCTGGAGACTGTATTGGTGATGACTTCATACCTGTAAAGATCCTCTGCTCCTCCTCTGTATTGTGTCATAATCATGTTCAGATGTTACTGAAGAGAGTGAAGTTTTTGTAGTTATTAGTTTGTTGAGAAGTGAAAGTTGCCTAGAGGGACTGTTTTCACTATCACCTGAGAAAAAGAAAATGAGTAAGTTAATTTCAAATGCCTCCTCATCCAGCTTGGGAAGGGTGAGGAAATTAAGAAGGGTTTTTGCATCTGGCTTTGGTTACACTGCCTTAAAAATGGTGCTTTTTTAAAAGTGACTTTGGTCCATCTCTCACCATGTGCTCCACACTGGGAAAAAGGTTCAGATCCTAGCCTCCCCAGCTATCGGATAATGTATGTATTCTTCTATACTTTACATATACCTTGATTTACAGTCTCTTGGGATTCAGATAATGGCGTATACAGATCTTCATGATTTTCTTTCTGTTGATAATCATTCTCCTGCAATGTTAATGCCATGTTGTTTTCTAGCACTTCTTGTTCCTACAATATTTTAGAAAAAGTTTGAGTTTAGTACAGGAATTGAATGGCATAAAAGAGTGAAAGAGCTGTCTCAAGTGCAGGAATATTTTCATAAATGTTTCTGTTCAAGTCCTTCACAGAAATCTATTGATGTTCTGAGTCTGAAAAGACCATTCCTTTTTATAAGTAAGAAAATGCTGTGAAAAAGCAGCTGACCTGATACTGATCTGGAGACCTTTCTATTGCTCCAGAGGGAAAAAAGGGGCAATGACTTTGTTCCTAAATAGTGTCTTGTGAGAAGGAAACCCAACAGAGAGTAAAAGTAGAGTACAAAGTTTGAACTTGTTTCTTGTCAGATCCTCTTTATCTTTGCCATACTCCCAGAGGAGAGTTAACAGCTTCTTTCCCAGCAACCTTGAAAATTGCAGCAATGGAACATGGTCAGACCTATTGTCTAGATAGTACCATTGCCAGGAAGCCTTAGAATTAGGTATTCAGCAGCTAACAAAGAAGTCTGAGCACACACTAAATAGAAAAAGATTCCTTCATAGGGTTGTTCCTGAAAGCTACGAATGGGCTGGAAGATTTTCAAAATATTTTCAGAACAATACCTAGCTTGGCACCCTGTTCACATCAAGATTATCTCCTCTGACATCACTAGAAGATGCTACCAGAATTACACTTTGATATCTCAGAGTTTGATTCAATCCTATCTGATCTGTCAGCACAAAATCCACAAACTGCAGATCTATTGAGCCAAGTACCTTTCTGGAGAACATATTATCAACCTTCAGCCAAACAGTAATAAATGAAAGGGGCTTGCAGGCTTCCTTTCTACTGGGAGAGGAATTGGCAGTGAGAAATGTGAGTATACAGTGTACAGTGGTACAGGCTGGGGATCGACTGGCTAAGCAGCAGCTTTGCAGAAAAGAACCTGGGGGTTACAGTGGATAATAAACTGAACAAGAGTGTGCCCTTGTAGCTAAGAGGACTAACAGCATACTGGGCTGCATTAGTAGAAGCTTTGCTAGCAGATGAGGAGAAGTGATTATTCCCCTCTACTCAGCACTGGTGAGGCCACATCTGGAGTCCCATGTCCAGTTTTGGGGCCCCCACTACAGAAAGGATGTGGACAAATTGGAGACAGTCCAGCAGTGGGCAACAAAAATGGTTAGGAGACTGGGGGACATGACTTGTGAGGAGAGGCTGAGGGAACTGGGCTTATTTAGTCTGGATAAGAGAAGATGGGGAGGGGATTTAATAGCAGCCTTCAGCTACCTGAAGAGGGGCTCCAAAGAGGATGGAGATAAACTGTTCTCTGTGGACAGTGCTGCCAGATGATAGAGCAAGAAGCAATGGTTTCAAGTTGCAGCAGGTGAAGTTTGTTAGGTAGGAAAAACTTTCTCACTAGGAGGGTAGTAAAGCACTGAAACAGGTTGACTACAGAGTTTGAGGAATCTCCATTCTTGGAGGTTTTTAAGACCCAGATAGACAAAGTCTTGGCAGGGATGTTGTAGTTGAGGATAGTCCTACTTTAAGCAAAATGTTGAACTAGATGACCTCCTGAGGTCCCTTCCACTAATTTTCTACGATTCTTTGATTCTATATTATTAATGTAACTTGCTTATTTACCCAATATAAATGAATTGTCAACTAAAAATGGTAACAAACAGCATGTAAGCAAGCCCCATTTCAGAAACTGCTGGTTAGTAATGCCTCAAGATATGATCCATTAGAGAGACTAGGACAGAAAGCAAGCTCTTGCTCCTTGTAATAATTCCCCCTAAAAATGATGCATCATAAAACTAAAACTAATACAGTATTTCTTCAAGGACTGAAAATGCAAGACAGTATGTAACAATACCACCTTGTGACTCCTGTTTAATAGATTTCAGTACATGGAACACAGTTACCCACATCCAACAACCCATTAGATCTGTCTGTGCAATGACGTTCTACCTGATAAGATGCTCTTTTCCTGTGTGTGATATCATTAGCAATTTCAGAGCTCTGTTGAGAGACCACTGAAGAGGGTAAAGGTCCATCACCTGGTGGTTGACTAGATAGATTAACCCCTGAGGAAAAAATTATATTTATATATAATATGTAGTATTAAATATATATGTAATATAGAAGTGCAAGGTTATTTTTAAACATTGTGGGGCTAAAAAGAGTTTGCTTCCATGAGTTTAGGACAAATACATTACTTAAGTCACAAATGGAGGAACCAGTATTATTACTCTGTGTGTGTGTGTGTGTGTGTGTGTGTGTGTGTGTGTGTGTGTGTGTGTGTGTGTGTGTGTGTGAGAGAGAGAACCAAAGTCATAAACCATAAGATCTATTGGTACATGCAGTTTAAACATGGAACAATTGTGGGTTTTACAAAAGACTCATAAATCAAGTGGCAATAAAATGTTTACCCTATACTACAACAATTAACATTTTGTTGTTTATTTTTTGCTTCTATGAACTTCTTTGAGTTGTGCTTTGCTTTTTGAAATATTAGCTTTGACAGAAATTAAATCTGTAACATCAAATGACTTCAGTCAAACCACTCCTGATACCGGTGGAAACTCTTATTTGGATTTAAGAGTAATTTATTTTAGTTTTGTTTAAACTGTAAAACTTTCTCAGATGCACAAGGACTAACTCCTGGAGTCAATACTGAACTAATGGAGAAAATATGTTATTTGCTAACTGAAAGCTGTCTCTAAGTTCCTGCATTTAATAAGCCATTGCCTTCTCAACCTAAGGGTTGGGCCCAGAGGCATTTCCATTTTTCAACAGGCCCCAGTATCACCTCTGAGAGTTGGAGACACCCAAAAGATGATTGTGCATTCCTTTCCAGCTGAGTACCTCTGGGATTAGATGGGGAAGGTTGTCAGTGGTGCTTATCTTCATCATCATCATCATCATCAATGCACAGGGGCAACCTGAATGACACATTTGGTCTCATTCATTCATTTTAGTGCCCCTGTCATGACCCCTTTTATTTATCTTGTTTCAAATTAAATAGCCTTAATCATTTAACTTCTACAAAATGAGGCCTTTGGCTCCTCCTTCTATCCTTTTGAATCTCAAATGTGAGAGCATCACTCATATTCCTCTTTACTACTTTTGTGGAAATCTCCAGCTGAATGCCAATTCTTTAACCCTCTGTATGTTCTGTGCACAGCTTACGAAGTCCGTATCACCATTTTGTGTCTTTCAGAAGTTAAGTGGAAAAAGCAAACTATGCCATGCAGTGTAAAGAATGAGGAGCTGTTTTATCATATTGGCAAAGCAGACTTTAACACACAACCTCTGAGGAAAATGGCCCAATGTGAGATCACCTCTGGGTTTTGGATTATCTATATCTCCCAGTTTGTTACACATGCCTGGAACTTTTTAGAATTTACACCAGGAAACATAAGGCCAATTTGGTTGGGTACAATTACAAGTGCCAGTGCAGATGTCAGGATTGGGGTTCCAATGTTAAATTTGTTCCAGTTACAGCCCTGGTATAGATGGCAGCTGCCCTAGAGGGCCACCCAGAAGCTGCAGGGGTAGCTTGTCTTCTGATGGATGTGGGTCACCAGGAGCAATTTACTTCTGTACTTCAGAGTCTGTGCTAGCTTCCAAGAGCTTTCTGGAAGCAACCAAAGGTGCCAGTTTTGAGCTGTAAAGCCCTAAAACAGCCTCAGCCTTAGATACCCAAGGGATTGCCTCCTCCTTTCTATTCCATCACAGTCCCTAAGGTCAGTCCAAAATAACCTCCTGCAGGTACTACCTGTCGCTACAAAACAGACCTGGTGTACATGTTGGAGGTTCTTTTTAGAAGTTGCTCCTCAACTCTGGAACTGCCTCCCCTTGAGGCTTGTCCGAGCCCAAGCCTGGACATCTTCTGGAAGTGATGCAAGATCTCCTTGTTTGGGTAGGCATTTAGCAAGTTAGGTTAAGGTCTGAGACACTGTCTGAGGACTTGCTAGTTTCATGCTATTTTAATATTTTAATGTTTTTATCATTTATCTTGCTTTTTATTGTAAGACACTGTGAACCTTGGGGGAAGATAGTATATTGAATGAATGAATGGCTCCCTTCCATAGTGGAGGGCCACTTACCAGAGGAGGAAACAGAGAGTTTGCTTGTGTTCATACTGTTTGCTGCTTCACAGCACTCCCTGGAGGCACAGGTGGAACAATTGCCAATGTTTCTGCTGTTTTTGCATCCACTGTTTTTGCATCCGCTGTTTTCTGTGGGATTTAGGTTGATGGCATTGCCGCTGCTGCTGCTGGTGTATTCGGGGCCTGAGGTACAGAGGCAAAGGTTATTGCTTTGCTCATCTGTTTTTTACTTAAGGGAAATTGAGGAAATTTGTTATTTCATTGATCTGTTCTATCTTTAAACATCCCTAAAGGAATGTATTGGTTTTACTATCAGGCCAGAAGGAAAAGCTAAGAACTTTTCTATGGTTTTATTTGTGTAATTGGGGTAGTGATACAGGTTAAATTAACCAGTCTATACAGTACTGGAACCTATATATACAGTAAGGAAAAATAGACCTTTGTGTTCCCCCAAAAAAAGATATGAAGTATGGGCTGCTTCTCTTGCAACTTTAGCACTCTTTTCACTTGATCTGTGCTGCAGAGCCTCCTTGGCATTTAAAAACAGGAATTCAATTAATAACAAAGCAGTTCTGTTCACTGGGAACTTAGGGCCATATTACACATTGCACTTTGAGTTGCTGCAATGCTGACCAGTGTTAGTGCTAGCTTGAGTTTGGAGCAGTCGCACCTTAAGGCGAAAAATGTTCCCCACCTGCCTAGCTGTGACTTATCACTAGAGGGCTGGTGAGCAGAGGCGGGACTAGGAGTTACAGCTGTGAATGGCCACTACAGGGCTGGTGAACCAGGACAGGATTGTGTGGGGGTGGGAACATGAATCTGGGAGGCAGAGAGTTAATGGTCTAGGACTGGGTACTGAAATGGGAGATGGAAAGGAAGTGGGGGTGGAATGGTAAAAAGAAGGAAGTCGGCCACTACAGGATAAAATAAAAAGGAGCAAAAATAAATAAGTAAAATAAAGAGGAAGTAAATTAAAGAAGGTCTCATGTTTTAATAAACTGGTATTTAGGATTGGGGCATGAAGGGTTTTGGCCATGCTTTCCAGGATGGCTGGAAGCAGGGAGCAGTGAGGGAAGGCACTTTTGGCAGATCTACTCTCCCTGTCCTGGGAAGGAAGCCTCAGCTCATGGGGACCTGATCCAGCCTTAATGTCCACTTCCCTGCCCTTATTGTTCTTCATGCTTGGACCTATCCATGTTCTGTGACTTGGCTAACCGGTATGTACTTTGCAGGCTGTTTGCTGTTGCACCCCTGGGTGTAGTCACACTCCCAGAGGTGGGGGGGAGTTGGCTTGGTGCCAGAACCCTTCTCCCCAGATAATAGTGTTCATGAGGTAGAGAGTTTGTCCACTCAGAACAGGAAGGTAGGGGAGGGAACACTGCATCCTGGGATGCTGGAGGACTACAACTTGGGCAGCTCATCCATGGGAAATGGCCGCACATTAATGGAACATGAGCTAAGTAACATGGATCAGAGAGAAACCTGCCCTAGAATGGCATAACTTTAAGCCACCTAAAGTGTGTGTAAAACTAGTTTCAGTGTTAATGTGTGGACAGTCTGGAAGTTAAGAGGTCTAGGAACTGCTTAAAATTAATATACAACAAGGCCATTAGTGACAGACAGCAGCCAAGACTTCTCTGAAGCACAGTACATATGTCTGGGTGTGCTTCACCCACTGAAGAAAGCCAGCCCACGGTCTAGACCAGGGGTTCTCAAAGTTTTTATGTCACAGCCTGTCAAACCCCAGCCCAGCAGTCACAGCTGACTGTGGCTGGAATTTCCAGCCAGCAGACAGGTAAGGATACCCACACCCCAGGGCAGGGCCAGACCTTGCACTGCTGTGGGCCCTGCACAGGAGCTGTGGCCTCCCCACCTGGCTTTGGGGTGCCACAGTTTGCTGATCCGTGGCCACTTCCAGTCTGGCAGCTGACCTGCCGCAGTCCAGTAGCTGATCCGCCATGGACTGGCACCAGGCTGAGACCCAGGGATTGAGAACCTCTGGTCTAGAAGGTTCAGTGCTCCAATGCCACTGAAATCCTCAGCACTCATATGGCGAGTAACCTGGTGTTGGACTCTCTGCACAGGAGTCAATTGTAGTGTTTTGATCCTAAATGAGAACCCGTCCTTGTTCTATACTTGCCATCAACTACCTGTTCTACAATTATCTTCATATTACAATGAGATCCACCTTTTAAAGCAAGTTTTCATGGGGCTAAAAAAGTATTGAGAAACTGTTGTGAACGGGAACTTCCATGCAGTTATGTGCAGTTACATTTCCACAGTGCCTGAGGGGGTCTCAGAACTGATGGTGGAAGTTGGGCACACAGAAGGAGAACCATCATACATGGGTGATAACACACTGACCAACCTGCAAACTTTACCACAAGGTCCTAACAAAACTGTTACAGAGGAAAGTTTGGGCCTTAGAACTAGAGCTACAATTCACTGGTGCCTTCCACCTGAAGTGCTGAGCTGCTTTTGCTGGAAAATTTTGCCCAGTCATGACGTTTAGCATTTGCACCCTGCTAATGCTTTTTCAACTTTACAGCTCAAAGTATTTTGGAAAGTTGGATAGGAGTCGATAGGAAGTTCTGTTTTTTATATACATAACAACAGGGTGGGATATGTAAATAAGAAATATATTCCACTGGTCTAATTGATGAGCTGTTGATAAATCACTTTAAAGACATGGCTTCTGTTTCCAGTTCTGCCATTCAATTCTAAATGACTTAAGTTACAAATCTGTTCTTGCCTCCTGTTTTCACCGTTAAATTGGAAACGTTGATAAATAGCAAAAATATAATTTAATTTGCTTTGTCCTTGAAAACAGCCCGGCTATTTTTGGTGTAAGGTTTAAAACTTTAGTGTCTAGCATAAACAAGAATTTCAAACCAAAAGTTTGGAGAAGCTATGAGCTACTGCAAAATAAGGGTATAATAGAAAGATCCATGCAGCCTTCACTCCTGTTGTTACAGTAACCCCATGTACAAAGCCACAGTAATATCCAGCTCAGGGCTATAGCTGGAATAGCTCAATGCTTACCTGTCTCACATTTCTCACTTAGACTGTTGTCCAAATGCATCTCACTACAATCTGAGTCTTTCTGCAAAATTAAATATGTAAAAGAAACCTTAATCATCATGTTTATGGAATAGTCATCAATGTCCAAATGTCTAATTGGGAGCAGCTATTCATTCAATTCAATTTGATTTATTAAGGATTCTGGCTGAAAGTCACGCTCCCAAAAACAACATAACAGACACACAAACATAATATAAATGTAAACAGAAATAACAGAAATGCGAATATAATAATATAGGGTTGAGCATTACAAAAGCATTATTCCTACTCCTAGAATTAACATAATCAAGTGCAAATATGTTGATAAATCAGATCATGAATCTATAAAAATATTGTGCATAGGCCCACAAGACAGTAAAAACAAATATAGTGGTAAAATGTATCTGTCACATCAACAGTAAAGGATGTTTAATGCTGATTACTTCAGCTTTGTAAGCAAAAATTCCAAGGTGGTTTACTAAATATGAATCTGTTTGCTGGAGGAGCCATATTAATTTCTCTCTATTTGAGAAGTATGTTAGTTTCTGCAAGAATGGTGATAAATACTTTCTTTCTTATGTCATTATATAGAGGACATTCTAAGTCCTAATGAATAGGAGCAGGTATCAAGTGGGGTTCCCTAGAGGTCTGTCCTGGGTCTGGCATTGTTCAATATCTAAATTAATGATTTGGAAGATGGGATTGAGAGTACACTTAGCAAATCTGAAAATTGTATCAAGCTGGTAGGTTGCAAACATGCTGGAAAAGTAGGATTATAATTATTTTCATAAATTAGAGAAATGGTCTGAAATTAACCAAATAAAATTCAGTAAGGACAAAGTGTAAATTCCTGCAATTGGGACAAGCAATCCTTCAACATATAAGTGCAGAAGTAATGAACAGGGTTGAAGTGATTGTTGCCTCTGTAGATGACATTGATGAGAACAGTATTGGAACACTGCGTCCTTGTTCTGTTTTTTACATTGTTGAATATCCATTCAACATTTGTTGAGCATTGTTGAAATACTGTAGAGGTCACAAAAGTACCAGAAAAAGGCTCAAGTTTGGAGAAAATGCCAGACAGGGAAATACTTAAAAAGCTCAGTCTGTTTCACTTTAAAAGGAGATTGAGACATGACTTGCTTATAGGGCATTTTCCCCCACAGGGAAAAATACTGGGTGCTACTAGGCCCCATAAACTGGTGGAAAAAGTCGAGAAAGAGCCAATGGCTGGAAACTCAATCCAAGCACATTCATATAAGAAGCTGAGCACTAGTTTTTTTTACAGTAAGTGTGTTGAACCAGGAGAAAAAACTACCAGAGGTAGTGATGAATTTCCAGTCTCTTGAGGTCTGTGAGATATGCTTTATCTAAACACAAGATCCTGGTTTCCATACAGAGTTAAGTGCATCAAACTGGATGGCCTGTCATAGTGAAGACCAGACTAGGTGATCTAATTAGACTTTCAGGCTTTAAACTCTGAATGAAACAATATGTCTTTTAGATATGTATCATTATATCACTTTTATTTTAGGTTTAAGACTTGCATGGGTGATGAATTTCATACCTGTAAAGAACCTCTGTTTTTCTGCATGAAATCATATTCCAATGTTAGTGAAGAGAATGAAGTTTTCCTAACATCATTTCCACTGAGAACAGAAGATGGACAAGAGGGGCCGACTGTGCATTCTTCTAGAGGATGGAAAAACATCAATAAATCATTTTAAATATCTTGTTGCTACACAAAAGAAACGTGAGAGAGAGAGTTTATGCCATGAATTGTATGATTCGGATATTTGTGAGAAATGCAGAATTAGATGTAAAAGGAGGGAAATTCTTTACAAGGGACTTCAGAGAAGATAGATGCTTTGGAAGTGAGAAATAAGCACATTTGCAGACCTGGCATGCAAGACAAAGGCACTGTACATATTGTCTTATAGATACCTTCATTTTTAATCTGTAGTTTTTCTGATAAAAGCTTGTCCAGGTTCTTTACAGGACTTTCAAATGCTGCTACACTTTGATAAGAATGCTCTTGCAGTTTCCTCAGGTGGTATGCCATCTTTTTCTCTAGCAATACTCTCTTCTACAGAATTAAAGAAAAATGTTAGGTATTTAACATAACTTTCCTGATCTCAAGAACAAAAGAACAATCTTGAACACAATGATATTTTGATAATGTTTCAGTTCATACTTTTCTAATATTTCACAATTAAATATATTAGCTATCAGTGTAACATATGTAGATATAAAATATGCTTTGGTTTTATTAACAATAATGAATACCTATGACTGCTTCTAGTTTTCAAATAAAAAATGACTTAATCTTTCACAATTAATAGAGACAGGAAAATTCAACCCAAATTATTCTTCCCTAAAAAGCACCTATTCAATTCCAATTCAATTTAGGAAACAGAAAAACAGATGACAAAATCCAATTTCAACAAATGGACTTCTTATTTGTAAGAAACCTGTGTAAGTTGAATTCAGAATCTGAATTTCCCAACAATTATAAGCTGGAAATTACTTTTCCCTACCATGTCAAGAATCTTGTATACATTTTCATACACAGAAGTAGTTACTTTAGGCATCTATACACAGACAACGAGGCTGTTCCAATGCACTGTAATTACATCAATCAAGTCTACTAGAGCATGGTAATTACTGCATTTGCGCTTTAGATAAAGGTCCCCCGCCACCATTTTTAAGAGCAGGGATGCTGATACATGAGACACTTGGGATGCTTTATTTAGACTGTCTCTCAGAGCTGCTCTAATAAGAGCCCTTGCCCTGCCCTCCTCCCCAAGCATGTGTATAAATACCCTTTGTGTTTGTATAGCTCTAAAAGCCTGCTTTATATGGAAATTGTCTCTCTATATAAAAGTCTATAGGCAAGCTTTATATGGAGATCGATAGACTACAATGAATCAAGTTATAAAGAAACCAGTTGCAGTGTTTAAAATGGGAAATTGCTGGTTTAAATTGGTTAGAAATAGCCTGCTCTCTGACCTAATGCAACTGAAGTTGGGACAGTCAAACCTATTGGTGCTGCTAACATCTAAATAATTTTTCCTTACATTTCAGACTAGAAACTGTTCTTTTGCCTGCCTTTATGAAATCTGATGCAATCTCTACATCAAAACCATTTAGAATATGTCTCGTATTAAAAGGAAATACACTTGATTCTTTTCTATTTGAATTGTGGCTACATTCTGGTAATGATATGAACTGTTGCATAAAGAAAAGAAATAGTGGAAGATTAATAGGAAATTGTTTCGGAAGAGGGAATTCTCATTAATTTTGTGAGTCAACACAGAACTATGGTCTTTGAAATGAATGAACACTTAAAATCTCCACAGAAGAATCAAAGAAATCTTGTTACACAGATGGAAACACCAGGAAAACCAAAAGAGCAGAAATCTGGGGTTTCTTTGTAAGTGTCGGATAAAACAAAAATCCCAAACACAATGACTGTCTTTCCTCAGCATTTCAGTAAAAGGGTTTGAGATCATTGAGTGGTACTTCAGACTTTCTCAGCCTGACTTTTGGACTAGACAGCGTCGACAGTCTCCCCCTTATTCCATGGATTACCAGGATCAAGAAAAAGATGAAACAATTTCATTGATTGCATTTCTCTTTGCTTTATATAATTTAGGTAGCTGAAACTTTTCTGCTTGGCTAAGTAGACAGTCAAAAAGCCCGAGGCAGGAGGGACTGCTACCCCACCTTTTCCCACCTGTGTTTCGGTGATTTGTGTGGGCCTGGTGGGGAAGGGGGGGCACTTGCACAGAAGGGCTTGGGCCAGGGCTGGAGAGGGGGCTCTGAATTAGCAAATCTGGTTTGTTAAAGCTTGACTTTACAATCTAATTGGTACCCTGGCAAATTCATACTTTTGACTACATTCAGATATACGTCAGTTCATATAATTCTGTTATGGTACACACGTAATTCTTGCACAGAGTGTAAGAACCTCCATGAGCAGCTTGTTTTGGCTGTCTGCTCCTTCCAGCAGATATCTGGATAGTTTAGATCACCCATGACCACTGCCTCCCTCACCTGCGTGGTGTCTGCTAGCTGTCTGGAAAATACATCGCCTAGCTCTTGATCCTGTTGAGGAGGCCTGTAGTAGACCCCCACAACCAAGTCCTTTTTCCCTGAGCCCCCCCTGGATCCTGACCCACAATGCCTTGGTGTTGCCCTCCTCCGCCCCTGCCTTAATGGTGGAAGATGTATACTGCTCCTTAACATGAGTGCTACCCCCACCTTTTTTTCCCCACACTGTCGTGGCTATACAAGCTATACCCCTCAATGCCTACCGCCCAGTCGTGTGTAAAATCCCACCATGTTTTGGTTGGTTCAACTAGGTCATACCGGGTGCTAGGAAGCAAGAATGTGAGCTCCTCTTGCTTGTTCCCCATACTCCTGGAGTTTGTATAAAGACATTTTAGTCCCCCAAAGGGGGCTCTTGGTGCCCCTGTGCCTTCATGGCGTGTGTTGTCTTTATTACTTACCTGGTGTGGTCTGGTGCCTTGTTTATGGCTTACCAGCCCCTTAATACTTACCTGGTGCGAGCTAGCATCTTGTTTGTGGTTTATCAACCCTGGGCTCTCTTTGACCACCGGTTCCCTGACTCCCGTTGAGCCTAGTTTTAAACTTTGGAGGAGATCAGGCAACCTGATCTCCTCCGAATTATCCTTTTGTTGCTATTGCCCATGCTAATAAATAATGAACTGTGTAAGTTGCCAAGTGTACCTTAGAAAGAAATCTCCACAAGGCTGGTAACACTGTTCCATAAACATTAACCAAATGTACACCCAGTCTTCTACATACCCTGTGCTTGAAAATGCTTTATTTAGTCTGCTGCCTTTTCCATTCTGATGCCTCTTCAGCAGCTTTGCAAACCCTCAATCAGTATTTGTTTTGGGGCAGGGAAACTCATTCTGCACCCTTGTTTTGGCTCACACTTTGTGCTTCCCCCAGCAGCAGTTATTAGATATCTTAGATATTAAAATGACTTCAGTGTCTTTTAGAACTTCAGCTCATGATAGGATTCAACACGAGAGGCTCTTAAGGAAGTTAAAAAAACATTGCTGTTCCAGTCATAAAGGACTTCCTATGAGATTCATGGAATTCCTACAGTGCACTATAATGTACAAAACAAATTATTTTAAATATGATGAATTTTAACACCATGCAGGTCTTTTTTTTTTTTTTGGTCAAAACTTTTAATCTAACACCATCTCTTCATTCTCCACTCTTCCCCCTCCACCGCGCAAAAAATCACCAGAACAAGTGTATCAATCTTTATCAGAGGAGGTATGTATCATATCCCAAAGACCTCAGTGTTTCCAAGTATGGGTAGCTGAAAAGGATTTTTTGTAGTGGACACTTTCTGTTTACTCCTCTAGATACTGTTCTTGTGGTTTTAATTTTTAGGTTCTTCCTACCAAGGCCATGTGCATTTTAACAGAAGTAATGAAGGCACCTTTTTAGCTTTCTCTTCTCTTCTTTTCCTTTGGAATTCGGCAATTCTTGCTTCACGTTTCAAGTCCTCTCCAATTCTTTGCAGCAGGAACATTTCTCTCTTCCATTCCTAAGCATCACAAATTTATTGCACCAAAAGGAAACAACAAGATGTACGCTGAGTTCTTTGGGGCATATATAGTATTTTTTTCTATTGTTTCTTTCACTGATATTTTTTGTTTGTTTGATATCGGTACATTTTGAAGACACTGGCCAAATTCATTGCTAGCATCAGGTCACTGATTTTAGTGGCATTACCATGGAAACACATTTGGGAAATAATTTTGTAAGAATTGAGTAGTATTTACTGCCATGCAAAGCAGTGAGATTGTTGGGCTGACAGTAGAACAGAATGATCATTTATAAGGACTTTGTTTTTACCCAAGCCCTGTATAAACTTGCAAAACTTCACATTTTGATTCCACCCTGGATGTGATCCTACAGATATTACTCTTGTGCGAAGAATTTTGTATTCAGAAAAATTCCGTTTGTATTTGTTTCAAGCAGTCGTTAGCACAAATCCCGTTGTTCAGACTCTCAGTACTGGTGGATACAGATTAGGGTAAACTCTAACTTGATGAATTCAATAGGATTTTTACCTTTGACTGCATTTGAGCCAGGATTTTACCTATAGCTACACAGATGTCTAAGTCAGTGGCTCCAGAACCTTATTGGTTCATGCATCCCAATGTCTAAAAAAACCCCATGAAGTCAATGGATAGGACATCAAGCTTACATACCACCAGCAGTGCGCATACCGCAGTCTGCGAGTCCCTGCTTCATGCGTTAGGACTGGTAGCTGTAAAACTCATGCACCCAAAGGGCACGTTTGTCAAGAAATTTGAAGTCTAAAAGTCTGTTGGGCTTAAATACTGAACTCAGTGGGACTTATGTGCCTTTTGTTAAAACCATGCATAAGTGTGCGCAAAACTGGGGCCATATTCATCAAGTTTTTCAAAATCTTTAGGGACATTCTAGTAAATTAATTGGCTGCTGGCAATGTTAAATATGTGCCAATTCCCTATTTAACATATATAGGTTATATACAATTATACTGTCTTTCAAAATGTCTTGTTTCTAACCTCCATTTTTCTATAAAGAAGAACTTGTTTCCTTACCTTTTGTTCACGTTGCTTTCTTTCTCGTTTGGCCTGTTTGAGACGACATGTTTCTTTTGCGATGTGTTCAATTTTTTCCAGTTCCTTACTGATTGCCTCTACATATCTTTTAAAGAAAAATGTAAATAACCAGTAAGAATCAGCTGGGGCTATCTTTCACATCAAATTTCTGCTTACACATTGCTGGCACTACCATCATCTTTGCCTGGATCACTGTTTAGTTAACATCTGAAGAATTTATATTAACTTCACAATGTTCCACACACAATTAATTCCTGGAACATTAATCATTTTAATAACAATTAATTACTTAATAATGGAGCATTTATTAATAATGATGCCCAATCCTTCAAGGCATTCTGTAAAACAATATAGAATATATTATTCCACGTTGTGTACCTGTTGCTCATCCGATTCTCCTGGTCTTGGAAACCTTGTCTTTCTTCTTGTAGCAGCCATTGCCTAAGGTGAGAGGTGTCAGCCCCTTCTGGAAGCTCACTGGGCTCTTGTAATGTGGTCACTTGTTTTGCCAATGCTTTCTGAAAATTTGGACCAGATTTTAGGTCTTAATTTACCAAAAGTCCTTTCTCCACACAGCAGGCTGTGTTCACAGACTTCAAATGATTTACAGAAAATTGTACTTTGCCAAGGCCAAAGTCCCCCCTTCATCCACCATATTCTGTAGGTAGGCAGAGGCATCTAATTTCTGCAGTTCACAGGCCAACTACGATCCACAGTGTCTTCTCCTTTGAGTATGAGGAGAGGCTGAGGGAAATGGGCTTATTTAGTCTGCACAAGAGAAGTCTGAGAGGGGATTTAATAGCACCCTTCAACCACCTGAAGCTGGGCTTCAAAGAGGATGGAGGTAGCCTGTTTTCAGTGGTGGCAGATGACAGAACAAGGAGCAATGGTCTCAAGCTACACCACAGGAAGTTTAGGTTGGATATTAGGAAAAAACTTTCTCACTAGGACGGTGGTGAAGCACTGGGAACGAGTTACCTAGAGAGGTGGTGGAATCTCCATCCTTGAAGTTTAAGGCCTGGCTCGACAAAGCCCGGCTGGAATGATCTAGTTGGGAATGGCCCTTTTCTGAGCAGGGGGTTGGCAATGAACAACTCATGTGCCTGGTGGTTGGGGGGGGGCCATGGTGGTGGCAGGAGCACGGTGGTGGGAGCGCAGCAGTGGTAAGCAGGGCAGCTCCAGCAGACACTGCTGGTAGTGGTGGGTGTGGGGGGAAGGTGGTGAGTGCTGATCAAGGGTTGGCGACCACCCGCAGCCACTGCCAGCAGTGGTGGCAGCAGCCATCGAGGATCGTGGGCTGCCTGCAGACTCCAGCGGTGGCAGGGTGGTGAGTGGCAACTGCCCGCAGGGTGTGCCTTTTTGTAGGGGATGCGCTGCCATGCTCAGGGGGTGCACGTGCATCACCCCTAGGGGTTGGCCTAGATGACCTCAAGGTCCCTACCAACCTAATTTTCTATGATTCTGTGAGCAACCTGCCGTTTACCACATCACTTCCCTGCCCCACTTGAGTGCTCAGAACTCTTTTGTGGACATTTCCACCCACCTTTCATAAAATGTCTGGATAAGAAAAACTCTTTTTTATGGATCCATACTGCCAAATTTGCATGCCCAGCTTTTGGAGAGGGCTGTTTAAAGAAATAATTAACTTGGGAGCCTTAGGCTTTAAGCAAATTAGCCATGTTAAAGCAGAAACTGGGATATGAACCACTAGCAAGTATGGATAAGCAGCAGAGCAATGGGATGCCTGCTGAGTGGTGTAGGCAGAGTGGTCCTCACTGCTAAGATTCCTTCCTGAAGTCATGTGAACAAGGGGTAGGAATCTGGTCATATACCTCAGTCTTGCAGCTCCTGTGGCCACATTGGATGTTTGCCCAGCCCTGACTTCAAATACTGCAAGTGCTAGTGGCTGCATTTTATCTTGGCTGAGCCCCAGAGGTCAAGGAACAAGAAAAGGCTCCTTGCAGCCCTTACACTCTCTCCCATTGCCTCTCCTTGCCTACCTTTACAGAGGAACCACTGCAGCCCCACAATGAAAGCTGAGTTTAGACTTGTATTTAAAACTAGAGGATCCAGTTTCCTGTTTGGAATGAAGCCTACAGTGTCACCTTCCCTGAAAGTACGGCACAGAATCCAGGTTTTCTGAGCACTTACAAGTAATTGCTTGGCACTAATATGAGTTCAAACTGCTTGAAAACAAGCCCTTAATATTTGCTTTTTTTATCTTGCAATTCTAATTGTTTGGAGGCTTCCTCTAGTTACCACTGTCTAGAATCATAATTCCTAGACAACCAGATATTCACTGACATTTAATATTGTCATTAATGGCACTGGAAAAACTGCCTTTAAAGAAAATAGGCACTGATTCTATCATGTCATTATAGGTTGTTGTAGCTATGGTTTCTGATTAGATTGAGGAGCTCAAGTCATTCTTCAGTCCTATCAGTGTATACCATTCTCCAGTGAATATGCTGGATATATTTTGGTTGGCTGCAGTGTCTGGCTTGTTTAGGGGGATGTGTTCTTTGGTGGCTGTGTCAGACTTCTCCAGGAGGCAGGCTGACAATGGCTTACTCAATCTTTTCCGTGTTGTTATGTTCGTATTGGTGGTGTCACACGTAGGATAGCAAACTGTCTTGGTACACTGGGCCAAATTCTGGGTGTGCTGTGAGTTGTAGGAAGGACATCTGTGCTGCTGCAAACCCCATGCCCTGCACATGAAGGTGGTCATTGCACTGTGGATTTGCAGCACAGTGGTTGTTTTTGATGTTTGGAGATCCTGGTGTAAAAAAAAAAAAAAACCCGCACCAGGAAAAAGCAGCAGTGTGCGCCACCCGAAACTGTAGCCTAGGCAGCCAGAGCCACACTCAAGCTGCTAGCTAGGCTCTGTGCTCCAGGATTTATTTATTTATTTATTTTAAAAAAATAAATGTTTCATGTTCCCAGCCAATTCGAGTCAAGATCCAAGAATCATTCCAGAATCATAAGCGGCCCTACAACCGGTAAACATCTTCTGCCCCCACCAGGGGCTTCAAATATTTCCAAAGTCTTTTGGCAGGTATCCTATGTGCAGGCCCAAGCCTGGAGTCTTGGGGTTTGGATGCCCCCAAGTTTTGCCTGCCCTCAGCCATATGGCCGCAGAAGCAAGCTAGGTAGGAGCCTCTCATTTCCATAAAGTGGGCTTTAAGCCCCCAGCACCTTGGTGGGTCCTAAATTACACTGGAAGAACAGTTATCCCTGGAAACACTTAAGGAAAACTACCTTCATAGACTCAGATACATGGTGTTTCCATCGCTGGAGCCTCAGGAAGCCACTAGGACCCCAGGTAAAGCTGCTGGGGCGAGTCCAGGTGCTGGCCCCAGCCTCCCCTACCCCATTTGGGATAACTTGCCATGTGCCTGAGCGCACATACACGGGTGTTTCCTGGGGATAACTAGCAGTGGCTAGTTAAATAGTTAAATATTCCTGGTCATGGGGATGCGCCCATGGAGTGTGAAAGTATGCACATGGGGGCACATTTGGGAAGCCCTGTGCCTCTGAAGACCCCTCTAGGACACAGCAAATCCCTCCCTCCCAGTGCTCTGACACTGTCTAGTCCATAACCTTCTCCTTCACTTCATTGTAAGAGTTTGCATTTGATCTTCCAATGTCCAATCGACTGCTGGAATGCTGTCCATCTCCAAGCTTCCAAGAACCTTCCCAGTTATGGTGGTAATAGTGGCCTGGCTTGGCACGCTCAGGCACTATGTCTGCAAGTCTTGCACTCCATTAGACACAAGCCAGTTTGTTCTCAAGGCCCTGGTAACCTCTCCAGAAAACTTCTCATTCAAGGTAGCTTGTTGGTAAGCCCCAAGGGGAAGCTCTGCAGGAATTACAATCTGATTGCTATTTGGGGCCTATCTTTGGTATAAAACAATAGAATTACTTACTTGTTCTCTGATATAATTGTTTTCAGACTCTATCTTGAGGGTGGTCAGATACTGTCTGTATTCATTGAATTCCTTTAGTGTGCATATTACCTGAACAACAACAAAATGGTGACTAGGAATGTCTGCTGCAGTCCTGTACAATCACAGTATTAAAACTATAGTTTCCTGAGTAAACTATAGCTCCTCATCCCCATTTTAGGAGCTGCAGTTCAATGAGCCATGTAATCCTTTGAAGGAGGGACCCATGAGAAGTCACGTATGCATGTTTCAGCCATCTAGACCAAGAGTGTAACACCTTTTGTCCCATGCCTAACCATCCCTATTTTCCCTCCTTTCTCCTAGTTGGTGCAGTCATAGCATCAAACCCCTTTTCAGCATAGGATTATCCTTGGGATGGTTAGGGGTGACCTAGTTGGGGATGCTTTGAGCAGGGGGGTGACCTTCTGAGGTTCTTCCAATCCTTATTTTCTATGATTATGGTAAATGTGCTTGTTAACATTTTATCTTCTTTATAGCGTGTACAAAGAAAGCTGTCAGATGCATTTACCATGGCAGCAGCTCTTTGGCTATAGCAATGTTCATCCTGTTCTTGAAAGACTCTTATAGGACAGTATGGGTTGGAATCTGAGTGAGAATCTCCAGAGCATATGGTGTTGGCCTTATATTTTCATATACTCTGTGTGTAATTTTTTATTCTTTTATACTATTCCCTGAACATCTTTTCATAGCATCTGATAAAGTGAGCTCTAGCCCCCGAAACCTTGTGCTATATCTTTTTCTACTTTAGTTAGTCTACGATGTGCAAATCTACCCTGCCTCCTAATTGTTTTCCCAATGCAAATCAGTGCCTTTGGTGAGAACAGGGTTGGATTACACTGACTACTTTGATACACATAGATCTGTAGCACTTATTATTAAACCTACTTTGTTGTCATGGGTGATATAACCTCCTTTTTTCAATTTCCGTAGGTTATCTTTGCGCATGTAGTAGGAACGCAAGTGGGGATCGTGTAGACTTCTGTACTTTGTTGTCATTAAGCGACTGTAAGGATCCCCAAGATTGAAACAACCCAGGGGTCGATAAAGCTGTGAAAACATATATGCAAAGGTCTGAAGAGAACGTTAACTGTCTGCCAGAGATAAAAGACACTTCACAGTTCCTTAAACACATGGACCAGCCTTCTCAAATATGAATGTTTTGAATTGATTCCTGCTTTTAGCAATTACCTCGGGTATGAATTTTATCCTAACGCAAGATTTCTATATGAGGAAATAACTGGTGTCTGAGTCTTCAATTTACTTACCTTTGGGTAACTACTCTACTAGTAACTGGTCTGAAATTGGTAATTACGTAAAAAAATTTAAGTTGCTCCACTAAAATACAGAAAATGTATTCTATGTTTAGTGATGATTATAATTAGGAGACACTCACTAATTTAGAAGAGTTGGTGGTTAGAAGATGGTCCCTCAGTTGAGAACTAGCTCAGGAAATTCTCCAAAAAAAAAAAATTAAAAAAAAATCAGTCTTTAGCTGAAACCAGGCATGGAAATATCAGCTGAAATGTTCAAAGTTTGCCAAAGATATAAACTATTGAAAATAGTATTATAATGATAAGCGTAGGACAACTTCAATAAGATGCAGTGGCCCAGCCCCACCTAGAATATTTCTATTATGTAACAACACTGTATTTGAAAAATTGAAGAAAAAAGGGTATCTAAGCTTTGTTAGTTGTGATATTTGGATGACATTTATCCCTAAGATAATGTTTGCTGAGTTAATTTTATTGTCTTCCCTAACCTAAATTAACCTGTTAGTTAGTTGCAGACATGTTGGCTACATGGGGCTTCGGTAAACTACAAAGAAAATGTAAGAAACTATGCCACAGATAGTTATGGAATAAACGGCTGAGGGGGAAATTTCCTTCAACACCCCTCCCATTTCACAGCAGCTGGCTTAGGTTCTAAAGTATGAAGCTTTATATCCCCCCAAAACTCTTGCGGCAATGTATTTCATAGCAACAGCTTTAAAGAAACCCAGTTACTAGTAAATATCTTTATATTTATAGTTATTATAATGTGTCAATCCAATGTCTATATTTAGTCCTACACATTGGATTTTTGACACATTATAACTTGCCTGACATCTGACTCCCCAGGACTCTCTCCACTTTCATCCCTCTTCTCTTTCCCCCCTCCCCCGCCTGTCTCTCACCCATTGACTCCTCAGTCTACATTTTCACTGACTACCTGTCTTGTATGCAGCCCAGCCCAGCCCAGCCCCTGGCTTCTTTACTTTTCATTCCATCCAGGAAGAGCACACCCCAACTGCTGAAACTTCCTTAGCCTGACGAAGGGTTTTTGAACCCGAAAGCTTGCTTAATAATTATTTTCCAACTATTTGGGTTGGTCTAATAAAAGATAT
>JAGPOW010000261.1:109218367-109235471 GCA_030014935.1 Caiman crocodilus | reverse complement strand
CAGCCAGGTAGGCATCAAGCCACTTCTTAAAGACCCCCAGGGTAGGAGCCAGCACCACTTCCCTTGGAAGTTGGTTCCAGATCCTAGCCGCCCTAACTGGGAAGTAGTTCTTACAGATGTCTAATCTAAACCTACTCTCCAATAACTTATGGCTGTTATTCCTTGTTATCCTGGGGGGGGGGGCGCTAGGGGAAACAAGGTCTCCCCCAAACCTTTCTGGTCCCCCCTAGTGAGTTTATAGACGGTCACCAGGTCCCCCCTCAGTCTTCTCTTGTGAAGGCTGAACAGGTTCAGGTCCCATAGCCTCTCATTGTAGGGTCTGCCCTGCTGTCCCCAGATCACGCGGGTGGCCCTCCTCTGGACCTTCTCAATGTTGTCCACATCCCTCGTGAAGCGGGGTGCCCAGAACTGGACACAGTACTCCAGCTGTGGCCTGACCATTGTCGCGTAGAGGGGGAGGATCACCTCCTTAGCCCTACTTGAGATGCACCTGTAGATGCACGATAAGTTCCGGTTAGCCCTGCCGACCGTGACCTCACATTGTCGGCCCATATTCATCTTGGAGTCGGTGATGACTCCAAGATCCCTTTCTGCCTCTGTGCGCTCAAGAAGGGAGTTTCCCATCTTATAATTGTGCGGCTGGTTACTACTGCCCAAGTGCAGCACCCTGCACTTGTCTGTAGTGAAACGCATCCTGTTTTTGTTAGCCCACCCCTGCAACCTATTCAGTCTCTCTCTCCCTACTAACGTGCCCACCTCACCCCAAATTTTGGTATCATCGGCAAATTTGAACAGGTTGCTTTTGTCCCTGTCGTCCAAATTGCTGATAAAGAAATTGAACAGTGTGGGCCCAAGGACCGAACCCTGGGGGACTCTGCTGCCCACTTCCCCCCGGGTTGAATATGACCCGTCCACCACCACCCTCTGAGTATGACCCTGCAAGCAATTTGCAGTCCATCTGACTGTGTAGGCATCGATACCACGGTCGCCTAGTTTTTTAATGAGGATGGGGTGGGAGACCATGTCAAAGGCCTTGCTGAAGTCCAGAAAGACTACATCCACGGCGACACCTGCGTCCAGTGCTTTTGTGACCTGATCGTAAAAGGCAATCAGGTTGGTCTAACATGACCTGCCCCTAACAAAACCATGCTGGGTTCAATATGACCAACTAGCATTGAAAAATACGTGAACAAATGGAGTGGTGAGCTTAGAATCATAGAAATTTAAGGTTGGAAGGGACCTCAGGAGGTCATCTAATCCAACCCCCTCCTTAAAGCAGGACCACCTGCAAATGTATCATCCCAGCCAAGGCTTTGTCTAATTGGGTCTTAAAAATCTCCAAGGATATCAATTCCACAACATCTCAGCAGCCTGTTCCAGTGCATCACTACCCTCCTTGTGAAAGAGTTTTCCTAATATCTAACCTAAACTTCACCTGCTGCAACTTGAGACCATTGCTCCTTGTTCAGTCATCTGGCACCACTGAGAACAGTCTAGTTCCATCCTTTCTGTAACCACCCTTTAGGTGGTTGAAGCCTGTTGTTAAATCCCCCCCTCAGTCTTCTCTCCTCTAGACTAAATAACCCTATTTCCCTCATCTTCTCCTTAGAAGTCATTTGCCCCAGCCCTCTAACCAGTTTCACTGCCCTCTGTTGGACTCTCCAATTTGTCCACATCCTTCTGTAGTAGGGGGGCCAAAACTGGACACAGGACTCCAGATGTGACCTCACCAGTGCCAAATATGGGGGAATAATCACTTCTCTTGATCTGCTAGCAACACTCCTCCTGATGCAGCCCAGTATGCTGTTAGCCTTCTTCACAACAAGGGCAACCTGTTGGCTCATATTCCACTTCTTGTCCACTGTAACCCCCAGGTCCTTTTCTGCAGAGCTTCTGCTTAGCCAGTCAGTCCCCAGCCAGTACTAGTGGATAGGATTGTTCCATCCTAAGTATTTGTCCTTATTGGACTTCATGAGATTTCATTTTGGTCCAGTCCTCTAATTTCTTGAGGTCTGTCTGTGTGAATCCTAGCCCTACCTTCCAGCATATCTACTATTCTACCCAGCCTGGTGTATCCTTCACCCTTGCACGCAGAGCACTGTAGTCACTTTGATCTGCTCAGGGTCACCCCTGATAGTACCACTGGTGCCCACACGGATGAGCAGCATGGGGTAGTAATCAGCAGGCTGGATGATTCTCAGTAATCCTTTCGTGACATCTCTGATTTGGGCTCCAGGCAAGCAGCAGACCTCCAGGAAGAACAGGTCAGGCTGGCAGATGGATTCCTCAGTTATCCGCGGAAGGGAGTCTCCAACCACCTCCACCTGTCGCTTCCTCTTGGTGGCAGTGATCTTGACCCTTCCACCCTTGGGCATGCCTGACCTGGCCTTCTCTACTAATGGGATATGCTCCTTCTCTTCTGTTGTTAGGGCTTCATATCTGTGCTCCAGGCAAACTACTGCA
This sequence comes from Caiman crocodilus, assembly GCA_030014935.1. NCBI lineage: Eukaryota > Metazoa > Chordata > Crocodylia > Alligatoridae > Caiman > Caiman crocodilus. Next base: position 109,233,008 of record JAGPOW010000261.1, on the reverse strand, counting down.
AACGAGGATGAAGGCTTCTACTTGCTGCCTTGGGTCACAAGCTTCCAGTTTCCACCTTCCTGGGAGTCCATGTCTTCTTCCTTCTCTAGCGCTGCCTCTGGCATGACTTCTTTCACAGTCCTAGAGGTTTCCTCCAGCACTGAATTAATGAAGTCCTCATGGTGGAGGATGCTTTGGAGCCTTGCCACTTCCTTCTGTAGCTCTCTTTTCTGCTCCCTGAGGCATACCATGAGACGACACTGGTCTTATCACAGGCACTCCCCCCTTTCCCACCACCCCCAGCTGTCGCTGGAAGGAATCTGCAAGCTGCAGTTTTCACAGCGCATCAAGATCTGGGTGGAAACCTTGACAGTAGGGGGTCCTGCCTGGACAGACACCTCATAGGAGCAAGCAAAGTTGGAGATGGAAGTGGCAGTAGCTCTGGCATTGCAATGTCCTCCAGCCATCTTTCTGAGTCTCTTAAATCTGTCACCTCTCTCTTCCTGCCCCTTTCTCCAAGCAGGCCTTCCCTAGACAACTCCCCTGTAAGCTGGTCCATGGCACTGAAAGATTCCCTCTTCCCTGCTAACCTACTTCATCTCAAAAAGCTTACAGTGATGGAAGGTGAGAGTTTCCAGGCAAACTCCCTAGTGAAATACCCCTTGCTCTGGACTCTAGTTAAACAAAGGGCTTAAGTACTCATCTAACTGCTGAGTTTTGGCTACTGATGCTAAATATACATAGGTTAGTTACTCTTATTTAAGGAAAGAGCTTACCTTAAAGACTCTCCTTCAAAGAGGGGGCCAACAAACTGACCTGCAAACTTTCCTGGTTGCTTACTCCCTGGTTGCTGGTGGAGACTCCTTTTATAACCTCCTGGGCCTGCACTGGCTCAGCCCCCTTGTTAGGGCTTTTGTTAGAGACAGGCAGCAGTCACCCAGCTGGCAACATTCCTAGCTGCTCAGCACATATGCCCAAACACACAGCCCACCAAACACTTGGCAAGCCAAATACACAGACAACCCTAGCTCACTTACCTACCTGGAGCAGGATCTGGTGCCTGGCTCCTCTTACTCCACCCTTTCCTCCTGATGCTCCTAGCAAATTGCTTGCAAACTTCCCTATTTGCTGTTCCTGTTCTCTTGCTCCCTGGTTGCTCGAGGAGCTTCCTTTTGTACCCTCCTGGGCCTGGACTGGCTGTACCCCCTTGTTAGGGCTTTTGTCAGTCACAAGCAGCAATTACCCAAGTAGCAGCACTTCCAGCTTGCCTCTGTTAGAGGCAAGCATAGAATTGGTTCTGCAGGTCTTCTATGCCAGATCTGAGATCTGTACTTGAAATTCATGCTTGTGTTGCATATTGGCTGGGATTTTCTAACCTTAGAGGATTTAGACACCCCTTTGAAAATCCTAGCTGTAAGTGCTGGCAGTATCAAAAATGCAGGGTCAGTAGCCTGAACTTAAGGAGGAGTATTATCATTTCCTGAGCGAGCTTTCTTTTGTCCAGTACTCCCAATTGGCTAGAAATTGAAAAGGGTCTTTTGGATCCTGCCTTTTGGGTAGTGATTTTTGGAATTCCTCTTATTTCTGCCCTCCACATGCCCAGTGGCATGGACTCAGTAGTTTTGATTACTTGAAGCATCTTTTCCTGATAAAGAGGTACCTAAGAACAGTAACACAGGTCAGAAATACCAGGGCACATTCTGCCTGAAACAAGAAACGTACATAATATCTGAAAGTGGTACATTGTTAGAGAAATTCTACTTTGCTAGGATAAGCAGTTTTCCCATTGACCACATCTGTTTTCAGTGGTGTTTTACACTGGGAAGAATTTAATCAATATACAGAGATACATGAATAATGACAGTGAAAAAATCAACTGTGATTTTCCAGGATACTCTGCATATTTAATAGCAAGAGGGAAGATTAAAGAAAATTAGATGTGCATTTGGTACTTTCTTTGTTTAATTTTTTACCTTTTCTCCCAGATTTGCTCTATAGAATAATGCGTTGGAGCCTGGTAGCAAAGGTATCTTGATCCCAAGGGGGATGTCCAGTAGCTGAGTAGGTCTTAATCTTAGTAACTGCTTTCGGTGACCAATCTAAAAAAAGAAAAGCCACAAGATTTCAGTCTGACATTTTAATAGTCCACTTGCATTGGAATGATCATAAACAACCTTTACAGTTTAGTAACCCACACATTAATTTCTACAAGAAAGCAAATGGTACAGCTCTCTAATGGCAAGATATTTAAAGGCTGGTCTTTTTTTTCTGAGCACAGAATTTGCAGGTGCAACTGAGATCAGTGCACATGACTTCACCTTTATTTTGGGTATTTAAATAACTGAGGACCTAATATGAAGCCCAGTGAGGTTAGTGCCAAAAAGTAAATTGCAACTGTGGATAAAAGCCACAAACTAGGAGAAAATGAGACCTGAATATTTAGTCCTAAATCTATATTTAGAATCTAATACTGCCATGTGTTCTGAACCCTAACATTCAGAGCACCCCAAGAAGAAAAGAATCAAATTAGTAAAGAACATTGTATTTTGTGAACTTCATTAAGAAGAAACGGGGAAGGAGCTTTGTTGCATGCGTTGCTATCCACCTTCTGCTCCTGTCAGTTATTTTTACATATCTATCAATCTCCTAGCCCTCACATTGAGGCTAAAATCACCATTTTGTCCTCTTCCCCAGCCGTGCAAGTCAAATTCTATATGCCTTCTCCATTTCCCCACCAGTTCCAGATGCTTAGCTGTTGTCTGGCATCTGGCAGAGAGACTGTAACCTCCCCTCCAATGTAAAATCTCTTCCCTTCATCCTCAACATCCCCTGCTCCAGTTTCCCTCTCAGCCTTGCTTCCTCTGTTTGACTAACCCCACTAAAAAGTCTTATGTATCCACTTCTGCTCCTTTGGGCTCTTCCCACTTTGCATGCCTGCACTCACTTCTCCCATCCTCTCTTCCAAACTCAATTGCTTGTCTGCCAAATGGGACCCAGAAGAGAGATAGTGGTCCATGGCTGCCTTCACTTCCCTCCGGCTAAGACGCTCTACCTCTGGCCTCCAACTCCAAATGCCACCTCGGAGCTTTGGACACAACTTCTGCTTCTGATTTGTGGTTCTAGAACAGTTTAGCATTGTTGCCCATGTATGATTCTGGCACAATGGCTGAAGCTCTGAGTATTTTAGTGGACAGATTTTGGAGACCCTAATTTCTTGTCCTTGAGTTCAGTCCTGCTGCCTTACATTTAACTTAGCATGCGCTGCAGCCACTTAGCTAGCAGCTTCAGCTTAGCAGAAACTCTGTAGACCATCCTCATGATGGCCCCAGGGTGTGAAATAAGGGGGAGCTTTTGGGGGCTGAGTCCCCCCATTAGAGATGAAAGCCCGCTGTAAAATTTGAAAATCATAACCTGCAGGGGGAGGGGTCTCTGAATTGCTCCATCCCCCTCCCTTGGCTTGTTGTTGTGTTTACTGTGATATTCAGCAGTTTCCTGTTCTTTGGTGTAGAAACTTTCCAACTTTAATTTTTTTTCATCTAGGCTTGTGAGGAGGCATCTATGTGTTGCACTTTTTCGTTATTGAGTGCAAGGCGGGACAAGCTGGCTGGGTTAACCACGCATATTGGTTGCAAAGAAAAGTACTTGCTCTGCCGTTGATTTTAGCAGGGTGAAGTTTTATTATGATGAACCACAAATGCAGGTTATGATGAGCGTATGCAGGAACACTGAGTTACACAAACCGCGTTATGGGCAAGATACTGCAGACGCACGAAGGCCTTTGGATGAGATGAGGAAGTGACTGGATTGTCACTCGGGAAGTCTCTCTTCTCATTCCGCAGTGGGTTACATATATATTGTAGGTTCGCGTAAGTGCGTTGTGTCATACTGCGGCAAATTTTAGCCTATGGCGGTGCGTATTGCGTTATACTGCGACATGATTGTTAGCCAAGTACTGGACATATTCGTCCAACTGCAACTTGCTGAAAATTTCCCTTGCTGAGCTTTGCGGTATCCCCCTCCCAATTTGGGATCCACAGTTCACTTCTCCATTTTGTGGCTATAAGTTCCGTTAGTAGCTAAAGCATTGCTTAAGGCCTTGTTATTTAGCAATATCTCAAGTTGTCCTTTAACACTGTGTTTGGGACTGTGGCATGAGCATATGCACACACACACATATATTTGACATGCCCCCTTGCTTATGGCACAGTGTCATACACAGCCACGAGGTCAAGGTCTGCATAGGTTTCACTGAGGCGCTGGGTTTCAAGACCAAGCTCTGTGAATGCTTCAGCAGAGGTTTGGAGTTCAAGCTCCTCATATGGGTCAGGCAAGCGGGTGTATACAAAAGCAGATAGCGAAACCAGCTTGTCACGCAGCATTTGGATCATTGCACAACCAAAGCAACAAATGAGGATACCTAGGAAAGGAAGTAGCAAGGTGAGTAGCAGAACAAGCAAGCTATGCATCCAATTCGACATGGATAACCCCAGAGAATAGAACAATCCTGCAAGCCATCCCCCTTGGGCTAAACCCGAGATTTTGTTAACACTTGCTGCTATTTCGCACATTTTGTTGAGTTGGAGGTGAAGTGGGACCACTGACATTGGGAATGGAAATACAACAGTATTCTTGAGACAGATTGAGATACTGGCAAACGTCACTGTGCATAAGCAGCATAGCGTACAGCACCAACCAATTTTTGTAACGTCATACGCGACGTCTCTTGAAGTTGCGTGTTGATTAGTTGGAAAGATTGACGTGTGGAGTTGGCCAGGAGTTCAACTTGTTCTTGGAGTTCTGCTATCACGACACGTGCCTTGCCGATTCCAACTCCCCAGGCGAAAGCGCCTTCAAGGCCCCAGCATAGTTTTGGTTGGACCTTTTCTCCCCAAGTGAGTTGGCTCCACACTGGGGCACGCTTAGGTCTATGTGAGAGAAAATTGGGACTGGTGGGGGACAAAGCGTTAGCACTAACAGGGGGGCAAAGGAGAACAGACGACAAGAAACAGTTAACGCCACTTAACATGACTGGGAGCATTGTGCAAAGGACTCCATCTAAGTAGGCTTAGAACATGCCAAGCAGTGCAGAAATAGAAAGGGAAGAGCAATCTGGGTACGTGTATGGACTAGCATAACTTCCGAGACTTGGTTGGTATACCTGAAAGTAGTGATGAGGATGGCGGAAGTTCCACGGGAGGGCTCGGCCGTGATACATAGCGGAAAAAATAGCAGCCCTGAGAACAGGAAAGAAAAAGGAGTACAGATTATCGTTGTGAGAGAAATTTACGCTAGCAGACTCATTCCAGGAAGCTAGAGAAAGAGGTGTATGGAGTGGGTTCTGTCTAACGCAAGGCGAACAGGTTGGGGACTTGGGATTGATTGTAACCAGAGCAACTGAACCCTTGGGTGGAAGGGAGAGGAACCATGGTGGAGTGACGGAATTTGGGTCCCACTGAAAGGATGAGTTGGGATGAGTCCAGATTAGGCCCTTTGGGTCCACGACCCAGGGGATAGACCCACAAGTGATATTTTGGGGTGTGGTGGTAATCATTTTGGTTCCCCCCCTCCAAAACCCCACAGAAATGGAAGTGCAGGTTTTTTCTGAGGCATGTACGGAAAAATTTGGAAGCCATTGAAAGGTTGTGTTCAGCCCAATATTTTCCTGCACTTGGATGGTAATGAAGTGTGTGGGTTTGATTCCTGCTCTTCTCCCACTTAACATCCACCGCTGGTTCTCAACACAACGCAAAGCCGGATTCGAAGCATGTCTTGGAGTGCGTAGACAGGCCATTAAGCTGGAAGAGGGATCTCTGGTGAGATTAGCCCAGGCCGAGAGTTGCATAAGGATTGACCAGGAGGAGCATTGGGAGTGAGCTGGTGCAGAGTGGGTAACATCAGGAGGAACAGTAAGGACCTGATGATTCTGGAACGGATGGCCCGGTCCCACGGAGAACTTTCTGCAACGACAAACAAAAGCACAAGAGGGGTGGGGAGGATACAGAACGGCGGACATAAGGTGGTGGCGAAAGGTGACGAAGCTCGGATTTGACGTCGGGACAGCCAATTATGATGCACGAGGATGGTGTGAGTTTCGCCAGCTGTAAGGGGAGCATGGACTAGATAAGTGTTTGGATATAGCCCTGGCTGTAGTATGTGGCCCTCCACTGGCGTGGGGTGGTTGTCCTGATGATGAGGGATGGTAATCCAGACGGCGGCGTTGACGTTGTACCGGGGTGTCTAAGGTTTTTGTGGTTTGGTTGGTATGGATGGCCAAAGTATTTTGTCTGTGTTGAGGTCAATGAGCGCTGGAGTGAGATGTTTGGTCCAATTTCTATAGGACCCATTTCCTCGGAGACAGAGTTTTTCCTTTAGGAGGCCGACATGCCTTTCAATTACGCCATTGGATTGAGGATGATAAGGCAAATGTAGGTGCCAAGTGATGTTATGCTCAAGGGCAAAGCTATCGAAAGCTTTGGAGCTGAAGGGAGGGCCACCATTGGATTGGATGTCATTTGGAGTTCCCCAACTGATGAACGATGAGGTAAGTGGTGTTATGACGGCCTATGCCATGGACTTACATATTGGGATGGCGAGAAGGCGGCGAGATCCGAGGTCAACACAAACAAGTGCTTTGTTGGGGACTCTTGCTCCTGGGAGAGGCCCCATGAAATTTACTTGCCAGCTGGATCCTAGCACAAAATAGCCCGGATCAAATACTCCATTCTGATGAGATGTAGGGTGAGGCTTTTCCTTTGCACACGTTGGGCAAGCCTGGGCTATTCGGGTCTAATCGTCACGGGTTCTGTATGGCAAGGTGGGCACTCCAGAGACATAGGTTTTCCATTGGTGGTGTGTTTTCTGGGGCCCCGGATGGGTCCAGCATTCATGTAGTCAGTGTAGGAAAGGGTCAGTTTCTTTTGCCTGATGTGAAGTGATGTGTATACTAACGTCAGTTCTCTGCGGGTCCTTAAGCAGTTTGTCAATGATTTCATGTACCGGGTCTGTGTCGACTTTATGGGACCTGGTATGTTTGATGAGAGGAAGTGTGGAAAACTGCAAAAGTAGATCCCAGATCTTTGTCCATTGATTGAGGTTTTCCGTTGGTTGGGCCGTGCTCGTGACAATTTTATAAATGTACTGAGAGTCAATAGCAATGATGGGAACTGGAAGCGTGTGATTGTGGTGTTGTAAACCAATGCTTCAGTATGGCCTTAAAGCCTTTGAGTTCAAGTAGCTGGGCTGAGGCCGGTTCTGGTGCACTCTGAATAGTCACATCCTTGCAGGGTTGACAGTAATAGCTGTAGCGTCTGTCGTTATGAGTAGTTCCATCGGGTGCCATCCAAGCTGGTGCAATTGTCCCATAGAGTTGCGGAGCTGGATTAAGTTGTACTGGAAGTGGCAGTGGCAGATTGCGGTATTGCCAATGCGCCCACTGGTATTGAAACGTTAATACCAAGGTGGACTATGTTGACGGCTCCCCTTGAAAATGTGGCTTCGGTCGTGTAGGATCGAGATGTGGCAACAGTGTGGCGGCGGGTGCCTGAAAGGTCCCGTGTCCCAAAGTAAATCTGGACGCAAGATTGGCAGCTAGCATAATTTTTGCCAACGTACCACACTGATGTTGGGGCCCCTGTAGGGCTTTGTGGGATGCGAATACCAGCTGGTCTTCGTTGTTTTTTACGGTGACCCACAAGTGGACATCAGTGTAGCCAGCGGTAACTGTCACTGGTTTGGAAAAGTCAATGGGTGCAAGTGGGGTGTTTTTGACCGTGAGCAGTAGAAGTACCAAAGCTTTCTGATCTTTTGTAGTCCATGGCGTGTGCTGTCAGAGCTTGGTGCGAGCCTGACGTTGAAGGTGTGCTAGGATTGGAAGGTGGTTGGGGGTGATATAATTTCTATACCAGTTGAGATGCCCTAGAAGTTGCTGAAGCTCCCGTGTCATCTCAGGGAAAATATACTGGTCGTCCATCTCTGGGCTGACAGAGTTTTATCGTGTGATGTGGCTGTACGGCGGTTCCCTGCAAATTGGGTACCTAGAAATGTGACGCACTGTTTGGGGTCGACGAGAGATTTTTGAAGATTGGGAGTCCACCCCTCACTTTGTAGATGTGACAGTAGGTCGGTGGTGACTTGTTGGACCCACTTGGCGTCCCTCCTCACGATGGCGATGTCATCTACGTAGTTCTAAACTTGGAGGGTGGATTGTGAGATTTGCAGGTTTTTTCCCAAGAACCGCTCAAGTGAACGGTTCACAGTGGCGGTTGCCAATGTGGGGGAGTTGCAATATCCCTGAGGGCAGACGTTCCAGGAAACATTTGGCCATCAATGCACATGTTGAGGATGCCGACCTTGTCACAAAGCAGGATGGAGTAGAACATGTCTTTTAAGTGGATGGTCGTACCCCACCAAGGCTTATTTTGGAATTGAGCCATTTCAAAGAGAATTTGGGGAATGTCGAGGTGTTTGGTTGTATTAGGGGACAACATCATCGGTTAGCCTTGCGATAATCAATGATGATCAATGTTGCACAGCATCCGGCCTCCCGGGTTTGGCGATTCCCCACCCCGGGGACAGGTAAGAGCTGGCCATAATACGCTGGATACATCCCCTTTTCTCTAAGTCCGTAAGGAGGTTTTGGAGTTGCGGACAAAACATGCTTTTGGTGGGTATAGGCCAGAATCGCCATGAACTGTTGGTACTCACAGCTGGATGGTGGACGTCATCTGCTGGAATGCTAATGGGTAGAGCTTTGAAAATAATTTGCTTTAGGTTAAGGGCTTTAATTCCTGGGACACCAAGTATGTTGTGGCTTCCAAGAATGGCCGTTAGAAGTTGCGGGTGTCCCTGAACTTTGAACTTGACAATTGGCGTGGGTGCTGTGGTGTTGAGCCTGTGCACCTGAATAATGCGAGCCGTCGGTCGATGAGGCGTGGTTTGCTGCAGGACGTTGATTTGTGCACCTGTGTCTAGAAGAAACTGAACGACACTGGTTTGATTGTCATTTTTGGGGTCAAGGACATGGAGAGCCGTATAGGGGCGTTCATCATCCTTATTTTGGGGGAAGTGTGGAATTGACAGGCCACCGGATTGGTACCCGGCGGCCATCACTCGTTTTTCATCTGCTCCTGTTTTTCTTGAAAGGTAAACCCCAATCGTTGTGCAAGCTGTATTTGTCCTGTAACCTGTAGCCCACAAAGCTGCTGTTTGGTTAGGCCCGATTGATTAAGGAGGAACCCAAAGCGAACCCTTTCCTCCAGAGTGCACGGTGGGGGTTCTGGCCTGGTGTTCCCGTAAGTCTTTTGGGGCCCGGTAACCACCTTGACTGCCCATGTCTCAGACCCGGTATCGGTAGAACAGCCTCAAATCATACTTTTGACCGGGGCTAGTTTTGTTAGTATTGTGCTCATTGCTTCCCCCACACAAGAGCTTAATAACAATTTGAGGGAGACTCGGCACGCCGACGGTGTATATACGTCAATGGCCGATTCTAAGATTGACGCCGATAATGGTATATTACTGGGACATTCCAAGTGTCTGTGTGGCCAATTCCTACCCTGCTGATGTGCATTGAGGGTTAGCAGGTGTCTAATGGCACTCCAATTTACATATTGCATTCCACATATGCTGTATAAAAGGCCCATGCCTGTCAGCATGGTCTTTTCTTCATGCCATATGTGTGCTTTGCCTGTTAGTATTGGGAAGAATAAGGCTGGCAACGGGATCGGCCACCTCTTGTTATCATAAATGGCCGTGGAATGCGTGCCTACGCCCCATCCCCACCCGGGCTGGCGAACCAGATACTCTGCCTCGGCTTTATCTACTGTTTTGGAAGCAGTTTCTATAACGAGGCGGCCCTGCCACTGTATCGGGGTTTCTGTTGCTGTTCGCTTCCTGGCCTCATACAACTCCTTTAATTCCCCCCGATTGCGAGTGCGTGTGGTGATGGTCTGAGTGGTTTGGTTAGTGGCAGGGTCTGTCGAGGTTTTGGTGACCAAGACTGGGAATGCTTCAAGGGCCGCCGATGGCGGGTTCTCCTGCTCGGTTGCCGGATCAGCGGTGGGCCCAGTGAGGGAAGGGTAGGGGGCGGTGTCGCTTGCCGCTGGATATGGAGGCGGGGCCGGGGGACTTCTGCTTTCGGTGGGAGGGGCCGAGGGTGTGACATATGCAGGGGGCAGAGTACTTGCCAGAGTCAGCGCAACTGCGCTCTTTGGGACACTCCCCTCGATGCAGTCGCCGGCGCCATGTTGGGGTGGTGGCATTATAGCTTCGTCTAGGGCGATCTGGGCAGTGGAGTGTAGCTGCGCCTCTAAGTCCGCATTCTCCCGCAGAGCAGTCATAAATGCATGAAGCAAAACGTTAATCATTTTTTCTTTACTCCATTTCGGTGCCCCCCACTTGCCTGGAACGCGCCCTCGGGTCTCCAGGTTTTTGCATAGTGTGCTCAACAGTTTGTGCCCCCTTGATCCCGGCTTCACGGCTGGGCAAGTGAAATTATCAGCTGGGGTTGGTTCACCACCCTCCCGGGTGTGCCTTATACAGCAAATGCACTCTTGTGACGGGGTTGCTCCCTCTTTCTGGCTGGGCTTTACCCGAGCTAGGACTGCTGTTTCTATGGTTGATTGAGGTCTAAAGAGGACTCAGGGGTTGGACAATAAACAGCCCAGAGCCGCTGGAGCCAACCCGGTCACCATCCACTCTTTGTGGGTTGCGTCCGATGGTTCGGACGATGTGATGGAATCCATCGAGAGGAACCCCGACACCCCCGTGCCAGCGGTGGTGTTGGTACCTCCTGCTTGATGGAAAGCGATATGAGCCCATAGCTGGTCACTTGTACTGACTGGGCGAGAGCCCTGTCTCCAGGGACAATTCGCAACCAGCTGTGAACTGAGATGGGTCTTTAAGGATCCTGTTTGTGACGCAATGTTGCACTTTTTCGTTATTGAGTGCAAGGCGGGACGAGCTGGCTGGGTTAACCACGCGTATTGGTTGCAAAGAAAAGTACTTGCTCTGCCGTTGATTTTAGCAGGGTGAAGTTTTATTATGATGAACCACGATTGCAGGTTATGATGAGCGTATGCAGGAACACTGAGTTACACAAACTGTGTTACGGGCAAGATACTGCAGACGCACGAAGGCCTTTGGATGAGACAAGGAAGTGACTGGATTGCCACTCGGGAAGTCTCTCTCCTCATTCCGCGGTGGGTTATATATATATTGTGGGTTCGCGTAAGTGCATTGTGTCATACTGCGGCAAATTTTAGCCTATGGCGGTGCGTATTGCATTATACTGCGACAAGCCCTAGCCTATGATTGTTAGCCAAGTACTGGACATATTCGTCCAACTGCAACTTGCTGAAAATTCCCCTTGCTGAGCTCTGTGTTATCCCCCTCCCAATTTGGGATCCACGGTTCACTTCTCCATTTTGTGGCCATAAGTTCCATTAGTAGCTAGAGCATTGCTTAAGGCCTTGTTATTTAGCAGTATCTCAAGTTGTCCTTTAACACTGTGTTTGGGACTGTGGCATGAGCATATGCACACACACACATATATTTGACGCTACGGATTCAGTAATTGTTAGGATGGGGACTGCTGCAGCATAGCTCCAGATGGGACACTTGGTGCAGATAATCATCACAGTCACTGGAACGACACAGAATCATAGATCTTAGAAAGTTTGGGTTGGAAGGGACCTCAGGAGGTCATGTAGTCCAACCCCTTGCTCAACACAGGATCATCCCCAACTAGATGATCCCAGTGGAGGCTTTATCTATCTGGGTTTTGAAAACCTCCAAGGATGGAGCTTCCATTACCTCTCTGGGTAACCTGTTCCAGTGCTTTACTACTCCAGTGAGGAAAATTCTTCTTAATATCTAACCTAAACTTCTCTTGCCACAACTTGAGACCTTTGCTCCTTGTTCTGCCATCTGCCCCCACTGAGGACAGTCTACCTCCTTCCTCTTTGGAACAACCTTCAAGTAGTTGAAGGCTGCTATTAAATCCCCTCTGTCTCTTCTCTAGACTAAACAAGCTCAGTTCCCTCAGTCTATCCACATAATTTATGTATGTATATCAGCTTAGGAACAGAATCTTAAGAATAGCCATTTGGTAAAAGTCCTTTTTGTATTCTGGGTGACCTTCCTTGGGAATATAATGCCATCTCCTTCAGGAACTAATAATAGTCAGCAAGGATCCAGGTTTTCTGTTCACCATGGAAAAAAGTGGTAAAACCTGGACGTTCACATTTTAAGGAGAAAAACATAGATTTTCTCCTTTAAAGGAGAAAAATGCAAGAAACTGTGGGTTTCTCCTTGCAGGCTGGAACTCTGCCAGTCTGCAAGGGGCTGGGGGGAGTGGGAGACGTGCAATCAGCAGGGAGCACCATGTGCATGCGCACATCTACACATGCACGTGGTGGCCGGGCAGCCTGGAGAGCAGGTCCTGCAGGTAAGTCTGAGGGAAGGTGAGATTTGAGGCCCCCATAGTGAGAATGGAGGGAATTGGGCAGGGCTGGGTCTGCTGCTTAGCTGGGGTGGTGCGTGGGGCTTGAGGCCCAGAGCTGGAACAGGTGGCTCGTCTGTGGGGCGAGAGGCTGGCTGTCCATTGCTGCACACATTCCTGGGGGTGGCATGAGTGGCATGTGCCCCGCAGTTTTGTGCTCAGGGTGGGAGCAGGTGTGGGCTCCCCGCTATGTTCCCCCTGGGGCCTCCTCAGCTCAGTGTGTGGGACCCGGCAGAGCAGGGCAGGGCAGGGCAGTTCTTTGCCACCACTGGGAACTCCACGCTGCCATGGTGAAGCCTTCCCTGCTCGCTCAGCAGCAGTGGGAGTGACAGCGTGGAGTTGTGCTCCTTGCTGCTGCTAGATAGGCAGGGAGTGCCTCGCCATGGCAGAGCAGAGCTCCCAGTGGCATTAATGAGCTTCCCCTCCTGGCCCTGTTCTGTCCTGCCCCCTGGGCTGCAGAGGCCACAGGGGGAAGGGAGCAGGGTGGGGAGCCCCAAGCCTGCAGTGGGCAGCCCGCATCCTGCTGCCACTGATGGAATTCACTCCAGCCATACTGCCCTTGGGGGAGGGGGAGCTGGGCTCTGCACTCTGCTCTGCCACAACAGCTGCCGCCTCCTGCAAACAGCCGTAGGGTGGTCATCACAGAGGACGTTCTGGTTTTCTGCTACTCTATCCTCTATTGATACAAAACTGGATGCCTTTATGTCCTCTATTTTTCTCTTCGAGAGGACATAAAGGCATCCGGTTTCATATCAATAGAGGACAGAGGACAACCAGACTATCATCTATGATGGCCACCCTAGCAGCAACAGAGCTTGAGGACTGCAGATCCAGGTCCCTGGCCCTGTAGCCCTGGCAGCTGGGGGACTCCTCTGGCAGGGCTGGGAGGGTTGGGGTGCTGTGGGTGGGGAGTGAGGGCATTGGCAGGGCTGGAGGTATGTAAGTGGACAGTGAGGGGCACCAGCAGGGCTGGTGGGTCGGGAATGAAGGGCAATGACATGGGCAGAACATTGGTATATCAAGGCTGCTAGTGCCCTAAAACTGAGAAAAACGGGGCCAGTTGCAGCTGTCCCTGCCTTGGTAAGCAAAGGGAGCAGGAGAGCTCTGATTTTTCCATGATAAAAAACCCAAAATCAAATGCCAAAATGTACAGATATTTAGAGTTTATTTTATTATAGTGACTCAGGCACTGGTAGGCTTCCAAATTGCTTTAAAATTGTAAATATATCAATAAAACTTTGTTCAACTGATGCCTATATATAGTGGTGCTTCATTTTAATAATGGAAAAATTCAGATTTGGGGGTTTTTAATTGGACAATTTGTGACTTAAACAGTGAAAGCCTGATAGTCAGTATGAGCAGAGGTGCTATCTCCCAATGAAACAGCTCCTTTGAATTCGGAGCAGAAGTAAATGCTACAAAACTGCTTCTTTTGAACACAAGATTTTGCTGGAGGTTCACTTATCTGAGGAAAGAGCAGGCATGAGAACAGCTGATTGCTCTGGAGGCTCACTGCCATGGGGTGTTTCTTATAAAATAAGTGGTAGAAAGGGGCCAGGAGGCTTCCTTGGCTGACCAGAGAAATCCAGGGCAGCCTAAGGGCCAAAAGGGGAGCACACAAAAAGTGGAAATGGAGAGATCACCAAAGACAAATATATCTCCTCTGCTCACACTTGTAGGGAGACAGTTAGACAGGCCAAAGCTACCATGGAGCTGAGGATGGCATCCCAAGTAAAGGACAACAAGAAATTGTTCTTTAGATATATAGGGAGTAAAAGGAAGGCACTGGGATTGTAGAGAGGCAGCAGCAGGGCACCAGACTACCATGCGTAGACCCTGAGATGGTGCAGAGTCACTTGGAAGAACTGGATGCGTTTAAGTCGGCAGGCCCGGATGAGCTCCATCCGAGGGTACTGAAGGCACCAGCCGACATCATTGCATAGCCACTGGTGGGAATATTTGAATGCTCATGGCGCACAGGCCAAGTCCCGGAGGACTGGAAAAGCGCCAATGTGGTCCCCATTTTCAAGAAGGGGAGGAAGGAGGACCTGGGCAACTAATGGGCAGTCAGTCTCACCTCCATCCTTGGCAAAGTCTTTGAAAAAATTATCAAGGCTCACATTTGCGAGAGCCCAGCAGGACAAATTATGCTGAGGGGAAACC
>JAGPOW010000261.1:109194431-109208455 GCA_030014935.1 Caiman crocodilus | reverse complement strand
TATGAGCCTTGAGAATCTTCTCAAATATCTTTCCCGGGACCGAGGTGAGACTGACTGGCCTGTAGTTCTCCGGGTCCTCTTTCCTCCCCTTCTTAAAGAGGGATTTAATCTACTGCAATTACTGTAATTAATCTACTGCATAAACACAAAAAGCTTTTTTTTATTAGGCGTAAGAGTGTTCTGACTGGAGATACTTAGGCAATTTTGTATTTCCACTAGTATGCATGATCATTCCATTTTCCCAATGACATTTGCAATGAAAATTGGCCACACAAATGCCTTCAGATGAGTGGAGCTGTGAATGCCTGTAGAGATACTGTCTAGTTTTATTCATAAGAATATTTAAGACTATTCATGCACGACCTCTGGGAATAGCTATGTACTTTCATATCTCCAAGGCTTGTAATACTGTCTCCCAGAATTAACAGAAAGAGCAAATATAAGTGTATTGACAAAACTCTCTTGTTAATCATCCACAAATGGTCTTCAGGCAAATGTGTTGTTTTTTTTCAAGCAACAGATATGCTGTGTAATTCCCAACAAGAAACAATTTTTCAGGTCAGTAAAATACAATGAAGACACCAGACAGTCATTGTTTGGGATGGTACAACCAGCAGCCATCTATTATTTCCTTTTGAGAGTCCAAATCCAAAGTTCACTATTAATTTGCCTGAAGTCATCCCAATAGTAACTAAAATATTAAAGATAAAGTAAAAGAAATGTTTACCTTCTCTGTTCAGTTGTGTTTCTAAAGACTAGTTTGCAGTGTTTGGTTCGGTGCTTGGTGGAGAGCTGAAATAGAAAGCCATTGCCACTCCCATGAGTGGAGTGTCATTGTTATTAGAAATTATTCATCTTCTTGTTTGCTTCTAGTAATGAGATAATTAGAGGGAATCCCATGGAAATAATATAGAAATGAAATCTTGGTCACCTTTTATATTTTTTAGGAAAGGCAAAGCGTTCTTTATAATAAGAAGTTTCTATATGCTATTGTTTCATGAATAACATTAGTTACTAGCTGTGTAGGATGTTGAGGGGTAGTGGTTCACCAGAGTGATCTGACTGCAAACGTGCATCTATATTTGCAGGGCTTATACCTTAGTTCTCTCTTATATTTGTGTGCATCTTTCTCAGAAGACAAGAGAGAGAAAGAAGCATAGAAAGCAAGAAAATAATATTGTGGAATCATTACATTTAACTAAGGATTTTGGGCCTACTTCACTGTACTTAGCACTGTGATACTGAGGATTCTGGGTTGTTTGGAAGCACTTGTGTTTCTGCTGAAGATAGATATAGAAATCCTACTCCTTTGTGGCCCTAGCATTATAATCCTGTGATTTTATTTATTTATTTTTTTGATATAACTGTTACCTAAAATACTTCTCTCTTCTGCTTATAAAAACCTGGTTGAATTGTTTCTATGGAGGTTTTGTTTTTTGTTTCCAAAAAACATCCCCATATCTACTAAGTCTGCCTCTGTGGTATCTCCCTACATTGCTTGCAGTGATCCTTGGCAGATATGGGAAAGATGGAGAGCAGGACAGAAAACAAGTCTGGGGAACATACACACCAAACACCGTCAGAAGGAAGAACTGCTATGTTGAATCAGAACAAAGGTCCATTCTTCCCTGTATCGTGTCTCCATTACTGGAAGGTAGTGGACGCTTTAGAAGAAGATATGTATAGAGCAATCCATTCCTGGTCAGACCCTCTGTCAGGAGTAGTAGGTTCAGGGATGTTCTGAATATGAGGTTGCATTCTGGACTGTTTTTGTTTAGCAGGTCCCAGTGGTTATCCCTGCTATTAATTTCGCAAACTAGCCTTTGAACCTGTTAATAATCCCAGCCTCCAGCAGGTCCTGTGGCAATGAGTTCTGCAACCTAATTATGTGCTGTAAAGGGAAAAAAAAGTATTTGTTTTAGCCTGTTGTGTAACAATTTCATTGGGCAGCCCCAGTTCTTGCCTTAGGAACCCAGGACTGCCGCATCTCTCTCTTGTTCCTCATGGAGGTTTTTCCCACACTCCCCTTGCAGGTCTTTGGGAAGTGGTTTAAGTATCCAGGTGTTCCTCTCCTCTCCCCATGTCTCAGCTCTCTCTGCTCTTTTCTTAAAGCAGCAGAACCCTGGGTCTCTTTCTGTCTCTATGTCTCTCCTTTCTCTCACATCACTCTGACCCCTGCCCATTCCCCTTTCCTTCTCCCCTGGGTTCAGTAACAGGATTAGGGTTACCTGTTACAGTTCCCCATTCATTTTTCCACCCCATTCAGGTAGACCTCTACCATGTACCCTGTTTCTTATCTCTTCTCCAACTAAAAACTTGAAACTCATCAGCATCTCCTTTGGTGGAAGCTGCTGTATATACCTGATCATCTTTGCTATGTTTCTCTGTTCCTTTTCTACTTTTTCTGTAACCTTTTTCAGAGGGAGTAACCAGGACTATACTCAAGATGTTGACACACAAGATGTCAGCATCATACTGTTTTGTTTTGTTTTGTATTCCTTACCTAATGGATCCTTACATCATAGTTATCATTTTGTCTGCTACCATGCACCAAACCCGTATGTTTAAAGAACTATCCACAAAGACTCCAAGATCTCTTTCTGAGTAGTAGCAGTTAATTCACAGCCTATCATTGTGCATGTATAGTAGGGGCTTCTTTTCTCCTTGGGCATTACTTTGCAGGTCTCAATGTTGAATTTAATCTGCCATTTTATGTCCCATCACTCCATTTCATGAGATCATTCTGTAACATAGCACTGAAAGTTGGCAGAGATGGTATGGCTAACGCATAGGATAAAATCAATGGTTCAGTGTGGCTGCAGGAAAATGTGAGTGTGTGTCAGGTCAGATCCTGGGTACTTCTGAAATGTTCCAGAGTCTCAAAGTATGAGTTTTTCCTTTCTTCTCATCAGTAGGCAGTGATCAGACTAGTAGACGTGTGCTTGTGAGGTGCTGCACTGGATCTGTCTCACTTCCTGATTTATTGCATTTCTGTATATTGCAAGTACCCACAAAAATAACCATTTTCTACTTACCTGCATTGACAACCTGTGTATCACATCCTTTACTGATATAAATAAGTTAATCACTATTGACTTTCTTTGACCCAGGCTGATTTTACAATATGGAAGAGTCTAGCATTAGGCCTTTACTAACATGTTAATACCAATTGACTTTAGCCTATGAACTTTAGCTCATCCCAATGAGTTTGAGTCACCTACAGTTTTCCAACCTGGACAGCTTACTTTGGGTTTTGCATGTTGTGAACCTGGAAACAGAACTGACACTGATGAAACACTAGCAAGATTAGTACAAGTCCTTACTAAACAACATGTTCAAGAAATGCATTTCAATAGCTGAGCAAGCAAATCGATGAGTTCCTATCACTTTCCCTTTATACTAAAACCCAAATTAGGCATGAAGATTTTATTCAATGCTTTGGCCATTGACAGACAACTGTAGACACACAGAGGTTATAAAAATTAGAGTCAGAAGTGAAACACCTCTGCGTGCTTCACTAAAGAATAGCTGCTTCTGATCTCTAGAGCTCTATTCTGGGGTAATCATTTTTTTCCAGATGTTGTCTTTGAAAGACTACTGACTAATTAGAATTTTAAAATGTCATGAGAATCTTAAGGAGATCCAACAACTGAAATGAAGTCACGTTACGACACTTAGAAAGTTTTAGGTTTCCTGGTGGGAAACAAATGGACTCCTAATCAAATGATAGCCGATTTAAAATTATTTCTTTAAATACAAAAGCAACAACAGTGTAAGGGTTGTAAAGGCAAGTGTGTGGTCTAATGCACAAAGTCTCCACAACAAGTCCCTTTTCTGCAGGATCCTGTGTTAGTAGACATTGATGTCACTACGTCCATACTCTCTCTTCTCCTACGCATGTTGAGTATTGCCTTTCTTTTTAGTAGTCATTCTAATATCAGAGGGCTTACTTGGAACAGAAGCACTACTCCAGAAGGTGGTAGGGGTATAGCTACAATAGTAGGAACCAGGAGTCTGATGCTTTGCTCCTTTGCTGCTTTGCTCCTGATGCTGGATTCTATGCAAAATATATAACTTGAATATATACCTATAGCTATTGATAAAAAATACATTTTATTATTTTAGTTCTAATTACATAGAAGCACATGCAGGCATTTGCCATGCTGCTAATTTGCAGGGTGGTGGGGTTTTTGACACTGGGATCTATCAGTGTGAAAAAAAAACAGGCCAGAAAAAAGCAGGGTGGTGCATGTTCCACCCAAAACTGGAGCCTGGCCAGCCAGAGTTACATTCTGGCTGCGGCCAGGCTCTGCACACCTAGAT
The DNA here is from genome assembly GCA_030014935.1 of Caiman crocodilus. Lineage (NCBI taxonomy): Eukaryota > Metazoa > Chordata > Crocodylia > Alligatoridae > Caiman > Caiman crocodilus. Next base: position 109,204,132 of record JAGPOW010000261.1, on the reverse strand, counting down.
CACTGCCATTGCTCGCCCTGGGAAGACGCCCTGGGAAGACTTGAAAGCAACTGCTTTGGCATCTGAAGCAGCATGTCCAGCTCAAAGCACTGGTTTCATTAGGCTTTCTGAAGTGGTTCAGAGCTTCCAAAGTGCTTTGGAGCTGCTTTGGAGATCTTGCCATAGGGTATAATGGGGAATTGGTGAAATAGCTAGAACTTTGTTGTTTTTTCTGATTTGGATGAAATGTGCAGGTGTGATAGCCTCTGCTGAGACAATGAAGCCTGCCAAGTTTCAAGACAGTTGATGCAGGGGTTCAGGGGGAACTGCACCTCAAATTCTTGAAAGCAAAACTTATGTCACATGTACGTGTTACACCACAGTGGGGTGAAAACTGCAGGGGTAGTAGCCCCTGGTGAGGCCACAAAGCCTGCCAAGTTTCAATGAGAGAGGTGTGCAGAGGTTTGGGGAGAACTGCACCTCAAGCTGCTGACCAGCAAAACTCATGACACAGATGACCCTGTGTGTGGTAAGGTGCAGCAGGGTGAAAGCTGCAGGGATGGTGGCCCCTGCTGAGGCCACGAAGTCTGCCAGCTGTTGAGGAGATCAGTGCAGGGGGAGTCTGGGACCCTGCTAACAGGCAAAACTTGTGACATGGATGCTCGTGCAGCTGTGTCTGTCTTGGGGGGAACTACTGCAGGCCTGGCTGCTAAGTAACTGTGTTACTAGTTACTAATCCATCATGATTCACTCAGGGACCAGCTCAATACACACTTGCTAGCTAATGTCTCCAATTAATTAGCATCAATTAACACCTACAAAACCCCACACTAAGGAGAGGAAATAATCAATACAGACAATCAACTGCCCCAAGACAGAAACAGTCAGTTGCATAAGCACACATGTCACAAGTTTTGCCTGTCAGCAGCTAGAGGTGCAGGGCCACAGAACCCCTGCACTGATCTCCTTGACAGATGACAGGCTTTGTGGCCGCAGCAGGGGCTGCCATCCCTGCAGCCTTTATCCTGCTGTGCCTTTACACACAGTGTTGCCCATGGCATGAGTTTTGCTTGTCTGCAGCTTGAGGTACAGTTTCCTCCCCCAAACCCCTGCACTTATCTGCTTGAAACTTGTTAGGCTCTGTGGCCTGAGCAGGGCCAACCACCCTTGCAGTTTTCAGACTGCTGCAACTTAGTACACACAGGATCATGTGTGTCATGAGTTTTGCCTGTCAGCAGCTTGAAGTGCAGTTCTCTCCCAAACACCTGCACCGATCTTCTTGAAATTTGGCAGGCTTTGTGACCTCACCAAGGGCTACCATTCCTGCCGTTTTCACCCGCTTGGTTGTAAAGCATAGATGTGACATGAGTTTTGCTTTCAAGAATTTGGGATGCAGTTTCCCCCAAACCCCTGCACTGATCCTCTTGAATCTTGACAGACTTCATGCTCTCAGTAGAGGGTATCATGTCTGCAGGTTTTATCCAAATCAGACAAAAAACAATGAAGTTATAGATATTTCATTGATTCCCCATTATACCCTAGCCAGATCTCCAAGGCTGCTCTGAAGCTTTGGAGCTGCTTCAGCTGGATCAAAGCAGGAACCCAGTCCGGAGCTCTGGATCGTATCCCTGGCATCTGAAGTCATTGGATCCAAAGCTGGATGCAATAGCTGCCTACTTGCACAGGCCTAATAGTAAGAGGCCTGCTTGGTAAAACCACCATCTTTTTACTGACTCGCGTATACTACGTATGTTACGTAGTATGAGTATAGTAGAAGTGTATGAAGGCTAAGATGCCAATTGAGATACAGCTAGCTAAAGACACGAGACAACAAAAAGCATTTTAAAATATATTAAAAATAAAAGAAAGATCAAAGAAAGGAGGAACTTTCTGACTATGAGGATGATCTAGCATTGAAATAGGCTACCTAGATAAAGGGTGGAATCTTCATCCTCGAAACATTTCAATGGTAGGTTGGACAGATGCTTGCCTGGGATGGTTTAGTCAGGGATGATCCTGCCTTGAGCACAGCCCTGACTAGATGACCTTGTGAAATTCCTTCCAGCTCTATTTTCCTATCAGCCTCTGAAAGTCTAGGTCCTTTCTGAATAGAGAAGGAACAGTAATAATAGATAAGGCAGAAAAGGTTTAATTTAATGCCTTTTTTTAACATCAGCCTTCACAAATGAAGTCACTAATTAGTATCAAGGACTGCAGTGAGCAGCAGATAAGCCCAGAATAGAGAAATAACAACTATGTGTTTGCTTAGCTAAGTGGATGCTTTCCAATCAATAGGGCATGATGTTTAGAGGGCTCAAGGAATTAGCTAGAGTAAGGCAGAGATGTTTGTGATGATTTTTGAGAACTTATGGAGATGAAATGGTATCCCAGAAAGCTGGAGAAGGGCATTAGAGTTATCTTTGAAAGAGAAGGATTTTTGTGATTGGTGCCTTTTATTAGACCAACTGCATGATTGAGGCAGACTTAGACCAACTTTCAAGTGCAACACATTATTCATCAGGCCTGAGGGAAGAAGCAGGCTAGGGAATGATTAAAGAGAGTGTGAGCGTTTTCGAACTGGAGAAGAGAGTAATTCTCATGGGTAGCCAACAAGACAATTAACAGAAAAAAAGATAAAAGATAGTTTGATTAGTGGGAGACCAAGAGCTTTCAAGAGGGAAGAGGACTGTTAGACTAAAGGTTGATTGTTGTAGAAGTGGAGATGTGCTAATAGGTTTTGCACATATTGTTAAGATAAGGCCACATTCTGTTTGTTGTCTGTTGAACAATGTGGAGTTTACTTCTGATGAGGAGTTGGACAAGGTAGGGGGTTGTTTGAAAGCCAGAAGGGGAGAGGCTGGGAATATTTCTCTCAAGGCCTCATGTTTGTCAAGTACAGGCTGTAATTGTTTGATACTTCTCCTGATCCGTTCAAAGGTGTGGTGGTAGGTGATCAGCAGAAGTTTATGGTAATTGGAGGCTCTCTTTCTGTACGGTAGCAGGTTACTGTGAGGTATTTGGGTGACTTTTTCAAAGATAAGGTCTATATCTCTATGTGAATGCTCTTGTTATATCAAGGCAGATTTCAGGTTGGCCGGGTGGGTTTTGCAAGTATTCTCTATAGAACAGATTGAGGGCTTGCCTGTGTATTATAGCTTTTTTTGGTGGGCTATTCTTGTGAACTAAAGTCTGGTTGTTGTTTGTTTTTGTGTATATGGTGGTTTGTAGGGTGCCATCCCAGATGTGGCTTGTGGTATCTAGAAAGCTGATGTTAGTGTAGGAGTATACCAGTGAGAATTCAATCAGGGGTTGATAGTTGTTAAACCTGTTATGGAAGTAATAAATAAACAAAAACTCATAATGCCTCAGCTCTTGGGCATCTTGTCTCTACCTCTCATGGGCTGGACACTTGCAAGTATCTGAAGGTGCAAGTCTATTAAGATGTCCACTTCCTACTTAACACTTTTAGTGTGTAACCTATTTTCAATAAGTTTCATAAAATAAAGAAATATTTTCCTTTACAAGCTGGAACAAAATGCTTAAAAAGGACATTTAAGCAAAACAATGTCTGTGTACACCTAACTATACTGTTGCACAAAATTATGGCAAGATCTTTTCTATGCAAATTTCCTCACTCAGCTACAGTTTCCAATGGTGACTTTTCAAATTGCTGTTGAATTTTGTTGAGTGAATGAATGTCATTAAACAAAATTTTTAAGACTAAGATAAACAAGAAAGAAAGCCTTTTCAGCTACCTCTAATGTGTATCACAACAGGCTATGTGGCGCATTAGACTCTTGAAATACAGGCCTCACAGGTAACAATTGCACTGTAATTAAGAAACCTTTCTATCCTGCTCAGCACTTGCCCCAGGGCTGAAAAAGTAGTAAGTATGTATGGTCAAGTCATAATTACATGGATACCGCTACAGTTGGCTGCAGAGCTATTGCATTGCCCATGTCCAAACCTGTATAGGTGGAGTGTAAGGGAATACCTGAATTATGAAAGGCAAGCTATTCTGTTCTATTTATGGCAGCTTTGCTGAGCTTTGCCTAGTCTTAGGGTAGAGACCCCTGGGTAGCAACAGTGTCAGACTCATTTCCTCATTACCACAGGCAAGGGCAAGGATTTAGATATCAGCCCCCATGGAGCCTATGCTAGAGGAACCAATCTGGTGAACAAATTTGCCTTCTTGTTGAAGGATAAACCTCCAAAACCATGAAACATGCTAATAGCACTCTACAAATTTCTGCATCTCTTTACAATTGACCAAACTCCAACACAGAACAAGCTTCCCTCTAAAAGGAGCTGGTTGCTTGTTTTTCTTTCTTGTACACTTTATGGCCCAAAGTAACATCAGGAAAGCAGTTTATAGGGAAATTCCCCATGATGAATACAGCCCAGTGAAGACGCTATGACTGGATATATAAGTAGTACATATGTATTTCTTAGGGTTATGCAAAGCTTTGGTCCCTGATTCAATTCAACGGAGATTTGGCCTGATTCAGTGGCTGAATCTCTGAATCCGAATCAAATCAGGGGACACTTCAATCTCTCCAAATGGAGTTCAAAAGATTCGGAGATTCAGACATAGACACAAATTTAAATAGCTTTTCTACATACCTCTAGGTAGCAGGAGCTCATGAGTGCTGCAATGCGGGGGCACATGGAGTGTCCCACAGCAGCGTGGGAGGGTCCCCAGCATGCTCAGCAGCAGACCTGGAAGTGGACCAGAAGCCCTTCTGAGTCCACCAGGGAGCATGGCCCCCCCACTCCCCTGTGGGACGCTCCATGCACCCCAGCATTGCAGCGATCACAAGCCGTACTTGCTACCTCAAGGTTTGTAGAAAAAACTTTTAAAGCTGTGTCTATATCTGAATTGTATCTTCAGATTCAGATTTTGCCAAATTGAATCAGTGACTCCAGCTCCACTTGTCTTCTTCTCTGCACACAGCAAGTAACAGAGGTAGGAGGTGAATCAGTAATGTCTGTTGGGAACCCTTGCCCTTGGACATGAGCCTGGCCTCTTGCATGCATCCACAGAGTGGATCGTAGTTCATGCCACCTCCTTAATATTTCAGTTACCCAGTTAATCATAAGCCCCTCTAGTACCACAAAGCCACTTTTGGAAGACAGAGAGTGCCTTATAAACTCCTGGCAAACAGTGTGGGTCCTGACACATCCTCCTCTCCTGTGTGACAGTCATAGGTCCACACAGGCTGCCCATAACATAACTAGAATGAGTGGGGAGGGATAGAGGATCCCCCGTCATTTCTTGTACCTGGGCATTATCCTCATTTCTCTTCTTCCTCAGCCTGTCATTCATGGCTGCCAAATCTAATCTGCTTTCTCTGTGCACCAAACTGCTGATGGGAACCCAGAGACCATGTGATCCTGCCTGGGACGTGGTGGAGGTCAGTATAAGAACAAGGTAGAAAGGGGCTAATATTGTGTTAGGTCTGAAGCAGGGCCCAGACTTGGAACTCTGATCATTTGCATCTAATCCTACAGCAAGGTCCCTGAATTCTGTAGTGACATCATTGTAACCAGGATGGGACAAGGAAAACACCAACTGCAGGATATATTTGGTAATCATTTCTTATTGGACCAACATTATACTGTAGGGATCTCAGATAAGCTTTCGGCACAAAATGCCCTTCCTCAGGTCCTGAGGAATTCTGTGACATTTAGTGGAATCACTGGCAAGTCATAGGAGAATGTTTAAAACATCAGGATTTCAATAATCATTAAATTAAGAAGTAAGGGATACGATCAAGAATGCAGCCTCTGTGGTGTTAACCTTCACATGAAGCTGTATTGATTTGATGCTGTTCTCTCTCTTGGTATGTTGTACGTGTTTGCTTTCACAAAACCCAACTGCGTTACAGGAATCTTCAAGATTTAGCAGCATCCCTCCAGGACATTCAGTAATGAAATAAGTAATGTTGTTCAAATTTGAAGTGACATCTTTAGTTAATTTGCCTTGGAAAAGTAAAAAAGAACTTTTATTTCCAGCCATTGTTTAAGGCTGCCTTCAGGCTCAGGAAGGGACTGCATCTTTGGTTTTTGCTCAGTTAATAATTTGCAAGTCTTCCATGGGAGTATTTTGAATGCTACTCGCATGATTTGTGCGAGGCTGTTTTTCCTTACATTTCCTGTTCTTATTTCCTATTCCAATTCCATTTCCTATCCTTTTCTGCAACTGATGTGCCTGGGGATAATGCCAGACTGACTGCATGCGCCATGGTAACCATGTGCATTTAAAATTGGATTTTTTTTTGCTTTGCCTCTGATTGTCAATCTGTATTGTTTAGGCATGCAACCATAAACCTATTTGCCAGGCAAATTGCAACCACATGAATTCTGCATACCCATTCAACTTCTTCTAAGTTAGGCAACCCAATTCACTCTTCTTCTGCTCTCTGACATTGGTCCAGAGTGGAGCACTGGCCTTTGAGCAATGACACATTGGCAGAGGCAGTGAGGAAGTGCACGGCCAGGAAAATGAGGACCTATTGTGTCCAGTCCTCCTTGCTCTCCTGTCCTTGCTGCAGCAGATTGTTCAGGGAAAAGATTGGGCTTATAAGTCACCTGTGTACCCACGTGAACTAACCTCACCCCCTTCTCTCTCTTTCCCTTCTCTTCTTTCTCCTATTTCTGCTCTTTCTCCCTTTCTCTTTTTTCCCTCCCTTTTTATTTGCCACTTCCTTTCTCCCTCTCCCCCACTCCCCACTGGATGTAATCATCTTCACTTATGAAGGATGAACAGCAACAACAAGAAGAAGTAGATCACTGGACAGGACAAACCAAAACTATGCTATGTCTTCGTTCTAACAAGGTAGAGGTAACAGAGGTGCCAGTTTTTATGATGGTCTCTTGACTTGACACATGCCAGATCAATACTCGGGATCCCAATATTGCATTGTTAGACAGGAGGGCACGATACACAATTATATATACACACAAACGACACAAACACCACTATGAGTTCACACACACAAATACGCACTTTTGTAGCTGTTTGTTAACGCTAGGCAGTGTTTGGGGTGCCTTGGTGCCTGGGATTACTTGCAGTTAAGGTGCCTTTGGGGTTACTTGAGGTCACCTGGTGCCAGGGTGGAAGCGAGGGAAAAAGCCCAGTGGCAAGGAGGAGACAGCCAGGAAACAAAGAGGCAGAAAGCTGGGAAATTTGGGGCTGAAAGGAGGGGCAGAAAGCCAGGAGATGGGGAGTGGCAACTGAGAGGCAGAAAGCTGGGAGTTCAGGGCTGGAAATGAGGCAGAAAGAACCAAGGGAGAAAGCCGGGAAATCATAGAGGAGGGTTGGGAGGTCAGTAAGAGAAAAACCCAACTCGGGGTTTCAAAATAAGAGTTTTATTAATCAGGCAACTCACTATACAGCACCACAAAATTATTGGTTTACACACACACACACACACACACACACACACACACACACACACACACACACACACACACACAATGGTAGCAGGAGAGGAAAGGCTTGGTGGAGGGATTGAAGTCAAGGCGTGCGGGGACAGAGTCCAGGTCCTTTTCTTGGGGAAGGAATGTGGGGCTCTGAGTTGATCCTTGATGGCCAGTCAGGGTCTTCTGTAGCAAGGTGTTGTCCAGAGGGGGTCGTCGGCAGGGCCTCTGGGTGGATAGGTGGTGTGGCATAGAGCTGGTCCAGATGAAGAGGGCGTCCCAAAGAAATCATACACTACCACCCCTTTTATAGGGGTGGGCTACCTGTGTCTCCTATGGGAAGGACATGTTGAGGTGAGGTAAGGACAGTCCTACTCAGATGTATAGGTGCAGATCTGGGTGTCCTCATTGTCTGGTGGGACACAATGGTGGGGTTGCTGGTTTTTGTAGGGTCTTTGTCTTCCAAAAGTTGGGTTCCTATAGGTTCTTTACCTTACAAATGTTGGGTCTTGTCTCTGTTCCTGTCTGAGGTCTGTGGTTCCTGGGTGAGTCAATGCAAGGGAATAGTCCGGTTGTTAAGTTGATGGTCCAGTCATTGAGTTGATCATTCAGTACAGGCCTGCTATCATTACACCTTAAGCACCCTCATTCGTTCCCTTTCTTCCAGGAACCAATTTACATGAGACTGGTTAGACATGAGTCACAGTTACAACATACTATTCAAAAAGTTATGTCTGGGCAGCGGACACAAAAGGGAGGCTTGACATAAAAAATGGAAACTTGACATTACTTTACAGATGCAGGCCTAAATCATATCAATTCAATATAAAACATTAAAAATCAATACAAACATAACAAAATATCATTGACAGCATAAAAGGGGCTTGTTACTATAAAGGAGTATAAAAACTTATCTTAGTTTCCCTAGTACCACTTGTAATTACTTAGAAGGGATAGAGAGGGCAGAGAGAAAGTCAGAGATGGTTGGGGAAGGGGAGGAAATATATTTTTAAATAATAATAACAAAAGAAAAACTGGGGGTTTTGCTACAGGTCTACTTCAAAGCTATTTCCTAAAATTGTAACTTCACTTCATCTGGAACTGGGGCAGGTACACATTTAGTTCTTGTGGCTTAAGCTAAGCAAAACCTGTCCAGTTTGCTATTTTTTGAGAGGTGAGTGTCTTTTCAGGTTCTAGCGATACAAGCAAGGGAACCAGAATCCTAAGAGGACGGACTAAAATCACCAAAGGAATTAAATAATGAGCAGGTCCAAACTTGATCTAACTTCCTAAAAGGAAACCATGCACTACACAGCAAGGGGGGTTCGAATAATGTCAGTGCAGTCAGTGGCATTGAATGCTCTAATGGAGTCAGTTGTAGAATGGGAGGGGAAACAATGATTCAGTCCTTTTTTCCTGTTGCTTATGAAAGAAGTGGTATTTTACCTTGGCCCTTGTGGCCATTGTACAGATTGCAGGCCTTGTCTCAATGAGTTACGTGGTGGGACTCATGCTCTGGGGTGTTGGTGGTGGTGGTTGTGGCAGCCCAAGAATGACCAAATTCACAAATAGCACTAATATTCAAATCTCTTCTGTGTGTGGCTATAAAGTCTGCTCCAGGTGCATTCAGATTCATTCTGCAATCAAATTAGTCTTAAAAATAAGCACAAACAGTGGAAAGCAAGTCATAACCCGCTGGAAGGTCCCATGGTAGCTGACGATTACCAGTGCAGTGTCTCCAAGTGCCCCTTCAAGGTGCTAGGGGACTGATCCCAGCTCTAGAACTGGTTCTTTGGTGGCCTCATTCCTATCTCTCAAATGACCTCTCTACAGCTGCAGGTTACCTGTCCCATGCACTGGCTCTGCCTCAGGTCCCCAGCTGCCTTGTTACACTTGTGAACTTGGCAACATTGGCAGGCCAGAGAAGGAGACAGGAGCTTGAGGAAGGAAAGAGGGAATACGGGAGAGCCATATTCAGGCTCATCCTTTTGGATACTCTCCACAGGCTTGTCAGTGTTGCAGACCACCACTTGTGTTCATTCATCTATAGCTACGCACTTGAACCAGGTGCTCTCCAAAATGTTCACAGAAATGTGAAAGCTGCCAAGGAACCAAATAAATACAAGTATCACTGGTTTCCAAACCATTCTGATTTTCCAAGTCAGAGAGTCTTAAACAGCACTTCTCTGGGGACCCTACATCCCTCGGGGCTGGTTCAATTCCCTTGCTCTGCTCATTGCCAGTCTCCAGGCCAGTGTGCTGAAATGGCCAAGTACAAGGGGCATTTTCTTCCCCCTTCA
>JAGPOW010000261.1:109174642-109192805 GCA_030014935.1 Caiman crocodilus | reverse complement strand
TCCTGTGACCCCAGCACTTGTTTCCTGCCATTGGCAGGGGGTCAGACTAGATGGTCTGCTCTAGGCCCCTTCTGACCCTAGTTACTATGAAACTATGAACTATGAAACCTCAGGTGAGTAAAAGGGAAGGAGTTTTTCAATGGGGGTTATGATGTGGCATGCAGCCAGGGATGCTGCCCCGGTGACGCCTCCGGCTTGGGGCTCCACTGAAGCCTCCACCCAGACAGGGCCCTTGGATAGGTTGCTGGCACCCTGCCCCCTGTCTGCAGGGGTTATCTGGCAGGCCTCCCCTCACCTGTCCCAAATGTGCCCTGCTTGAGGCCCTAGAGGGTCAGTTGAGGGAACTCCAGGCAGAAGTCAGGAGGCTCCAGGGGATTAAGGCTGCAGAGGTTGAGACTGATGGGTACTTTCATTCTTTGCAGGATCAGTCATCTAGTGGAAAGCCTACACAGGAGGGACCCGATGCAGAGGAATGGAAGATAGCCACCTCCAGAGTCAGATATCGCGCTTCTGAACCGGCTTCCCAGTGCAACTGGGGAACAGATACAAGGCCCTGGCAGCACTGGAGGAGAGTGCAATGGAGGAAGCCACAGCCACAGCCATCACCACGCAGGATGAGGAAGAGGAGCCTAAGGAAGAGACATTGTGGTGGTTGCAGTGTTCCCTCTAAGCTGCTTGCATGCATGGCCACGAACAAGTAAAATTCCTGCTGCGCACAAACTTTTTAAGGCCGCTCACCTGCCCAAAGCGGAGCTGTGTGGGGAGTGTGGTGGAGGTACCGGGGCCAGTGTGGAACACTTACTGAAGGTAAGCTCCTTACTCCTCATGCAGGGCAGGCAGCGGCTCCTTCCCAAGGCCAGGCGAGGTGAGGCGAGGCATGATGAGGCGGGGCTGGGGGCTGGCGTGGGCTCTGCTGGCTCCAAGGAACTGCTTTGCTCCCTTGCATCACCTCAGGGAGTGAGAAGGCACATGACATCAGGGCTGGGAAGTGGAGCAGTTCCTCGGAGCCAGCGGAGCCTGCACTAGCACCCAGCTCCTGCCTCCATCCCTGCCTTGCTTCACCTCAGGGAGCAAATTTGGATAGAGTGCCTTTGCCAAAACTTTAAAAAGAACCAAACCATTGAACTGGTAAAACTTTGTTGATAAAAATATGGAACCAGAGTTGTATGAAGTTCTCGAGCAACTTTTGTCAACATTAAACTCTTTTGCAGGTGCAGAGAAAGATTTTCTATACTTTACTTGATTCAGATAGCTCTGATCAATTATTACTTCATTTAAAGTTTAAACAGAAGGGAATTAATGAAAACAATTAAATATTCCTGCGCATTTGAATACCTTTGAATTTTCATTCAAAATCACCTTGACAAAACTATAGTAAGATATTCAGCATGTAGTCTTCAACCTATTTCTGAAGATATTCAGAAATAAGTTTCTCAGTTACAATTATGATAGATTCTTGTATTTTAAGGTTTTAAGTGTTAAACTACAATTGATTGTGTCCTGCCCATGGCTGCCCCACAGCACTCCATTGTGCTGCTCTGGGCTGCAGTTAGTATGGAGAAGGGTGGTGCCCAAACCCTGCCCACTCCCACCTGGACACTTACTTTGGGACACTTACTGGCGGACAGTGCTGAAAGGGCGAGGTGGGATCGAAGCAGTGTGCTCATGGACCAAAGCAATGTGCTCACGGACCGAAGTGGCACGCTCATGGACCGCTACTCCTTAGGGGGAACATTGGGTGGGTGACTCCCTCCTGGGAGGAACAGGGGGACCCATCTGTCATCCAGATCCCATGGTGCAGGAGGTGTGCTGCCTGCCTGGCGTGCAAATCTGGGACATCACTGCAAAGATCCCCAAGCTCATCTGGCTCTCCAACTACTATCCCACAGTCCTCATTCATGTGGGCACAAGTGATGTGGCCAGGAGTAATCAAAACCATATGTGACTACAGGGCTCTGGGGGCCAGGATTAGGAAGACAGGAGCACAGATGGTCTTTGCATTGATCCTCCTAGTCAGTAGTTGTGGTCAGCACCACAACACCTGCATTAGAGAAGGCAACCTGTGGCTCCAAATTTAGTGTTTTTGGCTTCTTCAACCACTGTCCACACTTCCATGAAAGGGGCACTGTAACAGGGAAAACTAGCCCTGTTACCAGACAGCAGGCCAGTCCCTTTAAGACCAGAACTGGCAGGGTAGAGGTTAAAAGCTGAGCCTTGCCGGCTAGTCAGGTGACTGGAAGGGACAGGCCAGAACTATAAAAACCCTGGGCTAAGCTGGCTAAAGAGGGGTTTGACTGCAGAGGGGGTGGATTCCTGATCAATCCCAGAGAAGCTGCAGCAGCCCCACAAGAAGGAGCATAGCAGACAGTGGGAAGCAGAAGCACAGAGCCATGGAAAACACGATCTGGCAGGCTGCCTTCCTTAACTTTATTTTGGTTATAGCCCATGGGCTTATTGTTTGTGTTTGATTAGATCTGATGGTTAGTGGCTGAGGCTGTAGCGGAGGAGGAGACCTCATTAGTGCCATGGGACACAGTCAAAAAGGGCCAAAGGGCCCAGTGTGCTAGTGAGTGCAGCTGTACAGGGCCAGGGGCCCAGAGTTGACTGCAGGAAAATGGGGCTTGGAAGCTGTGTCCTAATGGGTGGATTGAGGCTAGTAGCCTGAGCTATAAGAAAGGGGCCAAGCCTGAAGCAGAAGATCCAGCAACTTGGCACCCAGGGGTGCAGTGTGAAGGGGGTGGGCCAGAAGGCCTGGTGCCATAGTAAGCACAAAAGGTGGGCCATGGGCCCAGACAGTATTAAGCAGCTAGAGCCTCAGAGTGAAACCCTACCTCGTGGGTTTAGGCTGGTAGGCCTAGCTAGAGAAAGAGGGGGGTTAGAAGCCCGTGGTGGCTTAGAACCCCAACATAGAAGTACAAACAACATCTGCAAGGCATGGGACATGTGTGGGGGTGGTCAGAGCATTCAAGGACAGCCCTAGTCATCGGGGCATACAATAGGTAATCTCCCATTTGCAAGAACAACTAAACAATATTTACATCAAGATGTGGTAGGAGAGTACAGGCGGGATACAGGAAAAAATACAGGAGTGAAGTATTCAAGGACTTCAAGTGTGCCCTTCATAGGCCGCTAGAATGCTCCTGGGGAAGACAAGCTGTTATAGGCACCCTGGGATGTGATGGGCTTCATCTCTCTTCAAAAGGTAAGAGTCTTTTCTCTTACAGGTTGGCTGATCTCCTACACAGGGCTTTAAACTAGGTTCATCAGGGGATGGAGATGCAGACAACGGTGAAAACCTATGATCAACAGACCATGAGCCATGCACTGGAACAGCCCATGTAAGTTCTAAGGGGCCCAATGGGCATCAGGACAGGGGGATACCAAGGGCACCCATCAGAGGGGGGGCTCAAATGTCTCTACACTAATGCTAGGAGCATGGGGAACAAGCAAGAGGAACTTGCACTCCTGCTTGCAAATAAGAACTTCGATTTAGTTGGGCTAACTGAAACCTGATGAAACCCTACCCACGATTGGGCAATAAACATTGAGGGCTACAGACTGTACAGATGAGATAGAGTAAGGAGAAAAGGGGGAGGTGTTGCTGTCTACGTGAAGGAGCAATATACATCTTCCATAATCAAAATGGAATCAGAGCAGGGGCAAATTGAGGTATTGTGGGTCAGAATGCAAGAGGGTCAGGGGGAAAGGGAATTGGTAGTGGGGACCTACTACAGGCTGCCACATCAGAAGGAGTAGTTGGATCTGGAATTCTTCAGACAGCTCTCAGAGGCCATATGGTCAAGGGACATGGCTGTCACAGGTGACCTGCCACAGGCCAGCTGGGCACTGCGAGTATATCAATTTAGTTGCAGGCTGACTGGGTGCTGCAACTGTATCAGCCACTGGGATGTTTGGTTTGGGATCAAGGAGGCAGGATTGGGAGTAAAGCAATGGCAAATTTATTATAGCTTACACACACAACAGTTAACATAGTTAACATAAAGATAAATGTGATAAGCAGATAATGCAATATTAAAGAGCTAATAGTAAATAATAACAACAGATAATAACAATAGATAGATAGATCAATCTGTCACAGCCAGCTGGGCCCTGTGAGGGTATCAGCCACCGGGCTGTTTAAAACAACAAATAGACAAACATGGTTTGGCAACTTATTGATTGTCCCTGAAGGCCAGGTGCATGCGAGGTGATTCCAGTGAAGTCAGGCATCCCCGATCGGTGCTGTCGGAGGGATTACTAGGGAAAGTCCCTTGATCAGTATCTGATCCTCACTGACACCAGAGTCCAGGTCCGGGCTTGGAAAAGTAATTACCCCAGGGAGTGACTAGGAATCTCCAGGGAGTGACTAGGACTAACAGGTGTAAACTAGTTGAGAGTGGATTTAGGTTAGATATTAGGAAGAAATTGTTCACAGTAAGGGTGGCCAGGATCTGGAATGGGTTTCCAAGAGAGGTAGTGCTATCACCTAGCTTGGAGGTCTTCAAGAGGAGGCTAGATAGTCACCTGGCTGGGGTCATCTGACCTCAGTCTTCTTTCTTGCTGGGGCAGGGGGTTGGACACGATGATCCATTGTGGTCCTTTCTGATTCTATAATCTATGAATCTATGGATCTGTTCCCTCCTTCCTTCTGGTCAACAGGCGCATGTGCTTTTTGTACCTAGTCTTATGCTGATCTTTTGGCTTTAGAGCCACTCACAATCTTGCTCTATAGCTATTATTACCTTATGGGATTAAAAGGTGTTAAAAATTATCATAAAAGGTTACTACTCAAACTTGGATTCATCCAATAAGCAAATTACAATGCAGCATCTTCAGGTTTGAAATTAACATTACTGTGCCTAAATCCAACCTCTTTAGATCTCCCTGACTATGTTTTTTTGAAACGTGCTTTCCTGGAATGTGCTGGGTATGCCAGACGGTTGAATTCAGTTTTTATCATCAAGGCTGAACTACAAGCAAAAACTGTTAAGTCAGCTAATCTTGCAGCTACAGCTTCGCCTTTATGGCCTAGTCAGTTCCACGAACAGTTACATTTGAGAGTTACAAACTTACAAGCTTTATATTAGGCAAAAATTCCAAATGTCTCCAAGAAGCACATATTTATTGCTTATTAATCTCTTTGGTTCTGGCTGTCACAGTGATCTAAACTACCTGGACATCTGCTGGGAGGAGCAGTCAGCTAGATCCAACTGTTCACATAGGATCTTAACCTGCATACAGAACCTTCACCCAATACAGGAGGTATACAGTCCCAGTAGGGGAAACACCTTACTGGACTTGATCCTGGCTACAGGGGATGATGTGGTAGGAGATGTACAGACACAACGTAACCTAGGGGACAGTGACCATGACTTGATTGAATTCACTATGTGGCATAGGATGGGAAAGAAAACCAATAGGGCAGAAGTACTAGACATCAGAAAGGCTAAATTCAGTGTGCTCAGGAGATTAATTAGCAAGGCACTGAAGAACAAGAGAATTGGTAAAATAGGAGTCCAAGAAGGGTGGTCATTCCTAAAGGGAGCAATTCTATGGGCACAGAAGGAGACAGTCCCTTTGTGCAAGAAAGGGGGCAAAAGGGCCAAGAAATCCTCTTTGCTGAACAGGGAAGTCTAGGAAAGACTAAGGACAAAAAAAGAGCCATGTAGGCTGTAGAAGCAGAGGATAGCTACCAAAGTTGAGTATACCTACTTGGCCCGTATTTTCAGGGAGGCTGTCAGAACGGCCAAAGTAGAAATGGAACTTAGGCTGGCAACCAAAATTAAAGACACAAAAAAGTCCTTCTTCAGGTATATAGGGAGCAAAAAGAAGGTGCAGGGTAGCATAGGCCCCCTACAAGACAACCTAGGGCAATTAGTGAGAAAGAGCTGAGCTCTTCAATGAGTTTTTTGCCTCTGTATTCCTGAACTCAGATCAGGACAAATCTCCCAATTGGATCATTGACAGGCATAAAGGGGAAACCAGCCCACAAACTGTTAGCACCGGCTTAGTGAAGAAACTTAGTGAAGAGACACTTGGAGGGGCTGGATGTGTCTAAATCAGCAGGCCCAGATAATCTTCATCCAAAGGTGCTGAAGGAATTGGCCAGTGTCATAGCAGAGCCACTGGCACGCCTGTTTGAGCATTTTTGGTGCTCAGGTCAGGTCCCAGAGGACTGGCCAATGTGGTCCCTATTTTCAAGAGGGGGAAGAAGGAGGATCCAGGTAACTAAAGACTGGTTAGTCTCACCTCTATCCTCGGGAAAACCTTTGAAAAATTATTAAGGATCACATTTGTGGAAGTCCATTGGGAAAGCTATGCTAAAGGGCAACTAGCATGGATTCATAACAGGTAGATCCTGTCTGACTAACCTTGTTTCTTTTTATGACCAGGTCTTAAAATGCTTAGACACAGGAATTGATGGACATCCAAGTGGATGTCATCTACTTGGATTTTAAGAAGGCCTACAATATGGTATCTTATTATATTCTCATAGATAAACTGAGTGATTGTGACATAGATGATTACACAGTCAGGTGAGCAGCAAGTTGACTTGGAGACTGCAAAAGAGTGGTGGTGGATGGGTTGGTATCGACTTGGAAAGATGTGGGCAATGGAGTCCCATAGGGGTTGGTCCTGGGACCTGTGCTGTCCAGTGTCTTCATTAGTGACTTGGATGAGCGTGTGGAAAGCACTCTGTTCAAATTTGCAGATGATACCAAATTATGGGGCGAAGGTAATGCTGCCAGAGGGTAGGGAATGAATCTGGGCAAATCTGGACAGGTTGGAAAAGTGGGCAGAACAGAAAAGGATGCAGTTCAATAAGGACAAATGCAAGGTGCTGCACCTAGGAAGAAGGTATGCTTCTCAGCAGCACAGCAGCAGAAAGGGATCACTGTTGACTCCAAGATGAACATGAGTCATCAGTGTGACAAAGTGATCAGTAAAGCCAACCTCACTTTATAATGTATTAGCAGGCACATTACAACCAGGTCCAAGGAAGTGATACAGCAGCGCTCGTCAGGCTGCAGTTGGAGTACTGTCTCCAGTTTTGGGTGCCATACTTCAAGAGGGGTGTGGACAACCTCGAGAGGGTTCAGAGGAGGGCCACTTGTATAGTTAGGGGCTTGCAGGCAAAACCCTGAGAGGAGAGATTGAGGGCCCTGGATCTCTTCAGCCTCCACAAGAGAAGGCTGAGAGGTGATCTTGTAGCTGCCTAAAAATTCATCAGGGGAAGACAGCAAGGAATAGGCGATGCTCTGTTTACCAGGGCACCCTTTGGAGTGTCTGGGAACAACAGCCACAAACTGACAGAGAGCAGATTTAGGGTAGACATCAGGAAGAACTTCTTTATGGTAAGGGTTGCCAAAATCTGGAATGGGCTTCCAAGGGAGGTGGTTCTCTGCCCCACCTAGGGGGTCTTTAAGACTAGGCTAGACAGGCACCTAGCTGGGGTTGTCTGACCCCAGTGCTCTTTGCTGCCCAGGGCAGGGGGTCAGTCTTAATGATCTGCTGAGGTCCCTTCTGACACAAATATCTATGAATGTATGAAAAACTACAGATTTACAATTATAAAATAAAATATACAAGACATATACACAATAACATTTATAATAACAAGGATCATAGGCAATATTTACACAGTTCTATACCTCTCTCAGGATACCGTTAACTGTTACAAAAAATTCTAACCTAAGTTTCAACACGTATGTTATAACCTTAAACTTTATCAAAATTGAAATCTACTTAGATATTAAATATAAATCTACCAATATATATTTGATAAATCCATCAAATAGTCTCATAATATCAGATTAAAGATTTCAATACAACTCAATAATTTTAGACTTTATCTACTTACACTTATAAGACATTAAATATAAACCACACAATACTCGGCGCCCACTCATAAAAATATAAGGCACAACACTCTTGAATATAATTAGCTCTTTTAGGAACCCCCAAGGCCCAGGCTATTCTGGAGCCTTGGCTATGTTCCTGTGGTGGGAGGTGGGGTGGGAGGGGAAGGAGGTCCCCCTTAGATGGTTGGATACACCAGTCCAGGTGGATAACCCCTCTACTGTGGAAATCTCCTTTTCCAGGAACTCACAACTCTGGAGAGCCAGGCAGAGGATCCTTGGTTTTGACTGGGGCCCTCCATGCAAGGTTTCAACTTTAGATGAGTGGCCTCATGCTGGGGGAGGCAGAGGTTGTTCAGGTCTTCAGTTGAACTCTACAGTTGATGGCCCAATGCTCCAAATAAATGGGTAGAACAAAGAAACGTGAGGACGCAAGGCTGGAAGGGAGTTCCTTGGCCATTGACTCCAGGACCCTGATCTTTCAGGTAGGCACCTCATACGAACTTGTTTGGACCTGGGGGAGTTTAAATTGGTGGCCCATATCTTCACGGATAAATGTGGTTTCAGCTGTCATGAAAGTTTTCACTGGTTTTGGTGAAGTTACCTGAATATTGGAGGCTGAGGGAAAGTAGTAAATACAGGGCTAGACTAATGATGCTGATGCCAGAAGTGGGATTGCCATTTGATACAAGATGCCAGGAACTTGAGCAGTCACCCAGGCAGGAGGTGGGAAATCAGGATTAGCTTTTTCCTCTGAAAGGATCTGCTACCTCCTAGGCCCATGCCTGCACACATGACAGCAACTATGGGATAGTCTAGGATGGAGGTGTTCAACCTCCATTGTTGCTGCTGCTCCTTTTGGCATCTGTAATTAAAGAGGAAGCAGCTTATGTTTATGTTATAGCCAGAGGCTTGTGCTTATGTTTTTGTAGTTATAAGACGGGTGGTTTGGGTGAGGCTGTAGGGGTTGGAGGAGGCCTCATAGGGGCCCACAGAGGCATGGGGCCTTAGTGCCTGGGAGGGCGCTTTTCAGCGCCAGCAAGGGCGCAACTTGCATGGTACATGGACCCCAGCCCGGAGAGGGGTATTTTGGGAAGCCCAGGTGGGGCACAGTGAGCCCCAAGGAGGAGGCCGCATTGCAGAGCCCCAACAAGGGGCAGCGTTGAGAGGCCCGAGAGGGGGCAGCGTTGAGAGGCCTGAGAGGGCAACATTTGGGTTTGGGAAGCCCAAATTCGGGTGCTGGGAGCCCCTGAAAGGGCGGGGGCGCAGTATTAGGGTTAAGGAGCTCATGTTGGGCACAGGCCGGTGTGGGCACAGAAAGAACCCCAAGAGGGTGCACTAGCATAGAGACAACAACAATTCCATCCGCGAGGCTTGGGCTGCGGTATTGGGGAGGAAGGAGCCGCAGACAGCGCTCCCTAGTGGAGGGGGCAGTAGAAGGGCAGCCTCCCGCTAATTAACCAATTAACATCAAAGATGTGGCAGGCGAGACAAGGTGGGCGGTTACCCAGAGACAGGTGCGGGGGGCCATATTAAGGTATGCCCCGAGCAGCGCCCTGTCACAGTCCCCTACAGTGACAATGAGGTAGTCAGTCCATAAGAGGACTGAGGCACTTGCTGTGGGAACACAGGATCACTAAGGTGCCTCAGTCCCAAGATGTAATCTTGGAACTGCGTATTCAGATACCTGCTAAACTGCATCAGCACCTCAGGTTTCACATGAAAGCTCCTTAAGTGTCTAAACACCTACTGCAGGGCCTTAGTTTTCAAAGCATGGAGCATGTCTGCACCTATCTCCTGTCTAAGCTGCTCTGGGCTCCTTACTTCATTGAAGTCCCAAGTGGGCAGAGAGGAGGCTGGGTATTTTTAGAAGACATGTGTCCTGCATCTTGCTTTTTCCAGGGAAGCTCTGCCTGTAGCCTTCCCCCAAAAAGGCTTGTCTGGTCTCCATCCTGAAGGA
Organism: Caiman crocodilus; assembly: GCA_030014935.1. NCBI lineage: Eukaryota > Metazoa > Chordata > Crocodylia > Alligatoridae > Caiman > Caiman crocodilus. The sequence continues at coordinate 109,182,986 of JAGPOW010000261.1, read as the reverse complement.
CCCACTTCACCCGGTGTTGGTCCGCCTTCTCAAGGACAAACCTTTGACTTCAACATTGTGGCTCTTCTTCAAGAGGGGTGGTTGGGGGAAGGAGAGAACGAGTGGCAGTGTCCCAAGCAGCACAGTAGACAGCTCTGCTTCAGCCTTCAGTAGCAGTGGTTGATGGGAGACAGGGGCATAGGGGGTGGAGGGGATGTGCCACTGAACATGGAAGGAAAAGAATGGGGAATTTGTGCCTGACTTGGGGACTTCAGTTTCTCAGAGGCTGCCCCTCTGGCATGGCTTGAAAGCAGGATGTGACTGCACCTGTGTACCCACTCCGCGTATATCGTTGACACCAGCTTTTCTGAACTTCCTTTCTCCTCAGATTCACCTCCAAAGGATCCTGTCCAAGTGTTTCCTGACTTTGTTACTGTCTGAGCTGCTTAGTGTTCACAATGGGCTTTCAAATGCACATCGCTGAGTGTTTGGGATCCCATTCTAGGGTGCTGAAGAGCTTGTCTGTACCTCAGTGTTGATAACTCCCTGCATGTTGGGCAGAGAGACAACCCTGCTATGCCCATGCCTAGCAGACCTGATGCTGAGCGCATCAGTGAGCCTCTTTTGGCTCATCGCTCAGGACATGTTCTCAAACTCCAGAGCTTAAGTAGCATCAAAATAAGGTCTGGGAATGTGCCAGGAGTAGTCTCACTGTAAACCTGTTGGGGTGAAGTCCCTTGTGGACTTAGGTGGGTGGGGGCGGCCTGCTAAAACCCCTGATGCTGGTGGTTAGCTACCAGTGGTGGCAAAGGTGCATCTCACATGGCCTGAGTGGCATGGGGAACCTTTGTGTACCCATATAGATTTACAGATGTTAGGGTTGGAAGGGACCTCAATAGATCATCCTGTCCGACCCCCACGGGGAGGGCAGAGGCAGCACAATGGCAGATTGGGCAGGAAGCAGAAAGCAGAGTACCAGATCAGGCAGGGAATGGGAATAAGAGTGGCACTCAGGAGGGCATGGGACTGCTTCATGGAAAGTCTGACAAAAAGCTGGTTCTCACTGGTGTGGACAGTCATTTGATTGCAGCAGTATTCCTGCCCAGAACAGGTGGCCTTGGACTCAATGATCTTTCAAGGTCCCATCCAGCCCTTAATTTTTATGATTCTACGATTCTAAGATTAGAGAGCATGTAGCGAGGGCGAAGTAGGAAATGACCATTGACCTTGGGGTGGGGGAACCTGGGAGGTGGGGGGGCAGGGGAGGGGCCTGGCGGAACTCATCCCTGGGCGTTGCCGCGGCAGCATTCGTATCATCACGCCGGTGCCGGGGAACCACAGTCAGTTGCACTCCGTGGCTGGAGCGATGCTGATGGCTGTTCTCCATCTGGAGAGGAGTGGGTAAGTGAGGGATGGGGAAAGCGGCCCCCTCTTCTGCCACAACAGGAGGTGAGCAAGGTTGCAAAAAGGAGTCACCAACCCCCTTCCTCAGGCAGGATCATCCCTGTTCAGACCATCCCATACACACCATTAGCTGAGCCCTGTATCAGGCTGCTCTCAACCCTGCCACAACACACACCTAGCACCCCAACCTTGACAGAGGTGAAAGAGGGGAAGCATGGCAGTCGATGTCCTGCTTGTATGAAATGGAGTCACTGTACGGTCAAGAGGTCTGACGTAGAGGGCCATGCCCCCCGTGGTAAAATAGGGCAGCCAAACATGAGCGCCACGTTACGATCACACCTCAGGTTACCAGGTTGCGGCTCAAAAGAATGAAGTTTTGTCTAGGAAATGGCTGTATTCCTTCCTCTTTTTGCTTGTCACATCCTCAAACTCACCAATAAAACTATTAGCTAACAGTGTAGACAGCTCCTACCGTTTAAACCAACAGAGGTGTCACTCAATCCCGACTCTTCTTCACTGACTGCATTGAAGGATTCACTTCCTTAGTTGCCCCACAGTCAACAGACTCAACTATTTCAGACAAATCCATGAGAATGAAAGACACCTTATATTGTTGTTAGTGATTTTGTTGGTGACCATCGCAGAGTCCCAGGAGAGAGCCTGTTCCAGAGGAGGATTTCTTTCCTGTCACCTTTTCCCTGCACAAGCAGCTGAGGATCAGGCAATGAGACAATACACCCTGAGGCTCAGGTGGTGGTGAAGCTGGCAGGGAAGCAATGGTCTTTTTCTGATTTCAGGTTGGGGATTACTAATGTTTTCTACCAAGCGCATGCGCAGTGCAGAGGAGCCCAACTCACTCTGGAGGCCAAGCCCTGAATAGCACATGATAGGGATTGCTTGTGCTTTAATGTTGTTTGTGAATTTTACTTTTGATTCAGACCATCTCTGCCTGCCCTGGTGACTCCAGGCTGCCAAAGGCTACCTGCTCCAGGTCCTCCTATCCAGCCAGGACTGATGGCTTGTGGCACACCACCAGTGTAGAGGCAACAACAGTTGTTGGTTAAGGAGATATGGTGTGGGATGTATTTAGGGTGCACTACATGGGTGCAGGCCTTGTCTTAAAAAAAGGAACTGGGTAAGGAAAGGTGTGGTGACCGGGGATGGTCGGCAGGGATGTGGCCAAGAGCCCAGACAGCTGGTGGGTACTTTTGACTGATGGAGTAGAATTAGGCACAGACATGTATTGGTTGAACCGAGATGGCTTTACTTACACTGCCGAGGTACACAGCGTAGGAACTTCAGTTATAGTCACACTGATTAAGAGCTCTAAACAACATGATGAGATATCTTTCGAGCATGCAGGGCATGGGGTACATTGGGACGGTCGGCGACAGGGAGTCGTTGGTGGGTGATCAGTCCGCCAAGTTTACTCTGAGATGTACGTGGAGTTCTCCAACTTGGGTGGAACGGCTAGCGAGCCAATTGCTAGTCACCAGGTAGGAATAATTTACAACCGGCCAATGAGTGGTGCTCACTTAAACAATGCAGTTGTTAGGCGTGGTGGGAACTGTTCACTGCACCGGGGGTTTTTCTCACTGTACTGAGAAATTCTGTTGTACTGAGGAATCTAACTGTGCCAAGAAATTCCACTGTGCCGAGGCATTTTAACTACTGGGTACTGACAAAAGGTAGAGGGAGCGTGCCTTTTGAGAAGAGAGGCTGAGAGCAGCCATGAGGGGCAATGGGCCAGTGGAAGTTTGTCTCGATTTGTCCTTAAGGGCAGTAAGGGGAAATCGGGGAGGGCCAGTTATCCCTGGGAGAGAGCAAGAGAAGTGGAAGGGATGCAGGAGAAAGGGAAGTGCTTTAATGTGTTTGTAGGGGAAGGGGCAGTGCAAGACGGCCTATTCTAACAAGCCTCTAATACCAATACATAGTCCCCTTTCAGATACAAGACAGATCCACCTAGTGCCATCAACTGAAGTGCCCATCAGCTGCACAGACTCCTGAGAGGCAGGACTCCTTGAGGCCAAGGACCAAGGAAGAAGGCGAGGACACCAGCCAGAGGGACTGTGAGACTCTACCTAGCAGTCCGCCAGCCCTCCAGGGCAAGTGAGTGGTCTGCAGGCTGTCCCAGCCGCCTTCCCAATTCTGGCCAGGGAGGAGCAGCTGTGGGCAGGAAACCGTAACTGCAGAAATGGTGACATCTCCTCTGGGGCTCTCTAGCACCATCATCAGTGAGTTTGCAAACATCTCCAAGGGGTGGAGTTCCCAATACCTCCCTTGTCAGGGGCCATTCCCTTGCCAAGTGTCCCGGGGAGCCCAAATCTGGGGAGCTTCTGAGTGCTCCCAGCTCCCACAAAAGGTGCCCTGCTTCTCATGTGACTTTTGAACCCCAGTCCCAGGATCCAGCCTAGGGTGTATCCTGAGTCCCAATGTTTAGTCCCCCTGACTTGAATGAGGAGAGCAGGCAAGGGCAGGAGGGAGTTGTTAGTCCAAACTAACTGAAGGCATTTGTTCATAAGCCAAGAGCTTGCAACCAGGAAACTGACCAGCAGCACTGTTGTTGCTCGGGGACTCCTGGTTGGGACATGCCCCTGAATTTGGTTGGTCTTTTAGAGAGACGCACTGAAATTAGATTAAGAGTTCAAAAGCATAAAAGGGATTGCTCTAGGACTAACAGGAACATGAGAATGAAGAGTTTCAAGTGTGATAATGACAAGGCAGGTAAACAATGGGAAGCACACACAATAATACTAATGCAATACTTTATGAAATATCACAATCAACTGGAAGACCCGGTTGAAATAACAGGAAAATGGCAAATGGCAACCAGGAAAAAGACAGTCAAGAACAGGGCAGAAATTTATGGCAATCCAGAGGATGAAACCAGTCCATCAATCCAAGGCAGTTCACATGGGTTGGAAGGCAGGAAGGCAATCTGGGACTGGGTTGTTCAGCACTATTGCCTCTCACCCTCCATGAGGAACAGAGAAAAGCACACTCACCAGGCTCAGAGAATCAGAGGCAGCCAGGCACAGCTCTCCCACAGACGCACCCTCTCACCACACAGGAACTGCACACACAGTCCACACTCCCACGTTCGCCCCTCCCTTGAACCTGAAGAGCACCCAACAGTGGGTGTTTATTAACTCCAAGCATAGCACTTTTGCCAGTCAAACCAAGGTAAAAGCTGTCAATCACTTTCAGTCACAGCGGTTCCAATCATCTTCATAGTCACTTGTTACACCTGTCACGTACTCCAGTCACTCACCTTTACCTCACGACTCGCACATACGTTTCCTGCCACACAATCTGACCCATCTGTGCATGCCAAGGCTTTCCTTTTGTAATTAGAAGATGAGTTTCGTCATTATAATAATGAAATGAAACCAAAAGAACCCCAGTATAATATCAACTAATAAATAAAATACAATAAGAAAGCCAAACAAAAGCATAACAAAAATAGATAATGAAGTGTACAGGCTATACATTTCGTAGAGACTAGAGGAAGGGGAGAGCTTCACGTTGTATACAACTAACAAACAAATATACATCTAGCTTTTCAGGGATACCACACTGCAAAAGAAATCAACTTAAAAACTTAAGAGAAGATTCATATTGCACCCCATTTCTTTATGCTGAGCTCAGTTATGTCTATTTGCACATGACATCTTTTCCATTTACGCCACATGCAGAAGTTCTTCAACAATTCTGAGAATGCAGGTACACTGGGAGTTTACCATCTCCTTGAAGCAGATAATTTTCTGCAAAAAAACAATCCTTATGAGGTGCAAACAGAAGACCAACCCCTTGTTTTAACTCATGGCATTTTCCAGGAAGTGTCATGAACTACAACCATCTACTAGATGCAATAGAAGGTCACTGTTAGGTCCCGGAGGTTGGGGAATCCAGCTGTAGTTTAGGCCAGCTGCGAGCCTTCAGCCGCTCTTCCATCACAACGTTCCTGCCTACTTTCCAGACCTGGCATGGTTTTCTTAATGGGAGTGGGGAAAGGGAGGAGAAGATCATTCGGGAGTTTTGCAGCCAGCGCTGGAGGCGGGGGGGGGGGTTGGAATGGAGACCCCACACCTCAGTGGGGCACCGATTCACCTGCCCCATCCTCTAGCATCACCTGAAAGCCCCCCATACTAAACTCCCTCTGATCTATTTCCCCCTTCCCTTCTGAAAACAGCAGCAGGGGTGGAAGGCAGCACAGACACCAGTTATTGAGGGCACTCTGTTTTGGAGTGTCTTCATCTGAACCCTCATTCAATGAAGGTTCTGATTTTCACGGGATCAGGCCCTTTAAAAGCTGTGGAAATAAGTTTAACCAGGCCTCTTACTTGACTAAGAGGAGAGACAGAGAGAAAGAGAAGAGAAAAAGATGCTGATGCTATGTGTTTCAAAATGTTCTCAGATAAGAAAAAACCTTCATGCCTTGTTTTGTCTTGATAGATTAGGCTTTGTGTGCAGATTTTCACCTCCTCCTGTCCTTCGAACTACAAGCTGATATCTGTTCCCAGAATATAGGGTTTTCTTTCCTGAATAGGTAAACTGCTTCCATGTGACAAACAAATGATCAACATCTTTCGGTTTCTCTCAAGGTTGCTTTGTTTGAACCCTGCATCTTTTCTTGCTGTCTAAAGTATAAATACGCTTGTAAACTTGTAGAGGTTAGAGTTCCTTTGAGAACTCTCCCTGTGATCACTTGTACAGTTTTAAATAAACCTAGGTGGCTCTGCCAATTCTAATACAACCACAACGTGAAGTTTGATTTCTTCCACAAAGCGCTCTGCAGTTGTGCACTTGTGCTTGGTCATGGCTGTAAGCACTTTCAGGGGCCTGATCTGGCAAGAATTGTCACTTCTGTCTGCACCTTAAGGCAATGAATTAAAAGTTTTACAAAGGGGTTTCCAGATACTATATTCCAGGGTGCGGACAGACGTTGCTTTTCTGCCATTTAAAGTGCTTTATTGCTGCCATTTAACAGAAGTACCTGGCTTTACCGCACTTTAAAAATGGGTACTGAATTTGAAACCTGGTATTTTACAGCAGTTTAACAAGCAACCGTGCTTTAAATAACTTTTGTATGCTGATGTCAAATATTTGACCACTAGAAAAGCTCTAAGGAGGCTGCGGAGCACCCCTCAGCTCTAAATCTGGAAAGTGCAGAGCAGCTCAGAGAATCTCCTCACCAAACACTACGCCTCAGTCATGTTTAAGAGCATTGTAACTTTAGAGCACTATAAAAATGCTTTAAATTACAGTGTTGTAAAATGTGCACAGAGCACTTTTGTACACACCCTCATTTCTCAAGTGTTAACAATAACTGTAACTCCTGCCACCATTTACCTTTAATGATAACAGCTGCTGGATAGAATACTTTATTAAACTGTGTTATTATTATTTGTCTGTATTACCAAGAAAGTGAGACTTCTCCTTAGAAGATAGCACATACACAATTGGCAAGGGATGAGACAAACAGGAATCCTGGTTTCCCTGATAAGAAAAATTCAAATATTTTGATAACCCCCACTCAAAAGCATGACTAAAATGTAAGGCCCCGTCACAACCTCCCCCTCCCCAAGGCCTGTCCTGCTAGTGTCCCTCACCCCCATCCAGAACCCCTGACCCCAACCCTGGCAGAGGGGCCACCAGCTGCCACAGCTTCTGCACAAGGGACCCTGGTTCATAGCCTCCTGCCCCAACAGAAGGCAGTGGCTGCTACAGCGGAGCAGAGCCCAGCTGTCCCCTGCTGCCTGCCTACTACATGCTCAGGCAGGCGGGGGAGTCGCGGGGGGCAGATCCCCAACACTGCGTGCACTCCTGGGTGGACGCGGTATGCCAGTAAGGAGGGAAATCCGCTTTTTACTCTGTTTTTCCATGGGAAATGGAAAACCTAGATTCCTTGTGATAAACTACTCAATATATTTGTACATGTCTTATTCACCTGAGCGCAATTTTTGTAGTCTCTCCTCTTCATTGTATCAGTGAAACACATCACACAGAGAAACATAAGATGCAAGACTACCATTCTATTTTGGATTTTATTGTATTTTTTTTCCAGTTATCTGAGGCCATTTGTAGACTGCTCAGCATATATGCTTAACGACACAGGATGCATATACATGTGCTTGGGGAGAGGGGCAGGGGGCATTTTATAAGCTACCCAAACAACATGTATCAAGAATGGAATCACCTTACTATGTCTTAGAGCTCATGTTGTGAGAAATTGGTAATCAACATTCAATAATGCTATTGGGCCGTAGGCTCCACACATTAAGCCCTCCTTTCACTTGAGTAGAAAAATGGATAAAGCTGTTCTTGCTTCTCTAGACACAATTCCATTTTGAACTATTTCATTGTACCTAGCTTATAATAATTGTTGCCACATTTTTCAGGAAAGTTTTAAAAAATTCAGATGGAAAACTGTCAGGCCCCAGAGTTTTCCCTCACTTCATAGTATCATAGTACCTAGGGTCAGAAGGGGCCTAAAGCAGGCCATCTAATCTGACCGCCCGCCAATGGCAGGAACGAGTGCCAGGGTCACAGGATCCCAGCCAAGTATCCATCTAATATACTCTTAAAGATGCCCAAGGAAGGAGCAAGAACAACTTCCCTAGGAAGCTGGTTCCACATCCTAGCCACCTTAACTGTGAAGTAGTGTTTCCTAATATCCAACCTAAACCGGCTCTCCAGTAACTTGTGACCATTGGTCCTAGTTACCCCTGGTGGTGCCTGGGAAAAAAGAGCCTGCCCCATTTCCCGCTGATCACCCCTCAGCAGTTTATAGGCTGCCACCAAGTCCCCCCTCAGCCTCTGTTTACTGAGTCTGAACAGGTTCAGGTCCCTCAGACGCTCATCATAAGGCCTATCCTGCTGCCCGCATATCAATCTAGTGGCCCTCCTCTGGACCCTCTCGAGGCCGTCCACATCCCTCTTGAAGTGCGGCGCCCAGAAC
>JAGPOW010000261.1:109153374-109168496 GCA_030014935.1 Caiman crocodilus | reverse complement strand
AGCCAGATGGTTCCAGAAGGCAAGGCTGCTGGCCAGGCAGTCATGTCCCTCAGGAATCCACTGGTTGGTCAGGCCTGACTGATCATGCGCTGCTCACTCGCACACTGTGTGATACCGGCACACAAAGTTTAGCCTCCGCTACCGATTAACCCAGTGAACCTTAGTTGTGTCACTTAATATGACACTAATACAATGAACCTTGGTTATATCACTTAACATTATACTGATAATCTGGCAGGTGGTCGTGTCTTCTAACCTGACAGGTAGAAGCATTACATTTCATTTATCCTCTTTGAATGCTGCTTTCCAGACCTTTCCTAATACAAATGATTCCTCTGAACCAGGTATTTCTTTCAGCAGCCATCATCTTTGCATTTTTAACAGTCAACTTTAATTTGGCTTACCCACGTAAGACCTTTCTTTAATATGTAAGATTAGGTTAAATTAATAGTCTTTCATTAATTAAGTCTGTTCCACTAACTGGTCTTTATGTGTGTTGGCCTTATCACTTCACATGGTTTACTCCTTCTTCATAGACTAGCAGAGGCTAATGTTCAGCTGAAGAGGTTGAATGCTTGGCAATCAGGGAGCAGCAAAATCAGCATAAGATGAATTATGTGTTATTAATGGTTCACAGGAAAAAGGAAAAAAATGCGGAGACTGACAACATTTATAATGAGAGTTTACTAGCACAGGTATTCAAAGAAATGGGAAGCTTGAGTTTTTTAGAAGTTCATCCATAAAGTAACAAAATAGTGTGATTAGGTCAAATCCTCCAAGTCTGAATCAGTCTTTAGTCATGCAAAGACATCAGCTAAGAGAACCACTGCAAGATCATGTATTCGTTTAGCAGCACTGACAATTTTTGTGACTTTTACTGTTAAGACTTGCAAAAGAATGGCCCAGCTCCCAGTTGTGCCGTTTAATGAGAAACTCAGCTTTAATTTTAAAGGAGCAGAAAGTTTCAGACTCTTATTTATGGAGGGTCAAGGCATACTCAATTGAGTTGTAGCTCAGAAAACCCACCAGCCCAGGCAGGGGCTGTTGGTGCAACCAGAGAGTTGAGGAACCTGGAGAAAGGCAGATGGGGGACTAGAGGGTCCAGGCCCAGACAGGAGCAGAGTGTGGGACCAGGAGGTCAGAGAGCTATGTATTGAGATCAGAAGACATGGGAGAGAAAGAACACCTGCAAGGCTTGGGGCATGGTGTAGGGAAGGAACAGAGCCACACAATTTGCCATTAAGGCTACAGGTGCTCTGCAGAGGTGTAGGCAGGCTGAGAAGGGCCTATCAGACTTGAGGACTGGATTCAGACCAGTAGCATCCAGGAGAGACCCAGTGTGGGATTTGTCAAGACTGAGGCTGGCTCTAAGGCCTGTGGGCAGCCTCCCCCAATCAACTTTCAATAAGAACAAGGTGTGGTGGGTGAGTAATGGAGGGAGGGCAATATTAGAGTGAGAACTGAGCAGGAGCCATGTGGCCACCAGGGGGCATATGATTATCTGTGTGACCATGAGCCTGTTACAGAATCCTATTATAGAAAAAAAGAAGAACTTGTGTATTTTACTTTAAATAATGGTTACAGTGGGGAGCAGAGATGATTTATAATTTGTTAACACTTGGGCTGGTAGAACTGCTGAATGGGGAAGATGTTCTCAGAACTATTATTATCTAGGTGCAGTAATACAATGAATAACTAGTGTGCTCAAAAGGATTACCGGCAAAGTTTTTTTTTTTTTCCAATTGATATGATAGCCTTTATTTAGCAAAAGGGAACTTGTTTTTTGGTTTTTTGTGTTTTAGCCATGATAAAAATACAGAAAAGCTTTGTGATACTATTGAACAGCTACTGCATTCCACCCCAGAGCTGTCAGCATTTCAGTGAGTGAAATTATCTTTCTGTACAGATATAATCTTGCAAATTTATCTATACAGGTAGAACCACTCTAACTTTGACTTCAGTGTAGTTCCATGGCAAATCCTTATGTTTGCAATCTGGAATGCCTTTCAAAATCAGGGCCAAGTTATACTGTGGGCTCAGAAACTGATCTAGGATTTTACAAAAGGAGGTGTGTTGCAGTGACTAGTGCTGCAGAACTGTCTACAACCCCTGCTCCCAGCCCTCCTTTCCTTCCCCCACCTACTGGGGCTGACAGACCATGTTTCAGGAGTGGCAGTTGGGGACTTATGCAGTCCCTGCTCTCTCCTTTGCCTCCCCTTCCCTGCCTTCAACTACTGGTGCCTGTGCTGTCCTGGGACGAGGGGAACTCCTGCCCCACTCCAGTTGGGTATGTATGGGAACTGCACTCACCCAGGACCACAGCAGTGGGTGGGGCATTCCTGAACAAAAAACCAGTTTGCAGGCTAGTGGGAGTAGGCAGGGAGGTGGAATATGCCCACCTGCTCCTACTGTCATAGTCCCAGGCTGAGTCCAGCCCCTGCGCAGTCCAGCTGGAGGAAGTGAGCTCCCCTCATCTCTGGGACAGTGGGGACAATGACAGCAGCAGGGTAGAGAAGGAGGAATGGATGGGAGGAGACATTCCATTGAGCACAGAGGGGGAGAGATTGGGGGCAGGATTCTTACCTTTTTTGGGACTTATGTCCTCAGCTGCTTCTCCTGCAGCATGGTCAGAAAGGTGGCTGCTACTGTGCCTCTGCACCCCCCTCTGGATCCACTTCTGCATGGATTCCTGTTGGATGAAAAGTAATATGGATTTAAACAGAAGTGTACCAGGTAGAGTTTCTACCCTTGGCAGAAAAGATGCAGCTTTGCATGCTGGCATTGGCAACACATAGGGGATGCACAGAGGTGCATGTGCACCCCCTGCAAAAAGGTGCTGCCAACACTGCTGGTGGCACCTGTGGGCAGTCGCTGCTTTCCACCCCCCACCACCTTGTTGCTGACGGTGTCTGCGGGTGGTCGCTGACCACTGGTCAGTGCTTGCCACTCCCCAGCTGCTAACAGTGCTGCAGCTGCCTGCAGGAGCTCACCGCTCACTGCTGCCACACTCCCACCACTGACAGTGCCACCACTGCCTGCGGGAGCTCGCCATGCCCTGCCTCTAGGGGCACGTGGCATTCATGTATGCTGGGGCACCAGAATGGAGGCTGGGCTTCTGGCTCCAACTACATGGAGCAAAGAAGGGTGCAGGATACTGCTCTTGAGGAGAGGTGTCATTGCTAGCAGCCATATTGCCACCTCTTCTGATGCTGCAACTACTTAGTTTTATACGGTGATTAAGCATTCACAGATCTTAATTTGGCAGTGGCTGCAGGGTCTGAGAAAGACTGAGCAGGGGGCTTCTGTTCTCCTTTCACTCTATGGGGCTGGAGCCTTGAGCCTTCCTGACTCCATTCTGGCGCTGCCGTGTACTGAGGTCCCAGTCACCCATCTTAGTTATGCTGCTGCATGTTAAGATGTTGAGCATCTTCACCTCCCACTGAGGTCACCTGATGCTGTGAATGCTCAACCTATATGAAAGTCATGCTTCTGAATCTATTACTGTGCAGGTAGGTTCTGTGCAATAGACATGGCTATGATTTACCTCTCAATCTATGTTATTTTGATTTAACACTAACAATAAACAGCTTTCTCTATGGAGTTTTTAAAAATTGTAAGTTACTATTCACATACTACAGTATCACATCACAAAATAAAGGTGAAAAATATATGAAGGAACTCATTTCATTTTAATAAATGCACAGCCATGTTCCTAACACATTTTTTCAGAGAAAACTGTTTTTAAAAACAAATGGTGTTTAGAACTTTTGGCTCAGTGAACCCTGCCTTGTTTAGAATAGAAATGGGTTCTGTTTCAGATCAGCCTATGTTGTATTAGAGAACTGTTCTGGTCTTTTGAAAAGAGAGGAATTAATTATTTTTGCAGCCATTAAAGAGACTAAAATTAGAAACTATCGGGCCTGGAGTTATGGTCAATCACTCTAGAGAAGATGTTATAGGATGACACCAATTTAGTAATTTTTTTTTTCTGTAAGTATGAGGAGAAAGCATTTAATTGGTCAAATATTTACCAATGTGGGGGGAGAGAGGTAGAAATCTAGTCGTGTTCTCTGTACATGTTGTAACTCTTTGGGATTGATCATGATTTAGATGTAAATTGAGGTTCAGATTTCAACTTTTTCTTCCCAACCCACACAACCCGGGATATTCCAGTCTTCCTGTTCAGACTCATCTCTAATGAGATGAGTTCAACGAATCAAACACAGTTTTCATGATCTTGATTTCTGTGGAGAGGAATGTTTTGACCAACCAGGGTTAAAGTTTTTGTATAGCACAATGGGCCCAGCACATGGCTTGCGAGTCACCTGTTGTCTATGAGATCCTTCACTGCTACTCACAGTGAATGGAAGTGTTGCTTTCCAGGGATACATGCTTCTCCAAGGTGGACAGAGAGATCAAAAGTATGATAAAGCTTGTAGAGCATTACTTATTCATTTGTGTTGCCTGCGGGCCACTGAAGTTTGCAGACTACTGATAAAGCAGTTGTCACTAAGTTAAGAAGTGAGCAGGAAGAGTGTTTTTCAGGCATGTTGGACTAATTCAATTGAGCTGATCATGTTTCCTTGATGAGGTCCTAGAAGGCAAAATGGTTCTTGGAAAGCTTCGGTCTAGTAAGTGTTTTGTTGGGGTATGGGAGAAGGGGAGGATGCAGAAGAGTAGTGGGGTGTGAAGGGGGAACAGGAATTTAGAATTACGCACAAGCTTTATGAACTGTAGAAGGCCCCAAGCAGTTCTATTTAAGTGTCATTTTCAAAGTGACTTTGATAACTTGAATGCCAAAAAACAATGTAAAAACTGACAGCTCTACTGTAAGAGGTGTATGACACACTACAGATACCTAGAGTGGAACTGTAACTTCATGAAAGTCCTTTGTAATATGAGGTAAATGGTAAGATTTTATTGGTAAAGCGTGTATTGTAAACTGGTTTAGAGCTTCCTTTAAGCTCTTAAAGACACATGCAGACTCCAAAACAACTGCCTTTTGTGAGTCACTTAACTTCCCTGCTTTGGTCTCCCCATTTATAAAAAAGGAATATAAATAATTGTTCATTTATCTTACAAACATTTAATGGGATTAGTTAATGTCTATAAAATGCTGAGGAAATGTAAAGCCTAATATAAATGCTAAGCGTTATTATTATTAACATTTGAAGCTTTCTATAGCAGTTTAAACCTAAATGCCTCCTAATTGTTAGCAAAAAGAGAAATCTAAGTATGAAGAAGATAATTGGTTGACCTAATTAGCACAAATAGCTTGCAATATAGTGGTAAACTGAAAATTAGTGAAACACTCTGTAGTTAATTTATATCCTAATTAATAACTATTATGCCTAATAGCACAAACTGCTCCCTGCATGCTTATACAAGATAATTTAAAACTTGTCTTGACTGACAAGAATAATTTATTTGCAAAGTGCTTCATAATGAAATTCTGTTTAACCCTAACAACACCCTGCCAATGTGCTGTTCTGGTTTTCTACCACATAATTCACCTATTAGTGAAACAGTAGAATGCAGCTTCATTTAAACTCTTTACCTGTGTTTGCTTGTTCCTCTTACTGGGTTTGCTGAATTGCCTTTCTCAGATAGAGGTCAGCAACCTATGGCTGGTGGGCCAGATCTGCCCAGATGCCAGAACCATCTTCTAGACTGTATGATATACCTGTTCAGAAGTTAAATAGTGCAACTTGGTAATTCTTCCACTTGCCCTTTTTTCCATTACCCTACCTGAGCTATGCTACCTCACATGTTGAAAATGAACAATAACTCAGTCATAATGTGTCAGAATAGTTCTATAAGTTCACCGTTTTAAAATTATGTTTGGGAAACAACGTGCTATTTATTATTTTTTCTCTAGAGTTTATTTGTTTGCTTGTGCAATTTACATGCTACTCTTCCCAGCAAAGCCTTAGGGGAGCATACAGGAAGAAAAACAGAGCAACTTGAAAGAGCAACTAGACTATAAAAACAGAATAACAAAATAAAGCACAGATGCGTTAAACAACATAGTCTCATCTTTGGTGCTAAATGCCTACTTAAATAGACAGGTCTTGCAGCGCTTCCAAAAGAAGTCCAGGCTGGGCCTCTGCTGGGCCTCAAGATGGAGGGAGTTCCAATGTTGAGGAAAAACAACAATCCTCAGTTTGAGGATTGCTGCATGACATAGTTTGCATCACGTCTAAAAAAAGCCAAAAATAAAATAAAGCCAAAGTCTGAAATAAGATTGTAAAAGTTCTCCTGGGTAGAAATGAAAGTTCATATTTCATAGGAGAGTTGAAGGTGTGGTAAAACTTCCTGTTTGAAACAGTTCACCTGCCATAAATTAAAAACCAGTTAGCTTTAAATCCTGGAAGGTGCCACCAGCAGGGGTGGTGATAAGTAGTTTGGTGACCATGTATGCACCTTTAATTAGGCATGTAAGAGTGATGTTGTAGCTGTCATGGTCCAGCAATTATGCAGGAGGCAAGGATTTCTTAGAATCATCTCTTTTTTGGACCACCTCTGCAGTTGGGATAAGCTTAGACAAGCTTTTGCTGGTTAAGACATTCTTCCTCAGAGAGTTGAGGGAGGATGTCTTGTACTCCAGACTTGAAGAAGGTCTCTGAGGAGCAATACTTTTCCTCCCACCCCTTCTTCCCTCCCTTCCTCTTCTACCCTTTGCCTCCCTAATTTCCAGCTATTTCCTTTTTCACAGCAACCTCTTTTCTACCTTGAATTACTACTACTGTAGAGTCTCCCTTACCTACCTTTGGCTTTTCCCCCCTCCCTTCCCTGCTTTACCTTTTTGTTTTCCTAATTTCTACCTATTTACAGTCTCACTGACATCTGGTCACTTTTAGCTTCTCTCATTCCTTGGAGTCTCAGAACAGCAGAGAACAGCCTTCCCTAGGCCTGAAGAAGGGTGATTGCGCCCCAAAGCAAAAAGGGGGAAAAGTTCTTGGCAAGTTTCAGGGCGCAGTCCCCCTTCTTCGCGAGGAGGGATGTCTGGCGTGAGAGACCTGAGGACTGAGGAAGAACATCTTGGGCGGGAGACCTGAGGAAGGCCAGCTTAGGTTGGAAAGCGTGTCTGACTTGATGCCGACTACCCAGTTGGTCCAGATCACTCTCAGAAACCCTTTGCCTCTGGCATGTGTTTGAACTGACATTTTTCCCTCGGTTCCCAAGCGGCTTCTCCCGGCAAGGGGGAGCGCTGGCGGGTGAGGGGACCTCGCACGCGGATCCCTCCCTCCAGCGCGAGTGAATTTGCCCTTTGTGAGAGGAGCAGGAGGCGGCCGGAGACTTTGGCCGTGGGGAAAGCCCCCCCGCAGCGCCTCGCAGCTCCGGCGGGAGAGGCGGCAGCGCATCCTCCCGCGGGGAGGGAGGCGGGGGCTGCCTGGGAGGCAGAGGAGACGGGGCTGCTCTTCCTCCCTGGCATGCCCGGAGCCCGAGGAGCTGCTGCGGGGGCAAGGCAGGGGCGGTAAGTACCGGGGCTTTTGCCCCTGCAGCCAGGGCCCCGTGCGGAGCCCCCAGCGCGGTCCCGCTCGGAGCACATTGCATGCGTGCCTGTGGCGGGGGGGGTGGGCAGCTGCTGCTACACCGCAGCCACATCTGGCTCGGCAGGGGAGGGAGGGTCTTTCCCCCACCCGGATCAACAGCTCTTTGTTTCTAACTAGAACTTGATTTTTCCATTCAAAGGATATGTCCGTCCCCCCACCCCACCCCCACTCCCCTTCCAAAGGTTTGGGGTGCTCTGTGTAAGCACTGGGCAAAAACATGCCCTGGGCTGCGGCAAGGACGCTCAAGCAGGGTGCCTGGAGAGCCGTCAAAGGGTGCATTGGGGTCAGGGTGCCATGCCAGGGCAGTGCTGGGAAGTAGCCCTTGGCAAACTACATTCATAGGATCTTAGACAATTCAGGTTGGAAGGGATCTCGGAGGGTCATCTAGTCCAATCCCCTGCTCAAAGTAGGGCCAGTCCCAACTAGATTGTCCCAGCCAACAAGGCTTTGTCTACCTGGGGCTTAAAAACCTTCCATTGTGGTTGATACAGGGACGCTGCCCTTGGCTTCCTGAATTCTTTGCAGCAGAAGCACAGCTCTAGTCATTCTCCCATAGTCCAAAAAAGAAAGGGAGTGAAAGCTAAGTGCTGGCATTTTCTGAGGGTGCCTCAAGTCCAACCGACACTGCCTGGAGTCCAATGAGCGTTTCTTGAGTCTAGAGAAAAAAAAAAAGTTTTTTTTTTCTGGACTATAGCTTTAGCAACTTCTTTCTCCCCCATTCTAGGAAAGTTACTTGACCTTTTTCCACCCCTTTCTCTGATCTGATTAATGTGCATAGGTTCACAAGCTAAGTGATCCTTCTTTATACATAGATTGATCGATAGCTCTATCTGGATAGCTCTATTTCTATAGATATATATATTATCAGCATTCAGCTTTTTTGGCTGGTGTAGCTGATAACATCACCAAAAACGCCACATGTATGCACAGAGCCACAACATACATGTGGCCAGGAATGCAGGCCGGCAGCTTGGAGATGATCAATTGATCATCGGCGTTTACTGGTGAAATTTTTGTCTGCAACAACCAAAACAGGCCAGTTGCTGATAAGGTCAATTTTCCTTTTATTGGTGCCAATCCAATATGGACCAATATACTGGTGCACATCTACCTACTAATTTCATTTTGTGAATGCCTAGCTGTCATCAACTCTATATTGTATGCAACATAAAATCTCCAAAAGATTCAATTCCAAGGGACATTATTACCAATCAGCTTTTTTTGGCCAGTGTAGCCAGTTCAAGCACCTACTCTGAACGCCTTCAAGAGAAAATTGGATGTTTATCCTGCTGCTCTCCACACTGCCGGGCTGCATATTGGCTATTGGATTGATATTGGCCAATATGGCTGGTTTATAATTGGCATTGGCCAAAGAAGTCTTTATCAGTGCACCCCTACTAGTAGGTAGTAGTTTAAACCCAAGCAAAGAGTCATAGAATCACTGGGCCTTATTGAACAGTAATTTTGGTGGACAGTCAGGGAAAGTTTCTAGACTAAGGGTGTGACTGCTCCAAACTCTAAGCTAGTACTAACAGCAATCAACATTTGTTGGCTCACCGTATAAGGTGTAGCAAGGGTCATAGAGAAATAGGGCTGGAAGGGACCTCCAGAGGTCTAACTCCCTAAGGAAATTCTTTTTCACACAGCATAGGTCTCATTGCCACCAGATGTTGTGGAAGCTGAGAGTTTTTAACTAGATAAAAAAAGGGATTGGACAAATGCCCCTTTCTTCTGAGAATCAATAGCTAATGGACCTGAGAGCTAGGGCTGCAGACTCTGAATCAGAGAAATCCACATGGTTTTGTCAAAGGGAGATCTTGCCTCACCAACCTACTAGAGTTTTTTGAAGGTGTCAATAAGCAGGTAGATCGGAGCCATGGGAATTTTACCAGTTTACCTAGATTCAAAAAGAGATTGGACAAATTCTTGGAGGAAAGGCACAGCAGTAACTATTGAGCATGGGAGTTAGGATACAGCCTCTGAATCAGAATTTCCTAGACCTTAAGTGCTAGAGGCTGCGTGTGAAAGAGGAACAGTGGTGGAACAAAAAACCTGGTTATACTCGTTTACTCTCCCTTTCATTATCCACTCTGTACTACTGTGACACAGGCCTTTTGATATACCATTCTGGAACCTGAGCCAAAGCCCACCAAATAGAACTGTAACCCCAGCCCCCCACCCCCTTTGGTGATGGGAGCCCCTAAGGGCATGTCACTGATTGCTTGGAACATCTCAAAATGGGGACAGGAGTGAGGGTCATAGGTTCAAAACGAATGTACCAAGGGAGCAGGGAGGATACCACGCAGAGTACATTGGACAATATGACACAGGATACTAGGCAAGATGGACCCATGGTCTGACCCAGTAAATGGCAATTCTTATATTCTTATAATAACACGTGAAATGTAAAGTTATACTAGTATTTGTTTAAAAATAGCTTTGATTTAAGACTACAAATAATGGACATTTTGATGTGTTTTGCATATGTCCATAGCCCTTGAACTTTTCCACTGTTGACTCCGCTTCTGACTGTGAGCTCTGCTTCTGCAGTGGAATTTCCATAAAGCATGACTTGTAACTCTTAGTTTGGGCACAGCTTCCCCACCTTGGCTTGTAACTCGTAGTTTGGGAACAGCTGGCATATTCACAGCTTGCCTTTTCTCTAAGCCAATAGTCCCCAACTGAGGTCTTTACATGTTTGCTGCCTGTGAGGCCCTGATGTTGTTCATAGCCTTTCAGGATCTTAAAAAATTAAAACGGAGCAAAATATGGCCCTGGGGGAGGAAGGAGGGGAGCAAAGTATGACATTGCTCACAGCACATTTTTAGCTCAATATAGTACCTGTGGGCCAGTACAGTTTGGAGATGACTGTTCTTGGCCTTTTTTCTGCATGTGTGATATTAGAATCCAATCTTGTAAATGCTTAATATAGAGCAAAGCCTGGTTGCTGTGAAGAGTCCTATTCACTTTGAAGAACTGGGGTTTCAGTTTGCATTGAGAAATACAGAAACACTAGGTGGTGGCAGGAATTACAGTCTCTTAGTGTTTTAGACTCCACCTTTTGAATAATGCCTAAATATAGTGTATGAATAACAAATGGCTGTGAGGTCTAAAGGCATACAGTATCTGTATATAGTGTAAAATGTACAGGTTTCTTCCGAAATGACATAGGATATCATATATATTCTTATATGAGTAATTTTTTGATTTTGTAAATGAATGGAATTTCCCAGTGGAAACGCACACATTCTCACACTGGCATATTAAAACAATATTAATGGTCTGGCTCAGAGTCCAAAAAACTCAGCATGAAAGCCAAAGCAGTGTCCTTAACTCACCTCTCTGCACTAGATTTCAGATACAGTAAAAGCTTTGTTATTCAGCATGAGTGGAGCAAAGGGGGTGCCAGTTATCTAAAAATTCTGGTTATCTGAGAATTATACCAGCCTCAGCCATCAGTGGTAACCCACCCTGCCCCGCACAAATCTCTTTCCCCTCCTCCTGCCCTTGTCTCCACAGACTCCTGGCATCTCCTCTACCAGCAGCGTCACTAACTAATGTAAACAACAGAAATACTTGATGTACATGTCACATAGACTCAGCAAAGATTCCTGTTGCTAAAGTGAGGATTTGTATTGGGGGATATTGGAAATTCCAATTAATACAGTATTCCAGTTAGTAAAATGCCAGTTAATGCAGTTTTTACTGTATCTAAGTTTTGCTTCTTATATGTTATATGGGTTTAATTATGTTGTTTGACCCATGTAGTATCTAGGTTCAGTAAAGTGAATTAAGGACAATCAGGCAAATTCTGTTCGCAGTGGGTGCATCTACATACGCCATTAATTTGTAGCAATAAACTTCAGATCTTACTGTGTTGGAATTTATTGCTCTCGGGAAGTTCCTGGGCATGCTGTTTATGCATGTGCTCAGACTTCAGCATGAGCTGGGGTCAGCTTGCCATCCTGGAGTTACTCTGACTTTGCTCCTTCAATTCAGACTTCTAGCATTATTTTAACACAGGATCTGTGTGTAAATAGGATAATGCATGAGTTGACTGGTTTTCCTCTTTAATGGGACTCACAAAATTGTGAGTATACATGTAACACATGTTTTTAATAGGGCCAATAAGCCACAGCACTGTTTTGTGTGGCCAAAAGCTATAAACATTCAGTTTTGATTGCTTTTCTTCAGTGGAAACTCTGTTATGGCTAGGGAAAGCCTTCAACATATGTATTTTTCTGAAGACAAATAGCCTCAGAAATCTCACATTTAGCAAATCAAGAGATGAGATGGAATCTTCATTCAATAATGTGTTTTTATATATAGTGATGAGGTCCTTGAACAGAAGAATTTAAATAGAAAAAGACCCATACATTTCTGGCCTCTAGCTATCCCACAGGTTGTTCTATATCCCCACACAGGTAGTGTTTTTAAATTGGTGGTTCAGGACTTCCATGGGTTAATAGTGACTCTGCAGACAGTTGGAGAGGAAGGAGGGAAGTTACAGAATAAGGAATTAAAAACATAAAATACCCTTTTTTAATTGTTTTCTGTTTATTTGTTTTTAGAAGTCCCCAGACACAACAGTGATAGTGCCAGATAAGGTTCTAAATATACGTGTAGTTATGTATTTTGGGATGGTTTTCACTATACATAGAAATTTAACAGGTAGATATTGGTTGCCAGTAAAACATCAACATACACATATCAAAAGTTTAAAAAATATTGTATGTATGGGGAAATGAAATATTGCTTAAATCAAATGGCACTTTGGTGAATGTTGACTTTTGAAGACTGGAACCATATCACTCTTCTTTTTGGGTTAAATACAGACAATCAAAAAGCTGGAGGCTGAATTGATTTGATCTTTGCAGGTTAGTCTAAGCTACAAAGATTGAACCAATAAGCAAATGAACAGACATTCATTTTTAATTCAGGAAATACAGCCACATGTTTGCAGTGGCTCAAGTCAGAAGCCAGGGGGTGCTAAAGCAGGGCTCTGTGGCATGTAGCCAGCATGGGCTTTGTGTTCACTTCTTCTTCTTACTGCTCCCAAGGTCTCTGGGTTTTGCAGTCCATGATCACAGCAGCAGGACTCTACCTGTTTGCTAATCACTTCCACTTCCTGCTTTGTAGTCCACAGTCACAACCAGCAGTAAGTTTAGCAAAGCAGGGCTGGGAAGCTCCATACTCAGAGGAAGGGAAGTTTAACCTCCCCTCCCTGGTCCCAGACATCAGCCGGGGTCTTCCTGGGGTCAGGGGGAAGTGAGCCAGCTCTCACTGCTGCAGCTAGGGAGAAGACAGGCAGGGCTAGCCCTGCTCTCTGGAGCAGACAATGCTGGGATGCTGGGGGACACTGATTTAACTTGAACCAGGAAGGGGTCTGGGACATAAGTTGCATAAACAGGTTTGACTGATACTACATTCAACAAGGTTTATCTTAAACTAGTTTCAGCCATTTTGAAACTAATTTATATGCATTGAACTTCTATTCTGTTACAGTTTTAAACCAGTTTCTGATTACTTAACTTGGTTTACGTGTAATTTCTGTCCTTAGCCTTGGAGACAAGCATATAGTAGGGTAACATAAATGTAAGAGTCAAAGTACTGCTTACCATGTTGACAGGGAAACAATGGAATGTGTGTAGTCTGAAGACTCTGCTAAGTGAAACCTTGTAGCTTTCCAACCATTATACTTTGTAGCCATGACTGCTGCCACTGCAGTTCTTCACCATTCTCTTTTTCACCTTGTCTGCTTTTTTCCCTTCTAGTCTAAATTTAAGTTTTCATTTCAAGTTTAATAAAAATGCTGTTTGTCTTTTAAAAGATATGAATGGAATAATGATTCAAAACAAGTGGAAAAGGAATAACCCACAAGAATTTAGGCAAACACACAGAGGAGTGAATCACCCTTCTAGCCAGTGGATTTAGTTTGCTGAAAAAAGCACTATTATGAAATTCACTGTTATGGTCAGAATGAGGGCCTGATCTGGAAAGCTTTGCAAGACCGAGGAATGCTGTGTATGATGGCAATGGAGATGCTACTACTGCTAGTGAAGTCTTTTTCTTTAGCAGAGGAAGAAAAGATAGGTTTCATTCAGCCAGTTGCCATATAAAACAAACAGGCTCAGCAGAATAATAAAGAGTGAAAGAAAAGTCACGGAACACATGTGTGAATTTATTTGATGTTCTAATGTAAAGGAAGTTCTTTCATCACTATGGATTTTAATAGAGCTGTGAATGCTCAACACTTTTCCAGGAAGTACTACGTTGATGTTGGTTGAGGTACTAGCAAAGTAAAAGTGCGAGTGCAGGATGGGAATAGCACTGCTGTAATGCCATTGTGAAAGGACAGAAATAGGACTCATAGACTGTGATCTTTGCCTGAACATCTTCAGATTCTGCACGATTTGTGTTTACCTTTGATCTCTTGTCCAGGACTTCATAGACTCCCTTTGGAAGAAGAATGCATTCATTTACACTTAGTGAGCTTCTTGATCACTTTCTTTATTTTCTTGGAAGAGAGATAGATGATAGTCTTTTGGCAGTTATGACTTCTTTGTTTCTTTAAACAGTTAATTATTTAAAAAAATCCTATTTTCTCACAACAGATGTTTTGGTTCTTATCTGGTACAAGGTAGTTATGCTTGTGTATATGGATTTAATTAATTTTATCTAATTGTTTTTGTCAAACTTCAATTCTAAACTTATTTTTTATTGCAAAAGGTATACATCTTTCAAGAAAGAGAAGAAACATTTTCTAGAGTTTAGGTAAATAACTAGAAAACAAGGCTTTCTTTACTGCATATCTCAGTCTGATTTAACGTTTGTGTGTGATCTAGACAGATCAGTTAGTGATTTTGTGTCCTAGTTTTTCTATTTTGAACATGGTGATAATACTTACAAGATATATTATGAAACTTATTCCATAAGTATTTTAAAGCACTATGTGATTCCTAGGTGAAGGGAGCTGTGTATGTTGATAACAGTATTTAATGAAATTGCAGCTAGTCTATGTCAGAAGTAATTTATTTAATGATGTGCTGAGCCATCTTGATCAATTCATATGAATGTGGAGGTACCCATTTAGCTTTTTGTAGGTCAGTGTTTTGATAACCCAGCCTACCTTCCAAACAGTGTCAAGGAACTATTTCACTTGCCTTCATTTCTAGAAGTCTTGCATCTGACTGTGATACTTAAGATACTATGTTGCTCTGTAAAATGCATTGGGCCATATCGTACCATAAGGCAATCCCAATGCAAATCAGTAGCATAAAGCAATCCCATGCATGTTACCAGGGCAGAATTTGTGCAGTGGATTGTCTGAGGGTAAGTGATACAATTTCTCCAATGGTGTGGCTGTTAGGATTAGTATTTTAGTATTTCCAGGAATTTGTATTACCTAAAATGATGCACTGACAGGTATTGTATTAACAAGAAAATCTCTACTCTAACAAATGTATACCTTGTGACGGCGCCGGGCCGTCCCTAGGGACCCGAGAGGGACCCCGGGGTTCGAAAGGAGGTGCAGGAGACTCACCGGGGACGGGGGAACCGGGCGGC
>JAGPOW010000261.1:109128416-109144318 GCA_030014935.1 Caiman crocodilus | reverse complement strand
GCATCAATGCCACAGTCACTTAATTTATTGATGAGGATGGGGTGAGAGACAGTGTCAAAGGCCTTCTTAAAGTCTAGAAAGACTATGTCCACAGCAACATCATCATCCAAAGATTTAGTTACTTGGTCGTAAAAGGCAATCAGGTTGGTCTGTCAGGACCTGCCTTTGGTGAAGCCATTCTGATTGCCTCTGAGCTTGATTTCCCCTGCAGGCCCCCCACAGATATGCTCCTTGATGATTCTCTCCAAGAGCTTCCTGAGCACTGAGGTGAGGCTTACAGGTCTATAATTACTTGGGTACTCCTTCCTCCCCTTCTTAAAAATAGGGACTACATTAGCCAGTTTCCAATCCCTCGGCACCTGGCCAGATGACCACAAATGCTCATACAGCTGGGCCAAAGGCTCCGCGATGACCCCTGCCAGCTCCCCCAATATCCTTGGGTGGAGGGCATCTGGACATGCAGATTTAAAAATGCCTAGCCCTTCCAGAAGATCCCAAACTACATCTGCATTGACTAAAGGCTTGATAGAGCTATCCCCAAGATTGTCCCTACCTTTGGTAGGTGGGATAGCCTGGTCCCTGTTCAGGAAAATAGAGGCAAAGAAACTGTTAAAAATATCAGCTTTCTTGTCTGGTGTGGCCACCAGATTACTGTTTGTGTCTTGCAGGGGCTGTACATTGCCTGGTGCCCTTTTCTTGCTCCCAATGTACTTGAAAAAGGACCTTTTGTTGTCCTTAATCTTGGACGTTAGCCTGAGTTCCATCTCTGCCTTGGCCTTCATAATAGCCCTCCTATACTCCTGGGCCAAGGAGGTGTACTCCTCCTTGGTGGTAGTTCCTCCCTTCCACTGGTTGTACGCCTCCCTTTTAGTCCTCAGGCATTGCTGAATGCCCTTGCTGAGCCAAGGGGGTCTCTGAGCATTCTTACCCCCCTTTCTTCTCTCAAGGACTGTTATCCTTTGAGCCTGGAGGATCACCCCGTTAAGGTACGACCATCCCTTGTGGGCTCCCATCTCCTCTACCTTCTGGGCCCTTAGTACCTCCCCCATTAGTCTCCTAAGCTCATTGAAGTTGGCCCTTCTGAAGTCAAGGGCTTTAGCCTTGGTGCGAGCCCTAGATGCCCTGCGTTGGATAGTGAAATCCAGCAGGTGATGATCACTATTGCCCAGATGGTCATGGACCTGCAGTCCCCTCACCAGATCATCCCCTGTGGCCAGGATCAGGTCCAGCAAGGTGTGCTGGACCTAGTGGGGCTGTGCACTTCCTGGATAAGGTGAAGGTCCTGTAATACAGGCAGGAACCTATGCGAGCGGGCAGACCTGGCTGTCTGCTCCTCCCAGCAAATGTCTGGGTAGTTTAGGTCACCCATGACAATAACATCCCACTTGTTACACTCTATTTTAATTAAGGGGTGGTACTGATGGTTTAATTGATCATTGAGGCTGTTTCAACTGCAAATCCAAAATCTATGTAAATCCAAAATCTATTAAACACAAGAAATACCAAACAAAACTCCAAACAGTTTACAAAAGTATTCTTACATAGGCCTTTTACATGATGTGATGACTTGGCACTAGAGGTTGCTTACAGCATCTGGGTGTTGTCTATTCTTCTGGATTTCTTAGCTTCCCTCACTTGCTAGGCTGGCTTCTCAAGTGTTAAGCTTCTTCTATAGCTATTTATGTCTTATACTTTTTCTTTCTGTGACATGATTGACAAGCTTTCACATATGGTGATGTCACAGATTCTTGCCAGTCACCCCCTCACAGCAGTTATCACCCTATTGCTTGGTTGCCCACATTCAGTCCTTCAACTTTCTCATAGCTAGGTAGGTCACTTATGTAGGTCATCCAAGTCAGTGAAGTAGATTGGTCACTCCCCACTTAAGCTTCTGTGCGTTTTCCCCCTATCCAGCTAATGGCATCTGTTATGTCCAGGCTTAAAATGGTAGGAGTGTTGCCAGTAGGTCAAGGGAAGTGATTATTCTTTTCTATTCAGCACTAGTAAGGCCACATCTGGAGTTCTGCGTGCAGTTTTACCTCCCCCTTACAGAAAGGATGTGGACAAATTGGAGAAAGTCCATCAGAGGTTGACAAAAATGGTGAGGAGGCTGGAGGACATGACTTGTGAGGAAAGACTGAGGGAACTGTCTAGAGAAGAAGAGACTGAGAGGGAACTTAGTAACAGCCTTCAACTCCCTGAAGGGGGGTTTGAAAGTGGATGGAGCTAGACTGTTCTCAGTGGTGGCAGATGAGAGAACAAGGAGCAATGGTCTCAAGTTGCAGAAAGGGAAGTTTAGTTTAGATATTAGGAATGCTTTTCTTACTAGAAGGGTAGTAAAACACTGGAATAGGTTACCCAGGTAGGTGGTGGAATCTCCACCCTTGGGAGGTTTTCAAAACTCAGCTAGACAAAGCTTTGGCTGAGATGTTTTATTTGGGGCTGGTCCTACTTTGAGCAGGGGGTTGGTCTTAGATAACCTCCTGTGGTCCCTTCCAGCCCTAATTCTATGTGATTCTATAATCACACATTTATATCTATTTCTAGTATTGTTTCATCTGAAATTGAAATTCCTAGCTGTTAGGCAGACCAACATGAATTAAAACCCCTTTATGTTGTGGCCCATAAAGGAACACAGACTGGAGACTACTGAGAATGAGAGGAACTTGAGTTTATTGGTTGGTTATATAATGAACATGAGCTTCCAGTGTGCTGCAGGTGTGAAAAAGGGTAAAACAATCTGAGGGTGTATTAGATGTGTTGTGTACTATTGTACAAGTATTTAGAAGCCTGTGAATAGTTTACCAGTGTTTAAAAAAAAGAAAGAACATGAACTGGCAACAGATATAGAAAGAAGAGCCACTGGAGTGGTTGAGGGAACAGATAGTTTTCTTGTGAAAGAAGATTAAAGGAGCTTGACATGTTTAGCTTAAAACCGAGGTGATTACATTTTATAAATACATTTGTGGCTGATTATTAGGGAGGGAAAAGTGTGTAATAATCTTCTAAAATCAACTTCAGGACAAGATGAAAAGTATACAGACTGGCTATGAACAAATTTAGATTTAGAAATTTTCATTTAATTTCCATCAGAGGAGTGATATTTTGGAATTGCCTCCCTAGCCAGATAGTGGAGGCAAAGAATGGTTTTAAGAACCTGAATGGTTTTAACTTGAAAATATGGAAGAGAGAGGACAGGGAGTTCTTGGGTCAGTAGTGATATATGGAATCAAGTATTTGCAATTCCTATGTTGGGGTTTAGAGATAACTCTCTTGCTTTGTGGTAAATGCATAGTAATTCCATGGCTTTTGCTGGTTGTCTGTAGGGGCCAAGAAACATTTTTTTCCTGTGATGAATACTATTGGCTTCTGGAGGGAGGGAGCCCTTCCTCTGAAGCATTGGAGTGCTGCCCTTAGCTAGAAGTCTTTGACCTGGATGCATACATGATTCTGCTGGTACTTAGAAAACTCAGAGGATCTTAGCTAACAAGTTATCTGCTCAGGAGCATACCAGTAACTGTTGCTGATTTGGAAGGAATTTTTTCCCCAGGTAAGATTATAAATTTATTTCTTCTATAACAGTGGTTGTGAGACTTTTTAGACCCCAGGCACCTCTCCATAATTTTTCAAAAATTAATTTTTTAAGTACAGTACTTACCTCCTTGCAGAGGGGCCAGATAGTGGGGGCAGAAGGCTGGCCAGATAAGGAGAGCCTGAGCTTGCTTTTATCTGAACATTTCCTCACATTTCACAACTTGCTTACCTCTTCACACTTCCTGCAACACCCTTCACCCTTCTTGAACCCTGTTACCCTGTTTGAGAATCACAGTTGTACAACAACTCCCAGCAAGGAGGAACACAGTAAACTTTTTAGAGTGGATTTAATCATTATTAGCGTAATAAAACAGCAATCCTGATCCACAGTGTCAGAACATCATAATTCTTTTGTTCAAGTGTCAGTGTATAGTCTTTCAACCTTCCAATGTAAACTGAGTGAAAGAGACAGGAAAAGTAAAAAATAACATAATTCTAAGAGTTCTACCATAATTTATACTATACAATTGTAATGATTCTGAAAGAGAACTGAATTTCCTTTGGGAAAACAAGGTTCACTTTACTTGATTCTATAGCCATTTATAAATAATGTGCACTCTGACCCTGTGATTATTAATGACTTCTGGAAAGTCCTATTGCAGATTTGAAATCATTCCAGGACTTTCTATATAAAGCCTTTAATATGATGCCATGATAATTTTTTTGATACTGGTGGGA
Source organism: Caiman crocodilus (assembly GCA_030014935.1). Classification (NCBI taxonomy): domain Eukaryota; kingdom Metazoa; phylum Chordata; order Crocodylia; family Alligatoridae; genus Caiman; species Caiman crocodilus. Next base: position 109,140,046 of record JAGPOW010000261.1, on the reverse strand, counting down.
AACATAAATGTAATTTACATTTAGATAGAATCTTGAGTTAAACCTAGGAAACTATGCTCAGTTTGAAATCTTTTGTACAAATGCTGTATAAGCTAGGTCATTGGGTTTCCATTTCTTCTCTGTGTAAACATGAGTCAAATCCTAGTTATGGTATATGTGAGACAAACATATTCTTGCAAATCCCGGAACTTAGAATCCTTTATGTAAAAGAATGGGTTTTAAGAGTGTTTTGCGTTTTCGTAATGTACTAATGGAGGAGTAAGCACGCCGTTACCAAAGGTGTAAAATTGTATATCAGCTCAGGCTTGTAATTCTTATTCATTTTCAGTAGTCATCACCATGAAGTGGGTGTTAAAACCTCCTTAAAGAACCATCTTCAATACAGGCAAGGAAATGCCCAGCTAGCTCTGATTCCTAGGAGGCGGTGGGGACACTCAGAGTAATTAAGCTAAATATAGGTCAGGATTTCACATTTAGAGGCTTTTCACCACACTCTCAATACAGACAAGCCCTCCAAAAGAAAAAAAAAAGATTAATGCAACATTAAGATTGAGGCTTTAAATTGGTCCTTTTACAGCATCTGATGAAGTGAACTTGGGTTCATAAAAGCTTGTGCTCTCTCTGTATATAAATATCATAGATAGTCTTTAAAGATGTATATTTACCTTGCTTTAAATTAATACCTGTCCTAGGGAACTGGGCCATTGCTTATCCAACAGGTGGGATTATAATGTGATACTAGGGTAATCATGGTGTCCACAGTAGTTACTATTTTTCAAGTTAAGGGCCATTAAGGCTTGCTTTTTTGCACTCACTCATACTGTATACTGGATTTGAGCTACTTCTAAGTACACACACTTCTCATATTTCAGGCTCAGTTTCAAGATGTACTGTTGAGTATCCACTAGAACCCAAGAGAATTAGAAAAGAAAGCATACAACTCTCATAATTTGCCTACTGTGACTATTTCCAATCATGTTTCTTAAAATTGAGGCCAAGGTGAAAGCTCAGATGATACATCTCTCTCTGCTAGAAAGATTTTTTCATGAACTTATGCAAATCTATGGTGAGGCAGAGATCTAAGAAAGAGCCAACCCCTCCTCCCCCCCCCCCCCAAAAAAAAATGCAACTCATGAAAAGACACATATGTATAAAGTTAAATACCCAAAATGGAGTGTACATTGGGTTTGTACCGTAACCTAGGAAAATGGAACAGAGTTAGGTGGGATGTTTGCTTAATTTCACAATGAGGGATATGAGTTTCTTGGAATTCTGTTCCAAATTCACCCCAGCAGTCCAAGGATGGAGGTTTTACAGCCTTTTCTTCCCCAGGGCAATCTTTCTGTGTTTGTGTAACTAAATCTGTGATGCACCTGTGATGCACACTTGCTGAGTACACAAGGGACGCACACTTTTTGTTTCTTCCCCTTTGTATTACTGCACAAAAGGCCAACCCAATCAAGCCCTTAAATATCCATGATCTTAGATCCTCTCTCGTCATAATATCCAAATGCTCCATAATTTTTATTTATTCTCTCAAAACCCCTGTGTGGGAAAGAGGTTCTTCATTTTACAGATAAGGGACTGGGGCACAGGACAACCAATATTTCAGCAGGACCTGAGGGCAGTGGATTAGGAGTCAGGGATGCTAGGTCAGGAATTGCCATTGATGTTTACAAATGGGTCCTGGTACAAAAATAATTTTATAAACACTTTGTATTTTTCTTATTCCAACCAATATAACTACCTGAATTCATAACTGCATTTATTTAGTCTAACTATAAATATAGCAGCATATGGTAACATTCTATCCTGCATAAATCTCTGTTCTAGTCTATACAAGGCTCAAATGAGTTAATGGAAGTAGTGAGCTTGGCTAGCCTTCAGGGCTACACTCTGAGGTGGGCAGGTGATCGAATTCTGGAGGAGGACTTAATACTTAAGAAGAGGAGAGACTCAATGAGCGCATCCAGACGAGCCCACATGTGCCTCTTGCAGTGTCTCAGCCCCCCTTGAGACACAGCAAGAGGCACGTCTGGGAATGGGAAAAGCTTCTCCCCCACTGCAGGTTTGCAGTGCAAGGGCAAAATTAGACCCCTGGATATAGAAGTAAAAAAAAGCCAAAGTGAAAAAAAACGGGACAGGCAACCGCAGGCTGGGTCCTCCACAGAGATGCTCTGTCTGCCAGAGCATCTCTATGGTTACCCCTACACCCTGGTGCTGAAGCACACTACCTGCCCTTTCAGGGCAGTCAGCGTGCCAGCAGCAGGGACCTGGACCTAAGCTCCAGTGCAGGTAACTAAGGAGTCAGGGGGTGGGGAGCTGGAGGAGGGGGAAGGAGACCATGAGGAGGACCCCTGCTGGCCCCACCCGCGCCTCAAGAAGCCCCCCCCGATCCCTTCCCCGATCCCCCTGCCTGCCTTCCAAGCCTCTCCCCCTGCCTACCTCCCAGGCCCCCCTGAGCTCCCTCCATTGCTGCCCCCCACACGCCAGCATCCCCACAATTAAACCCCACCTCCAAAAAAACCCAAACCCTGGCACTCACCACAGTTCTAGCTGCTAGTCGGGATCACTGGGGCCCCGCTCGCACAGCAGAGCCGGGTGACAGCCCCAGCAGCCCCAGCCTGAGCCCCACTGCCCCCCACTACCCTATGCTGCCCAGGGGGGAGGGGGGGCTCTGCCAGGAGAGGCAGAGCCCCTGTTCTTGGGATGAATACAGGCTTTTTTAATTTTTTTTAAGTGCTGGAGCCTGGGTGGGAGGGCAGCCACTGGGGAGTCTGGGAGAGCCCGGGGCATGGGGCTGAGTGGAGCAGACATCATAGGGACTGCAGGTGCCGGCAGGTGATGGGGCCAGGCAGGGTAGCAATCAGGACGGGTCTGGGGGGGGTAAGTGCACCCTGCAGGGGGGGGTAGTAGCCATTTGGCTGCTTGTGGGGGGATGTAGCCCTTGTTGGGGGGATGTAACCCGGGGGGGGGGGCTGTAACCTCTGGTGGGTGGTAGCATAACATATAGGTATTTAGAATTCATTTTATTATGATGATAGAGACACTGCTAGGCTTCAAAATTGCTTTAACTCTATATAGTAATAAAACATTGCCCCACTGATTGCTGTCTCTCTGTCTCACTCTTTCTCTCTACATATATAGTGGTCTTCTGTTTTAGCTGTGGAGGAACATGGATTTCAGGGTATTTTACAGAGTGACTTCGGGATTTTTTTTTATAAGGAATGTCTCAATTTTCCAATAGGGAACACAAAAATTCTTGCTAGAGAGGCCAGTGGCAGGATCCTGCCTGCTCAGAGCTGGTATCATGGACCCTGATGAAGGTGACTGACCTCCTGGCCAAATGAGGCCAGGAGGACATATTTTGACAGTTCAAAGAAGGCCACCACACCCAAAACATCTTTTGGGCAATAGCTGCCCAGATGACTGGGCAGGGGCATACATGGCAGTATGCCACACAAGGGCCAACCCTGCACCCACAGACCACTGGCAGCTGCCCCAGAGGGGCAGATGCCTCTCCTGGCTGTGCAGTCCCCATCTGGGTCTGGCTGGTGTGCAACAGGTCACAGACAGGCAGCAGCCTCCACTGTCAGACTGCTGCAGTGGGTAGAGGGTGCAGGGAACTCTCAAGGATGCTTCCACAGTCCAGCTGGCACAAGGGGTAGTGTCCTCAAGTACCAATTGGCTGGACCCCAGAAGCTCCTGAGAGCGAGTAGCCCTGAGCTACTTGCCTGGGCGGCTTTTTGTACTGCTGGGGCCAGGACATGACAGCTTTTTATATTGCTGGGGACTGCACAGGTGCTGGCCCTGGGCTCTAGCTCCCCCTGGCTGCATATCTGGGAGGAGCCAGGCAGGGTTGTTTTGCTTCAAGTGGCACAATTTGCTCCACAACAAAGTGCATGTCCAAGCATGTGCGCTGAGGTAAAAAGCCCCGGCTCAAATTTGCACCACTTCTATTTGAGCTATTGCAAGCACACATGCTTGCATGTATGGATGCACCCAGCGGGTGCATCTATATGAAATTAGATGATTTACTGTGCATCTGATTTGATGTGCATCTACACGTGCACATGCTTACTGAGCAGTAAACCTTGTTAATTGCAATTAAATTTGCTACCTGCAAATGCAAGTAGCAGATTTATTTTTGATTAGTAATGGCATAGTAGCGCTCGTGTAGACCCCTGACTGGGGGCAAGTCTACTCCTGGTCAGCCAGCCACCACGAGCCAGGAGATTGCTCCCTGTTCCCGGTAGCTGTCTGCTGCCAAAGTGGACTCCACCGTCTGAGCCTGAGTAGGGGCTGTCCCCTTGCCCTGGCAGCAGGGAGCTGCAAGCCTCCCGCTCTGAGATTGTGATCAGGGAATGGGTGCTTGGAGATCCTTGTCTTCCAACCTGAGTTCTGCAGATGTAGGGCTTAGTCTAGGCTCTTATCTCTCAGACATCATGTTGATCTCCTCAACATCAGGGCTGTCATTGGGAGACAGTTATCTCCCAGTGCCAGCTCCATGGTTGTGGGGCTGGCAGTGGGAGATCCCCAGTGTGTGGGGCAGGAGGTGGGTGTGTCAGGTAGGGGGGCCCTAAGCTGTCCCTTGCAGGCTGGAACTCTGCCAGCCTGCAAGTGAAAAGCCAGTTTCCTAAGTATTTCTCCTTTAAAGGAGAATCTATTTTTAAAGTTTGTTGATTTGTTTTTAAAGTCTGTTTGTTATCCTTTCATATATTAAAGATCTGCCAGCACTAGCTCTACAACAGTGGAGCCAGTACTGGGAGACCCTTTTCATATATGCTTGCATCCATCCCACTTTTGGGTTGCAACCACAGGTTAAGAAACTCTGTTCTAGAGTCATGGATGACTGACAGAAAGTAAATCCTCCTGGAAACATTGTGTCTGGGAAGTGTAGCATCCCAGGAGACAGTCTGGTCTAGGCATCAGGAATTTTTTGTTGTGAAAGGACAGCAACAAGGCTAGGCCCCAGACCCTTGCAAGAGCAGTAGCAGATCTGTTGCTTTTTAAACATAAATAGTTCTTCATATAAGTTGTAAAATAGTGAAGCATTATTTCTATACCACAAGCCTCGTCAAGATATGTAGACTTCATGTAGCAGCTCACTTCCTTGAGCCATATCAGTTGCTGCTTCAGGCACAAGATATAATGCTCAGTCTATAGTTACTGCAAATTCCTTAGTGGCTGTGAGATGGTTAACATAGTATTTTATCCCTTCTATTTGTTGGGTACAGAGAGAAGCAGCAGACAATTTGGCAGCCATTATAGTACAATGTCTTCATATTTCTTTTCTTCCCTGCTTTCTTTCCAGTGAAGAAAAATCAGCTTCCCCATTGAAGACACACACTCTAATTTTGGAAGGATGATTCTGGGGGGGAAAGGTGCATGTGCTTTGTGGGTAAATACAATATGTATTCTTGAACTAAATATATAGTTTAATCTCCATAATTTACAGTGAGACTAGTTCAGTCTTCCTTCATGAAGATTTAGTGCCAAAGCTCAAAATCTAACTCAGCCACTTTTGAACTAAAGACACAGCAAGTAGAAATTTGCCATGAGGTCATATTTGTCATGTGAAATTGCTTATTGAACTTGTATACATGGTCACAAGAGGGCTCTTCAGACTTACATAAGATACTTTTGTAGTACTTACAAATACCTAAGGCACTTTCCTTCTTACATGCTACATTCAACAACACTAGGTGATAAGCTTTACCATCTATGGCAGCAGTTGTCAGCCAGGGGTATGCATATGCCCAGGGGTACTTGAGAAGGCTCTAGGGGCTATGCATGGGTGGGCGGGGATGGAACGCCACCATGCACCATCCTGCGACTCCCTTCCCCGCCCTGTGTCTAGCTGCCGGGGGTACACTGATCCAAAAAGGCTGAAAATCCCTGATCTATGGTGAAATATAATAACACTTTTTTGTTAATTAAATAATGCTGTTTAAATCAGGAAAAGGAATGGGCTGTTGTTTTACAAACAGATATCTTGTTGGGATGTTAGAGATGCTATGTATCCTAATCTGTCTAGATTGGTGATATTCAACCTCCAATCCATGGGCCAAATGCAGTCTGTGGAGCCATGTCATCTGGCCCACAGGGATCTCCGTAGGTCTGGAACTTTGGTTCTGGGAGACCAGAGGCCATTAATGTGGTACCCTTCCCTGCTGTCAAATTACCAAACCCCAAGTCCTGCCTCCTTCTGTGGGGCTGCTCCATGCCCTCCTACTTCTGGATCAGGGCCTGGCTATGCCCTCTTCCTTTCCATGGGACCAGATTGGAACTGGGCCATGCTTTCTTTTCCCCTGCTGGGCCAGGTCAAGCTCCTTTCCACTGTAGGGCCATGTTAGGACTGCCCTCCCCCCTACATCCCTCAGTGTGGCGTGATGGTGCCTGCTGTGCCTGGCCTGGGTGCCAGATAAGGACTACCAGCTGGATCTGGCCCACAGGCAGACCAGACACTGCTCATCCAGCCCATCTGGCAAAAAGGTTAGGCACCAATGGACTAGATTAATCCAGTAATTTTATGTAATCTTCTGATCACCATTCATTCAAGTTTTCTTCATGTGTCAATTTCGTGTAGTTTAGGCTAAGAATTTTTCTATATCTCACTCTACTTGACTGTTTGTTTTCTCTGTTATTTTTCTCAGACAGTAGTTGTATTTTTAATAAAGCATAGATGAGTTCTTAATCTTCATTGTCCTGCAAGATACCTAGTACATGTACAAAAGGGGGTAATGTAACTATTTTGAAGTGCTTGCCTCACTTTGCACAAGTTGTGAATAATTGTACAAGGTCCAAGGTAGTTGAGAAAGAACCTTAGTTGGGTAAATCAGCGAAGTTGAAGTGCTCTATGTTAGGCTACATCAGTTGAAAATCTACTTTTCTGTGCTTATTTCAGGTTTAACTGATGCTGTTGGGAGTAAAACTATAGTTAAAAGAAGTTTTTAAGGAGAGAAATCAATAAGGCCGGAAAAGCTGCTGTATAAGCTTTAGAGGAACACTGTACTCATTGGCACAGTTTAAATTTTGCAGTTAGAGGGTTTTTCCATTCAACCTCTTCAGGTCTTCCTTCGTAAAGTGTGTATATATCATTTGTTGTAACATTTTTCACTGATACCGATATTCTGTAAAAAAAATGTATTTTAGAGAGTGATGAGTTGAAACTAGTTATTGCAATAATTTTAAATTACATTAGTCTAAGGAGCAGTTTAAAACCCACTGTTGTTACCTGCTATCAGAAGGAGGTCTGAAAGTGTGCATGAAAGCTAATAAGACTATTATGTAAAGTCTAAGGCTGACGTATAATTTTAGGAAAAAACTTGTGGAGTGGAGTGTGAGCAGTTTAGGAGGTAGTTTATATATTTGGCTAGTGACAATGAGGACACTTAAAGGACTGGTCAGGAGATAATTCTGTTTTTCCTCAAATCCGAGATGGATCTTTTTTCACTATTTAGAATGTGGGGAAAGAAACCCCTTGTCCTGGATTCAAGGCTGGGAGGCTGGGGGTGACTGCTGTGGCTCTGGCCCCAAAACAGGTTCAGGGTTGGAGTTGCAGCCGTTTCCCCCACTCCCCCGCCCTCCACAGCCTCTGCTGCATCACCACTGCCATCTCCCTGTTTTTCTGCCTTGCTGCTGGTTATCCTCAGTCACACCTCTGGCTCCACTTCAGCCCAGGACATAGAGTACACAATGTCTGTGGTCCCTGTCTAACCACTGGCCACGCTACAGTGGCAGCAATAGCAACAAGCTCCAGTCCCAGCTCTGGCTCTGGCTTTGTCTCAGAGAGCTGGGGCTAAGGTCAGAGCTGCTGCCACCATCACGGGTGCTACTGCCTGGATAGTGTGGGGCCATAGGTGGAGCTACGACTGAATGAAACTGGTGGCAGGGAGGAGGAGGCAACAGGCAGAGCCAAGTGGAGGGGGTGGGGGGCAACTTGCAGAAAGGTGCAAGCAATGTGGGGCAAGTGTTAGGAGGGCAGGTAACAGAGAGACCAGACACCATAGAGGTGAAGTGCAGGCATCATGGGCAGGGGCAGGGGAGGGGTAAGGGGTAGGGAGCCAAAGAGCATGGGTCAGGCCACTTGATTCTCCCACCATCTGCCCTCCTACTGCCCGCCTCCTGCTACTGAGTTCCTCACCACAGCGGTTGAGGGATGAATTTGAGACAGCTCTCCAATAATTAGATTCTATACAGGAGTTGTCAAAGGTCATATTGATACCTACAGAGTATAGACATGACTTATGTCTTTATGAGCATGTATTTGACCTGGAAATGGCTCCATCCGTAGTCCTTCAGAAAAATTATTCCTGTTTTTGCACGCTTGCATGCATGTGTGTATGTATTCGTTTAGTGTCAGAATTTATTTTTTGGTGTAAATTTGGATACCCCGTTCTTGACCTGGCTGAAAATTGTCTAAATCCTACTACCATTCTTGTGAAAATATTTTGGAGTGTAGCAGTCTGACAGGTATAAAAGTACTAGCTAGTGTAAAATATAAACATTGCAATATAAAAATTGGCTATTGGGGGAGGGGAAAAAAGTGTGACTGTCAAATTATTTGCCTAGTAAAGGACTCTAGAGAGTAATCAGCAGTCCCCCCATGAATGGTTAGACCAGGTCATGAGAAGGTGATACCAGAATGTATCACCTGTAGCCTCAGTTTATTTAAAAATATAAATATATCACCATTAACTGATGCCTGTCTAGTGCAAAATGCATAACCAGTCTTGGGAACAAGAATCCAGGTGTTTCCCCTTTCATGTGGGAGTGCCATTACCAATAGGCTACAGAGTTAGGCTCTCTCTTTCTTGCTTTTCTTCTGGCCCCAGGAGTCTTTGCCTTCTTAACTATTCAGTGGGCAAGCTTTAAAAGGAAGAATGGAAAGAAAACTTGTCCATACTATTCTATAGTTTGTTGGTTAGGGCACTTGGGAAGTGGAAGATAGGTTCCAAATTCCTTGGGAAGGAACTAAATCCAGGTTTCTCTGCTTAAGTGTTTTAACTTCATAGGTTATCATGGGAAAGTTGGGATTACAATTCCTGCCACATAAGTTAGGCACCTATACACAAAAGCAGGAGTAGGTATTCTAGAATACAAATGCACAGAGGCATCCATGTTGCAGTGTCAATTGGGTGCTTAAGAATGAGGTGTATATTCAAGTGTACACATAGCTTGCTGCTGGCCACCATTAGGAGTCACAGGACTTTAAGGAGTACTCACTCTTCAGAGATGACTAATCCCTTATCTATGCTGCCTACCTGCTGACTCCCAGGCAACCACCAAAAACTTGTTCCTTCATAGCTGACTGTTTCACACCCTGGACACTGGCTTTGCCTAACTGTTAGGTTTGGGCACACATGAAATAGGAATAAATGGGTAGAGCTTCTGCCTTGATGACAATTCCAGGTTTGGCAGGGAGCCCTCAGTGACAAAACCTGATCAAATTGGGGTACTGTCCTAGGCATAGATTTAGGTGCGCCAAGGTCCATATGTGGGTACCTACGTGAACAAAGTGGGTCTGGCTGTTAGTCCCTTTTCTGTGAACAAAGTCTGGCATTTTGCAAATGTATTTTCTATTTGTAAGTATTTGTGGAATAACTTTTAGTCTCTGTGTTGTTGTGAACAGTTCACTTCGCCTTTCGGAATTCATTATCCCTTATTAGTGCTGTATAATTGGCTAACTATTTAACATATCCCCTCCTTGATTTGAGGATTAAACCCTTTAAAGAAGAAAAATAACAAATGGAGGATAATGTGCTTTTTGTGTACAATTTCAGACTTATGAACCTATTAACATTTTATGAAATGTTCACGAACACTTTAATGAATACACAGCAATTATTTGAATACTTGCAGGTAATAACTAGTCTAACTGTAAGAATCCTAAGAAATTAAATTAGTACTCTTATTTGTGACGATATTTTCAAATAATTTCTGTCTGTTTTATATGACTAACTCTATCTAATTAGGTATAATTGGAATACAAAAGACAGATGTTTTGGAAAGCTTAGTCAGTTTGATCCTTTTCAAGTTTTGCTGGTGTGAACTAAAATGCACACTTTCTATTTGAAATATTTTTAAAACCATTTTTCTCACTTGTAGGTTGTGGGTAGGACTTCAGTGCTGACTGAATGTATACTTCAGGAAGAATGTACTTCAAGTCAAATATGGGAAGAAAAAGTTTAGAATTTTTAAAGAATAAAGTTGTATGTCAAAAATGCACAGCCATATAAGAATAATCTGCTAATTGTTCTAGGATAAATAGAATATAGGCTTGGCTTGGGTCCCTTGGCCCTTCTGTTGAAATAGAATAGCTATGTAGAAGGGAATGTAAGAGTCATAGAATCACAAGGAGAATAAACCAGACAGATATACTCTGGGTGCATCTACACATCACTGTATGGCAACATTGCTATCATTTCCTTTTGGAAGTTTCATAGATTTAATAGATTTCATAGACATTAGGGCTGGAAGGGACCTAATCCCTTAAGAAGATTACTGAGTCCAGCCCCCTGCCTGAAAGGCAGGAAGTCAGCTGGGGTCATAGGATCCTGGCAAGATAAGCATCCAGTTTACTCTTGAAGGTGTTCAATGTAGGTGCTTGAACCACCGCCAGTAGCAGGCTATTCCAGACCTTGGGGGCTCAGACAGTAAAGAAATTCTTCCTTGTGTCCAGCCTGAAATGGTCTTGCAGTAGTTTATAACCATTTGACCTTGTCATCCCTTGGGGCGCTCTGGTGAACAAATGTTCCCCCAAATGCTGGTGGTCACCCTGATAAACTTATAGGTGGCCATCAGATCACCCCAGAGCCTGCGCTTTTACAGGCTAAAGAGCCTTATAGCTCTCAGCCTGTCGTGGTAAGGTCTGTTTTCATGACCTCTGATCATGCTCATGGCTCTTCTCTGGACTCTCTCAAGCTTCTCAACCTCCTTTTTGAATTGTAGGGCTGCAAACTGGATGCAGTACTCCAGCTGCGGCCTCACCAAGGCCGAGTACAAGGGGAGAATGATGTCCCGGGATTTTCTTGAGAAGCATCTATAGATGCAAGCCAGCATTTTGGTCACTTTACTAACCGCAGCATTGCATTGCAGGCTCACGTTCATCTTGTGGTCAATGATGACCCCGAAGTCTCTTTCTTCCATCATGATAGCCAGCATAGCACTGCCGAGCCTCTAAGGATGCTGCAGGTTTTTCCTCCCAAGGTGGAGAACCTTGCATTTTTCAGTTTTAAACACCATCAGGTTTTTGTCCACCCATTTGCTGAGCCTGTCCAGGTCAGCCTGGATCACCCTCCTGTCTTCAGGTGTGGATGCTTTGCCCCAAAGTTTTGTGTCATTGTCGAACTTGGCCAGTCTGCTTCTGACTCCAGTGCCCCCATCATTAATGAAGATGTTGAACAATATGGGTCCAAGGACAGAGCCTTGGGGGACCCCACGGGTCACAGGGCACCAAGACAATTGACTCCCGTCAATTACCACCCTCTGCGTCCGACCACGGAGCCAGTTTCCCAGCCAGTGGATCATGGTGGACCCAAGGCCACAATTGGCCAGTTTTGCCAAGAGGTGATCATGGGATACCAGATAGAAGGCTTTTTTGAAGTCAAGATATATGACATCAATCT
>JAGPOW010000261.1:109102791-109114586 GCA_030014935.1 Caiman crocodilus | reverse complement strand
CTGGAGAGCAGGTTTAGGTTGGACATTAGGAGGCACTACTTCACAGTTAAGGTGGCTAGGATGTGGAACCAGCTTCCTAGGGAAGTTGTTCTTGCTCCTTCCTTGGGCATCTTTAAGAGTAGAATAGATGGGTAGTTGGCTGAGGTCCTGTGACCCCGGCACTCATTCCTGCCACTGGCGGGGGGTTAGACTAGTTGGCCTGCTTTAGGCCCCTTCTGACCCTAGATACTATGATACTATGACATCTAAATCTTTTATTAGATCTGGCCTTTAGTGAGCAGCCAGTAGGGCTGCGTGAAACTTTGGCAGCCATTTTGTTTTGGAGGTGTTTTGACCTGGTTTGGTGCCTGAAACACCAAATCCAAAATGAAACGGATGGCTCTGAAACATCTCTGAAATTAAATCACCCAAAACATTTTGGAAAATTTCAGAAAATTTTGGAGTTTTGGAGTCAGGCTTTCAGGGAAACTGAAGAAGAGGGAGGGGGAGGAGCAGGGGGAAGAACTGCTCTGATATTGATATCTGTAGCTGGCCAGTGTCTGCGATCTGTCCCTGAGGTCCCTTCTACTTCCAGTGCTCTGGGGGAGGGACAGCAGCCAGCTGTTATCCTGCATGCAGATCCGGGGGCCTGCATCCCCTGGGAGGAGTCTGGTACAGCTCCACAGCCCTCCCAGAGGGTGTGGGCCCTTGGATCTGCATGCAGGGTGATAGCATGCTGCCGAGGCTGGCTGGGGCCAGAGCCAGCATTGGAGTGTGTTTGGCGCAGCCTGCACTAAGCTCTGGAAAGAACCGAGTGCTGGTGCTGGCCCCAGCCACCAGTAGCAGCCTGCTGTCATCCTGCACACAGATCTAGGGACCTGCACCTCCTGGGAGGAGTCTGGCACAGCCGTGCAGCACTCCCAGGGGGCACAGGCCCCTGGATCTGCATGTGGGATGACAGCATGCTGCCACTGCTAGCAAGTGATATGAGTTTTACTTTGAACAGTTTGAGGCGCAGTTTCACAGAAACCCCTGTTCCTATCTCCTTGACACTTGGCATGCTTCATGCCCTCAAAAGGGGATACCATCCCTGCAATTTCCATCTGAATCAAGCAAGAAATGACAAAGTTATAGGCATTTTAGTGATTCTCCCACTATAGCCTATTGTTGAACCACCAAAACTGCATCGAAACTCTGAAACAGATTCAGCCAAACTGAAATGCAACAGTGATCCAAAGCACCAAAATTAATCATTGTTTCTCTGAAATGGCCATGTCTGAAACCAAATTGAAACAGCCATTTCACATAGCCCTATTAGCCAGTGACCTAAGGCCAAATCAGGGGGAAATGCTAGCCATTTACGTGTAGTTGGAATTCATTTAATATATTGTCTCTGCAGATTCACCTTTGGAGTCATGTAACTTGGCTACATGGAGCTGAAAGCTGTGAAATATCTACAGGCGGAGGCTGTGTTCCAGGTCTGTGTAGTTTGGTGTAAGAGACAGTTCTCTGTAGAAGTTAATTTGTTGCTAAATCGTATCCAGGGGTACATTCCTAATGTGTGTTTGTGAAATACACATTAACTTATACATACATTGGTGAGCCCTGAATCATACTTTTCTTCACTGCTTACCTTTCTGCTCCCTGCCCTGTGCTCCCTGCCTAAACTGCTGCTCTGCTTTCTGTTCTCTCCCCAGTCTGTTTCATGCCATACACAGTGGCGGCCCATGCCATGTGTAGCATCTCTGCTGCAGTTGGCCAAAGTCAGCATGGATTTTCACAAATGAAATTGGGCTTCATGAATAGATTAATTACCTTGCCACTTCTTCAATGATAGCAGACAAGGGTGAAGTATAAGAGGTTATTTGTTTGCATTTGAGTGGTACTTGAACTAGAAAAGAAATTGTGCTGTTAAACTTCCTGCTCTTCTACCCTACTGGACATCATGTAATCTAAATATTCCTCCTTCTCTACCCATCTCTCTGAGTACAGCTTAAGGAACCTCTCTCTACCCACTAGGACAGATGTGAACTTACAGATTCTGTTAAGATACCTTTTTATTTTTGGTGGAGTCCAATGGATCTTGAATATAACAAATGCTGTCCTAGCTAGACACCACTTAGCATGAAGTGAAAGCCCTAAATAGCTTCAGAGTAATTCAGAGTCCTCACGCTGCTTATGGCAAAGAAATCACTCTAGTTATTTTGAATTTTGACTGTGCTAATTTTAGGAATGTATCATTTAACACCCACCTACAAGGTGGTAGGTGTTCAAGTGCCTCATTTGAAGATTATCATAATCTCTGTCACTTCTACTGTAAGCAAGGAAGAGGAAGGGGTGCTACCACTCACTACCCACCAGGAGTATTAAGAAATATCGGGTTTTTTTGTAGTTATGTTCAATGGAGAGTGAAGGGCAGTCTTCTTGTACCTCTTCTGATCATAATGGAATAGAGGGGGAACTGGAGTGGGGTAAGGAGGACTGAGAGAAAGGGGAATTGAAAGAAAGAGACAAAATGAGGAATCGAATGAGAAGGGCTAATCCTGAATTTTAACCCAGGGTGCAAACTTGATCCTGATATTTCAGTGTAAATTCTTGTAGGGAATTTATCATTTAAGGAGCTCCTCAAAACTTGGTAGGGATGGTCAATAGGAAAGACCTTGTTACATAGTAATTTTGGGTAGCTCCTGGAGCTCTTAACACCTAGACTGTTTTCACATTAACATCTGAACTGGTTTTAAGCACTTGTTATACTGCTCAAAGTTATGCCATTCCAGGGCAGGATTATTTATGATCCATGTTATCCAGCTTGTGTTACATTAAAGTGTAGCCATTCTAGGCTACACCTTAGTGTAAATACACGATCTGGTCCTCTTCTCCTGCTAGTTTGGATTAGACCCGCTGCTGCTTCCCCCTCACCTCACCAGCACTCCAGATCCCTGCTAATTGCCTTCCTGACCCCTCCTTACATGTGGCTGTCCAGGCTGTCAGTCCTAGGGGAGCAGACAGGGAAGGGTTAATATGCCTGTCCGGTACCATTGCTGAGGTGGGACTGACAGCCCAGGCAGCCATAAGGAAGCTGGGGGAGGGAGTGAGGGGGAGCTCTGGGGGTAGGGGAGCAGAGGGAACCCCAAGGGGCAGGGGGGAGTAGAGCAAAAATTTGAAATGTGGGAGGGGATTCTTACCTTTCAGTCCTCCAGGCCTCTGTTGGCTTGAATGTGTGACTTATACAAACTTGAGGTACCACTAACATCCATTAACATCTGTGCAGCTCAGTGTAAGGTGTAACAAGGCCCCAAGTTAATCAAATATTAGGTTCCTTTTGTGAACTGAATAGTAAAGCATAAGCATCATTTGTATGTCAGTCAAAGATTTGTTACATGCCTACAGCCTGGTCCTACACCATTGAAATCAGGAAGACATTCTAACACTAGCTTTAATTGGTATAGAATCAGGCTTTTAATCTCTAGGTACTATCAGCTGCTCACTTTTCCCCCTTTCTCCCCCAAGATACTCAATTTAGAATAAAGCTGTAATTGAATACTTCTGTGAAAGGGGTAATGAAAACCATCAGAGATACAGAAGGCAGAGAGTTTAAGATTTTCTTCTGATTACAGGTCAGTGTTCTGGCCCCTTATTACAGAGGAAGCTTCCTATCTGTGTAGGTTGACAGCATATTTGTTTTTTAAAAACTATGTAGGTTCATTTTATGGAACCACTACAATGAAGTAAGTCAGCGAAGCACTTGCTTGACAATGAACCAGTTGTGTCAATTTGGGAACATGATAAAAAAAATCTTTTTATAAACTAAAGTCTATGCCAAGCTCCAAAATTAACTGTGAACACAATCAAGAGTTTATATTACTAAACTTTGAATTTCTAGCGTGTTACTTTTTACATGCTTGTTAACTGTGAGTGCCTGTAGAGAGTGCCACGTATATCAGTGTCTGTGTGCTTCAAGGTGGTGGTGGGGGTGGTTTAATTAAAACTCATTTGACGGATTCACTCTAATGAAAGCAGTTCCCCTCCTTCCCTCTCCTGGAGTACATGTAAAAATGCCTGAAGTGGTTACCAGAAGGATTTTGTTTTCCTTGTCTTGCGTTGGTAGTGTAGCAGGATTTGAGCCTTGCTTTTTTCTGGATGCAGGAAACTGTTCTAGATCGCTGAGGCATATATCCTGATCAGTGGGATCAGAGCAAACGCTGCTGTAATGTAGAGCGTGGCTGTAGATGATGGATCTAGTATTTTGCTTAGGATGAAAGCTGGTGGCATAGAAGTAGCTGTAGCAGTTATGGTGATGTGGCTAGTGCAGAGTTTCATGGTCATGTCCAAGGAGCATTCAAGAGTCAGTTTGATGGAGAAGTAGAAATTATTACTATCCTGGTAGAATTTTTCCTGATATTCCTTCCCATGTGTTTGCATAACAGAGATGTCATTAGTGTATCTTGGGTGTAATAGGGAGATGAGAGGACAACTGCAAGGGAGGTGGACTTCAAGATCTGTAATAAATACATTGGAATATTGTGGAGGTATGCATATGATCATGGCAGTGCCATTTATTTGTAGGTTTAGGGAATTTCCTAATCTGAAATAGAGCGGGGTGACTAACAATCACTAAATCACATTCACATTTTTTTTTTTTCTTCTTTGTGTCTAGTTGAGGCATAGGCACGTATTTTGAGGATGTAAGCATTGTAGACATTCAGAAATTAGTATACCCTTTGAGTCATGGTTTTTACAATAAGAAAAAGATATGCTCTTTTTCTAAGATTTTTTACTCAGCACACTTTAAAACATCTATTTGATTTATAATGCATGGTATAATACCTTATTATAAAATATTACTCTGTTTTAGGCAAAAGGAAACAGACCACTAACAGGTATATCAGTGAGTGACTTGCATACCAAGTTAGACTTGTAGAACAGTAGTTATTTAAACATGAAAAGATGTGATCTTGATTTTCTTGCAGCTAATCAAAGTAAAACTTGTAAGGTAAAAATAATTCCAAATTATACCAAGGAGCTTTATACATTTATTCTAGCCTTCTATACATCAAACCCATATATGTCATGGAAATACAAAATTTTAAGTACAGTCAGGCCTTAATTTACATGGTGGTTACGTACTTGAAGAAACACCAAATAGAAATTACATAAAAAGATACCAAGAGTCTATGGGAAATAAGGGTTTAGGTTCCAGATGCGGCTGATAATTTGGCTGATAAATGTCTGTGCGTGTGTACAGTGGCAGTGCAGCACACAGGCAGCGAGGAGCAGAGCCCAATGGCTTGGAGAACTACATGCAGCTGGTAAGTCTGGTGTGGTGGAAGGGGAGGGGGGGAGGGAAGGGGCTTGGGTGGCTGCAGGTCAATGCACCCTGCAGTGAGGAAGGAGTGGGGCAGATGCAGATGCTGCCCAGCTGGAGTGGAGCAGGTACAGGATGGAGCTGCGGCTCATCCAGGGGATGCGGAGCTGCTCCCACCACTGTGATCACCCTAGGAGGGTGGGGGGTGGGGCATGTACTGCTACATCTGCATGGGTGGGTGGGCTGTAGCTGTGGGCTGTAGCCCGGCTTCTGGATGAGCTGTGGCTTTGTCCCATGCCTGCCCCACCCTAGCTGGGCAGTTCCTGCCCCAGCCCCTGCCCTACTACCTCCCTCCCTCCCTCACCATGGGGAGGGGCATTGATCTGTCCCCCATGTCTTTTTCCTCCCCGCTACCCTTCCACCACAAGCCAAGACATTTACCAGCTACACTGAGAGCAATGTGGTGGGTGGGGGGTGGGAAGGGATCAGTTGATTCTATAAGGATCTGCACATCCTGGCAACTGTATTGCACCATGCAAAATTTATACAGTGTACAGTGAATTCATACTGTGTACAAAAATAAAGAGTCAAAATTAATTGACTGTGCATAACTGAAACCGTGCAGAAACATACTGTGTAAATCAAGACCCAACTGTATAGAACTTCATAGTGAAGCATGTAAGACTAGTGTGATGGCAAATTGACTTTTTAGGATGATTACCTCTTCAGAAAACTACTTCCTCTTGCTGTTTTGAGGAAAACCATTACCATTTTATGATGCTGCAGGTACCTTACTTGCAACTGCATAGAATGTACATTCACTGATTATGCATACAAAAAGGCATTTGTTATCATAACAGGCAAATATTATCTTTAA
Organism: Caiman crocodilus; assembly: GCA_030014935.1. Classification (NCBI taxonomy): domain Eukaryota; kingdom Metazoa; phylum Chordata; order Crocodylia; family Alligatoridae; genus Caiman; species Caiman crocodilus. The sequence goes on along the minus strand of JAGPOW010000261.1, from coordinate 109,108,425 downwards.
AAATAGCACATAAATACTGATTTTTCTTGTATTTGCATATTACAAATACTGTTTTGTGCATGAAAATATGAAGCATGCATACACAAACAGGCAAAGGTACATTTTCTTATGTTTTGTGTGTCTTCATCTTTTAAAAAACAAACAAAAAAAACCCTTGCTCAAAAGCATGATGTTATTTTTCTGCCAGAAGTCGTAAACAATTATAATTTTTGTTATACTATTATCAGTCATATTGGAAACAATTTTTTTCTTGTGGATTGATTTTGACTCATTATGTAAATTTATAAGACTGTTATAGCTTGATGTATTAATTTGCCTTTAATAGGATTTGTTTGAGAGGCAATTTTGGTTTCGGTACCACAGACATTAATTATTAATTTAGCAACATGTTAGTGCCTTAGTGCCCAGATAGTTTTGTGATTGATAGAAATACTAACAGTGGATGGAGAGATTTAGTTAAGCTTGTGCCAAGGTTGTACTCTTCTTGGAGGTTTTAACTCAACCCAAAATTTGCTGTGGGACTGCCTCGTGGCAGATAACATCTTGGGCTTTCCCCCCCAAAGCTATAGGAGTATCAATAAATTTACAGAGCTAATTTGACACTATGCATAAAAAGGAATCTAATTTGGGAAGTGATTAGTTTGTGATGTGGTTGATATGCCATGACATTCCCTTGTGACTTTCTTTTTAAACCAACAAATAAAGCAAACCCAATTGAATTGCTGTGAGAGGCAGGAGAATCCAGCTGGGTAGCAATTTTAGCATGACTCATAACACACCTCAAAACCACTTCACCAAGAGGATGTTTTCTTCACTATTCTTAAACACACAAGCTTGAGGAGTATTTGGCAGGGAAAATAATTCTACAAAACTGTCCATCAGCACTGGAGTCCATAAATATTACAAGGAGATAATGATATAATGACTTAAGTTACTACTTTACTGAAGACAATTGAAATAATTGCCATGACATTGTCTCATGAGCTCAAGCCTGCGCAATTGCACTGTCTCATTTCAACATGCTGGAAGGATGATGCATTTGAGATGGTCTTGTGAACAACCTTTCACTTTTCACATTTGCATAGGCTACCTCCATAGAGCTAGGCAGAAAAATAAAATACCACATTTTTCACATACAACACATCACAGAATAAGATACACACCTTGTTTTTAAAAGGCAGACATAAAAAAAAAAGATATCTTTTGTTGTATAAGTAACTGAATAGCAGCAGCTAAGGCACTAAGCCTGCTCATTGTTTTGCTTCCTGTGAGTCATATGCAGATTTTACTTTTGCTTTTGCTGGGTATAGAAGAAGCTGCACTTACCATATTTTTCACATATAATGTACACTGCAGTTTTCAGCAGCTGGTTTTTGGGGGAAAAAAAAAGTATGTGTTGTATGTGAAAAAATATGGTAATATTAAATTACTAGCAGACTTTAATGCTTTTTAAAAAAAAAAATTGTAATCCCATTGTCTAATTTGCTTTCTTGCTCTTCCTATGCTATAACCTCGTGGCTGCTGTCTTGGGTGCCATACCGTGCATTAAATTAGGACCTCCAGTGCTAAAAGTGTGAGTTGTTAGCGCTTGAGTCAAACTTTGTAGTGCTGCTTACCAGTCATACCTGCTGCAGATATAGAAGGAAATCTGAAATGCATGCTCACTGGTCAGTGACTTTAGCAGCCAGCCTATATTTATCACACGTAATCTGACTTTAGCCTCACTCTCCTTTGCTGTGAAGATCTGCTATAAACACAGAAGCAGCAACAAGCAAGAAATATATATGCAAAGGGGATTCAGCTGTTCACAGAATATCAGCAAGTGAGCATCATAAGCCAGTCTGGAAACTTTTGCTTTAGAAGTGTATGTCAAATAGGGTAATGGATCCTGATTTTGACATTTAAATGATTTTTTTGAGCTATGTTTGTCACAGATTTCCCTTGAAGGAAACTATCTGTTGTTGAGAAAATCAAATGGTTTTTCATGTCCATGAAGTCAAAATATTTTGATGACTTGTCCAAGTTCCCTCTCAACATTTAAGGAATGCAAAAATATGCATATGGGATCATAGAACGTTTCATACAACATTCTAAGATGCATGTTGCAAAATGTCTTGTAGCCTTAATGTGAGAAATGCAGCTTACTTAACTTAAAAGGGTAGTTTCTCTAGATGTCAATGGAACTATTTTCATAAGTAATGTAAACAGGAGTTAGCTTACCCACTATTCTCTAAGCCAGGAGTGCTAACGATAGAGTCCTTGGGGTGGATCCTGCCCACCGAGTTGCATCAGCTGGACCCCACTGCTGGTTCTGCATCTAGAGTTGACTCACTTGTAGTACACGCTGGACCAGGCCTGTACACAGGGCCTAGGACGTGGTGTGCATATGGCACCTATTCTAGAACCCACACTGTGGCACCTGCATGAGGCTAGTTTGTACACCCTTCCACGTGCTTGATCTAGTGCTTGCTCTGGCCAGTCCAAGGCTGTGCTGTACCTGACTGGCCAGCATGCAGGGTGAAAATGAGGAAGGGGTGGGAAGGGGCTTGTGGTCGCAATCTACTTCACATGGCCAGCCCTCGGCTCTTTGTTCTGCTGATGGACTTGTCCCACACCACTCACTTAGCTCACAGGGCCAAATTAATTTGACATTATTGCTAGATTACACTTACTAATGAGGACCTGGTATAGATAAAAGTGATATTTGTCCAGACTGGTACTCTAAAAGCATCAACTTCTCTGCTACTGGCCTTGAACTGGCTCTGTATTGGTTTAACAGAAAGATGAAGAACACTTGTTCCCTATGGGAGCTGCAACAAAACACTTGTTTGGGGAGAAAAAATTCCTCCACTTCTGTATAGAGACTGGGAGAAAGATCAATGCTACAGTCCTTACTGGGTCCAGGAGCAGTTTACTTGTGAGTAAACTGGTGAGTAAATGCTCTCAGGCAGGTGTCCACATGTGCAGGAAAGCGGGAACAGATTTGCTGCTAATGGCAACAAACTGCTCTTGCTTCCTGGGGCCCTGCAATGACCCCTTGCTGCCACTGGGGGAGGGGGGTGCGGGGGAGGAATTATTGGCAGAGAGCACTGGGCCAGGAGAGATTACACCCTGCCCCTAGGTGCTAGCTGCTTCACCAGTGGATCAGGGCAGGGGGCTGGGACCTACCCCACCCCTGCAGCTCTTTCCAAGCCCTTTGCTTCAATCACTTGATCAGAGCGTTGGGCTGGGACCTGCCTGTGACCAGGACAGTTCCTAACCCCCATTCTGTGATTGTGGGCTGGGGAGCCTGTTTCCTGCTTGGTGGGGAACAAGCTGGGGAGCCTGTTTGCTGATCAGCTTTGTGATTGCAGGGAGCCTACTGCCTGCTCAGCTCTCTGATTGCAGAGCTGGGTGGGGAACAGGCTGGAGAGCTTGTTCCCCATGAAGGTCTATGATCACGGAGCTGGGCATGGAACAGGCTTCTCAGCCCCTGCCAGCAGAGAGCTCCCCATGCCAGTTCTGTGGTCGTAGGGCTGGTGCTGAGAGATCCTTATCCTTTTTCCCAGGCCCTGCTCCCCAGTCACAATCTTGGAGCAGGGGGCATGGAGCTCCATGCTGCTGGGGCAGGAGGACATAGTCTTTGCCAGGGTGCTGGTGGTGGAGCTTGCCCTGGCAGCAGGCAGCTCCCAGGGGCATGTAATTATAAGTAAATTTGCTACTTGCATTTGCAGGTAACAAATATAGTTATTAGGGTGGTTTACTGTACATTAAGTGTATGCACATGTAGACCCGCATGCTTACTGCTTAGTGAACTATGCTACTGTGCAGACATACCCACTGAATCTATACCCACTTTCCCTGACTTTGTCATGTGGTAGAAGGAGATTCAAAGGGGTCATGTGAATATACTTAAGTATATATGTGATAGAGGGTCAAGGTGCTGATTTACTAATGGTGTCTTGAGAAACTGGTCCTGAGAAACAACTGAGAACTAGAAAAAAATCTAGCAAAGCCTGGCCTTTCAATTTGGCAGCCCACCTCAAGCACTTCCCAAGCTGAGACTTGAAATTTGATAGTGGTTGGGTCAGTATGATGTGGGGGATGTATATTTGCTGTCATAGAGATAATCTGCCCAAATTTGTCTGAATTATAAGCCTCTGATATATTGCCTATACTCAGAGGCTTGTTCAAGTTTGGCTGCTAAAATTTATGAACGATTTTTTTGTATTGAGTGTGCTCCATCTCTCCTTTATGCTGATTGTACAGTTTGTGTACAATTCTCACTAAGTTGTTTAGCATATGCCATTCTCAGGGTCATGGGGGGGAGGGTGCTGGGCACAGAATGTAAGTATAGGAAGGGTGTTTTGGGGTGGTCTTTTAGGTGTTCACATTGCTTCTCTTTCTGCCCATCAGTATTTTTTGTGGAGAAGTGTAAGGGCTAGAGGAAGAAGGGATAGCAGCCAGTATAGCAAATATGAAAGACCTTGCCCAACAAAGACAATGGTAAGAGCTGAGCTGGGCATGGGGTAGGAGACAGGAGAGGCATATTGTCTTCCTGAACTTGGAATTGAACCTATAAGCTCAATATTTCCTTGCAGAATAGCAAATAGCTATAAAACCCACTAGTAAAATATGTTTTTGTCAGGGAAATGAGGAGAATTGCTTACTATGCTAGGAGCAGCTCACAAGACAAAGATTTGCTTTATGGATTCAAACGTTCCAATCTTGCCAATGAACTATGTCACAGAGGGGTAAACATGATTCCACCCAATCAAATTTTTTTTCTGTTCTTTTAAAGGAAAATGAATTATAAAAGCACCGAATGTTAGAAGAAAATTAAGGTAGCAAAGCTGACAGCTCTGCTTGTGGAACACGCAGGATGTGATCATAGAATTAAAGACAGTATAATACACGCTAGGGGGCTGAATTAAGGTCGCAAAAGGAAATTTTATTTAATTCGCACATCTCTCAAACATATATGTGTAACAACTCTGAAAATGATTGGGAAGTCAGGCATGAGATATTTACACAAAATAAATTAGCCTACATTCAGCAGTTTGTATCACTAAGTATGCAGGCAATTTGCCAACAATAATTAAATGTTATGCAAATAAACACATTTCATCATAAAGAGAAAATTATAGATTAGCATCCTTAGTTTGTTTCTTTTGGTTTCTTACCACATCATTGGAGCTCTGATACGGAATCTCTGTACATTTTATCAATGGTGTAGCACTTTCCTTTGGCAGAAAGAGAAGAGCTTCTATTGGCTCTTTGGGCATAGAAAGATGAGCACATAACTTGCCATTATTTACATAAGTTTTGTGTATCAACATAAGTTACACTGGGATTGGGAAGGGTCAGATGTGCAGCTATCCTGCGGTAAATTGCCCAGTAGGTGGCTGTTACTATGCCAAGCCACTAGTTGGTGAAAGAGCAGGTAAATAGCCTGATGGGCTTTCACAGATGGCTGTCTGGGGGTAGGCAGATTTAAGTTAACTTAATATAAATCATACCAATAGTGCTCTACTCCTGTCTATTTTAAGGGGTAATTGTCATAACTTAATTTAAAAAGTGTCCCTGACACAATGGAATCTACCAAGCAACTGTCATTACTTTTTAGCTTGGTATGTTCCAGTCCTGGTCTGTCAT
>JAGPOW010000261.1:109009278-109087033 GCA_030014935.1 Caiman crocodilus | reverse complement strand
AACTGGCCTCAGGCGTTACTACAAGGGGTTTGATTTCACTACGGGGGTTTGGCTTGTTAGGTGGTGTCATGGATCACTGCCCACAATGCAGTCTGCACAAGATCCCTTTCAGACTCAAATTAACTCACAGTCCCTCAGCATCCCAGATGCTTTGCACTTGCCCTGAAAACTCCTTGTAGGGTGGTCAGGTTAGTTTTGGCTGAAGCGGTCTCTTCCAACCAAGCAGGGAAATGTGCTCTAGCACCCCCTAACTTCTGACCTAGGCCTGTGTAGGCATGTGGCTGCATTTCCAGAATCAAAAGTGAATGTCTGTTTACTTGCTTATTGGTTCAATCTATGTAGTTTAGCAGTCTACGCTAAGCAATCTATGCAACTATGCAGGCTAACCTGTGAAGATTGAATCAATTCAGCCTGGGGCTTTTTGTCTGCCTGTACTTGGCTAAAGTGCTTGAAGTTGCATTTGAGCCTCTGAATTAATATTCATAGAAGTGGCTTCCTGTTTATGCCCTTGAGAGGAATTTTGTGAGTTGTTTTTTTGTAAATCTGCAGATGGAATATCTTGTATCCAAAGAATTTGGGGCCTGATGCACTTGGCTTGTAATAGCAGACCTTAAACAGTTGGGGTGCTGACTACAGGCCACCCATACATGATCAAACACATCATTTGAGTTGGATCTTTCATTCCATAAGCAGGCTGGCAGGAAAGGCAGTAAAATCTAAATCCTGCTAGAACAATAAGAGGGACACTGAATCAAAAAATCTTTGCTGAATGTTCTACCCCTCAGCTCCTCTTGCAGGATTTATTAAAGAAGGGTCCACTCTTCCTAGGGCCTGATTATGGTAATACTCCTTTTATTGGGTCAGATTCTCTTCTGGTTGAGCAGCAGCATAGCCAATGGAATTACTGCAGTGTTATTCCTTTAGTGATTGCCCTATGGCCAAAAGCATCTTAGCTCTTTAGAGTCATTGCTTCTGGATAAATGTTTCAGAAGCCTCCTTATTACTTTGGCACTTTTAGAACATGTTAGCACGATGTGCTAAAAATATATGAAAATTAAAACACTTCCTTAATTATCTTGAATGGCATCCTTTTATCCCAAACAATGGTCTATGTATTGTGACACATTACATTAAACTATTATTTGCTATTGTAAATTTGTTGCCCTTGTGTTAAGCTTGTTAATTACGCTAATCTGTAGCCATAAATGATGAGTTCATTTTGAAGTAGCATGCTATATGGTTGTTTATGGTATGATCAGAATGTTAAAGTCCACTAAAGTATTTTATATGGCAGTTAATTCAGATTTATATTAACACGGATCATATGGTGATGTCAACTATGGATTGATTTACCTACAGTTTTACATGTTCATCCTGTTCCCAGAGGCAAAACAGAGTTCCAGTTTTATGATTTCATTCTTTCTTGTTGCTTAGAAAATACATGGAAGTGTGATGTGCCAAATGTATTTATTTTTCCTATTTCCTACATTTCCATCTGACCTGGCTTCTTGCAGCATGAAATACAAGGGACCTGGTCCTGCTTCCACTAAAAACTTTGAAATAGTTGTCACTGGTTTCAGTGGAAGCACAAATGATACTGTAGATACTTGTCACATGCTTATTTTACTGTCGTGCATTTTGAATACAGATATGCCTGAGTTCAGCCACAAGGTAATTGGGTTCCATTCAAGAATAATGGGATTAAACTTGGTTACCTCTGTTATGCACCAGGTTAAGCAAGATGTTGGCCAAGGTAGTTTTCTCCTAATCTTTCTGCTGTACAGTTTTGAGGAATGAAGAAGATCCTGCCATTTGGAATGTGGTAATTTTTTGTCCTTTTAAAAAAACAAAAAACAAAAAAACACTGCAGAGTTCTTTTTTCTTTTCTTTTTTTTGGTGATCCATGTGTATATGTGAATTCAGGAATTGGCCTGATAAATTATATACGTGAATAACTGTAATAATCTTGTATTACTTAAAAATAGTCATTTTATGTGTGTATATTTTTCTAAAATACAATCTAAACATGACCTGAATGTGGATTTTAATGATTAACTAGACTATGAAAGGTTACATCACATTTTTTTTGGTTTGTAGTTTTCATCTGAGACGCAGACACTTTTTTGTGGCTTGGATCAGATGTCTTTTCAAACTTGCATTGATGTAAGCTTTGGGTAATCTTAGGGTCACCTTATTTTCACAACATTCTGTTTGAAAATAATTATTGATGATACTTCATAGCATGATTTAGTGCAGGGATGCTCAACCCCGCAGCTTGCAGGGCCTCTGGCCTGTGGAGCCATGGCATCTAGCCCACGGGGCTTCCTTTAGACTGGGAAATTTGGCAGCAGAGGAGTAGTAGCAATTAGCACTGCCACTGATCGTCCACTGTCAAATTTCCAAGCCCTGTACTTCCAGATTGGGCCCAGGTCAATGCCACATGCCTGGATGAGCCTATGCTGGGGTCACATGACTGGATTGGGTTGTGGCTGCACCTATCCCACAAACTGGATCAGCTCCCTGTCACATAGCCAGATCAGCCCTCTGTGCCAGATTGAACCCTGCTTCTCCCACCCTTTGGGCTGCCTTGGGCCCACCAGCTGCATGTAGCCTGCAGAGGGACCTGGCAGCACCCATCTAACCCATGGGGCAAAAAGTTTGAGCACCCCTGATTTAATGAAATTCAGTGTTGAATAGGTATTGACAAGTCAAGTAATAGAAATATTTGGTACATGCATACAGATTCAGCATTAGATTTGAATTGTGGAGCACTTATCATTGTTTGAAACTTCTACTCTCTAAACCCATAGGATAGTCAGTGACTGACACCTTGGGTACAGCTCTCCAACTTTTGAGTAGCTGGGGATCACGTACTGTGCTGCATGGGCCCCCTCTGCAATGCTACACAAAAGCTTCCTCTCTTCTCCCTCCACTGTAGTACACTTTCCCCGCCCCTTACACACAGGGGCCACTGGTCCCCTCCCCACCTCAGGCTTCCAGGCCAAGGGCTCCCTAAAAGCTGCACCATCCCCAGCCTACTATACCCCTAGGGGTAGGAAATAGAAGCTGGGGACAGGAAGGGGGAACCTAAAGACTCCAGGAGCAGCCAAGGAGAGGGAAGGGGGGAGAGGTGCCTAACCAGGAGTTTGGAAGTTACTAGGTAGCCCTCATGGACTGCCAGTTGGACAGTCCTGACTTAGTAGATGAACCAAATGCAGCTAGAGACCAATTCTGAGTTACCCAACTGGTTCTCACTCTGGGGCATGTCAGTCCTCCCATTATAAGAGTAGGATTGCCCTCTAAAGTCATAGAGATATTTCCTTGTGCCATGTCTCTAGAGGGCAATCCTACTCCTATAACAGGGGCAGTTAGGCACCTAGCAGGGGTAACACGTTAGTTCTGCCAGGTAACTTAGAATTGGTTACAGGCTGCACTTTGAAACTGTTTGGGACATTGTCTAACTTTTTCAACTTCTTAAATGAGGTGCCCTGCCCTGTATCTTTGGGGGGTGAAGGGGAGGGAGAGGTAAATAGATCCCATTAGTTATTCCCATAACTGTTAATTCCACCCCTCTCCACACAGAGCTTTTTCCTGCCAAGCACTTGTATCCATATTTCTTTAACCGCCCCAACATCCACTGTTATTTTGGGGGAAACGGAGACAAAGGGGTGCAATACAAGGTATATTCCTGAAAACATTTATTGGACTTAACATTTAATTTTCCTTGAAATTACTTGTGTATAAAATGTAGTCAGTATACGTTATTATGCTGTGACAGGCAGAAGGGAAGCAATGAGAGTGTCAGAGTCTTCAGGACCAGCAACAACTTTATGTATTTCCAAAATGTGCTTCTTATTTATTTTTTCGTTTATTTACTTTTATTTCTTCATAGTCCGGAGACCTGCACTGTTCTCCTGTTAGTGTTTCTTGTCTATCTTCTTTCATTTACCTCCACCCTCACATCTTTGCTCTACTTTGAAGATGCATTTATGCTTTCTTGCATATGGATTGTGTTGAGAAATTTCAGAACTGGTTTGAAACATGAAGCTTTGGTATGTCCTAGAGATGAAGTGAAAGTGTTGTCGAGCAACTGAATGAAACAGACAGAAACATTGACAGTACTGAGAACTCAACACATTGCACTCCCGGCATTCAGGCAGTGCTCTCTTCCTTGGGGCTGGTCCAGGGAGCAGTGTCAGAATGCTGGATATACATGGTTGTGTAGCACTAAAGCTTTTCCTATCAGTGATTCCACTATTAATGGAAATTTGACACTTATTTTGAGATGGTGCTTTTCTTTACAAGTGAGTTGGAAGAGAAATAGAGGAAACAAACCATGTTTTCTGGAAAGTACCCATGGTCTAAAGGGAATTAACTGTGAGGGATGTTATGGAACTTTTATTTTTAAATAAAAGCCAGGAGCCCTTGTCTTTTCAGCTTGTCCAGTTCACCCTGGCGTAATGCTGCTGATTTTATATCAGGTATGTGTTTAGTCCAGTATTTCTCTCAGAGTTAGCTTTCTGAATTATAGTAATATTCAAAAATGGATGATAGATGTGTTTTATTATTGTCAGTGAAGCTTTTTATTGCATGGTTATGCTCCATACTCTAGGTCACTCAGCTTTCAATGATACATTTTATACTTGATTTGGGTATCCTATCCTAAGTGGGCTAAAGTGTGGTATAAGTCCAGGGCAACATAAGAAAGGGTGGGGTAGGAGGATGAAATGGTTTGTTTAATGTCTATGAATGAAAGGCTTCTGTGGGTGAATGATAACACTGACAGTGGATCATCAGACTTCTGTTGGAGATCTGTAGTTCAGGTTTTTAAACAGATCTAACCAAAACCCTAGACCCTTTCCCCCTCTGCAGTCTACTGCTATCATATATCCAGCTGTTTACTTTCTGTTTGACTTGATTTTTCAGAGGGTAGTAGTAGACTTGAAGGTAGTCTACTTCTAGATTAAAACTGCATTATAATTATTTGCAAGGGCATGTGGATGAGTTCCTGTGGTGGTTGTTTACTAAAAAAGTACCCATAGGAAATTCAGAGGCAGATGGCCGAGCTTTCATGTTCTGTGGGCAAGAACAGGCACGCAGGCAGTTAACACGGGGCACATCTTCATAAGGCATTTACTGTGCAGTAGACTAGCTGCACAGTAAACATCTCGGCATCTACATGTGCAGCCACAGGAAACTAATAAACTCTACAGCAGGGTAATACTTGTAAACAAACAACCCCTCCTCCCCCTCTCAGAATTCCCCGAACTCTGCAGCAGCGCACATGTCGACACAGCATGCAAATGTAGATGCTGGAAGAGATGGCTGGGGCATGTAGGTGCTTCATTGTGGGGGTTGTCTGCTGGCTAGCCCCATGCTCAAGCTCCCTTGTACCTCAACCAGCCCCTCTGCAGCACATTGAGCTGGGGGAGCAGCCTGGGGCTGGCAGGCTGACTCCTTGAACCACTCCCTGCCAGCTGGGGCTGCTCTGACCTGGCTCCATGTGCTGTGCCTAAATAAACTGCAGCTTATTGCTCCCAGGCTCATGTTCAAATGGCAGTAAGCTTTGCAGTTTATTCAGGTGCTGTAATAGCACCTATAGACATGCCCATGCAGTAGTAGATGCACAGTAAAGTCAAGATACTGTTTCACCTATTCAGCACTTAAGTATGATTCTATCCACCCTTTTCAAGTCTCTGAAAACAGTTAATACGAAAGGCAGTGGGTTTTCTTCTTCACTGCTTTTGTGACTCAAACTTTAAAGGTAAGATGATGTAAGTATATTACAAAAGTAGATACATGAAAGGATTCTAAAAACTTGAACAGGGTGTAATAGAGTCACACTCTGGCACCTAAGTCCATAGATTTTTTGCTTGGTGGAATAAAATCTGGGCCTAAGTCCCTGCCCTACTTTTCCTTTCTGTAGTTTTTTCATGCATCTGTTTTAAGCTCAAAAGAGGAGTTTTTTTTCATTTTACTGATGACCCACCTGTTTATGGATTGTCTCCTCTGGGGAAGCCAAAATCTCACCTAGTTGGAATATAGTTGTACAGGAAACTTGTGCAAAGCTTACATTGTCTCAGATCCTGTATGCCTTACTCACAGAATCCCACTGAGGCTAATAGGACCGTGTGATGAAACAAGCAAAATTTGGGCTGGATTTTTCTAATCCATAACAGTGAATTTGCTTCCCCTGGTTGAGGTTCCACCAGGAGAATTCCACCTTCAAGTAATGGGAACATCTGTCATACTGAGGAATGGGGTTGAGGGAAATAATAGATCAGCCTGGACATTTGGGGAGCAAGAAGTGCTTTGAGGCTGCCAATATCCATTACCTGAAGTGCAGCTTGGACATAGCAGAGAACCAGGGTACTTTGTATTTACAATAGCTAGTGCTACCTGTCTGTCACTTTGAGCACCAGACTTGAGCAGTTCTTAAATTGGGAAATAACCTGTTAATTCGGTGGTGCACATTTTGAGGCTCATTATTTTCTTTATTACTTCATTAATAAACTGTTTTTAGTGTCATAGCTCCTTTTATGCTAGCTAGAAATATTACCCTGGAAAAGATGAGCAATGGTTCCCATTTTACAGTCTTGATCTCTAAATATTCTCACTCTTCTTTTTTAATCTCTTTCTTCTTCTTGCCATCCTAATCTTTTACTGTATGTATCAGAAATGGAAATTCCCTTGGACTAGGGGCAGAATTTACACATGAACCAGTTTAAGTGATCAGAAAGTCATTTAAACCTGTATCAAAACAGAAGGTAAGTGCCCATAAACCAATTTTAAAGTGACTGAAACTGGTTTAAGATAAACCTGGTTGAATGTAGTAGCAGACTTAAACTGGTTTGATCCAAATCAGTTATGAAACTTCTGTCCCAGACCCCTTCCTGTTTCAAGTTAAATCAGAGTCCCCCCAGCATCCCAGCTGGCCCCATACCTCTTCTCCCTAGCTGAAGCAGTGAGGGCTGACTTACTGGCTAGCTCACTGCTCCACTTCCCCGGCCCCTTCCCCGCTGGGTTCTGGGGCCAGAGAGAGGGTTTAAATTCACCTTTCCCTGAGTACAGAACTGCCCTGTTCTGCATATTTACTGCTGGCTGTAGCTGGGGACTACAAATCCCAGAGGCATCTGGAAACAGAAAGGGGGAGTGATTAGCAACCCTGCAGAGTGCTACTACTGTGAGTCTAGACCGAAAATTCTAGAGACTCTGTGGGGCAGCAGAAAGAGGAAGCTTACATACAGTGCATGCTGGCTATGAGACAGAGAGCTGTGCTCTAGCACTCCCTCCCTTCCTCTCCTTCATCGCACCCTGGCTTCTAGCTTAAGCCACTGCAGACATGTGGCTACATTTCCTGAATCAAAAGTGAATGTCTGTTCATTTGCTTGTTGGTTCAGTTTTTTCAGCTTAGACTAACCCGCAGACTGATTCAACTCAGCCTTGGGCTTTTTGAGTGTCTGTACTTAGTCCTGAGGACTAAAGTAAAAAATGTGATACTTTGTAGCATGTGGTTGTAGCAGGATTCTACGTAGGCACAGCAACTGTGCTTTTATAAATATATGATATAATTCTTAAGTATTAGGTTGATGTCTAAAGTGTAGATTTAAATAATAGGTGACTTTTTATCCACCATACAATTCCAATGACTCACTCAATGTATCACTGTTGCAGCAATTATAGAACAATATATTACAGGTTCTGACTCAGAGTGAGGTTTTGTTCCAGTAGCTTCTGGCAATGCTAGTTTTAGTAGGGAAGAATTAATTGGTATGATCAGCATGGCAGCAAGCAAGTCCTGCACCAAGAAGCACGAGTGACATGGGTTTTAGAGCTAGTATTATTCCCTTTAAAGGAAGACTCTTGATTTGGATGAACATCCAGAAGATTTGTTACTTGAATCTTGATTATATCTGTGACACTGGGCTCATACCAGAAGAGGAGCCCTTCTTGTTAAGCTATTTCAGGGCTGTGCAGAACTAGGAAGTACAGGAGTCTAAAAATGAAGAAGTAATTTATAATAGGCTAGCCCTGTCCCCAAAAGATTTTCTTTTGTCATATGCATGTATGTACACTGGATCTGTTTTTCTACTGTCTGTCAACTGACTCCTGCACAAAGCAAATACATAATGCTGTCATTGTGATTAAGTTGTCGTAACCTTGATTTGCACTGATGCAGGTAATTATACATATTGCAGAGGCAACAGAAAATCAGGCTTCCAGTTCTGGGAGCTGAGTGGGGAGGTTTGCTTGCTCTATGTTAAAATAACTTTAAAAAGAAAGTATTGTATATAGGGCACACATTCAAGATTGTATAACAATTCAGTGTCAGGGCAGAGGATTGATTCCAGATCTCTAAGACTCCATCCTATGTCTTAACCACTTCACCTTCCTCTTTCTGTCCGTTAGTAGCGGATGAAATCTCTGAGAGTACTCTCCATTATGTCACAGTTCAGAATTTGAAATGCTTCATTAATAATGAGGCTCTTGAACAGGAAAAGCAGAACAACTGAAGGAAAGAGTTTTGTGTATTATGCAGGGTTTCTTAAGTGCCCCACTCTGAAAAGAAATCAGAACTCATGGCAGAGATGATATCCTTTATTAGACCAACTAGATATTTGCAAAAAAAGTATTGTGGTGAAAAATGCATAAAACAAAAGGTTTTCAGTTAATATCTCTCAAGTGAAAGAGAGATTTCCTTCTAGAAGTACTGTCTATGGAATAAAATCCAGGAAGTGTGGCAATGCTCAGAGTTGCAGTGCCTAACTCTTTGGCACCTTACTCCTGGAGTGGAGTTAATGAGCATGAGTTAGGCACCAAATTCCCTATGAAATGCCACGAAAAAACTGAGCTAAAGAGTAATGCTGGAGAGAAGGTGTTTGAAATCCTGCCTTTCTCTGCAGGCCAGTGCCTGTTTAATGTAAATAGAGTGCACAGTCCTGGTGCCACAGACCACAGCCTAGCACTTTTCCCTTACAGGGGAGTGCCATCATCTTGGAGCTGCTCCCACTTGCACCTTGTCCTGTTTATCTTAGGAATCTTGCACTGTTGGCTGTCCAGAGAGCCAGCTTCAACAGGATAGATGGCACCCAAAGCCCTTAGCCTGGTGGTAAGGGCTCTCTTGAGTGGGAGATATAGGTGTAGAAGGGTAAGAAGGTCCTAAAACCCAGGTCTCTGGCTTCTTGGTATCCTTACCACAGGATATTGGGCAAGAGGTAGGCACCGTCAGTGGTCATTTTGAAGGGCTTTAGTTTATGCTAGACTCAATGGTGTTGTCATTAGGGATCCTTAGTTCTACCTGTGCTCCACTTTCAGTACCAAAGTGCTTTTTAGATCTTCAGTCATATACTCAAACATGAATGAGAAGCTCTGGCTATATGAAAGGAAGCTTGCTTAGCTGAATAGTGCTTTACAGTTCACTGCACCATAGTGTAACCTTGCCAGCCTCAGGAATTTTTTTTGAGAGTTTCAGTTGTTTTTTTTTTTTCTGCAGGGTGGCCAGAATAAAAGTAAGACATTGAACGGATGAGCTCTGCTGGTAAGATCTGCAATCACACCATGACAGCTGGCGAGGCAGAAGCTGGGGAAGTAGTTCTGGAGCCCCTGGTCACTTGCAAGCTATGTCTCTGTGAATATTCTCTTGATAAGATGACCACCCTTCAGGAATGCAGCTGCATCTTTTGTACAGTGGTAAGCATCAGCAGCATCTTAATCAAGGTTTTAGGATAGAGCAGTGGTTCTCATCATATTTGGGCTCAAGGCACCCTCCTGGAGCTCAAGGTCCCCCTCCATAACTTTTGTGAATTGAGTGGCACCTGATTTCAGAAACTAATTTTATATATTACAGCACTTACCTCTTTGCAGAGGGGGCAGGCAGTGGGGGACTGACCAGGCTGAGACAAGCCTGAGTCTGGCTGAGCCTGTTGAATACCCATTCCAATTGGGCTATAACATGTCTGAACCTGGCGTTTTTTTGCCTTTATATTTCTCACTTGTTTTCTCCCACATTTTGCATGGCTTGCTTGTCATGGAAGGGATGGGCAAAAATGATATTTTTTCCCCTTTTCCTCTTGGTTAAACTTTCTCTGTCAACCAGCAGAAATTGCAGAAGTACAGCTGTTTGTGACATTGTATGAGTCAGGTGGCTGAGGGCTGTGTCCTTGATTGCAAATAATTCTAACTTCTTTCATGCTGTTTCTGCTGACTCTCTTCCTGACACTTAGTGAGACTGAAGGCTGTCAGCATTTCTGTATTAGCCATCGGTGAAAGGAAGCTATGATACAGTTCTTAATACCTTTTTATTCTATATACCTTATCCTGTATCCTAATCATTGTTCCACACAATGTTAGTGGGCCCTCACAGTGGTGTATTGTATATAAAACCAGGAGCACAAACCAATTCTTAACTATTTCTTCCTCTTTAAAATATCCACAGAATGTCTCTAAGGGTGCATTTGTTCTGCTTCTGTGGTAATCATGAGACAAGTGCCAAGAAATGAGCCCTGCCTACTTGTTCCTGCTCTGTATGAGCTGCCATACAATTGCTATTAAAATAGTGCTAAGAGTGATCAGTACAGCTCTCAGAAGCATAGCTGAGACTGCGATCCTCAGAGCACTGCTGATCATCATACACCAAAAAATGACTATGTGACTTGTTTTAGCAAGTAGCATGTACTGAGTGGGCAGGTCTTGACTGTGCTGAGGATCTCTAGGAAGGCAGCATAAAAGGACCTGAAAGCATTTTCATAGGATGCAATTCAAAGGGATTTTTGCTGCTAATCATAGCACTTGGATTATTAATCACTCACCTTTTGAGAAGATTATTTTCCTTCTGGGATGAGTGTCCATGTTGTGTTCCTGAGAGGTAGAACATAGAACTGAAGGCCCAGACAGAAAGTTAGCTTTAAACCAACTGTATGACCCTCTGATATTGGGATGTTATAGAGGTCAGAATGGCTTTTGGGCGGTTGTGTGAGTTACAGCAGCTTGTCTCTGGTTGCCTTTTGGCAGTAATACGTATTGCTATATGTGCTATATGGTTATGGGGCTGGAACACATGACGTATGAGGAGAGGCTGAGGGAACTGGCCTTAGTTATTCTGGAGAAGAGAAGACTGAGAGGGGATTTAATAGCAGCCTTCAATTACGTGATGGGTGGTTACGAAGAGGATGGAGCTAGACTGTTCTCTGTGGTACCAGATGACAGGACAAGGAGCATGGTCTTAAGTTACAGCAAGGTAAGTTTTTAGGTAAGATATTAGGAAAAGTTTTCTCACTAGGCAGTTAGTAAATCACTGAAACAGGTTACTGGGAGAGACTGGAATCTCCATCCTCAGAAGTTTTTAAGACCTGGCTAGACAAAGCCTTGGCTAGGATGATCTAGTTGGGGCTGGTCCTGCTTTTGATCAGGGGGCTGGATTAGATGACCTCCTGAGGTCCCTTCCAAGCCTAGTTGTCTGATCCTACATTGTGACACCATTTTGATAGATCCTTATACCCCAGGACATCCCTTCTGTCAGGCACTGTGAGGGAGAGTTAGGGGAGGCTCATAGGAAAACCTGAAGCTGTTTTAGTTCCTGTGCTGGGATAATTCCCCTTCTTTTTTTAGATCCCCAATTAACATTGCCTGGGACTCTCTTTACCTGCATAAAGGGACTAGAGTTGGGGTGAGACTCTCAGCATTAATATCTTGGCTCATGATAGCTTTGTCTTTGGGACATTGAGTCTTTAAAAAAAGTTGAGTTTGGTTTTTTATAGCTAAGGTTAACAACATACAGCCCAGATTATTCCTGAAGTAGCAAGATAACTCCATATGGAGAAAATGTATCCTATGCTAAGGAGTGGCTATATTTTTCTTTCCTTTTACATACCTGTTATTTTTCAGCTGACACTAACCTTGGCTTGCTCACTCAGAATTTTTCAATTACACATTTTTTTCTACTAAAGCATTACCAACTTGGGGGGGGAGGGGTGTGAGCGGAATGGAAATGTACTTAGTTGGGCATCCAAGCTTGTGTTTTTACCTATCATTTGTGGTCTATAAAACACAAATGTAATGGGTTAGTACTGGTCTACTTCCAGCTTAGAGACTGATGCAATAAACATTACCCCTTGTAAAACCTGTACTCCAGCCAAAGTAAGTAAATTGCATTTCAGTGTGTGTATTTGCATTTGAAAGGAATGTTGGTATTTCAACTGTAAGTTTCAACTAGAGATAAGCCTTTTACTTGAACTTTTTAAAGAAAAAAAAAAAGTGAAAATCAGATGAGATGGTGCATTTGTACATAGATTTTTTTTTTTTGTTCTTATAGTCAAACAAGAGAAGTTCAACCAAATAACCAAATATGTGGATAATACTTCTTACTTTTGGAGTGAGATTACAGTAAAAAGTCAAGAGATCAAGCCCAAATTAATCATTGCCTGAAGCTTCTTGAGATATGTAGAAATAGGTGATGGCTTGGGTTGTTGTGAGTGTGTGTTTGAGTGTCAAATGAGAATATGGAAGAGTCCCCCCACAACAAACTGTATCTGAATTATTATAAATAGCACATTAGAAGACTACATAAAGGTGTAGTATGGTTTAAAAGTTTTATCAGCATAAGTTTGGGATGTCTACAAGTGGCAATGAAACCTTTAGAGTATACCATGCACCTGTGTGCTGTACTATAACGGCCATGTATGCTATAGGAAAAACTGTAGCATAACTGTGCTTAAAAATAAGTGATAAAGAATCCAATTGCACTGAGCTTGGAGGAGCAGTAGAAGCCTTTAAAAATTAGCAGTCCTGGATCTAAAAATGTTAGGTGTTTTACACCCAAGAGATTGGATTGATCTTAAGAATTAGGAATGAATACGGCCAGATGTGTAGAGTCTCAGCCTATTTGGAAGGGTATTACAGAAAATAGGGCCCTGACAGCCAGGGCGGGGACGGTATTTCACTGGAAAAGGAGCCGTGTCATTTTGACCTGGTTTAACTAACATCTGTGTAGATAGCGTGCTTTAGCAGGGCACTGGTGCTTGAATCAGCTATTAGATAAAAATACCAAAAAAGCCCTGCTGAAGCTTGCTATCTGTACAAACGTTGGGTGAGCTAGGTCAAATTGACATGGATTCGCTTCTGAGCATGCGCTGAAGGGGGTTGGGGGGAGGGGTTCACATCTGTCAGCAGTCTAAGTGCCAGCTTCTCTTTCAATCCTCCCTTTTCTACTTGTTCTCAAAAAGTTTGACCCCAGTTTCATCCATATGAGTGCAATCAATTGCAGGTGCATCAGGCAACAATTCATTTCAAGCTGTATGTTAAGTCACACTAAAACAAGATTTGAACTGCTTAAAATAATATGCCACAGCAGACTATGAAAACAAAGGATAATTTTCCATGCTGGCTTCTGTGGAGTTGGTACACGTCTATGCGGTACCAGTATGACTCATTATTCAACCTTATTTTTTTCATTAAGGTTCTTTTCATATTTCTGAGAAGTGTGTGAAGTAATTGATATGGGAAATACACAAAACAAGCACTGCTGTAACAGCCCAACTGTTGTCCGAATGGTACACGTACATCTGTAGAAAGAAAATAAAACTTCTACTTTTACATTCTGCATGAAATTAATACACAAGAGCATACTGGGAAGCAGCAGTACTTATATCCACTAATTTTTCTAAACACTGAGGCAAATAAAGCTTGGAGAAGTGATTTTACTTTTTTGTGGGAGGAGGGGAGAGGTTTCTGGCAATTCTACCTAGTTTTGCTAGCCCAGTGGCTCTCAAACTTTATAGATGTGAGGCAATCCTTGGAAAATGCCAGCTCTTAGTTTTTATTTGGGTTTTTGAGTATAGAAGAGTAATGGAATAATTCTTCTGTTGCAGAGAATTCAAAAAGATCATAACAGATCAGAATTTTTTTTAACACTATAGATTCCTCATGGAAATCTCTGAATTACGTTTTCAGACCTAACAATGCTAACATTGCATGGACATCCCAGGGTGCCATAGTACTCTGGCTGAGAATCACTGCATTAGGCACTTTCATTTTATCCTGAAAAAATCCTTGATGCTGCAATGCTCAAAATCAGGCCAGGCCAGCCACACAGGCAGGTGCCTAAGCTTGGTTGCCATCTAGATTGGCAGAGTTTAGGTTCCTCCCAACAGAAAAGTCCTTAGTTCCTTAAGTAAAAACAACCTAGCAACTGATCCCTTCCCACATGACCTTCTCATAAGCAAATTGGAGAAATGTGAGCTGGATAAAACTACTACAAGGTGGATAGATAGCTGGCTCAATAACTTCAAGCAAAGGGTAATTAATGGGTCTGTGTCAGAATGACAGGAGGTTTTGAGCGGAGTTGCACAAGATTATGTCTTGGGTCCGGTGCTGTTCAACATGTTTATTAATGATTTGGATACTGGCATAGAAAGCCTCTTGAGCAAGTTTGCATATGGCATGGGTTTTGCTGGTTGCCCCTGCCACCCTGTCTTCCCCTGCCCTCTTTCTGCTTTGTGTGTCAGGGTGTTTTTAAGCCTTCCCAGAGGCATTGGGTGTTGGCTACAGCCAAGGCTGGGGACTTCGACTGGCTTGTGCCAATGCTCCTGCTGGGAGAAAAGCTAGGGTCCTGGCTAGAGGGTCTTGCCCTTCCGCTCAGGGTCAGACAGATTGCCATATTTGAGGTCAGGAAGGAATTTTACCCTATGGTCAGATTGGTATGGTCTGTGAGGGCTTTTGTCTTCCTCTGTGGCAGCGGGTATGACCCTCTACCCAGGACCTCTTGATATTTGCAACATTTTATAGAAGTAGGATATTGACCGCCATGGTTCCCCTGCTTTACCTGTGGCAGG
This sequence comes from Caiman crocodilus, assembly GCA_030014935.1. NCBI lineage: Eukaryota > Metazoa > Chordata > Crocodylia > Alligatoridae > Caiman > Caiman crocodilus. Next base: position 109,072,205 of record JAGPOW010000261.1, on the reverse strand, counting down.
TTAGCGTAACAGGTCTGTGTTGTATCAAGGTTGAAGATAGTCTTATATAGAGTTTAGATTATGGTTGTATGGCATAGGTTGGATAGGGTGATCCTGCCTCAGGCAGGGGGTTGGACTAGATGACCTTTGGAGGTCCCTTCCAGCTCTACTTCTGTATGACTTCTGAGCTTACACATACATCTCAGTACTACACACAGCTCGAGTACTTTAAACTCTAAGTTGCTGATTCCATAGGAAGGAAAAGAGAATGCATAGTAACTGGTTAACATTGAATGTAAACCTATATTTCAGTTTAAGAATCTGGTGCTGCCCAAAGAGTGTTAGCACAGGGAGTAGGAGATGAAGATTACAGGCCTGCCTCACCCTGAGTGGATTCAAGCCCACATCTCCCATTTCCAGGTAAAATATCCCAACCATCTGAATATGAACCAGGGTGAAGGGGAGTTCCTGCCACTTGTCTTGTTGAAGCTGCCCCACTGTACAAGAAGTCAGGAATCCAAGATTCATGGGCCAGAAGGAGTATGACTGCACCTTTATGAGGAAGGCCTTTCCCTGGGAGGGGACAGTTCAGTTTTGTTTCTGGTCTTTAACCAATACCCATCTAATGTAAAACTTATCAACAGTCCTGAAAATCAGGAGTGTGCCTTCCTCACGGAGCTATACCACCTTACTCTCCCTTCTAGATGGTCCTTAGGAGGTCCCAAGGCTTCCTTATTCACTATCTATGAAACCTAGGTGTTTTACCTCATTGATTCAAATCACCCTTCTGGGCAATACACCTACATTTTAGATGTTATTAGGCGTATGTGAAGGTACTGACAAGGGCAATTTGAATGTGTGTCTGTGCATCCGTTCTTATTATTTTGCTAATTTTAAAGAACAAATTCAGTCTTCATTCTCAAATATGGTTACACTGCTCTCTTGTTAGAAGGCAGATGAAATGTTTGGGCTCTGTGCTGCAATGCCCCAGTGATTTTAAATAAAGCTAACCTCAGCTTTGTTTTTCATTTTCACCCACAGGTAGCCACCTATCATATTCTGACATTTGGTTCCCCCCCCGCACTTAAAGTTTGAAATGCCTCAGGTTTTAACTTGTGTAGATGGGGGTGGGGAATCTTATAACATTGGCACAAAGACTAATATTTAACATTTGTATAGAGCCTTTACATGTTTAATGAGTCTCTTACAGAACAATATTGCCTTTTTTTTTTTTTCTCAAATAAAACACATGCCTTTTCCCTGAAACCACCTGCTGGGAATTGGGATTCACATCATATGAAAGATGTACAGATCCCCATAGGTCTGAAAATTTGGTGGTGGGGGAGTGGAATCAGCTTTAACTGCTATAGCTCTAGAAGCCAAACTTCTGGACCACATCCGGATCACATGGCCTCATACACATGGTCAGGTCAGCGTGGGATCAGTTTGCAGCTGGAGCTGGTGCACAAGGTTGGTCCAGGCCTGGATCCTGTGCACACTCCCAGATTTGGCACAAGGGGTTGGACCCAGCTTGCAGCCTCAGAGGCAGTGAACAGTGGCAGTATGCAGGGCCCATCTGGCTTGGCTCCCTAAATTCTGCTACTCAGCTACTTTCTGGTACTACTAGGGAAGATTTTTTTTTTTTTTTTCCCCCCTTCATGCTGCCTTTCAAAAATAAGGTTTGTATTATATTCTTGGGCATGTTGTAGGCAAGAAAATACAGTACTTCTATCTTAGAAGTAGAGAAATTGACACAGAGACATAGAGTGACTTGCCCAATATCCTACAGGAAATTGGTAACAGAGCCAGTCTTATTGGCTTCTAACTGTGGGTCCAGCTCTCATTTGACATGTCACTTCACTTGCAGCCTAAAATACAGTTTTTGGAGTAATGATGGTGGGCTTATTGATGATGATCCTGCCTCCTTTGGTACCAGATATATGTATTTAAAAAAAACATGTTTGTACAGGCTTTAAAACTCTGTTAGAATGCAGTTTAACAACACTAACAGTAGGTCTAGTGATGGATCAGGTCCTTTTTATGATATGATATGAGAATGAGTTCTTTTAAAAGAAAGTATTGTTATGGAGTGGTGGGCTGGAAAGCAGCAAATGCTAGCCCACAGTCATGCTTCCCTGATGATGCCCATTAACTTTTCACAATTGGCATGCTATTCATGGCTGCTTGAACACCATTAAAGATGTAGTCATTGACATAGATGTGTAACTCTTCTGCTGGAGCATCTGTCGGCAGCAACATGGGCCATGTTCAATTTTGGGGTACTAAATATATTTCACCTTGGCTTGAGCCACCACCTAGACCACCTGGGAAATACTAAATGAATCACAATAAAGCTAACAACCCTTCTCTCACAAGCAATATTAACACAACCCCCTGAGGCAAACACCAGAACACAACATACGGTCAAGAAAAACAAAAACACTGTCCTGGTTCAAAGTATACCGCATATCACCTGTATCCCTATTGGGGAGCCTTCAACCCCAGGCTTGACAGTCTGAGAGGCAGGGAGTCTTGACCTAAAAGAGGTTAGTCCCTCAGAATGAGTGTGTCATCTCCCTCACCATTGCTGTTTGCTGGGAGCACCAGCTCTGTCTACATTTCCAAGGGCCCTTTGGTGAGTTGAGATAGCTCTGCTGGGAAGGGCTGATCTCTGCTCCTGCCTGAGGGGCTGTGGGGGGGAGCTAAACGCCCCTGCCCTAGACTCACAGTCCAAACTCCACATGGCTGCTTGACTTGAAACCCTGGCTGTCTCTGCCACCTGGCCTCAGGTTCCAGAAAGCATTCTAGCCTTCCCCCTCCCCTCCACAGGGGACAAAAAAAGAGAGAACCCCCCCAGCCCAAGTGGCCTGAACCTTAAATAACTTTTCTGATCTCATCACATCGTAATTGATCAATTCAAAGGGGCTCAGCACTCCAGGATTTGGCTAGGGTAATTAAACTGGTTTTACAGGTTCTGTTGAGGAATCTTAAGGCAATGGTCTGGACACAATGAAGGAAATGGGAAGTGGGCCTCTCCAGTCCTAGAGGAGGCACAATATACAATAATTATGTCACACAGAAAACATGATCATGCTTTACAGCCAAACATGATACACAGCACCATGAAACATACTTTACAGCACAACATGGCCTGTACATTTTGGATATGGTACAGATATATATTTTATATACATTTTTTTTTTTTTTTTTTATACAGGCTACAATATACCCATTATGCTAAAAAGGGATACAATATGCCCATTACGCTAAAAAGAGATTTTCCAGTTTCCTACGTGTCTCTATAATAGTTTATATATGGCCTGATCCATTGGCCCCTGACATTGACAACAACTTTAATAAGCATTGCCTCAGCATAGCTTACATTAGCCTTGGGTTAAAGATTGAACTCCAGATGTGGAAGATGAAACTAGTGGGATCCTTTTTGGCAGTTCTATCTTGACAATATTTTAATTGTATAATTTATAATTGCTGACTAGATATTGAAAGGGCTCTCTTCTCTCATTTGTTATCACTGAACTATCCTCTTTATTTTTCTTAATGAAAACAATGAATTGATGTTAGAATTTGTCACATGACTCGTGGTTTCATTTCATGTTTTTTATCCAAAGAAATAGAGATTATAATTAGTGAGTTGGAAAGCTTTGTAGAAATTGGAAAGGAGAAAGCCAATGGAACATATTGAATAAACTTGATGTACTTGAAAAACCAATATGCAGTAACTGTTGAAACTAGTCTTTTGTCTGTGGCAGGGGGAAAATTGTCTGAAAATGGCCTTGAATAGAAATAAGGGTTTGTTGTGAGAGAGATACAAATGGCCTTGTTGTGTCATTATCTAGCAACATGAGATTTAAATGCCTTCCTTGAACTAACTTAAACATCTAGAGGTAAAAGGTGGAACTCTGTATTCCTGCCCTCTGAAAATTGAACCCCATGCCAAAACAAACTCTCTTTGGCAATACTTTTGAAATCCTCTTTACACTTACTCAGAAAAACTGAAGTAGAGAAGCACCTTGAGTACTTCTGAAATTAAGGATTCACCAAAGTCTTTTTCTGAGTTAGAATTTCATCATAACAGTATCATTTTGACTGAAACTTGCATGAAATAGGTTTGTCACTGAAGATGAAATGTAGTATGTTTTTTATGCTGGCCTTTTCAGTGCTTCTCTCTTAATAGTTTCTTTCCTTGTGAAAATAAGTGGTGTAACACAGCATTTTATGTCTGTTTTTAGGTGTATCTTCTGTATACATAATAAATATATGTCTATGTGTGTTCTTTTTATATATAGAAAGCATAATCTAGTGCTGTGTTTGTATGAATAGAAGTTAATTGCTAACTAAGTTGTATAGCATCAGGTAAGGTAGGTATCTATTTTCCTTATTTTATACATAGGGAAGCCAAAGTACTGAAAAGCAGAAATTTAGATATGGTCAGAAAAGTGACTACATAAAAAATGGCACTGCTTACCCAACAGGTACTTTGTCTGTTTAGAATCTTAACTGTTCACTTCAATGAAAAAAATATTCTATCCTATTTCAATAGGATTTTTCAAGATGCTTAGCATTGGCCTTTGTTCCTTCTGAGGTTAGTGCTATTGAATTAGCTGGTGAGCCAAAAAGAACACAGTGTAACCAATGTGGATTTGCAAATCTGGAAGCTTAGTCATCGTGACCCCTGCCCACAACACACATACACTTATTGCTAAATCAGATCTGATAAAAGTTGCCTTTCAGTGTGAGTCAACAAATATGGAACACACAATGCCAATATTAGAACGTTACTTTAGAAGTAGAGTTCAATTAAATATAACTTGCCAACGACATACAGAAAAATGATGATAGAGCCATGACTATAAGCTACTACTTGCAACTCTTTATCAAAGGGACTTCTCTGTCCACTTCTCCCAGGCTAGGAATAGACACTATGGCATAAACTGGCTTAAACCAGTTTCTGATCACTTAAACCTGTAACAGAAAAGATGTTCAGTGCACATAAACCAGTTTGAAAATGGCTGAAACCAGTTTGAGATAAACTAGATTGAATATTGTATCAAACTTAATTGATTTGGCTCAAACCAGTTTATGCAATGTCTGTCCCAGACCCCTTGCTGGTTTAATATAAAGCAGACACCCCAGCATCCCAGCATGCTTTCTGGGCTGGGCAGGGATCTCTGCTCCACAGGAGACCTGGCCCCTCCCCTCTGCTTCCTGGCTGCAGCTCTGGCACAGACTGTGGGCTACTCCCTCCCGCCCTTGGGAAGCAGGAACTCCCTCCTCCCCTCTGCCTTGTGGAGAGGTGTCTGTGTATTAGCTAGCAGACCACATGCTGGCTACTATCTGTGCTGAATCAACAGGTAGAATCAGTAGAAATCTGTTAATGTCCCTCTGTTTTCTTAATGGGGTGCTAAGCACTGTTATCAATTCCTTCCTGGGCTAATTAGAGCATCCTGCTGGGGCCTGGCCCACCTCAGCTCAGTGCTGTGGAAGGTATGGGTTGGCTGCTCTACCACCCCCCACTTCTTGCCTGAGCCACTGCAGGCATATGCCTGCACATCTGGGATGTCTGTGTAGTTACAAACTAGTTCAGCCTAGACAGATCAGATTAACCTACAAAGATTGAATCAATTCAGGCTCAGGCTTTTTGAATGTCTGTCTCTAGCCCCAGGATTTATACAATAATCATATTTTTAGAGAAGAGTATTCTGCGTGTGTGTGTGCATGTGGTCTTGTGCATTCTAGTTCTCTCAGCTGGCTACACATGTAAAATTTGATCATAGTTTCCATGTACAATAAATTATATATATAATGTAATTCTGTGCATAAAGCAGTTCTTCTGTATGTTAAATAGAAATAGAGGACAGGAAGGCAGCCTACTGGGCCATCATGTCCAGTCTCCAGCATTCACAGGCAACCATTAACCAAAGAAATCCCCAAAGGTTACAGTACATTCCTGCTGTTTTCTACGTGTTCTCTATATTCTTTCCTCTAATGATAATTGTGGGAAGAGGAGTCTTCAACCCATGCAGACTTGTGTTCTATCTAGGGCCTCATTAAAGTGCTCTGTGACTTCAGCACCTTACAAGATTATGCCATAATCTTCCTCTGCCACTGCTTTTTGCAAATTTTAAATCAATAAAATATATGAAACAGAGATGTTGTCAGTAAAGCACTTTTTGAGACACTCAGCTCAATAGGAGCCTGGTCCAAAGTCTGTGAAAAGTCAACCCTTAGGCTAAGTACAGACTGTGAAAAACCTTGAATTGATTAAATCTTTGCAGATTAGTCTAAACTGCATAGATTGAACTGATAAGCAAGTGAACAGGCATTCACTTTTGATTCTAGAAATGCAGTCATATGCCTGCAGTGGCCTAGGTCAGAAGATTGAAGTCTATCTGCAGTGGAGAGCTTGAGTCGAGACTAGCCTACTCACCCTGCAAAACAGAGTTTGCAGGGAAGGTGCAAAGCATCCTGGGATGCTGGGGGACAGTGAGTTAATTTGAATCTAGAGGGAATCTGGGACAGAAATGCAACTTCAACTGAAGGATGGTTTCAAAGAGTATGGAGCTAGATTGTTCTCAGTGATGGCATATGGTGAGACAAAGAGGAACAGTCTCAAATTGCAGCAAGGGAAGTTTAGGTTACATATTAGGAAAAAACCTTTCTCACTAGGAGGGTAGTAAAACTCTGGAACAAGTTAGCCAAAGAGGTTGTGGAATCTTCATCCTTGGTGCTTTTTTAAGACCCAGGTATACAAAGCCCTTGCTAGGATGATCTAGTTGAGGTTGGTTCTGCTTTGAGCAGGCAGTTGGACTAGATGATCTTCTGAGGTCCCTTCCAACCCTAATTTTATATGATTCTATGATTTTCTCTGATTCAGTAAACTTGATTTAACCTAAATTAGTTATCTGATGCTACATCCCTCCAGGTTTATCTTCAACCAGTTTCAGTCATTTAAAAAGTGATTTATGTGAATTTCTCTTGTTACAGATTTGAACCAGTTTCTGATCACTTATACCAGTTTATGTGTAATTTGTGTCCCCAGCATGCAGCAAACCCTCACTGACCTAGAATTGAACAGCAAACCAGCAAAGTCCATAAAGCATTATTGTTCCTCTGAAGCATCTAGTCACTTGGTTGTGTGTCCTGAGAGGCTAATATTGGATGAAGAAACCAAATGCTATACCTTTTGTGCTCAGCCTCATATGAGCTTCATGCATGATATATTCCATATGTTAGTAATTTTTACTGTTGGGTTTAACTAACCTAGGAGTCTAAATTCATAAATAGCCTTTGTCCTTTTGTGTAGCATGCAGCTTTTCAAGCTTTGTCTTCTCTCCCAGTGATGGGATTTATCTTTTTGGGGTCCCATGCAGTTTAAGGTCCCTCTCTGATGCTGGACAACTATACCAAAACATAATCAGAATGCAGGGGGGCTCTAATTGCTTGGTTTGTACTTACCTAGTGCTGCCCTTACACTTTCCTCAACAGGATGGTCTGAGCTGACCTCAGACACTTAAGTCCTCTGTATTGTTCTTACAAAATAAATCATTTAATGGGATCACCCATCCTAGAAAGGACAGAAGGTGGACTCTCAATGAAAGAAAATGGTTTCTTTGCAATGCTAACTGATAAATCCAAGGGGAGCTGAATTCGTAATCTTAAAGGAATGAGGTGATTCCCTAAAGGGCACTAAGAATAGGACACAAACTTATCAGGGCATCACTAGCAAAAGAAGCAGGATACAGGAAGTATGTGCATGTGAGACCTATAAAACTCCTGTGTGTTGCAGCAGCTTCTTTCATGGTTTCCTCCACCCCACTTCATGGACAGTTTTTGGGAATTAACCTTTTGAGTAGATAATTCCCTATTGGAGTTGCTCATACACCTTTTTCTCTTTCCATCCACCTTTCTGTGCATAGGGAAAGTGTGTACTACACCTGAGCCATGTAGCACACTTTATGATTTAAGTTGACTTCCTAGTGTTGTGCCCAAAATGCATTAAATACATTGTTTGAATGAATAAAGGCACAGTGTTTGGCTAAGTCCCATTATATTCCCTGTGTTGCTAATAATGCCTTAAATTTTAAAATCATTATAATAGTTGTGGCATTTGTTTCCCCCACCTCTTCTCTCCCCTCCCCCCCTTTTCATTCATTGTGGACTATAAAGATAAAATAACTAGTCTTATTGTAACAGTGTCCCCATTAGGAACCCTGTTACTTGGGGAAGATTCCTGACAGCTGGGGAAGGACTCCCCACCCCTGCTTGGGCGGCCAGCAGGACACAATCTCTAAGAATAAAAGAAAGGGGAAGTCCTAATGCAAATGCCTTTGGGCACCACGGAGAGGAGAGGAGCTGCTTGAGTCTCCTGAGAGAAAGGATCCAGTGGAAGGATCTGAGACATGAGTCGAGCATAGAGACCGAGGGACCATGGAGCTCAGGGCTGGCAACCCCCCTCTCACTACTTACCACAAGCGTACAGGAGCTGTAGTGAGTCTGAGAAAAGCCAAGCCTCCATGCTGGGATGAGCCATGGTTGTGTGCTAGATCACAGCTGGGTAGTGCTAAAGTAAAAAGGGGTCACAGGATGAGACCCCAGAAGAGATGCTGTCCACCACTCCAGAGCTTGAGAGCAGTAGGGAGCTAGGTCCAAGTTTTGCGACTCCAACAGCAGGAAGATTCCCTGAGTTGCGCTGGCACAGAGCATGGAAAGAGATGCTAGCTGGCACCCATAACAAGCCACTAATGAGTTAATTGGCAGCGGGAAGCCGAGACATGGGCAAAGAAAGGCCCCTTTGATCTTTTTTCTTTCCTTTATTATTTTGCGTAGACAATGACTGGGACAGCAGGGGCTCACCGGGAGTGACCCGTACAGAGAAAGGCAGATGGGAACACCCTCCATAAGGGCAGGTGGTGTAGAGCAGAAGCCACCAGATGTGCTGATTATGGACACAGCCATTAGCCTGTGAAACACTGGCCGTCACTCACTTTGGAGACTTCACCGCCAGGGATCCTCTTTTGAGCCCAGAGGTGATCCCAGAGACAGCTTGGACAAGCTGTTGCCTCCCATCTGGTCCTCTATAAAAGAAAGAAGAGAAGAATAAATACAATGCTTAAAATTATGTAGCGGGTTGGGAATCATTTGGCGGGTACCAATTAACAACAATCTCTTTCCTCCCCTCATAAGATGTAAGTCATGGCAGGCGAGAACCAGAGGAACGGGAGCAGTTTTTAAAAATCAAATTAAAATTCTCCAACCAAAATCATTAAAAATCTCCTACATTTGAAGGAACCAAATTCTTGATCTCCAGTTAATTCTGATTAATTTTAAACATGTGGGCATTATAATAACAGCCTGAGTTGCGGACATCTTCACAAATAAGTTTTTTCAGGCACATAGCATTCAGTAAGCCTCCATTAGTTATAACTTGTAAGAGTGGAAACAGAAGTGTTTATAAGTATGAACCTCTGTTTTTGGCACTTTATTGGAAATCAGGTGCTTCATCCTCAGTGCTGGGAGATTTGAATGAAGATATTTTTGTTTTCATGTTCAGTGAGCTGTTTAAGCTGATAAAAGAATCTGAAAGCAGAGAATGCATTGTTGTATTGGGGGAGAGTTCAAATAGCATATTTTGCAATATGTGGTATGCTTTGTTGCTTTTGCCTGGAACATTGGTCAATATTTTTCCTGGGACATGGTGGATTGATTCCTTAACCATGTCATTTGGAGTTCTGTTAAATCAGTTTTATACTACAACAGTTTCTTCCTTGGAGTTTCTCTGGCATAAAACAGACTGCAGAGCTGATTTCTAACATTCCCTGGGTCATAATATGACCCCATGCAATTAGTGGGTTGAAACTGCTATAATGAAATGTTAGAAAAATTCTGATAATGATTTTTTTTACATAATGAGGGTACATGGGTGTACACAGGAGGGCCTCTGGCTTAGAAACAAGTTTCAAACACTTGCTCAGTAGGTCTGTGGTTGATGGTACGTCATGGAAATCACACAACCTCTTTAGGGGCAAGTTGGTAGCTTCATTACTTCTAGAGTAGTGTTCATTTGCCCAGGCCATGAATTGTCTCCATTGCAGACTGCTCAGAATGACATTTGCTTGCTTACAGATAAGGCCTTAAAAGATGAGAGACTGAATTAAGAATACATGAAGAAGAAAATACAAAAACAAAATCTTTTTTTAATTTTAATGAAATATGGCTTGTTCTTTTCTAAGTCCAGGCTTAGGAGAGAGAAGATGTTTTAGGACAAAGGATTTTAATTGCTGACTTGAGTAAACTCAATACTCCATGGATGAAATCATGCATAATGAATTACTCTTCATTCGCATTCTTTCTGAGGTAATGACTTCTAGCATTCACGCTTATGGTAATTGATGTTTTCTGAGAGCTAGAGCTCTAGGACAGCCAATTAAGGAAGAGGTGGTAGCTGTACAGCGCAGTGCAGTGCTGTAACATCTGTGTGTTACTGTCATGTGAGTTGTAACTGTTCCATCATATTTTTTTGCTTTCCTCCTTTCTAGTGCCTAAAACAGTATATGGAGCTGGCAATTCGAGAAGGCTGTGGGTCTCCTATTACTTGTCCAGACATGGTTTGCTTGAATCATGGGACCCTACAAGAAGCAGAGGTATCACTACTTGCCCTCTCTCCTCTTTGATTTTCACCTTCTTTCTTCATTTACACAGTAAATATGATAATATACTGTTTCCTCCACTCTAATTACCTTCCTACTCTCTGCCACAGCATGGACCATAGCCAGCACATGGTATGGTTACTAACGCTGCATATGGCTCTGGCAAAGACTGCATACACAGTAGGGTCTGCTTGGCTTCCCCTTGCCCTATGCCCGTCCTTGCTGCTTAAGCAGGAAATCCCAACCTCTCCCTCCCATCTCCCATAGCAGGGACCCCATGACCCTAGTCGTGTGCTATGTTAGCTAACGCCGAGAAGTGTCTGTGTTTGTGTCTCTCTCCAATTTCACTGGGACAGGCAGGCAGAACAGTTAATCAACAGGTAGCTGGTAAGCTGTTTAAAAAGTTTGAATTAATGGTTGAGAGGCCATTGTTTTGCTGGTTGTTCAGAATGGCATTCCCTTGCAAGGGAAGGGAGGGCTGCTATAGCACCCCACCCTCCCACCCCCAGCTTTTAGCCTGAGCTACTGCAGGCATTTGCCTGAATTTTCTCAGCCCAGAGAGAATGTCTGTCCAGTTTTAAACCAGTTCAGCTTAGCCAGGTTAAACTAACCTGCAAACATTGAATCAATTTAGGTTCAGGCTTTTTGAATGTTTGTCCCTATCCCCATTGCTTTAAGTGGGGCTAGGATTTCACCCTGTGTGTCTGTAGTAATCCATAACACAAAAAATAAGGAACTCTTTCTTAGGTGTCTGTCTATGTGTAGACTGTAATGGAAAGCTGGGTGGGAACTAGACTCCAGAGTTAAGAAGAGTGATGAGATGTGATACCTGGGAAGCTCAGGATATGCTGATATCAGTACTGCAGCACTGCTCTAGGCATCCCCTACCCACCCACTGCTACTTTACACACACCAAACTCAGAAGGCTGAAGCTGTTCAGAATGGTTTTGCATTTCTGGCTTTGGTGCATGTAGAACAGGATCGAGTGGTGGGAAGTGCTTGCTTGAGACCAGAGCTCCTGAGATTGCTGCTGAAGCAGTATAGGTGGACCCTCAAAGGGTAGGTGCAGTAGAGGCATAGGTGTTTACATATATTGTATGTGATTATTTTTGTGTGTATGCATGTGCACACACAATAATGGAAATATGTGAACAACAGCATGCATACATTTCTGATATTTAATATAAAGAAATGGAGGGAGTATCCATTTCCGAACCATTCTGTCTGAACCGTACTTTCTGTGTGAAAAGTTCAGAAATGGCCCCCTAAAAATGCCCTTAACTCAGACAGTTTTTCTGGCTGATCTACTAATGGTATAACAGGCCTACTTCCAATCCATAGTGTGGAGGATGCATGGGTATTTTGGTTAGAGTGCTATTCTCTGCTTCGAAGGGGCTGTAGAAAACAAGAGTGTGCTTACATATACAGGGGAACATTCAGGCTTCTGCTATTCTGCCACACAGAAGGAAAGCAAGAATAGCTACACATTTTCACTGCTTTTTGAGTACAGCTGGGATACTAGTGAACTTTCTCTGGTACTGGGGTGTAGACAACCAGCCATACATTGAAAAGAAAGTTTTCTTTGTAGTTGTATACAGACACTTAACAAATGTTAGATTTATTTTTTTTACTCTGTTAAGCTATGTTTGTGAAGCTTCAGAAATTCTGAAGACTTATTTCCCATTAGCTAATCATGAGGATGCTCCAGGGCACATATTAATGGGCCATTAACTAATTCCATGGGTACATTGTAGAGTAGAGTTAAAGGCTGAATGACTAAACAAACCTAAAAGTGCATTAATGGCCCATGAATGAATGCTCTGAAACTCTATCTTGGCATCACTACTGTAATACAAATACATTACTTTTTTTAAATCAAGCTTTAGATTATGAAAAATCATCCATAACAGGAGCATGTAATAAAACCACTTTTTTCATTTCTTTTTTCCTTAACACTTTCAAAATCATGTCAGATACGTCTGGGGTTAAACTAGTGTTTACACTAGAGGCTAAGTAATTTTTCTAATTGTTTTACCTAATACAATTAATCCCTTCCCCCTGCCTTTTAACCTAGTTTAGAAAAGGTAGTGGGGAGAATTTGGGGCCTAACCCAAAGCCACCAGAAGTCAGTGAGAGTCTTAGGAATCTTTCTGTTTACCTCCAAGAAACTTTGGATCAAATCCTGTGAACTCATGAACATGAGGGACTAATAAAATGGGTATAGGGTAAATTGCTGTTATGAAAATGTTCCCCAACCCTCTACTAAGGTACTAATATGATTGGTATACAACATTTCTATTATTCTACCCTGTGGCTGATTTTGTTTTCATTGTAGTTAGGATATCTGTTTTGTAATTTTGCTAAAATCCTCAAAGATATACATTTCATTTTTAGGGTATTTATACCATTAATCTTTATTCTCACTGTTCTCTGAGGCATATACCCCCCTGAGATTTTTGCTGCTTTCTCTTGTAGAAAAAGAGAAACACGCACGCACGCACACACACACACACTGTGTTAAGGAACAAAGGAACATATCTCTTTTTAAAATACAACTAAACATTTTAGCTGAGTATGAGTACAGTGTGGGTTTTTTTGTTTATTTTTGGTTTTGTTCCTAACTTGAGGAAGATATTGTAAACTAGATTCTAGATATTGTAAACTAGATGTACAGTAAAACTAAGCTCTTTGGGGAAAAAAGGCTGAGATAAAGAGGGATTTCCCTTCAGAAAGCAGATTGGCAGTCAGGATTTACTAGTGGTGTCCAGCTTTCCGATCTATCCACAAACTTATCTCTTATTTTGTCTTGGGCACTGCATCCACTATTCCTGCGAATCTGGTAATTAACTGTATATTTCTGAATATTAATTGGTTTCCAAAGGCTCAATGTCATTGTGTGATTATATGCTGCCCAAATTCACTATTGTTTTCAGGTTTTTCCATCATGTAGATGGCCTTAGTTTAACTGAAATGGAACGGAAAGCATAAAGCTTTTACAAATAATAGGATATACCATTTTGAGGATGGTTTATAGATATTGAGATGAGTTTCAGAGAAATCTTTTTTTACTAGATATTTAATGCTTTAGGAAGTTTTATTCTATACTTGGGAAGATTATGCTACTGGCAGACCTTTTGAATACAAATGTGGTGGAGCACCTTTGGGGTGCTCACCATGTGGCAGGTGCTGCAGTAGGCTGGGGCAGAACCCAGTAGGGAAGGCAGCCAGGTGAAGTCCCCCAGATCTCATTCTAAGTGGGGAAATATGTGGTGGTGCATCTTGGGGGTGCTCGCCACTTTAGGGCTCTCACAGGCTCTGAGGGGAGCCTGCTTAGAGGAGCAACAGGGGAAATCATTCCCCATGTACCCTTTTAAAGGCGGAAGGTATATGCCAGGGTGCTGTTGGTGCCTTCCACTTTAAGATTGGGGGCCAAGCAGCCAGCAGGTGTTTAATTGCGACAGCCATTTTAGAGCTCTGGCCCATATAAATAGGGCAGTTCACTGCTGGCAGCCCAGGCAGCAACATCGCCTGACTGTGAGGCTCCATAATGACCTGGAGGTAAGGGCAGAAGCTGTAGGGGATGGTCAGGAGGCTCCTGGTCCTGGGCATGACCTAAAACTGCACCTCACCAGGAGTGGATGGCCCGGTGGGGCTCTCAGTGATGCAGAAGCCCCAGAAAATGCCAGATCAGTGATCACCCCAGTGAAAGGTGGGTGGGGCAGCTTAACCCTAGCCCTCACCTTTGGATGGGTTTAGGTAACACCGGAGGTAGTTGAGGGCTGGGGACAGCTGAGACCAGCTGAGCCCTGTGGAGTGCAAGACCCCAAGAGACTCTGAGGAGGGAGACTAGGGCCAGGCATGGCAACTGCCACTTGAGCGCACTGGGGAATGAAGCCCATGGCCCCAACTGAGGGGGTGGTGTGGAGCCTCAGGTGAAGGGGCAGTGTGGAGCCCCAAGTGAAGGGGGTGGAGATGGGGAGCCCCAGTGAAGGGGAAAAGAACCAGAGAGGGTTGAGGTCCCAGTGTGTGTGTGTGTGTGTGTGTGTGTGTGTGTGTGCCAAAAGACGGTACCAAAAGTGGTAGGCGAGTCAGGCAGGGGGCATACCCAAAGGCAAGTGGGGCAACTAGCAATGTTTCTTTGAAAGAGTTAAGGTGCAGACACGAAATACATTTGTCACATTATCAACCCCTTGAAAGCGGTCTACAGCCATGAATAAATAGAAGAGTACAGCTGCTGAGCACTCCAGTTCTGTGCCAAATGTACAGCACCTTCATTAACTTCTATTTGTTCCAGTGGCTGGGCTGAAGCAACTCAACACCTTCCCTGGTGCTGTCTCAGAATAGGAAGGAGAGAAGGCAGGGGAGGCAGGTCTGTTCTACGGTTTGTCAAACTGTACTGGAGGAGGGGGTGGGTGGATTAGAGCCCCACCCCTCAAGATGAGGGGCTCCAATCCACCCAGTGCCTCACTTCTGTCTGCACCTTTTCCATTCTCTTTGGCATTCCTCTAGCACTGTGGTAATGGTGGTTTTGTTCTTTCTTTCAAAGCAGCAATCACTTGTGTATCTGTAACCAGTTTTTAGCATGGTATTGTCATTTGTTTTTAACGAGTGCATAAACATTTAAAGTTTTTAAAATTTAAATTTGTTCTAAGATATCTCTGCCCTAAGTCAGAGCTGTAGAGAAACTGAAATTTTTGTTTGGAAAATTTTCAGACTTTAAAACATGCTTGCGTTTTGACTTGGATCAACATTTAAAAAGAAATTCTCTGAAAAAATCAATTAAAATATTTTAAGTTAATTAGAATGTTTTCTTTAAACTGAAACATTACATTCAGAGCAGCAGGGGTTTGGACTAGATAATTTCTGGAAATCCCTTTTAGCCTTCTTTTATAGATTCTATAGTTTTGCTATTTTGACCTTAAAAAAAACTCCTGAATCAAAAAGTCATTCTGACATGAACAATGGAACTGCTCCTTTTCAACTTTATGAACATACATTTTTATTCTAAACAAAACTGAGATACTCCTGGGAAAAGTTTTGATTTTGACAAAATGGCGTTTTCAAAAGAAAAATTCCATTGTATTAAAACAACAGTTGCCTGTTATGTAGACTCTTTTAAAGTGTTAATAGACAATTGTATTTGACGACAAACAAGTTATTTGTCCTTTGAGACCCAGTCACCTTGAAAACAGCTTGGATTTGTTCCTGGTAGTTAGGAGTTGGAAAGAACCTGCTACATCATCCAGTTCTTCTTGCCAATGCAACATTTTTTTCTATACTTGATGACCTTGTCTGTCTCAAGCCCTTACTGGTATAAATTCACTGCTTCATACCTCATGTATATACAAGCTAAAATAGTTTGCACTTGGGCAGCTTACCCTGCTTTCAAACAAAGGTAAACTGTACCATTGTAGTTTGCACTAATTAGCTGAATTAAAGAAAATCCCCAGTGTAGGCAAGGCTTATGTGAGTGGTTCTCCACCTTCTTATATTCAAGGCACCCCTTGGAAAATACCTATATTTTGTTTGCATTCAAATTTTTTATTACAGAAAAATCATAGAACACTTCTTCTACTGCCAGAAACTCAGGAAGACCACACCACATCAGAATATTTTAAATGCTATGGATTTCTATTTGAAATCTCTGGGTTTATCTTGTCAGTCATACTTCTACACATAACAGTGCTACCATTACCTGGCACCTTTGAAAAGGTCTCAAGGCAGCCTAGGTATTGGGGCACTTTGGTTGAGAATCACTGGCTTGTGTATTCTAAGGCCCTGGGCAGGGTTTATATTTGTACCAAGAAAAGCACTTTTTCTTGGTACAAAAAGTGTTGCGGAGAAAAAACTTAAGAGCTTCCACCACAAACCTCTCTGGCAATGATAGCAGTCTCCAGAGTCAAATTAAGGATGTATTTACTGTATTTTTGTTTTAATTTGGCAGCTACAAACAATGGAGAATGTCAGCATTATGTGATCAGTTAACTCTTATACCAGTACCAGGCACTGCACATCTGGTCATTGTTGACCACAGTCTGTAGTTTTGAGGTACTCTATTTCTGTTTTGTTCACTATTTCCAATTTGCCATATTGTCTAAGGCTTATGGAACTGGATGATTGCAGAGCACCTATGTGTATGTGACTAGATTGTGTCCTTTTCACTGGGGATTTTTAAAAATAAACCATGCCTGATCTTATTCTTGCTAGCACAGTTTTGCCATTTTTTTGTTCTGCTGCCATTCCTAAAATTACAGCTGATCTATGCTGTTTGCACTGGGCTAGAGTTAACAGTGCTAGCATCCATTTTCTAAAGAAGTGGTGCTCAATCTTCAGGCCCTGCAGGCCATGAGTTGTGTAGGGCCAGTCCGCAGTGGACCTTGCACTGCCCCCGCCTACAGGGATCAAACACCGGGGCTCCATGCCACCCCATGCCAATTCACATGGCTGCTCCTGAGCAGGAGAGAAAGTGAGATCTGTTCATGTGTTCCTTTGTGATCTCTCTACATCTCCACTGTAAGACTGGGAGTTTAAGCACAGGCCATATCTATGTGGTACACCTCCTAGCTTGGGCAGATGATGAGGATAGTATGTAGAAGCTTGGCTTCACTCCTTCCAATCTGTTGATCAGTGAAATAAATGAGGAAATTGTTTCTGGGGTGCTCCTGAGTGCTGCTTCTAGTATAAAGAACAATCTGCCAATGAACCTTATTCTTTCTGCTTTTTTATCTTTTTTTTTTCTTTTTTTTTTTTCTCTTAGAGACATACAGTATTGAACTCAAAAAATACTATCAGCTACCCATTTGTTGGATAAACTTAACTGGCCCTCACTGTCTACTTCTGAGGCACAGTGTCTCAAGAAGTTTATCAGCATTTCCTATGATCTTTTTGTTGTTAAGACAAAAAGTCTTATTGTTGTAAGAGAACTGCATAAGTACACAAGTTCCTAATATATATATATATATATATATATATGTATATATATATAGAAAAATCTGAAGCTAAATGTCAGGTATATATTTGTAAAGCTTTTCACAAAAGAGCATTTGATTTCTGTTATCCGTGTACATTTGTATAGGAACATTAACATAATTAAAAAAAAATCTGTCTGAAATATATCCTTTGGCATTTCTGAACCATGCTCCATGTCTGATTTCTTAATCCAGAATAAACTTTAGCATTTTCCTTTTAGGTGCATACTTGTTATTCCTCCCTTGCCACCTTTTAATCAAGCTTGTTGTTTTGATTCCTTGTGTAGAAGCTTTGGGTGTGTATAGTTATATGTGCTTCTGGATTACTGGGATATGAATGGGATTGTCAGGCAGTAGGTAATATAAAATATCAGCCAAGTGTTCCTCAAAAAAATGCCAGAATGGGAGGAGATGAACATCAATGTTTCTTTTCATCCTTGTCACCCTTGCTTTCAGGAAATCTCCCCAAAGCAGGGACATGCCACTTCTTTCCTATGAAATGCAATGGGTTGAATAAATAAAAATCACTGCATATTCCAACTCAGACGATTGGCATCTCCTACAGTCACATGTGCACCAGGCATGATGGTATTTTTTTAAAGGAATCAATTTGGGTGTTTTTTAAGGCAGCTGGAACCCTGGGATGTTTGTGGGACAGGTCCTTAGCCTTGCTTTGTCCTTGCTGAGTTCCAGTTGTACAAAGGAACCAGGAAACTTGATTGGTTTGTCTACCCAATCACTTTTGTGGTATGAAGAAATTAACATGCTTCCTACTTCCCATGGTATTTCCCAGAGAATGAGAATGTCACAGGAGTGCTTCTGCAATCCTAAATTGCACCAAAGGTTCATTGGCCAACAAGGGCTGGCAATAATCAGCGCTAGGTACAGGAAGTGACAAGACCAGTGTAAAGTCACGTATGCTACCTTCCTCTTTCCAAATGTATTTTAGTCACAGCTCGGAATCTAGCCCTGTTTGCAAAACCCAGATGGATTATGTTTTTGATTGTGAAGTAGAGAGTGAATATTTCTTATGTCAAATGATTTCCACACATTAATAGGCAGGAAAGAATTGGTAATATTTTGTACCTGTAGAACACATTTATTCAGAAATTTTACACACACCCTACAACCACTCCTGAGAGGACTATGTAGTATCTCTCTTTTTTAAAGATGGAACTGTGGTTACCTGATTTGCCCCTAGATCAGAGTGAGTCAATGACACTACTGGAAGTAGAATGCAGAGTCTTCTGGCTTCTTAGCCTACAGCTGAGCTACTTCAATGTACTTCTCTGCCTGTTTCCTAATGAAAGATCTAATCCAAATCCCACTGAAATCTCAAAAATCAGGTGTATATTGCAATTAGTCTCTACATTTACAGTATAAATAAATGTCTTATTTCACCTTTTTCTATAGGCTTGCCCTTATAAATATAATATTTGTTAAGAAACACGCATTTTTTTTCTCAGAGTTAGGGTGTTTTGGGAATGTTTTGGGTTCTTTTGGTTTTGGGGTTATTTTGTCTTGTTTTGAAAAGAGCAAATATATATGGAATAAAGTCTACAATGAACCATTGTGCACTCCACAATGCATTCATTAACTTTAAGCAGAGCTATGAATAACAGTCTGGTTCCCTAAGGTTCTTGTGAACCAGGGGTGACTGGTCTTAAAACTAGTGATTTATTTCTGTCTCATAGTGCTGTTGGTAGTGTGTCTTTGTTGTCTAAAACTCCTAGGTATTAGGCTCCTATCTCTGGAGTTGTAAGTCCACAGGAGCTGAATAGTGAAGCAGATGCTGACAGTAAAGGACTTCTGTTTAAACAAAAAAAATGTGAGTTCTTGGCATTGACTTTATTTTGCATCTACTGAAATCGATGGTAAAATTTTCTTTGGTTTCAGTAAGAGTAAAGTGAAGCCAATGGTGAATACTGCTGAAAACCTCAGGATCAATAAAACTGTAATCTCAAGAAGCTATTTATCAAAAAAAAAAAAAATCATTCGTACTAGAAGAATAGAAGTCAGACTTGAGCATTACTATTTAGTATATTCATAGTATCACACCTTTTTAAATAGCTATCTACCTGAACAGCTAAGGAAAAGCAGATGGCCTAACTGTTCTCCAGACTGTTTAGATTTCAAGCTAGGAATATGGATAATACCAGCATTGCATTTTTCTTGTGGTTATTTATAATGCTCATTGATTCACATCATTTGTTACTGAAATTTTCTAACTTTCATCTTTCCTAATTTGGGTTAGTTTTTGTTAAATTTCTAAGAATGTTTTCTTTAAACTGATAAAAATGTAGCAGTTCCTTGTACTGTAGAGAGATATAAAAGAAAAAAATGATTTATTCTTTTAAAAGACAATGTATGCTAATTTGTATTTCATTGATTATTGAAGTAGAAAGAAAATAAACATTTCAAAGCGTAAGCCTATGGATGACTCAACTAAAACTGTGTCCTGCAAAGACCTGCCAATGTTTCAATTTGCTATCAAATCCTTTCATTTCCTTGGTTACAAATCTTTTAAGCACTGTTAGAACACTTACATTTTGATGTTAGTGACATTATTGTTTGTATATAACAAGGTTTTAAGTCAAATAAGTGGTCCAAATAGCTGCCTTTTAAATGTAATCTTATATTCCAGACTGATTGATTGATTTCTATCTTTTAATAAAATAGTGGCAGTTATTCCATAAAAATGAATCTATTTGCTTTTTTTTCCCTTTTCCATTCACTCTGGCAAAAGCCATGCACAAGTAAGAGAACAGGATTTTTTCCCTACTGTTTTGAATTCTTTTTTAGGCTGGTGCTATGTAGATGTTTTGATACCAGTTTGATATTTCTTCAGAGGCATTGATTGGGCCCCACCTCTGGAATCTGAGGGATGTGATGCCACAGTGTTTCAAGTGCTGTGCTAAGAGCTTCTACCCCCTCTCAGAAATTATGCATTTATATCTGTAGAAGCTGCAATTACTCAGTCCCTCAAAAGAACCCTGACACGAGAGGAAAAAGTAAGGGAGCTGGACTTCTCAGTAGAAAAGAGAAGATGCTTAGGTGGCCTAATGGAAACTTTCAAAAATTATTGCAGACAGTTTTTAGAGCAGGGTTGGGCAAAATGGTGCACCCAGCTAGCAGCTCCCACTTGCATTGCTCTGGCAGGTCTCCATGGAGACCCTAGGACTGGTGGGGTTGTGACATTGTGGGGCCAAGGTCTTTATGAAGACTGGCCCATGGTGCACTGGCAGGGTATGTGGCTGAGTGAGGAGCTGCTCCAGGGCTACAGCAGCATCTTGAAGCAGGATCCTATGACAATGCAGGCCCTAGGCAGGACAGAGTTGCGATCTGCTACCTGCACACCTCTGGGGCAAAGGATCATGGCTCTGCCCTGGCTCCAGCCTGCACTGGCATTGCCTAAAGATCCTGGCCCCAGCCCTGGAGCAGCAACTTGCCCAGTCGCATGCCCTGCCAGCATCTCAGCATGTCTCCATGGAGATAATCACCCCCCACTGTCATGGCCCTACTGTTCCTGGGGTCTCCATGGAGACCTCCCAGAGGATTGTGGGGGGAGAGGGCAGTGCTGGGAAAAGGAGTCCACCGTGGGCCCAATCAGGCGTGTGGGCTGGATTTTGCCCACACCTGGTTTAGAGTGATGTACACTATTCAAATTCAGATGATGAGCTCAGTATCAAAGAGCAGAATGCCACATTTTCATCTGGTGTAGATTAGTATAACATTATTGGCTTCAACAAAAACGTACTGATGTATACTAGTTTAAAGAAACCTCTGTATGTGAGTGTTTTAGAGGGACTGATAATGGAGGATAGAGCTTTTCAGCTCTAGGTCATGAGTTAGTTTAATTCAGCCTAGGTTGTTAATATACATACATAGTATGTATGTATACACACACACACTGATACACACATACAAGCTAACATCTTTTTAGTTACCTTCATGATGTGAAATGAGTTTAGTGAGTTCAGTTAATATATCCCAGTTCCTGGGATTCACAAATATGTGGATTGCAGAATCTAGAATCACTGGTCTTGTCCATTTTAGCCACAAGACCAAGAAAGGAATTTGAATAGAGAAAAAACAACCTTCTGATCCTTTGAGACAACCTTACCATCAAACTTTAGAAACATAGATGAGAGAGACTTCTATGTTTGCTGCATTTTTGTCTATATATAGCAGACTTAAATCTCTAGAGCATTCGATCTGTTAATTTCCATTAGTACAAAACCTACAGGAAATATGTTTCTAAAATGCTTAGAGTGCTGTTCATATGTAGGGTAATAAATACATGGGCTAAGTTACAAGAACATGAGACTGAAATGGAAGACTTCCAGACATTCCTTTCTTCTGGACTTGTAAGCCTAGGTGTTAAGTAATATTGAAGGGGAGGACAGTAGTAAAGGAAGGTTGATTTAAGATTATACTCAAAACAGTTATACTCTAACATTTTTTCCTATCCTTATGTTTTTCCTTTCAGATTGCCTGTTTGGTACCTGTTGATCAGTTTCAGTTATATCAGCGACTGAAATTTGAACGAGGTGTGGACCATTTATTTTATATTTATATTACCTTGGCTTAAAAGGGAGGGGGGGGAGGGGGAGGATTAATTTTGACTATCACAGAGCACTGCGTTTTCAAGCAAAGACTTGGAGGTTTGTAGAAAAACTTCATTTTGATATAGTTAAGTACAAGTAGCCAATAAGTTGATGCTCACAATGAAGTTGTGAATAAAAACCCCAAAGGCTTTAGTGGAAGAAGGGTACTTGGCTACACATTGGGCATGCCTACAAGTTGCTGCATGATGATGTTGCAATGGCAGCATGCTTTTGCACTTCCTTTTGGAAGTACGAAAGCATGGTGCAGTACGGGTGGGTATTGCACCATATGGGCAGTGCATGCTTAGATTTCTCTGCAATGTCACCATAGCAGTGCACAATAAGCATGGAGCATGCCACTACTGCAACGCAGCAGGAGATCACGTATAGACATGTGTGATTCCTACCTCGCCATAGTGCTCTGTATGGCAATGTAGCTCATCGTTATATTGCCATAGGCTGATGTGTAAATGTGCCCATTGACATAAAACAAATCTTTCAATTAAGCTTGTTGGAACTTGGCAACATTTTAGAAGTTACTTGCCCCAAACTGTGTTATCTTAGCTTCAGAGTGTAGGAAGGCAGGTACAGATGACAGAAAAGGAGCAGTATGTATATAGAATATATATACATATATGTATATGATACAGAGCCATGATGTGTCCCAGCCTTCCATACATCCATGCAGATCTTCAAAGTTTGTGCTTTCCATGTGGGGTGAACTCGGTTTTTATGATGAGACAACATAGAGAAAACATTTACAAGGGAATCTTCACTGAGGTTCTCTTCTAAGAGCTTCTTCTTTTTGATTGCTTTAATATGGAGGACATGATCTTGCTCATTATTATTAACTGCTGCCTTGTCCTAAAACAAGTACAAGTATATACAGACATAACAATTGTATCAATATCAAATTATACTTATATAATCTGTTATGATGTAACTGTTATGTCCACATGATCCTGTAGCAATACAAGCATAACAAAAACATTGTAAGGTTAGTTCAGTTTCATTCAGGGTTCAAATTTTTGTAACTTAGCTAGTTTGTATTGTCATAGAAGCATACAGATATAATAGTTATGTTGTAACAGCTAACCTTCTCCTTTTAAAGTGTTTAAAAATGCATAGCTTCTCTGACACTGAGGATTTCTGTATTATAAGTTTGGTATATCACTGGAAGCGAACATTCTACTTTGGGAAGTTGGCTGGGACCCAACCCTGCTCCAGGACTTCCCTGTCTGCATTTGCCCTGCACCCAGGCTGGAGGAGCAGGACTCTGGGGCAGTCTGCTCTGCCCCATGCAGGCTGTGCTCAGCAAGGTGCTATTTGCCCCCATGCCTGCCAGGCTCCACATCCCAGCCTCCCACATCCCGCTCCCAGTGCTGGACTCCAGCTGAAACCTGCTTCCTCTTGGCAGAGCAGCAAGGCCTGCATCTTAAGACCAAGAAGGGTCCCAGAAATGCTGAGAGATGAGGGGAGAACCTGCTCCTGCTTGCTGGTTGCTCCCCACACCAGCCCCACCACAGCTCTGGGTCAGGGAGGACATGGCTCCACCGTGCCAGGATTAGGACAGGGCTGGGAGAAAAATTGCTGGATAGACAGGAACTAGCAGCTCAGAGCCCTTGGGGCTTGGAGACGACTGGGGCTGGGGCAGGAGTAAGCCCAGGCAGCACCAGGAAACAGGAGAGCTCCACACTGCTGATCCCAGCAGGGTGCTCCTGACCCAGCCCAGTGAGGGGAGGGCAGGGCAAGGTGGTAGTGTGGGCGGCAGTGGAGGGGGAGTAGATCCTGGGTTACTCTTTATTTCAAAAAGTGATCTTCACCTTTAAAAAGGTTAGAGACCACTGATCTAGTATGTTAAACTGAAAAAACATGGTCAAATGCAGATTGCAAAAAGCACATTAGATCTTAGCTATAACTGTTTCCACAGAGCCAAATCAAGAGACACATTTATTTCTATAATTGTCTCTTATTTTGTCTCCTATTTTCATGTAAGTCTTTAGGAAATCATTGCAGTTTTTCTTTTTTCGTGCAACAGGTTACCTCTTCTTTCGGGTTTGATAGAACAAAAAAATACAGGCAAACTCTTCAGAGTTAAAGTGAATATCCTTTTACTTAACATCCTTAAAGAGTGATCTGGCCTTGTGCAGGGGGCTGGACTAGATGACCTTCTGAGGTCCCTTCCAACACTACTCTCCTGTGGTCCAGGCTAAAGGGTTTAAAAAATTAAGGCTATTAGAATATGTTAACTTGATTGTTTTTAACAAAGCATTGGGAAAATTGTCTTTGGGTTTATTTGATTTTTTTTGGAGATAAGAAAGAGTTGTAAATGGGGATGATAGTAATAGTCTCACCTCTCCTACTAGATGCTGCATTGTTAGCTGAAACATAACCTGGTCAAAGTGGCTAGAAACAGACATCACCAAATGGAGCAGATCAGCTGTGCTGCAATGTGTCACAGCACATTGGGTGAACCACACGTTGTCCCTAGTTCTGCCTTTTGTGTGGGATAAAGGGCAATGTGATCTTGCCACTTTCCCTACTGAGTAGGGAACCCCAACTTCTCTATGTACGTAGAGGCATCCTGAGATTACTTGCAGTGCCTCCCTTTAAGCAGGGAAGATAGCAGGTGCTTTGGAGGCTTGAGAGACCCTCAAGACCCCAAAACATCTGCCCATGGTTGCTGGAGGATACAGCTGCCTGTACTCTCCCATACAGAGCTAATAGAGATCTCATCATATAGCACCAGAGTCTATACTTGATCTTAGCCCACAAGAGGCCAAGAAGCAAGAACCTTTTGTTGTGCCACTGATTTTGTTTGTATGTGCGGCAAAGGGCAGCAACACCTATTGGCTCACAATCTGTGCCACCATAAAAATTCTTGTTGTGGTACAAATGAGACATTAGGCAACCACCTTTTTCTACCAAATGGAACTCCTGATCTCCAGCTCTTCTCCACTCTACTCCTATCCTCCTCATTCTCTCTCACTTTTCTGATGACACCAACAACCTCCCACACACTTACAGCCATGACTTACTGTCATTTTTTATTTCTCCCCTTTACCCAAAATGTCTCAGGCTGTGTCCAATTTTCCCACTTCTTCCTATAATTTTTCTAAGCTGTCTTTTCCTTTTATGACAGGCAACCCTGTCATCCTAGTTATCCTCACATCCCATATTAATTATTATAATCTCCTCCTTTCCAGACTGTTTAAAATCCTCAGATATGCTTTAGTGTTACTAAGATGTTTTCCTCTGACTTTGTTCTGATTATACCACTTTGCTCACTACCTCAGGCTTACTGCATCAAGATCTAGGTGCTTTTTCTCACCACCAGTACCTTTCACAATTTTGCCCATACCTATGAGTCTGTTTGATGTTGTTATTGCCTCCCACTACAATTCTTTATCTTCTTTACTTTGCCAGTATCAGCATAATTTGCTGGCTTCTGAACACACCTTCCTGCTCCTTCTCCCTCTTGGGCATGCTATACCAGTCCTGGAGTGACTATCAGAGTCAATACCCTCTTATCCTTCAAATTTACCTTCAAAACACATCTTTTGTTGAGAGAGCTGACTGTAAGAAATCAGACAGTTCATAGTGGCTTGAGGGGAAGTTGGGATTAGTTGCGCTTTCTTTGTTAGTGTTTTAAGGTGAGCAGATGTACATGTGTCCTTTTTCCCTGTCCGTTTCTATCAATTACCATCTTCGTTTGTAAACTCTTTGAGCGTGGTCAGGTGTTTCTATATATTTGTAGAGAATCTTGGATATCTAGGCCTCTTCACTCTACTAAATATTTAATCCTATTAATAAATAGGGGTTCATCCATCAATTCAGTTCAGCCTTCTTTGCAGTGAAAAGTTGGAGTTCTTTAATTGTGGATAAGTATAGCAGATTCAAGAATGGGATAAGAGGGTATTGGTCCTCCCTGACTTAGTGTACCTGGTTAGTGAGTGGTGGAATACTTTGCATGAGCAGGGAACTCTGACCTCACCAGAAGGTGAACACTGCTGTTGTTGGCCCTTCCCCTCCTTCCCTACATCTCACTGAATTCAACATCAGGGAAAAGGAGGAATGAGCAGCTCTCAGACCCTTGGCTTATGAAAGCAGAGTCTCTGACCAGACTCTACAGTGAGAACATGTGTGGAACAGCCAGAGGGGTGCAACCATGACACCACGCTGCTTCTGGATCCACCCCTGGTGGATAGTAGCACTGTAAAACTGTTTAGGATGGGAATTAAAGAAGACTGTGCCTATCTGAGGTAACTGGAATGCAGTTCACTGAGTGGAATTTGGACACAACACATGGTTTGTATTTCTGTTACTGGGAAAACTTGCATGTGGTTGCTAGGGACCGCAAATGATCAGTACCTCTATTTTATGTCAGATCCAAAATGTGGCACATTTAATGCCACACTTTCCCTTTACACTGTGTGAAAGGCATTGGCTCAGTATCAATTCAAAGGAAAGAGTATTACCCACTGATCCAAAAATGCCACTTCCTGTAGCATGTGCTATTTTCTTAGGCTTTCTCCCCGATCTTACCTGGTTGCTGGCTTTGTGAGAGCTAACCAGATCACAGCCACTATGGTGTGGGTTTGGTCTAGTGTTTGGGAGACATCCCTCCTTAACCACGAATCAGGTTGGCTGCACAAGTAGTAGAGACTTGGACAGGAATACCCACCCAACCAAAAATATTTAACAACCTTGTAAAGTAATGCATTTCCTTCATTTATTTGTTTATTTTTAACTGCTGCTTTCTAGGCTTAGTGTTTCTTTCTAGTTTAATTTCTGCTCCATATTAAATCAAATAGTATAACTGAGCAGTGAGGGCAAAGTCCCATCTATATATTCTTTGTGAAATGGATCGGCAGAGAGTTTTATTTCATGAATCACTTATATCTTGCTACAATGATTCCTGTAAATCTGTAAAGCTTAAAAAACCTGATAACTGGATGTCTAAAGCAGACTTCCTTTCCTGTCTTCCCTTACCTTATTTTTGAAAGAACTGAAGTTTCCAGAGTATGCCACATAGTTGTTTATATTGGACAATTTGTTTCACTCTTACGGCTCTATACTGTTGGAGGGAGGAGGGGAGGAAATCCATTCTTCCTGTTATACCGCTGTAGTTGTAAGGGCTAGGTTCATTGGACAATATGTACAATATGCACATGTGTCATGTTGTAGCATTATCCCATATAGTTTGGAGGATAGCTTGGGAAGTGCTAAAGTAGTGCTGTGTGAATAATGATTTTTTCAGTTTGGCATATGAAACAAAACAGTAGTAATCATTATATGGATTAATCAATGTGGGTCAATCCTAGATTAAAATATTGGTGTGTTTCTTCTTGCCAAAATTAAAAGCCAAAACATTGTGCTTTGTGTTAAGCCAAACAGAATGTTTTGTTTTGGGGCTCATCAGAAAAGCAGAGGAAATAGAAAGGTAGATTTACACATTTGTCTGAGGAGGAGGCAAGTTGTACACTCAGTCAGTGCATGTATCCAGGATGCACAATTCCCTCTTCTACCCCAGGGATTTGAACCCATGTCACCCATCTCCCAAGCACAAGGTGATGAAGTCATCTCAGGTGTGGTGTTCTAGATCTCTCCTGTTAACACTGTTCCACTTTGCAGATGAATAATAATAAGTAAAGAGACATTAATTGGAGCACTGACTGGAACCCAGGCATTGCCTAATCAGGAGGTTAGAGTCATTGTTGCTCTCTGGCTTAATGACTGCTGAAGTATTTTGCACAACAGGAGGAACTGCAGATACTTCACACTGACATGTCCTGTAGCTTGATGGCTAGGACACTCGCCTGAGAGCTGGGAATCCTGGAGTCAAAGTTCTGCCCTGAACACAGAGATTGGTTGCAGAGAACTGATTTGAACATGGCTCTCTCATCCTTTGCATGAGTGTCCTAGCTGCAAGGACATGCTGAGGTGGTGCATTTTTGCTATGAATGTGCAACTATTCACATAAAAATATGCCTAATTCTAATCTGGACTGCTCTGAGCTCCCAGGGAGAGTTCAGGGAACTCAGCAACCGTGGCTCGTATGATTCAGGTTTCACTGAAACATAGCTTCTGCTTAGACAAAAATATTTCTCTTTCAGTTAGGCTTTAATGGACACACAGAGATGTGAGATCAAAATTGCCTACGTTTTTACAGGGGCATATGAATATAGGGTTCTCATGTTGTGAAATAAAGGCCACACTTTTAGAACACCTGTTATCTAGCAGCATTTATTCAAAATTCAGCTAGATTGAATCAAGGTATAAGGATGGTCAGACCAAAGGCTTTGATTTGGCTCATTGAAAACATGGAAGATCTTAGCATGAAATTTTGAACTGGGTCTGAAACTTGAAGACCCTCCCACTATTCCAGTGTTTGGCAAAGGTTCCATTCTCTGATTTCCAAGTGAGCATTTCTCTAGCTGCACATTTTCTAATCTCTGGATCTCAGGGCACAGGATTTGTTTTGCTGCATAGAAAGCTGTCTGGGCCTCACTGACCATTCTGTGAGGTGAGTTCCAGTGAGGGTTTACTGGAAAAGGTGTCCTATTAGATGTGTTTGAAGAATAGCTGAGAACTAGACCAGTCCTACTCAAGGCTGTTACTCCCATCCATTTCCTGTGGCTGTTCCCAAAAGCTCCCTGAGAAGTTGCAGTTTACATGTGCTGCTGTAAACTTTAAGCTCCAGATAAACTTTTGCACTGATACTGTGGTAATTTGCAGGTTTGACTCTTCCAGGTCATGCATGTAAGGAGGGAAATCTGCCTTTTGAGAAGTCTCAAGGAGAAATTGCTTCACAGTGGGCATGTTTACACATTGCCCTAAGGCGATGTAGCAATGTGTTACATCGCTGCATGGCACACTACAGCAATGTAGCAAGCACGTGGGTCAACATGTGATCACCAAGTACATTGCTGGAGCAGTGTGCTTTCCCAGTCTAGCGTGCCACTATAGCAATGTAGCCAGGAAATTTACCCGTGCACCATGCACATGGCAGAGTAACAGCTCGTACCGCACCATGCTTTAGTACTTCCAAAACAAAGTACTAAAGTACAGTGCCATAGCAACATTGCTGTATGGTGACATGTAGCTGTGCCTAGTGATTATCATCCAGGTGGGTTTCATTGTAAGCACAAATGTCTTGGGTCAAGGGGGAGCAGCAGTAGAAAAAGTGCAACACAGTGTCTACATCCAAGTGGTAACGAAGGTATCCAAGATTGTGTGATAACACCTGACAAATATTGACCTTTTAGGCTAGGGACAGACATTACACATACACTGATTTAAGTGATCAGAAACTGATTTAAACCTGTAACAGAACCGATGTTCAGTGCACATAAACCAGTTTGAAAATGGCTGAAACCTGTCTGAGAAAAACGCAGTTGAATATAGTATCAAGCAGTGGCAAGGTGCATGGGGGTGCACGTGCACTCCCTGAGAGTTCTGGTCCCCTCTTGTAAGGGGCACCGGTACCTGTGCCCCCCTTGCAAGTGCTGGCCAGGGAGCAGGGCCATCAGCAAAAGCGGCCGTGCCACTTTCAGAAGTGGACGTGGGACTTCCAGAAGTGGTGTGGCTGCTTTTTGGTGAGTGCAGTCTGCTGCTGGGCCCCGCCTTAAGTGCGATTGGGGCATGTGCCCCCTCTCCCCCCCGGCTCAAAAGATAGCAGTCACCCATGGTATCAGACTTAACTGATTTGGGTCAAACTAGTTTATGAAATGTCTGTCCCAGGCCACTTGCTGGTTTAAGATAAACCAGACACCCCCAGCATCCCGGCATGTTCTCTGGGTTGGGCGGGGCTCTCTGCTTCACAGCAGGGCTAGCCCCTCCCCTCTGTTCCCTGGGCATAGCTCGTCTGGCATAGAATGGCAGATATAGGAGGGTTTGCTGGCTTCCCCGTGCCTCCCTTCCCTTCTCCTCTCACCACTTGCTGCTTCAGCAGGGATCCCTTCCTTTCTTCTCCCACAGCATGGACCATAGCCAGCATGTGGTATGCTAGCTAGTACTGTATAAGGCTCTGGCAGAGACTGCAGATGCAGCAAGGTCTGCTGTCTTCCCCCTGCCCTATCCCCCCCATGCTGCTCAAGCAGGAAATCTTCCCCCTCCCTTTTCCCACAACATGGACCCCAGCCCCATGGACCCTAGGCATGCTAGCTAATGTGAGAGGTGTCTGTGTGTGTGTCTCCTGTTTCATTGGGACAGGCAGGCAAACAGAACAGGGCTTTTGGAGCAAACCAATAGATCACCCCAATAAGCTGTTTAAGCAGAGTTTGAAGTAATGGGGGAGAGGCTATTGCTTTGCTAATCGGGTGATAAAGACTCTTATCAGATCTGGGATACCTTGCCTATCTGTCAGTTTGCTGCAGACACTCTGTCAAGCAGGGAGGGAGATTAAAAGCTCTGTATCGTCAACAGACACATGCACTGCACCCCCTCACTCACCTTGTATTAGAGCGCTAGGAGGGAAAAGCCTGAGATGGTGCAGGCAGGCCTCCCTAATGAGAAAGTCCTGCATGGCCACACCCCCCTCAGCTCAACTCTGTGCAAGGGAAGAAAGGGATGCTCTAGTGCCCCCTGGCTTCTAGCCTGAGGCACTGCCGGCATGTGCCTGAATTTCCTCAGTCCAGAAGGATTGTCTGTGTGGTTGTAGCCTGCTTAAAATAACCTGCAAAGGTTGAATCCATTCAGGCTTACGCTTTTTGAATGTCTTTCCCTAGCCTTAATGAAGACAAGCTAATAAGGTTGTTAGTAATGGTATTATGAGTTTACAGATTAGAGGAAAATTAGACAGCATCAAGCTTTACTTGACTTTTAAGGATACGTAGAGATATGACATCAAAATCGCCCATGTTTTTACATGAACATATCAGTTCTGACATTGTAAAGGAAATGATGCCACACTTTAAAAGACCTCTTACCTAGCAGCATTTATTCCTATTTTTGTATTTCAGTCATGCTGCCTATGAATACACAAGGGCATGGATAACAAGTAGTTTAAATTTAGAATCACAGCAGTACAAATGTTGCTCAGCAAGTGCTTCCAGAACAATACACCATTCTAGCCCTTAAGCAAGAATACATTTTCTCATATAATTTGTTTTTCTGCAGGATGCTTTGAATGAGCAAAACAATGCAAGTACACCTGTTGTTACTTTTTCTAAATGTAGGTACAAGGTACTATCTGACAGAATCTCTGTCATTAACTTTTCACAGACTTCTTGTGGTGAAAGGGGAGAGGTGTGTTTGATGCAGTTTCTTACAATCTTGATGATGTTTACAGTGCAGCTGTCTTCACAAAATGCCCCATAGTCACAGTAAATCTGTAGAAAGATCTAAGATGTATATAACATCTAAGGAAGTCAAAAGGAAGATTGCCAATGATTACATGAACAATGAAAGAAGACCTGTAAGGACACAGAAATGTTAGCTGGAGTGAAACAAGGAGTATATAATGGACTTAAACTGCTTGGTTTTCACATCTTTATTACATTTCAGAAGTTCATCTGGATCCGAACAGAATGTGGTGCCCTGATGCTGACTGCCAGACTGTGTGCTATGTTGAATTGAATGATTTGGGACAAGCAGTGCCAGTAGAATGCCAGGCATGTCACCTGAAGTTCTGTTCATCTTGCAAAGAAGCATGGCACCCAGAAAGCTTGTGCCAAGAAAACCAACCCATTGTAATGCCAACTGAGCACAGGTAAGAACAGAGTTCAACATAGGTTTGCAATTGTTCAGCTCTACTAGTGGCACAAAATGAGAGTTGGATGCCTCATTTGCCTTATGAATCCACACCCTCTACTTTTATGAAACATCTTTCTAGTACAGCACACAGGTGCAGATGTTTTTCAATCTAATTCAGATGCTGCTGTAATTACTTGGTTAAGGAGTAATGTTCTATGAGGGGGCTTTTCTAGGGTTATGACCTCCATTGGTCCTCAAGAAAGATTGGGTTATCCAGCATTTTGAACATCCATGCATCATTAAGGCCTTGTTTACTGTGCAGAATTAATTGTTATAACATTAAAAAAACAAAACACTGGTATACTGATGTAACAGCATCCATACCAGTGGTAATGTTGAGTCTAGTAGAAAAATTGTCCTTGTTGAATAATATTTAGTAATACTATTACTATAAACAGCACTTGTAGGTCAGGCCTAATGCTTGTATTAAGTGGGTGTAAAATGTTTTCATCTGTGACTAAACAAGTCTGATATGGTAATCTTTTGTACACATGCACAGGAGTTGTTTTTTGCAACACTCTGTTCATGGTACTGGAAATGGCTGTGTAGTTCTTTAGTGACTGACATACTTTAACTGTTCCTGCTTTTATATTATGTAAAGTCTGTAGCTAATTTGTGCTTTCAGAAATGACTACGTTCTCAGTAGATGTACAGTGTAATCTGTAAACTCTCTGTTGTGCTCAAAAGATTGCTACCATTTTTGCAAGAACTAAAAGAATTAAAACTAAACAGTTTGATCAGCCTGGAGACTTTATCACACACAAGGCAGCCTGTGAGGTGGTGGTGGTTATTTTTTTTTTATCTCCAAGTTTGTTCTTCAACAGCAAGGGCAGTACATTGAAATACATAGTCCAGTTGTTTTAATGAATTACATAAGCTTTTTTCCATAATGTAGAGGACCATTTCTTTTAATGCTGTGGTTTGATGACAGAGCAATTACAACAGCCTGCTACACCTTCACAGGCATGAATTTGAGCCCCGCTCTAGACTTGTTACAAAAGCTGTTCCCAGCTGATGCAGCTGTAAATGGGTACCTGGCTATGCAGACCAGATGAAGGCAGTTGGACATGATTCTGGCAGCATCTCTCCTTTGGGTGCCATTAACTATAGACAGACTCTGTGTGCCTTAACCTTGGTACCCAGATAGCCATCCAGCTCAGGCAGCCCTTTGAATTTGGCTTTTGATCCTTTTAATGCTGAATATGAGCCACACACTATGAATATGTCTTCTTGGTGCCTATTTTATGTAGTATGAAAGGTTAATGGAACTGAAAATTTAATTTGTCACTATGCTGCCTAAGCACTAAGTCATATATGTTTTAATATATTGTAGTATGCATACTGGACTTTACACTTTCAGTTCATTAAGACTAAGACTGTAGGCAATCTGCAAACTCAGCACAGGGCATATCAGGCCATGGAGCTAGGTGTGAATTAGAGATCATGACCATGTAACGATGTACCTACTGCTTGACGTTGATGTACCTTTGAGACTCCCAGCCACAATTCTTTTAATTTCCTCTTTTTAAATATTTCCTTACTCTTCTAGAGCCCTAATCAGAACAGACACAGAGGCTCCAATTAAACAGTGTCCAGTGTGCCAGATATATATTGAACGAAATGAAGGCTGTGCTCAAATGATGTGTAAGAACTGCAAGCATACATTTTGCTGGTACTGTCTACAGAACTTGGATGTAAGTTCCATGTGCTAGTCACTCTTAAGGAAAGGGTTTTTGAAGATTCAGGGGTCAAGTCATCCATGCCTGTTAAAACCAGAATCATTTATGCCATTGTTGTATCCTTTATATGAAGGAGAGAGGGTATTTGGTTGGGTTTAGGGAGACTTTTTTTACTTGAGCAAATGTCCTAGTATCTAAATGAATCTTGGAGGGGCCAAAGTATATTTTGGTTTTGGTGGGTAAGCAAGACTAGAAGCTTTTTCTATATCTTATCATCTTGTTGGGGGCACCTTTAATTTTACAAGGTTTTGTTTCGGGCTACCTCACACACTTTTAATGCCTTGATCAAATTATCGTATATACTCATATACCACACGTACATTTTCCAAAAAGCAGACATGCTGATTTTTCTTCCTGGAATAGAAAAAACTCTGCTTTGATTCCTGCTTCAGCTTTGATTCCAGCTCACAGCACCAATAGCATTTCTATTCAGGCAGCTGAGGGAATCTGTTGACTTAGTGGCATGGCATTCCTCAGCTGGGGAAGTTTAGGTTGGATATTAGGGAAAGCTTTCTCACTAGGAAGGTGATGAAGCACTGGGAATGGGTTACCTAGAGACCCAAGGACCAACTTTTATTTTTGTTGGCGGGGAGGGGAAGGGGCTAAGATGATGGATATATGCTCCCCATCCCCCACAATGTGTACAGAAGTCGGGGGTGGGCACAGGCAATACTGGAGGGGGGCAGGAAGGGGCACAGGCAATGCAGCTGGGGAGTGGGAGGCCATGCCTCTTCAAGATTTCTGTGTCTACAATGGGTCTCATGGCTGCAGTGGGCCAGATCAGCTCTGCAGCCCAGTTGGCAGGACCTGGCACTGGAGAGAGAACCGTGCTGCTATGGCTGCCAAGGTGAGACCCTACGCCCAGCCCATCCTGCAACAGCAAGGGCACAACTCTGTGCTATGGCTGCTGACATACCTCAGATTGATGGCTACTGCAAGAGGAGCACTGCCACCTGTGCGGGGTCCTGTCCACTGGGCTGTAAAGGCAGCTCCTGCCCAGAGCTGGTCTGGGCCAGCGTCAGCCCCGCATGGCCAGCTATGGGCATAGAAATCTCAGGGGGCCTGTGCCCCCCCATGCCACATTGCCTTGGCCTCTCTGTCATGTTGCCTATCTCTCTCCCCCACCCATCTCCCAGTGCATCTCTTGAGCCCCCGAGTCCCCTGTGCCTCTATAAACTTACCTGGAGAAAGCTGCTCTCCACTGCTGCTTGGCTGCCATGTGCATGCATACATGCATGTAGCGCCCCTTGCCTCCAATTGCCCTCCCCGCTCCCCCCAGCCCAAAGCAGCTCCTTGCAGGCTGGAACTCTGCCAACCTGTGAGGGGAAACCTGTAGTTTCCCACATTTTTCTCAGTTAAAAGAAAAAATCCACATTTTTCCACAGTGAATGGAAAACCTGGATCCCTGGCCTCGGTCATCGTTCCTAAGAGAGATTATATAATTTTCCTCGGGTTTGTCACATATGGAGACCATTCTTCAGCAGTAGTTAGGATTTCAGCTTCTGGTTAAGAAGAAAAGAGAGGAGAAGTGAGCTGCAGATTAGACTCCATTATGCAGTCATAACTGTAGAGAAATCTTTTATTTTTCATTCTAGTTTTGCCAAAACAAGGTGCGTGTCCTATGTGTGCATGTTCGAAAGGCCATGGCATGCATGAAAACATGGTATCTCCATATTCCTCAACTCTTTCTAGGACAATGATATATTAATGTTGATTTCCTGGGATTCTTTAATGGTTAAAGAGTACATTTTAAGAAGTCTGAGGTCACTATTTAAGTGGTCCCACACCCCTTATCTTCTGATAAGTTTCTTGATCCATCTCTCCTACCTTCTTCACCTGTTTTAGTTTCACTCATCCAAACCTATTGTTTATACTAGTGGTGCTCAGCCTCTGACTGATGGGTCAGCCCTTGTGCATGAGACCATGTCATCCAGCCCAGGGGCCTCCTCATAGGTCCAGAAATTTGGTGGTGTGGGAATGGTGGCAGCATTAACTGCCATTCCCTGGCTGCCAAAGATAGAAGTGGAATATATCAAAGCCCCTTTGTCCATGATAACTTCTTCGTGGGGAAAATGGATACTACCTTAGTGTAGTGAGATGGACTTGTGGCTGAGATTCCAGCCGTGCATTTCTAAGATAATCTCTGTTGGTGTCCTAGCTAAAGATAAATGAGAGGAGAGCTAAAGAGAGAAAAATGGTTGATGTCTTCTCCCTGCCTTCAATACCAACTTATCCAAAATCTTTGCCTGGTACTAGGTGAAGACTACAATTTCAAAATACAGTCAGTGTGGAGTTCATTTTAAGTCTCTCCTTCATAGCTATTTTTTTGTGCTGTGTTTGTTGAGAAGGGTAACAAGCTTGATGGTGGAAGAAACTATTTTCCATGTTTAGAATTTTATTATGTATATAAACTGCTCAAGGGCATGCAAGAATGGGGAGTCTGAATTCAGCTGGCATGTTACCATAAAAATGGCCCAAATTTGTAACTTGCCAACCACCTCCCACACAAGATCAAATTAACTCAACTCCCTTTGGTTTGAGGATTCCTTGTAAGTCCAAAAGAAGCAATGCATTGGTGTACAGTGATGGCATCAGACTGGCATAGTCACTAGTGATACGTGTAGGAGGTGAGAAAAAAAGAACTCTTTGTACTAGTACTTGAGATAAAATTATGGATTTTGTTTTTGCTACATGGCTTCTAAATTATGAAACCTCCTCTTCTCGAGCCTTCCCTTTTCAATGCATTAAGTAGGGTTTGCTCAACTTTTTGTTCAGGCCATTTATTTATGTAAGCATGCTGTTTTTTCAAGCCTGTTTCGTAGGCTGTCTCTGGGTACATACAGTACACAATGATCGCTTAATGCTATGCTGAATTGGAGGGATGTCAAATTTCTATATCATCTGTAGAAATGCCCTTATCTGGATTTAATCAGCTCAAGAAAAACCTATTAAATTATTTCTCAGCAAAGTATAACAATTAAATGGTTACAATAAAGCATTTGTAAAACACAAGATTATAAGTGCTCATAGTTTTAAAATGCTGGTATAGAAACCAGGTTGCTATACAGGTTGAGAAATGAAAGGAAATGCAAGGCTTTGGTGGTAGGGGACCTGTCTGGCAGAAGACTGAGCACTATTGATCTTATGATGATAAAATAGTTTAATTGACATTATGAAAGAAGAAAATGGATGTGGGGAGTTCCCATTTTGATGAGCACCTCATTAAGCATCTGAAAGAATTGACTAGAAAATATAGCAATATTAGGAGAACTGAAGATTAACCCCCCCACCCCGCCATCCCCCCCAAAAAAGATCTGAAGTAAACTTAAAAGGTGCATTTGATATTTTTCAGGCAGGCAGGTGAGCTTGCTTGCCAGAAGCAGTTAATATTACAGCGCTCATGAAAAAGTGGTATTTCTAGTTCTGTCCTGAGCGTCTTCCCATATTATTATGATCAGCTCAGTACAAGCTTTCCTTTGTCTTTCAGAATGATATCTTCTTAAGACATTATGACAAAGGTCCCTGCAGAAATAAACTGGGCCACTCCCGAGCCTCTGTTATGTGGAACAGAACACAGGTAGGCTGACACAGAACTCAAACTGAGCAGTGTCACAAATATCTGGGGAAGGGAGATTTCATCCTTTGGTTAATGAACCAAACCATTAATCAGGACTTCAGGGCTAGGGACAGAAATGATACATAAACTGGTACAAGTGATCAGAAACTGGTTCAAGTCTGTAACACAACAGAAGTTCAGTGTACATAAACTGCTTTCAAAATGTCTGAAACAGGTTTAAGACAAACCTGGATAGACATAGTATCAGACCTAACTGATTTTAGGTTAAATCAGTTTATTGAACTTCTGTTCTAGGTCCCTCCATATTTGAGTTAACTCAGTCCCCCAGCATCCCAGGATGCTTTGCACCTCCCTCGCAACCCCCCTGCCCACCTCTTCCTTGACTTACTGGGTGGGTGGGCTAGCCTTGGCCCAAACTGTCTGCTCCAGCCAAGTAGGGAGGTGTGTTCTGGCTTGGACCACTGCAGGCATGTGGCTGTATTTCCAGAATTAAAATTGAGCATCTGTTCCCTTGCTTATTGGTTTAATCTACATAGCTTAGACTAACCAGTGAAGATTGAGTCAATTCAGCCTCATACTTTTTGACTGTCTGTACTTAGACCAACTGCATTTGTTTGGCTTGTGATTTGCACATAAAATTCACTTTATTTCCTGTTTTGTTAAATATCATAATTTTCTTTTGTTTTTCAGGTTGTGGGCATCCTGGTGGGTCTGGGCATCATAGCATTGGTGACCTCTCCTTTGCTGCTTGTGGCATCTCCATGTATTATCTGCTGCATCTGCAAATCATGCCGAGGCAAAAAGAAAAAGCACAACCCACCCACAACCTAAAACTCTGTGTGTGTCTTTGCATCCGGCTATATAGTATCTGTGTGAGTAAAAAAGCACAAAGGTTGCATTTTGGTGCCATCCCTACCAAATAATTTTCCCTTTTCTTGCCAACTTTTGGGATAAGTGCCTCTACTTTACAGGCCACTATATCATTTGCAAGTCACAGTACAGGAAAAGACTAGGAATTTGTGGTGTGTATATATGGTTATGTCAGAAAAATGGCCATATATGTTCCACCTTTGAACATGATAGAAGCTGTAAGAAAAAGAGAACTTCCTACAGTCTGAATGTGTGTTGTTCCTGCAGTATTGTTCTTCTGCCTTAGCAGAACCACTTAACCAACTGAGGGAGCATGTGTAAACATATAAGACTTCCTCTTAAAACTCTGCTAATACATCAAGATTTTGATTTTTTTTTTTTTTTTTTAAAGAAATTAATTGCTGTTATCTGTTGGTCTGTTATCACAATTTTGTTTAACAAAATGTGTTGGATAGTTTCCCTTTATGCAGTGAAGTTTCTTTCATCTGTATCTGAAAATGTTTGTTGGGAGGGATGCTTGAAAAATTATGACGTGAATAAGTTACCAAGAATGAAATTCAGGTAACTCGTATTTCGTAACTAAACTATTGAATTGTATGGATTATTTCAGTAAAAATTTGCATACACACACATACAGATTTGTTTATGCTGGTAATTTTTTAGGAGTATTATACCCTTATTGACATTTGTGCTATAAATCATGTTTAAAGATACTGTTTGGTATATTATTTAACTGTGAAACAAACATGTACATCTTACAGTTGGTACTATATATAACCACACTTCAAAATTTCTATAAAGTATCATCTAAATTGGATATCTATTACTACAATAAGGTTCTAAAAATGTCCCAAACTTGCTGCTGTTCAAGGTGATGGGGCTTTTACTTGAGTGGAAAAGTAGCAAATTCTTCCTTAAAAAATAATATTGGTTCAAGTCAAATGTGGCATGATTTTCTTGAAAATATTAGGTTTATCCGCACTTCTGTTGCATTATTGGGCTGATCTACTATTGGCTTCATTTCATGCTGCCTGTTGTGAATAATGTGACTGAATATGAACTTCTGTAAGTCTAATACATTATGAAAAGACGTGATCTATCTCCAAGAGAGCATAAAGTACACCATGGAGAATGTGTGTGGATGTATATTGTGCAGGTGTTTGTGAAACCTATATATATTTTAAAAATGAAACATGCACACAAAGTACACAGTACATTTTGTATGTACTCAGACAGTATATAATATATCTACATCTAAAATATAGAATCATCTGTAACAGTTCCTTAAGGGTTACTTGCCTTAGCCACATAGCTAACCAAGTAATATTTTTCCAAGGTTCTTATTACTACTCTATTTAAACTGCTGCAACAGTATGATATATCTATCTAGATCTCGATCTCGATATCGAGATATTGAAGATATGGTGAACGTAATGCAAAGTTGGAAATAAACACATTGGACAATATATTTTAGCTTATCTTTTTGCTCATTATATGTGAGGCTACAGAAAAACTGATAAAGTGAACATCCTTTTTATTTTGTTTAGCTAAGCCTCAGGAATCTTGCCTTCTTGGCAGTAAATGTGATCTTTTTTTTACTTCTCTTTCTGGTTGCTCTCTTTCTGGTAACAGAAATGGTAAGAGAAGTGATAAATGTTCTTATTTAAGGAAGTATCATCTGTAGAGCAGACTAGCAGGGACAAAGGCCTTAAATATTGTCTGCTTTACTTTTTAGTTGATTTCTTTTTTTAAACGCTGAATGAATTTGCTACCAATGATGACTGGAAGGCAGTCAGCATGTACTTGTTTTAAATTTATATTTATTGTCCATCCACTGCTTCTGAGGAAAGTAGAAAGATAGTCAGTGCATTCTAAATATGAAGTGCAATGCAGGCAACTGCGATTTATTATACATTGAAATTATTTTATGTACCTGTTTTCTTTAAGAGTAGTAATGATAGTGCTCAGGGTTACTTGTGACAGATGAAAATGTCCAGCCCTTGGCTTTGCACTATTCTTTTCTACCTACAGTTTGTCGCTACAGTCATTTCCATGTTTATGAATTTCCAGTAGAGAGTCTCATTTGAGGGAAGCTCTGAGGAC
The DNA here is from genome assembly GCA_030014935.1 of Caiman crocodilus. Lineage (NCBI taxonomy): Eukaryota > Metazoa > Chordata > Crocodylia > Alligatoridae > Caiman > Caiman crocodilus. The sequence goes on along the minus strand of JAGPOW010000261.1, from coordinate 109,031,939 downwards.
AAAGTAATGGTAGACTCTCTCTAACTGGTACTATGAGATTCTGTATCATTTGCCAGTTAAATGTAATGAGTTTTTCATGATTGTCATGCTTTAATTCAATCTAAAAGACTGTCCAGTAGCTCTGGGACTGGGTGCAATCTATCCATTCTCTACCCCACCTTTTTTTCCCCTTGAAATCAGTGTTGCCAAATAAATTGAAGCTATTTCTTCTTAAGTATAATGGTTTTGTTTATATTTCAGTTACAAATGGAAGTGTCTACATGTTTATTAAATTTAGTATCTCTAGGGTGAGGTAGTAATAAATGTGCATTAGACTGCCCTAATGCGCAGGAGTGAAAGCACACACTTTTTTAGTGCTTAATGTGCAGCAGCCTTTCTTTACTGTGCATTAGCTTATTAGTGTGGTTTTTGACATGACACTTGATGTACAGTAAAATAAGCTACTGTGCATTAAAGCGCACATGTAGACATCCCCTCTGTATACCAAATTCAGTTGAACAGAAATAATTGAGGAGAGAATTTTGCTCAGTACACATGAACAGATATAAAGTCTGTGTATTCCTCAGTTTATTATAATATAATGTAAAATCCTACCCTTGTTCAGCACTTTAAGGTGATCTAAAATGAAAGTCTCTAGTTAGTACAGTCTGATTTTTTTTAAATATTTGAAATCTGAATATTAGTTGATAAAGTATATATGTGTTTTATATAACTAAACATTTTTGCTAAGAAACCAGTTTATTGAAATGATAAAATACCTTTTCACTTTTGGTATGTTGTTCTACAATCAAGCTACCTTCTTTCCAAAGCTGTGTCTATATGTATATGGCCATACCTTAAGAGAAGTATTTTACACAATATTTTAAGTGCTCAAGTCAAAAAACTTGGCAAAGTGCTTTTAAAACTGAAACTATAAATCATACCAGAATGCTTTTCTATTAATGGGGCATATTAATTGCATCAATCTATCTTGTCTTTTCAAAGTATGATATATCTGAGCATTTGCAGTAACTTGGGCCTTTAGGTTGTGTACAAAAGTGCTCTGGGCATGAACCTCCCTGAATTTTCAAGGCTAAGGCTAGGTTGCAGGGGTCTCTACAGCCACAGTCAGAAATTTGACCAGCATACAAAAGTTATTTAAAGCACTGTAGGTTGTTAAAGTGCTGTAAAATACAGGACTTCAAATTTTAATATCTCATTTAACAATGTTTAATTTAAAGTGCTGTACCCATTTTTTAAGTGCTGTAAAGCCATGTGCTTCTGTTAAGTCACAATATAGAGCTTGGAATGGTGAAAAAGTAACTTCTCTACACAATTTAGCAGCTTTTATTTGGCAACTTAGGTGGCCAAATCTTAAGTACATAGTAACTTTGCATGGCTGCTGAAGTTACACATACGCTTAAGTGCAAGTAGCATGAGGTCCATACTACTTGATGGAGCTATTGCTTGATTTTTCTGGGACACTGTACAGAAAACAGTGTCCACAGTGAGTCTGTTCTGGCATTCCTAAGAAATAATTTGAAGAATAATCCAATTCAAAAGGCTTTATTTATGAGACAAATGATAAATTACAGGTGATACAAGTCATGCAGGCAAGATAGTAGGGCCAAAAGGTCTAGAGACTCAGAGTATTTATGACCCCTTTAAATTAATGTCACTGAGGATCCACACTTGTGTAGTTTCAAAATCTCTCAATGAGCACCTGCTATTGATACTACATTTGAACTATGCTATACTAATTCCATTCTTCTCTTATTACTGTCTCTGTACCATCTTTCACCAGTTTTACGGTGACTAGTATGCAGGCTAGTTAGAGGTATTATGGCCTATGATAGGGAGTATAATTTAGAGGGATAAGGCTGGGTTTCACTGAGCCCTTCTCATTTCCAGTCTCAGCTGTAACAGTGATGTACTAGTGACCTTAGTAAAGTCAGTCAGGCCTTTGGAGCACTATCAGACATGATGGTTTGTCATGCAATCAGCCACTGAAAGTGCTCTACAGCCATGCGCTGACAGAAGTGCGTGGATGTAAAGTGCTTTAAAAATGCCCATTCACATTTTGGATGGGTTTAGATAAAGGTGCTCCAAAGTGGAGCACCTTCATTAACATCTGTCAACACATGCCAGGAGCTGGGCTGAGCTAACACAACCCAGCCTTGCTCTGGGTGCTGTCAGAATGGGACCGGGAAAACAGAAGGGAGGGAGTTCAGTCTGGGGGTTGTTCAGTCTGCACTGGATGATGGAGTGGGTAGACTGGAGCCCCCCCAAGGTGGAGATCCAATCCATCCACACCCCACTTTTAAAATGATTAAGTATAAACAACAGTAGCTTTAAAAATGCTGTACTAACATTAACTACTGTTATTCCTCATGCCTTCCTGTGAGGTAAATAACACATGCATCATTAATTAATTGTCAATTACTACATTTCTGTATTGATACTGTCTCTCCAAAAGTTACAATAAATACTTCAGAGAGGTACTTGTGCCATAACCTATAAAATAAATGCATCAAAATAAAGAGAATAATGCATTTTTCTTCACAGTTGATGTGGAAACATGTAAATGAGTAAGATCAGTTCCACTTCTGTTTTCAGTGGAACTGGGCAGTGAAAACAGTATCAGCATTTGTTTGCTGTTTTCCTGTGTACTATAATGGATGACTGTGCTGTAGTGCCTGCTACTTTTGAGTTCCAGTTTCTATTGCAATGACCCCTTTTAACTTGTTTTGTAAATGGTAGGAAGCTATAAAGTTCTGTTATTGACTGCATAAATAAGGACTGCTCTGCTAGACATATCAGGGGATGGAGCTTATGAGCTATATGAAAGAAGCTTTTTTGTGTGGTGAAGGACTCTAGTCTTTGAGAAATGTTGCTGAAAAAATAATGCACATTTTTTAATTATTTCCATCAAAATATATTCCTTAGTGGATCCATATTCCTTAGATGCACATTATAAGGAGTCCAAATGACTGTTTATGTATTTGGAGTTAGGGTATTTCTATCCAGAAAAAAAAGATTTAGGATCTTATAAATTGTATACTTATGCAATGGAGTAACATTTTTTTGCAAAAAATATCATAACATACTCTATCACAGCTGTCCAGTTGGAGGCCTACAGGCCACATGTGGCTGGCAAGTGGTTAACATGTGGTCTGTGAGCCCCTGCAGCCATCTTTACCACTGATGCATAGTGCAGAAGGGCCAGGGAAGAAGTAAGACCTTGTGGCACTAGTAATGCCTGTATAGGGTGGGGCCAGGAGGCTTTGTGCTACCTGCACAGTGGGGTGGAAGGATTCAGGGGGGCTGCCACCTTAGCAAATGGCTTGTGCAGTGTGTGTCCCAGGAATCACAGACCAGCACTGCAGGCAGTCCTTAGCCATGGCAAATTTGCTCTATCAAATGCTTTAAGAGTGTATCTTCCTGCACATAAACATTTCTCTCTAGACTGGTGTGAGGGCTGATACTTCCAAGGACCACGGTAAAATAAACTTACCATTAAGATTGTGGAAAACTTCACCATGCATTTTATTTTTAAATAATTTGTGCTTCTGATTAGCAAAGCATTTTAGCATGCACTTAGCTCGATGGAATGCATGGATGAAGTAAGGCCTCAAAAGATTTATTGGGTTTTGGCATAGAGCTTAGTTGTCCATGATGAACAGAAAATAAAGATCAGGATATACATACTTCCTACAACATGGTGTTTACTTTAATTGTGTTTGTCATGGAAAAACTTTGTAATTTTCTATTGAAACGTCATTAGAGTACACTTTTATAGAAAGCCTGAATGCTCAAGATTATGCTGAAACCTACTGTAAACATGTTTAGATACTAAATATTTTTTTTATTCATTGTATCTAAACATGTTTTGTTATACACCCCAAAGTCACGTCACATTGAGTAAACTTTACTGATTTATATTGTTAGACAAATTCACTTTTCCTTAGCAATACATTTCTCTATGACCACACAATTGACTGTACATGGTAATATTGGTTCATGTAGTACCAACAAGTTTCAAACAGAATTCACCACTAATTTTAGTAGAAAATTGTGCTTTAAAAACTATGGCATCATTTCTCTCTTTAGTATGCCTCTTCTAATAAAAATAAACAGCAAATGCAAAATCCAAAGTTCACAGCAAAATATCATATCCCATAACTTTGAAGTCTGTTGTTTGATACCTGTCTGTTTGCTTTTAAGCAAAACTGATTCAATTCTTTAAAAAGTTGTTTAAGCATGTTCTTTTTAAAAGAATACATTGCAAAATGAACAAAGCAGTTGTTAGCATCATAAACACCAAGAGTGACATTTATACTGATATGTTGTTGCTGAGATGCCAGACAGTATTATGTATTTTCAATGATTTTATTTTCAAAAGTGTAGTTAAATGTAAACATCCAAATACAGCAAGAGGTTGCAGTTCTACCCAATAGCACAAATTGGCATCAGTCATGGGCCCCAATCCTGGAAGAACTTAGGCTTGTTCTAAGTTTAACACTTTGTGTGTAGTACCAGAAACATCAGCTAGGCTACTCACAGTGCAGGAAGTTAATAATGTGCATAATTTTTTGCAGGACTGAGGGACACAAAACATGATACCCTATTTTCATAGGCACTGTGATTTAAACTAATGTATCAGTTGAAACGGACAATAAATGGGGGGAACATTACTGTAGCTGATAAGTAGTGTGGTAAAGAGAAGTAATTCTGTTTCAGACCTATCTTCAGAGTGCCAACACTTTCGGTTTAGGAGGAAGTAAGAGGGGTATTAGCTTTTTTTGTTGGCTTTCTGCCAAGGGGTGAAATCTATCTTTACAATGTGCTGCAACTCTGTTACCTGTTTATGCTTATTTTATTTGTTTGTTTCCTGTTGATATTCTTTCTTCACCATTCTTAACCAGGTGAAGGGTAAAAAGACTTTGATCTTTGTAAGATTTGTTAAACTATTTTTGTGTTTTTTAAAAAAGAAGGTTGCTATGTATAAATAAATAATAAGTGTTTTTGTACATTTTGTTTTATGATTCAGCATTTAAAAATTTACAAATGCAATTTTGGCACTGTGCATATACTTCTATAGTATATATTTATTTTCTGCCTCTGAGGTTACTTTATTTTTTTCCTTTCTGATGCCATAAAATGCAATATGTGCGACATTAAAAAATGTAGTGTGTAGGTGTTTGTCTCACTTTGCTTTAATTCTCAAATAACTGACTCTATGGACATTTGGAAGAGTTTTTAATGGAAATAATTTAAACACACTCACAGTATTTAATGAGCATGTCGGGGGGAGGGTTGTAGATAAGACAAAGGATGAAAAAAGTGAGATCCCGTGTAATTTCTGAATTTCAGCTGGTTTCTTTAAAAGAAAATAAAAAGGTGCATATTCCCATAGGGACTCTTTGCTGGACCCCAGAACAACCCTAAAGCTTTGAGATTGCAAACTATACACACAGAGAAGGACCCAATAAGACCCTGCAGTGTCAGGTGCATACAAAATCCAGGACTGCTGCAGTGGCATACAAAATCCAGGACTATGAGGCACACGTTCTCTGTTCAGAAGAGTTCAGCATTGCTACACATGACCCCCTCATAGCTACTCAAGCCACTGAAAGAAGTTAATTTAAAACTAAATGGGATCTGATCCCTAACCCAACAATTGCATATCCTGCCATGCCATATGTTCCAATTTTGGAATGGGTATCGGATTCTAATTGTGCCCTACTGGTCAGTGAAGGTCAGTGAAGGGGGAGCCTGGGCTCATTATCTTGGGCTCCCCTTGTACCAGGAAGTTGAAGGCTGGGTGCCCAACAATTAACTGATTATCTGTCAGTTCCAGGACTATACCAGGGCACAAGCCAGCTCCAGCATGATCCCCAGAGCTGGCTGACAATCAACTTATCAGGTGGATTGGGAGTGCAACGGAGCTCGAACTAGCCCCAGTGTGTTCCTTGGAGCCAGCCAACAATCAGACAATTGCTGGCTGGATCAGGACTACACCAGGGTTCCACGTCCTATTCAAGACAAAGTGTAGTCCTGGAGCCAGCTAATCATCAGTGGGCAGGAACTGTGTGAGGCATAGTTGGAAACTGTGGTCCTAACCCTGACACGTGTCAATTTAAAGTGTGATAGAAACCAGCTACAAAAATATTGCGCATTTTTTTTGTGTAACCTTTTTTGTGGCTGGATTCCTTCTTTATTAATTGCCTGAACACATGGCCAGTTACTATTTAAGATGTGGTTAATGGACTAATTGCATTTTAAATGTAATGCCTGCTGGGGCCTCAGTGCAGTGGAGTATGCATTTGCATTCAACCATGGGATGGTTTAGTTGGGGACAATCCTACCTTGAGCAAGAGGCTAGACTAGATGACCTTGTGTGGTCCCTTCCAGCCCTACTTTCCATTATCCTATGTAATCACAGGTTTATGTGACTTTTTAATTCTGGCCTTACACTGCACAACCAGATACCCTGAAGTGCTCTTACAGCTTGTCTTACATACATTTATGAAAAAGTATCAAGTAGTAGAACATACACACATTGGCTTCTTTGTGTCCATATCTGTAGCTATCCATTGCTATCCCAACATTCAAACATATAGGATTTTATCATATTTTTATCTTGGTGAAATAAAGTGAAAATCCAACTTGGTGTTTGGAGTCTTCTCTTCTCAGCACATAACCTGACAAATCTTGGGATCTTCTGACTGTGGAAAACACATGGGAAGAGATTGAGAGGGGTTGTACACCTGTACATTTCTGGATAACCATGTTACCAAATTCCCATTGCCCACTTTCTTTTGCATCACTCCAGCTACATTGGCTTCCCTGGCTCAGAGGCTTCTTGAAAATGTTGAGGCTGTGGCCTTCATTCAATCACCAGTTTCTGTTGTTGACTGAATCTTTTTAAGGATGCATAGATACCTGTAACTACCATTAAAGCACAGAAGTTTGGCAAATTAACCATGCCTGATATTAGAGGCCACTCACCTATGAGACTATAAGATATTTTACAGCAAGTTTGATGTCTGTGTTTTAGGAATGTGTAACAAAACAACAGTGACACATGGCAAGGGTGAACAGAAACATATACAACATTTTAGATAGAAAAATTTCCAGAGGGAATGTTTTTCTATTGGAAAATGCTGATTCAGTAGAATAGATATGTTCTGTGGGAAGTGTCAATCCTGTCAAAATTTAGATGGAAACCATGCAAGCAGGCAGTCACGCCTGGTTTCCCACTAGGCTACCAGCAGCTGCTTGGCAAACATGCTGCCTGGCTTCCCACCTGGTTGGTGGGTGGGCTGCCTGGCTTGCTTCCAGGTATTTGTTAGGGGAGAAAAGTCAGCTATGTTTTAATTGTATACATTTTCCAGAATAGGAGACAATCAAAATTTGAAATGTTCTGCAAGATGGATATTCCAGTTGCTACTCTAACTTGCACCTTCCTCAATCCAGATCTATTCTTCACAAGAGATGGGATCTAATCAATGTGTCTTGATATAATTACCCACGTGACTCCAGGGCAAATATTATTTACCTACATCACTCCCAATGTTTTCTGACCAGTTCTAGGAATGCTGGGGTTTTAAATCCATTTTGATCTAAGCTTTAATATATATATATATTTTAAGTTAATATTGAAGTAAATATATATTGAAGCTTGGATCAAAGTGGATATATCTATCTATTTATATATATAGAGAGATAGATAGATATATGTTTTTTTCCTCAATTTCTCTCTCGGATTTGGGTGGATGGATTTAACTGATTTTAATTTCTGCCTGCAATGCTTTTTTTCAAGAGATACTTAACCTAATATTGGCTTTTGTTGTACTCCTAGTTTTTATGGATATGACAATATAACCTTGTGTTTATATCTCTGTACAACTTGATACCTTCAGGACTTACAGAACTTTACTGGTGAAAACATAGATGCCTTCATAGGCAGGGGGACAAAGTCTGAAGATCTAAATTTTGAAATTTGGTTCCCAATGTCACAACCCAAATCAAGCGAATAGACCACCCCTCCGTATGATTGACATTGTTCTAAATTTGGTATGTTCCACCTAGTTAAGTATTCCTACTTGGCAAATTTTCATTGGCTACTGTAAAGGTATAAAAGTCTGCTCAGTTTCCGCCCAAATCGGAGCGGAGCATACTCTGACTGCATTGCAGGAAAGACCTTGCAGAGCTCTGAGCACGTGGCAGGGTGAATTTCTATTAAATTTCTTTAGTGACTCTGTCTCAGAAAACTGTGCCACACTTTAAACAAGGGCAGGCACTCAAAAGTTGCAAGTGTCTCCATCCTGGAGATGTAAGATATTCCTAATAAAAAGCATTAGGAAACCATAACTAGTTTTTTAAAAAAATTGCTATCTCATTTTAAAACAAAATTGTTTTTTTCTGAAAAGTTATTTTTTTTTAATGTAAAAACCACTGTGTTTAACAACTTTTCAGATTTTTAAAACCACAAGCATACAGGGAAAATCAATATCTATGTTTCCATCAAGAATCCTGAAAATTTGGTGGAATTTTTAAATCCTTTTTATAGAGATACTTTCCATTTCTTGCCAATTCTGATTCACTGTAGAATACATTTCAGCTGCAGAGCCAGATTATATGCCACTTACATCTGTTCATGTCCCCAAAAAACAATTATACAACCTGATTGGATGCAATGGTTGATACCTGACTGAAAGCAGTTGGTGAAACTAAAGGCATAATTAAAGTAATGGGGTTGCATGGGTTTAACTAAAGGTAGACTTAAGTCTTCAAAACCTTGTTAGTAGTGATGAAGTGACAAGGAAAAAGCCCACTTAATTCTTCCTTCCTAAACTGAGTTTCTAGAGGACTGATTATTCAAATAGATGTTTCAAAGCGAACAGATATACTTAACTAGATATGGTAGTGGGTCTGGTGAGTAAGAGTTGTTTCCTTCTGTCCAAAAGGTAGCTGCCCATGTTTTACCTGAGAAGTGCAATCATTATCAACTCTGCTGTCTAAAATGAATGTTTCAAAATATTTCTTCTAGACAAGAATTCAATGAAACCTTTTGGTAATATACCTTCATGTCTTTTCACCTTGCACCTTTCTCAATGCTGTCATGTGTTTCATTCAGAATTTGAAATGTTGTGATTAGCTCCAATTAGGAACACCGGAAGTGGGGGAGTATTTTAGGTGAAGTAACTGATCTTGGGATAGGAAGTAGAGTCTGTATTCAGGCAGACCTGGGTTAAGCTTTTTTATTCTTTTTAGGGGCCGAATAGTGGTGGGTTGAATAGATCCTCTTCAACTTGCCACAGTGGGAAAGAAGATTATTACACAATCTGAATCAGCCTGGTGAACTTCCTGCTTTGCATATTTGTTTGTTTCTGGGCAGGGGCATTGTTTCTGAAGCAGGAAAGCATCCACTAAACTGGGGAAGCTGAGATCAAACATTTTTAAGATAGCAATAAAGCAACTTTTGGATTTTTTTAAAAATATTTTAGTCAAAGTGAAAGTGAAAACTACTGTCTGTACTCAGGTCAGCACACATGTAACATGAACAAGATCCTGTCAAGCCAAATTAGCCTAAGGTACTCATTACTTTCTTACTACTTTCGTAAATGCTTCTTGGATCAGGAGCAGCTTGAATTTATGCTGCCTTTGTCCTGGTAAAAAAGAGCCAAGGATCCAGTGGCCAGCGAAAGAACAATGCAATGCACTGAATTAGTCTGTCTTCAGCAGCCTCTGCAATTGGGTGCCAAGGAATCTTTTAGGCTGCCCTTCTGACACAAAATGAATGGAAGGGTTAAAATAATAGCAACCTGTAATATCATACTGTTAAGGGAGAAAATATTTATGCCTAATTAGGGATGCCCTTTGTAACTTGGAGACAAGTGAGAGACTGAGATGAAGGCCTGTACTGAAATAAAAGAAAATCAAAATTCTCTGGTACCAGGTTTCAGTGCTCCTAAATCTTAGGGTTGTTTCATGTTCATTTTTTTATGTGTAGCATTATTCTTCAGTGGTAGTGCACTTTGCTCGCTTCTACACCTCTCAATCTGTTCCAGTTTTTTTCGAGTCAATTCATTGTTTCTGTGAGATTAAATATATATGCACATTATTTGAGTGGATAGGATATTTTTTGAGTAGCAAAATCCATTTACTAAATCTTTAGACTTTAATCATTTATATTGGCTGGGAGAATGGAATTAATGTCTTGATTCAGTATGCTAATCCTTCAGGGGGAGATATAGTATTTTCCTGAACCCTGTGTTTGCTTACATGTGGATTATTCTGCTGTCTGATAGTCTGCTGAAGCAAGTCAGGGGGAGGAGAGTACTGAACATGAGTGTGATCAGGACTGGATAAATGCCAGCTGTGACAAGTTAAAACTTGCAGTACTTCAAGATTATTTCAACTTGGCACAAAACTCTGTTGATGCATTACTTTAGAAATCCAGTCTGCATAAATCTACCATCCTCAGTAGTAATGCTTTTACATGGGAACTATGCTGGGACCCACATATCATTTGCACAGAGTTCTGACAAAGACCTCCCATGGCGAAGCCAAAGGAAAGAGAGAACTTTATTATGCAGTCACTACCTACCACCTCCCTCTTGTCACCAGAAGTACTGATTTAGTAAAGCAAAACTCAGCTACAGTAGGCAGGCCACAATGCTGTCTTTGTCAGCCCTGCAGTGTTCAAGGCATGTTTCCTAACCATAGACAAAGACGTTCTGCAGGAAATCCTGCCTTTGGTACTCAGTCAAGATATGCATCAAGTTTCTCTCACATGACTACCTTTGTGGTGTACTATGCCCAATCACATGTGCAGGTCATCCTCTCCAAGGCTAAGTATAGACATTCAAAATTCCCAACCAAATTTGGGGCTAGGCATGTTCCCCCTTTCCTCCTCTCTGCTGCAGGGCTGGGCTTGCCCCATACCCCCACCCTCCCCACCATCATTGTGGGGCCAGGCCAGGACAGGCTTGTGCATAAACTTTTATATGTCAGCATCTAACAACTTTGGGAGCCCCACACCTGCATCAGGCAATTTTTCCTATAACTGAGGCAGAAACAGGAAGGAAGAGACAGATGCCATTACTGTCATAGCCGTTTTAAATGCTTTGGACACATTCAAATCTGTGATGGGGGGCATACTGATATAGAGGGATAATAGAACACACAAAAAATTTTGCAAGGGGAACATTATGGACACTTATACATGTGATGGACCTCTGCTCTGACATGCTAATTAGCATGCATTGAAATAGACTTGATTAATCAAGTCTGCTTGAAAATGCTAATTAGAGTGCTCCAGCAGCCTTTGCATCACATGTATTCAGCGCTCCCACATTTCAAAATGGAGTTGGGGGTACTTTAACTAAAGGTCATTGACAATGTTGCCCTGCCCCAGCAGCAGGGAGCTCCTGGCCCCTGCTCCCCAGCTGGGGGCAGAAGACTTGAAAACAGCTGCAGTGTTGGGGCAGGTCACAGCCCCCTGCCTTGATCCACTGGTGGGGCAGCTAGCAGTGAGCCCCTGGCTAGGCAGGGCACACCTGCAGCTCTTTCCAAACCTCACACCTTGATTCACCCAACTGAGGTATGGAGCTGGGTGGAACCTTTCCCTGACCAGGACAGTTTCCAGTCCCCACTCTGTGATCACAATTGCTGAACTGGGTGGGGGAACAGGCCTCTTCCCCCACCTAGCTCCATAATCACAAAGCTGGGCAGAGAAGAGGTTCCCCAGCCTCCACCAGCAGGGAGCTCTTAGTGCCAACTCTGTGACCATGGGTCATGGTGCTCGGGCTGGAAGATAAGACTTGCTCTCAGCCCCCTGCTCCCCAGTAGTAATGGCAAAGTGATCGTTATCTCCCAACCCTCACTACCCAATTGCAGTCTTGAAGCAGGTGGCTTGGAGCAACCTGTTTTTGGGGCAGGGAGACATAGTCCTCACCTGGGCTCCAGTGGCAGAGCTTGCCCCAGCAGCAGGATGCAATCTCCTTCTCCTTGCTAGCTGGCTGACTGGGAGCAGATTTGCTCCTGGTCAGGTGTCTACATGAGCATTACTGCACAGTAAGTAATTGCAAGTAAATATGCTACTTGCATTTGCAGGTAGCAAATTTGCTCACAGTTAGCAAGGTTTACTGTGCAGTAAGCATGCACACATGTAGACGTGCACACTTAATGTGCAGTAAACTATGCTACTACACAGTAAAGCATGTCATGTAGATGCAACTTTGGTCCCAGCAATCTAGCCAGATCACTTCATGTTCTAGTTAAATAATTTCCAAAACAAAGTAAAAAATTATAGAAATAATTTTATTAGATATTAAGAAGTACACCAGAGTCTATTGTGGCCTGGGGGAAAAAAGTCTTTTTTTTTCCATAATCCCAAAATGAAGGCTGTTTTAAAGATATTCTAGTGAAATGACAGCTACTGTAGGGGTGAAAATGATAACACTATCCAACTCCAGATGTTTGTTAAACTTTAGATATATTTTCTAAGGTTTTTTAAATGGACATAGAAAAACACTGATTGAGAATCTGACATACAGCTATAACCTTTGTTAGTCTAATTAAACACGCCAACAGACAAGTGTTTACTTGAAGATTTGGCAACTTAGTAGTTATTTACAATGATACTATCATTATTTATATAAAAGCTACACGTATACATGGTGCTTTCAAAACAACTGGGACACTAGGTTCTGCCCTGAAGAGGCCATGCTCTAAGAACAGGCAAAACCAGAACATGTGGCCACCGTCCAGGGACAAAAGGGTGGGGAGACCATCAGGCATTGTTGGCGTGCTGTGATTGCACACTGAGCACCTATGTTAAGAAATGATTAAGGCTAAGAAGTCAAGCACTTAAAGTCAAGGAAATTCTAAAATTACAGTATGTGCATTATTAGGTGAAATTTCAGGACCCTGATTAACAGCTTGGGGAGGAGGGGGACAATGCTTTCCAGTGGCACCAGACTTTTTAACATTCTAAAATGACATATTTTCCCCTAGACCTTTTTCAGACATTGAGGAGGCATTTTGTCTGAAATTCAGAAAAACCAAGAGAATATTTTCTTTATCAAGTGAAAGATGGCCTGAATGGAAAGCTTTTCTAAACCTGGCACATAAAGGACAATGTTAATATAGCTGCTGATGCACCACAGAATTTCCAGAGTCTGAGGCAGTGGAGTCCGGGAACAGAAGGCAGAGAAGAGCCTCTTTCATATTCTGTAAAGACTGCATAACTCTGCATTTAATTTTCCAAAAATATTTGTTGTAGAAAGCAGAAGCTAAATCCATTAAAAGGAAGCAGGTTGTTTAAACCATGTTTTACTAAAAATCCTGGTCTCACTCACAGAATCTCTCTCATATGCTAAAAAAAAAAAAAAAGCAATCAGTAAAAGATATACATAGATAATTAAAAGCTGCTGAATATTGTGACAAACTCACTATAAGAAATCTATGGTCACTGAAGACTTCACAGCTGGACCTTCCTGCATGCTGTAGTGCCTTTTGAGCTGGGGACACTGAAAATAGAAAGCACAACCCTGTACTATTTGAGCTGAAGAAGGATCTTTGCATCCTGTACTAGCATGGGGTCAATGACACACAGTTCAGTAGTTCTGATTCTGTTCATTAAGAGGCACAGGAACAGCTTCACACTAACTAGGGTATGTTGCCATCACACTGAACTATAGCAGGAGGGTAGGGAGGGGGAGAGAAGCAGAAACATTGGTGAGTGCTTGAGTGATTTCAGGTTTCACTGACTAATACTAATAACGCCCGCAAACCTTTTGGATGTTCTACTACAGGGAGGCCAGCACAAATAAGCAATACTATATAATGCCATAGCATGTCATTAGCAGAAGTCATTCTAAATCATCTAAGCTTCCAGAAAATGACTGGGTTACTAGAAATGCTTTACACTTGGGATATTGATTGCCAGCTGAGCTCATGTCCATAAAGCTGCTCCCTACTTTCATAGTTTGAAATCAGATTTTGGATGAATAAATGATAGACTGATGCCTGGAGAAGGGACAAATAAATAAGAAGCAAGCTGTAAAAGGCATGAGGCTGGGAGGAAAAATAGCAACCCTGAGGCTATGGAGTTGATTTCATTAGGGCTAGGAACAGAAATTACATGTAAAATGCATAAGCGATTGGAAACTGGTTCAGATTTGTAACACAACAGAAGTTCAGCTTATATAAACTGCTTTCAGAATGGCCCAAACTGGTGGTTTAAGATAAAGCTGGATAGATGTTGTATCCAACTCAACTGATTTAGGTTAAATTGGTTTATTAAACTTCTGTTTCAGATTCTCTCCAGCTTCAAGTTAACTCCTGGTCTCCCAGTGTCCCAGGATGCTTTGCACCTCCTCCGTAAACCCCCCTCTTTGTGGGCTAGACTTGACCCAAGCTGTCTAGAGGCATGATTTCGCGGGGCTGTCCGAGACTCCTCCCATTGGGTGCAGGCCCCCAGATCTGTGTGTAGGATTACACCAGGCTGCTGCTGTTGGCTGGGACTGGTGCTGGGTGTAGCCCGTGCTGAGTGCCAGGAAGCCTAGTGTTGATACTGGTCCCAGCTGGCAGTGGCAGCATGCTGTTATCCCATGCGCAGATCCGGGTGCCTGCACCCCTTGGGAGGAGTCTGGCACAGCCCTGCAGCTCTCCTGAGAAGGGTGTGGGCCCCCAGATCTGCATATGGGATGACAGCAGGCTGCTACTGCCAGCAAGTGATACTAGTACTAGTTTAGTTTTGGTTTGAACAGTTTGAGGTGGTGCAGTTTCCCAGAAACTCCTGCACCTATCTCCTTGAAACTTGGCAGGCTTCCTGACCTGAGAAGGGGATACCACACTTGCAAGTTTAATCTGAATCAGGCAAGAAATTAAAGTTATAGGCAGTTTTGTGATATCCCACTATAGCCTATGACCAAAACACCTAAACACTGTTGAAATTCCAAAACAGTTTCAGTTGAAACAAAATGGGACAGTGATTCGAAATGCCAAAATGAAACTCTGTCCCTCCCAAATGCTGAATCTGAAACCAAAATGAAATGCAGGCATTTCACACAGCCCTAACAGGATCATGCTGGTGGCATGGCAGCAGTCAGATATTGGCATTGTCCCCATATGCAGCTGCCCTGGGTGCTTGACTGTGTTGTTACACAGTAACAACAGCTTATCATGCATTACTCCCAGCTGCTTTGTTTACACATGCACGTAGGACCACAGTACACTGAGCCAGCTTGGAGCAGCCTCAGCTGGCAGAGGGTCGGGGAGGGAAGGTCAACTTGCAAGCCCAGGTCTTCTCTGACTCAACTCAATGTGCAGAAGTGGGTCTGGCTGGGGCAAAGAGTGCTTTAGTATGAGGCTAGATAACGGGTAGCTCCCACACTGAATAACCTTCATGCCCAACCCAGCCAAGTCAGCGTCTACACGTGCATTGCTGTACACAAAAACCTCCCCTCCACAACAGGGTAGTACTTGTATTTACAAGTGCTAACCTGCTTCAGAGTGTATTACTTTTTGTGACCTAATAGGGCTGCACTCATAGAGACTGCAGAGCCAAATAGACAACTCCGCAGTAAATGTCCCAGGTAGACATACCCACTGAGATGCAAGGGCTAGAGAGAGAGAGAGAGAGAATGTCTTGCATACCCAGAGTAGGGACCACATAATGATAAATTATGCAGTGTTCTATTCCTAACAGAATTACATGCATCACCAAATTGGGTGACTGGACAGATTTTATGGAAAGCTAGATCATTTTATCATCCTCCTTAAAAGAACCTGCTTTATATCCAGTGAGTTCATTATCAATTCGGGCTGTGAGGTTCTAGCCCTCTTCTCACACCTTCATGGCGCTGGCAAAATAACAAAGAGCTCAACCCTGAGTGTGGCACTGCATGATTATTTCCCTTTGATTTTTCTGAGGATGCTTTGCAGAGAGACGTATCAGAGCTGCACATGGTTACCTTGAACCACCTTAAAAGAGCATCCCCTATAGACTGGGCTTCACAAAAACAGATTTTTCAGCTTCAAGCTTTATTTTAATGGGAAATGATGTTAATTCCCTCCTGGCCTCTCCCAGTCCAAGTCTTGTTACAGCTCACCCTTTGTTCTGCCCTGTCCAGTCACACAGCTCCCACCTTCCACAGAGCACTTTCCGCAGGAGTAGATGGAAGGGACAGCTGATACAGTGGTCACAGCTGAGACCCTCACTTCCATAATGGGTAGAAAGTTGTATTGATGTACAGAGCTGAGGTAACACAATCCCATTACTCTACAATATTATGTGTTATGCTTGTCAACACAATTTGAGCCAAAATCAAAGAATACTGACCTTGACATGGAGGTCTTTCTATGCCAACTGGAATTTTCAAGCAGGCCCTTTGGGAACAATTGTGAGAGGTTTCTGTCTGCTGAAGTCTTTGCTGGTACTTGCTGCAGCAATGAATAGAAGAATATTCTTCTTCTTAGTTCATAAAATGTTATCTGTTTCCTGCAGGAAGGCAGCCGGATAGACGAGTAGATATTAGGGGACATGGAGTAGACATCAGGGCATATTGGCTTTCATTGCAACACCAAAAGATTGTATTGACAACTGACTAACATCAGTCACACTCTTTCTTCGTAAGTCCTCCAAAAGTGGTCTGGAGAAACTGCATGAGTTCTGTGCATATAGTGACTCAACAGTAAAGATGTCTAGTACTCCTGAAGCCAAGAGAGGAATAAATCCTGACTCATTGCAAAGCCAATTTCATCTCCCACCTCATTTCACTGAGTGCATTATGATGAGAGATTTGTATACAACTGAATAAGTCAGAATCTCAAAGTCTATTGTCTGAGCATGTAAATAGTAGTTTATTAGCTCGAGGCAGCTTTCATTTAAGTGAGATTAGTTGTTATTGTCATGAACCTGTTGATCTTTACTTGTTGCAAAATATTTACCTTGGTAAAGTGAAACAAAATTCATTCTAATTAATTTCCCATACTTCAAGGGACACCCTCAAAAATATTTCATACATTGTTTCATTTTTGGCCTTCCTCCATTGATTGCAGGAATGGGATCTTTGAAAGAGTGAAAATAATTTTCCTTTCCCATTGCTGTGTTTTCCTTCTGCCTTTCCAGGTTCTCATTATTTTTCTTTTTTCTTCCTTTGCATTTCTGGAATGCTAGAAAATAGCATTGCTGTTTCTGAACAATGGCTTGCTGGGCAACACTGATCATCCAAATATCTTGCAGGCAATCTTCTTCAACACAAGAGCAGAGAACTCTTTAATTTGAGATTTTCAGTTCAGCAGAGCTTTATAGGTAGGGACCTACTTAAACAGCAATGTCACGATTTTCATGGAAACTGCAAAAAAAAAAAAAGAGCAGTCAAGATTGTGTCTTCTCCCTCCACCACAGATTTGCTGAGAGCTTTGGTTCCACCCCTCTTCACCAATCAGTGGTAAGGGCCAGGGCCACTAGTGGTGAGGGACAGGGCCTCTTAACCAATCAGCGGTGGGGGAGGCAATAAGCCCACAAAATTGCCACCTTGATTTGGGCAGATCTCTATTTATAGCCAAATTTCAAGTCTCTCCCAAAAAGGTGCTATATCTTATCCAATGCACCAGATGTGTTCATAGCAAATATGTGGGTGATACTAAACAGAAACTACACACCAGGATGGACCCACAGGAAAAAAACAAACAAACCAGAGGCACACATACACCATTATGAGCACATTTCTCCTCCCCGCCCCCCCCCCCCAAAAAAAAAGAAAAGAAAGAAAGAAAACCCACACCCTTTCTGACCTCACTATCCTCATGCTTAAGGGAAATCTGCCTGACACCTTTAAAAGGTAAACTTGAGAACAAAAGTTTGTACATTAACTGGATACTAAAAACCAAGGACTAAACATTGATATTGGTTTTATGGCATCTTATAACCTACATGATTTCTGAATTCTTCCCATAGATGAAAGGTGATAATGGCCCTTTTCCCTTTTAATAGGCCTTTCTCTCCCAGTAATCATCTTCTCTTCTGCTAATTGTTTGACTGCTACCCCTAGGAAATTCTCTCCCCTTACATTTCATAGCTCTACAAATTATTTTTTACTATCATTGGATTGCTTTTCTCCTCAGACCTAAAGAAGAATATCTTGCATTCAAAAGAATGTCTAACTCCATCCCAACTATGCAGTTGGTCCAATAAAAGATATAACCCAAGAAATCTTTGCTTCTCTAAAGTATGATGTTATTTTAGGTACCTCATTTATTGGATACCTGGTATTAGACACGAGGGTGTGGCATAGATCCTTTAGAGTGGCTCTGACAGCTGATGCAATTAAAATGCCCACAGCATCTCACGTATCAGCATCTCCATGGTTCAAAATGGCAGTGGGGCAGTTTAATTAGCGTTAGTTAAAATGCACCCATTGCCATTTTGAAGTGCAGGGATGATGATACACAAGATGCAGAGGCTGGCTGGATTGCTTCAGCAAACTCGATTAATCAGGTCTGTTCTGACTCATTGTAATTATAGTACTTTGGAGCAGCATCCCAGCATGTCTACAGGCATGTGAGGAATGGTGATTTAGAGATGATGAACTTACAAATTCTTAAGTGAAGTCAAGGGAAGTTACCATTATTTAGCACCTCCGTGACTACATGCCCCAAGTTGGGCATTCAAATCTCAGACACCCAAATGCTAGAACAAAATATTATTAAACTGTAACTTAAGGGAGATTGTTTTCCCTGTCATAATAATAAAATATGGAAGAGCACAACTGGAGTTCTCATTGTCAGCAAGCCCAAGTAAATGTCAATAGGCTAAAGCTACAGCAGGGGATAGTTAAAGTTAAGCAATAGGAAAAAGCTCCCTCCAACCTGAAGGCAATAGAAAATTTGCCGTTGATTTCAAAGGAGCTTGAATTTCACCTGTTATTTTAAGTCAATGGAAAATTCCCATCAATTTCAACAGGATCATGATTTCACCCAATAAGAACAATTAAGACAAATGAAGAAAAAAAAAACTATCAAGAGAGATGATGGAATTGTTGTCAATAGCCAGTATTGGGAATACACTTGGGCTAATAAAATTTATCCTGGCATGTAACAAGGCTGGATTAAATGCCTTAGATCAACAGAGGTCATATTCAAATTGTATTATTCTCTAAATAAAAAAAATCAAGACCTCAGTGACAGTAAAGATCCACTGCAGTACCCATGTCCATAAATAAATATTCTTAATTGTCTTTGGGACCCAACATCAGTAGCTGCTTTGGTATATGTAAAACCAAAGACAGAAGATGGAATTCTCTGCTCTCTCTAGTGGGGAGAAGTAGAAAAGACAGTTTTGGACAGCTCTGTTAAATCAAGAATAACTAGAGCTGGTTGAAAAATTTCCAACAGAACTGTTTTCTCTCAGAAAATGTCAGTTCATGAAAATCACAGCAAACAATGGGGACATGAAATAGGAAATGGGTAAGTTGGACTAAAGGACAGGCCAGAAGCCCCATTAGGTACAGAGGTGGTGTAAAAATGCTTGATTACAAATATTACAATAGATTAGGTGAAGAACAGTAAGTGTTAAGGAAAGGCTGGAGAAACTGGGATTAGTTAGTCAAAGGAAGAGAAGACCAAAGGGGAAATGTAGTAGCAGCCTTCAAAAAAAATTAAGAGGTTTGTTGTACAGAAAGATCCATTGACACTCACAGGCAAAGGTATGATAAGATCTAATGCCTGATCTACATAACTACACTTGGTGCCCTGCCATACATGACTGTGGGATCACGCATTCGATCCAATCGCACCTTATTGCCAGCATAGGGGGAGCCTGATTTGTGATTGTTCCATGCTTTCTTGACATTGGTAATACTATGTTAAGACATGTCATTTGCACAAAACATTCTCCAATATGTACAAAACCATCTCCCCTTTGCCAATTAAAACCCAATTAAAATAATTAAAACAATTTTTGTAGGGTCACTTCATCCTGTCTATTTTCACCCTTATTGTCCAATATTCCTCATACTCATCCCAGGTTCATCCGGTCTGTCCTCATTATCCAACAATCTTTTCCTTGCCCAGATCAACCAAATGCCTTTCCACTTTGTTCCACGTAGACACTCCAGGAAACTCACCTTATGACCTCCTCCTTGCTCTCTCTGGTATTCAGTCCTCTCCCTTAGTTTGGGTCCTGATTTCCTCATCCCTCCTTTGTCTGTGTATCTGCTTTAGTGTTCAAGTAGTGGAAAAATAATCAAGGAGGGAGGAACCGATTTGTTACTGGTAGTACAAGTAGATATTCGAATACATTCCCTAGATATTTGAATACATAGTATGATCTGGGTCCTTAAAATAGCTGTTTAACTGAACCAATGTATTGTCATAATTCTAAGACAAAGGCAAAGGAAGTTCTGTTGAAACAGGTATAATATACTTTAGCTGGATCCTAAAAACCAAGGACTAACCATTGACATTATTTTTATGACATCTTTTAACCTGCATGACCATAACAGCCGTATTCTTTCCACAGATGAAAGGTGATAAAAGCCCTCTTCCCTTTTGATATCCTAAAAAGGGATATCTGATGTAAGAATATTATAGCATGCACGCAGGGAAAAAAAAAAAAAAAAAAAGAGGCCAGGAAAATAAACCTATGAAAAGCTGCTAACCCAAGTGCCACATGAGACTTAGTTATCTAGCCCATTGTCATGATTTTTAAATAGCTCCATGCCTTGTTTCTATTTATGACACTGGATAGGATGTACAGAATGCATTAGCAAAGACAGGATGTATGGGAGTGCTTTCCACAACTGATGTAACCTTCACAGCTCTTCAGGAGAGATCTGTAATGGCATATCATTTAGGAAAACACTGCATTATGTATGGTCTCCCAGGCCCCAGAAGGCATCAATAAACACTGAAAATACAGTGAAACAGAATGAATTCATTATCTTAATTATTTCCCTTCCCTTCTGTCACTTCCCCAATCCAGTGAGTTATGCAGACATATACCAGAAAGGTTTATTTCTCATGCTTAATTCAAGAGAAAACTCCTGAACTGAGGAGAACTAGAGCTGAACTAGGACGGGCAGGAGATGGCATGAGGTTCAGGGCTGGGTTGATAAAAGAGGTGCAGGGCAATGTGGAATGGGGGAAAAAATGTCAGGCAGAGTATGATGACTATGAGAGAAAGTGACTGATTGTCTAAGGGACAGGTTAAGGTGAAGGAAAGCCAGGTACAGTGCCATGCACTGTAATCTGAAGAGGAAGGGAAAAGTCTAATGCAAAGGACAGGCCAGGGAGCTAAGGGAAAAAGCCATTCAAAATATATTTTGGTACAAAGTAAAGCACAGGGAATAGTGCAGTGGAGGCAAAGGGAAATGGGGAGCCTGGGACAAGGCCAGGGCCTCTGAGAAGGGGATAAACCCTGGTAAGATGTATAAATAGGAGAGGGGGAGGTGAAACTCTTGGTATGAGGCATATAATGGGTTGGGCAGGGAAAGCCTGACACTATTGTTCAGAGGAAGTGAAAGAGTAACAGCATGCTAATTAATGCCTGTCAGAGTGGGGTCCTACAGGAGGGCCATGATCTCCTAAAGGCCCTCCATCCATGCCAAATCCAGCCCAAGGCACCCTCTATTCTCACCCGCCATGACTTTGATGATAGAGGTATATATTGGGAGGCTAACTTTATACCGCCTTGGGCACGGCATACCGGGACCTTTGTCCCTGCGATCTCCTAGACCCACTGGGATGTTCCCCCTTGTATGCTGGGTACACTCCAGGCACCCTGACCTTAGGGCCAAACGTGGCTCCTACCACCCCTGATACCACGTCCCAAGCCTTGCTGCTGTCCCGGACATTGGTGTGTCAACCATCAGTCTTGCCCTTCTTCTCTAGGGCCCCTCTATATACTTGCCTGCTTTCTGGGCCTTCTGTAAGCCCACCTGCTCTCAGGCCCTCTCATTGCTACTGCCCCTTCCTGGGACTCTCAATGAGACCACCCCTCCCTTGGGGGTCTCGATGCCCTTTCTGGGCTTCCTAGGAATATCAGTGCCCTCTCTCAGACCTCTCTAAAATATTGTCCGTCCCCAGGACCCTTGTCCACTCTAGGGACCTTCTGTCCAGCCCCACTCTTTTAGGCTTTCTGCACGGTTCTGCCCCTTTTAGCCAGGCGTTGTGTGCTGCTGTCTCTTTGGAGACCACCACAGCCTTTTGCCCTTCTCTGGAGGCACTGTGCTGCTAGCCCTCTTCTTGGGGTCCACTGCAGCACCCTGTCCCTTGCCTGAGGTCTACCTCCATACTAGCCTACAACTGGGCTTCTTAGTATTACTGCCCCTCATCTAGGCTTCTCAAGTGGCACTCCCCTCTAGGGCTCGCCATGCCCCCTCAGGGCTTCCCAATAATGCTGCCCTTCATAGGCTCCTTATAATACTGTCCCCTGCTTAGGGCTTCTCCCATATTGCCCCCTTTGTAGGGCCTGGGGTCTCCTCACCCCATATAACAATATTGCTACGCCTTCTCTGGTGCTGAATCACACCCTCCCAGGTGCTGGGATCCCCACATTGCTGGGGTCCCTGCTGAGGCCTCCTCCTTCCCCTACAGCCTCACCCAAACCACCAGTGTAATACAATACTAACAAAACATAACACAAGCCTCTGGCTGTAACTCAA
>JAGPOW010000261.1:108998486-109009178 GCA_030014935.1 Caiman crocodilus | reverse complement strand
CCAAACCACCAGTGTAATACAATACTAACAAAACATAACACAAGCCTCTGGCTGTAACTCAAACATAAGGCACCTAGCCATAACAAAGTAAGCCTCCCAACTACCACTCCACATCACTGCTCCAGCCTCTGGAGCTCTTGTGAGCTGTACTCACACTACTGTCTCTAGGAGCTCCTACCCCTCTGACTACTAGCAGAGAACTTCCAACCTGGCTTTGGTTCTGGGCTTTATAGGGCCAAGCCCTGCTCCTTAGGTCAGCTGACACCTATTAGTTGCCTCAGCAACCCTCAGCTGTGCTGATCATTATCCCACTGCTAGGTTTTCCCCAGCAGCTTTTACACACAAGGAGTGGTGCTGTGAGAATGTCATTTACTGTAAATGCGTGAGCTCCTGTTTTCTTTTGCACACAGCATAGAAAAATAGTTAATTAAATGTATGCTGACTAGAAAAAGTCTGTGGAGCTGCTTTTGGGGGGTTATATTGCTCTGAACTGGGTGAAAGGGAGGGGATGGAGAGACTTCCTCCATTTTACTCAGCTACTGTCAAGGCTACAGCTGAAAAGCAGGTCCAGCAGGTGTTTCTGTTCTCTTTACAGTTCACATGCAATCATTCTGGTGCAGCCTGAGTAGATCCAGGAATTAATAAAAGGAGCTGTGGTACACTATTCCTCAGACTATGAGTGTGAAGAGTGGCTTGAGTCTCCAGGTCAGCAGAGGATACTAGGAAGCAGGGCAGGTGCACAAATGGTTGGGGACTGGAAGGGACCTGTCCCCAGCTGACCTATGAAGAAGGCAGGCAGAGCTGTTCCTGCTCCACCCTAGCCAGAGCTGTGGGGAGCTGGGATTGACCAGGACAGTGACAGATTCTTTCTTCCATTGCCTATCTATCAATGAATAGGCCTGTGCAGCATGAGCTATGGGTGACAAACAGCACTATAACTTGAATTAAACATCTCATCCAAAGGGTAACCAAATTGTAGGGAAAATGTGGATGTCAGGCTTGGCCTTTTTCAGGGAAAAGCTGTAGAAATGTGACTGAAGAGTAAGCCAAGGGCCTATATCCATGATATTCTGGATTATGATTGCACCCTAAAACATTAATAACTAAGGTAACCAAATGTATGAATTATTTTGCTATAATAAGTGTTAGCAAAAATACATGTTCAAATAATTATAGACACAAAGACAGCCTTGAGGATGGAAAGTGCAGAGTAGCCTTGTCAGACCACAGCACAGTTAGTAAATAACTGACCAAGAGCCGCAAGGCAAGCCATAGCAGAACGACTGATTTCTTATTTTCTTTATCTCAAAAATATAATTTTTAAATTGATTAACACAATCTTGATTAAAGCAAAGATTACTAGATAATTAAAAGACTGGGGTCAGACTCCTAAATATAAAGAACTTTAGCTAAATTGATTCCTTGATCCCTTCCCCAGAGCCATTTAAAATCTGATTCCATCCAGTTCCAAAAGTTCCAGTAAAACAAAGAAATGTAAATAAAACCACTCAGATCAATTATTAGCATATCAAATAAACAAACTATAAATATTGGGCCTGGGACAAGCAACAAATTGGACCTTTCCCAAAGCTTAGCAGAAAAACAGCCCAGCAAAGTTCTCCAGGAAAGCAGATACACCTGGCCAGTAAATCTGTTCTTCCTGAATCTAAGGCTACATAAGCATTATCTTTATTAGTTCTAAGGCTACATAAGTATTGTCTTTATTAGTACCAATAAGTCTTTGCTATTGCATATCCTAATAATGCTTTCAAGTTGTGACCGGAATGGTCTCATTGATCAATTAATCTCACTCTTAATCACAAATCCAATAAAAAGGTAACACCTGCTCCCTGGTGCCCCCTTATCTCAGGGCTAGAGACAGAAGTTACACGTTAGCTGGTTTAAGTGATCAGAAACTAGTTCAAACCTGTAACAAAATAGAAGTTCAGTGCACATAAATGAGTTTCAAAATAGCTGAAACTGGTTTAACATAAGCCTGGTTGAATGAAATATCAGAATTAACTGACTTAGGTCAAACCAATTTATGAAATTTCTGAACCAAACCCCTTCTTGGTTCAGTTTAAATGAGAGTTTTCCAGCCCTAGATGGGGCAGAGCTGGTCCCATCCCTCTTCCCTAGGTAGAGCACTAAGGGCTGGCTCACCACTCCCCTAGCAAACTGCTGCTAGGACCTGGGAGCATGCTTAAACTTTCTTTCCCTCAAGTACAGAGCTGCCTTGATGTGCTTGCTTAGTGCTGGGTCTGATTGTGGATTACAAATCCCAGATGCACCTGGAAGCAGAAAGAGTAAGTGATGAGCAATCCTGCAGAGTCCTGCTTCTGTGATTGTGGACTTCAAATCCCAGAGAACTCGGGGACAGCAGGAAGAGGAAGTGAACACACAGCCCATGCTGTCTATGTGCCAGAGATCTCTGCTCCAGTGCTCTCCAGCTTCTGGCCTGAGCCACTGCAGGCATGTGGCTGCATTTCTTGAAGCAAATGAGCAGACATTCACTTTTGATTATTGGTTCAATCTTTGCAGCTTTGACTAACCTGCAAAGACTGAGTCAATTCAGCCTTGAGCTTTTTGACTGTATGTACTTATACCAGGTGTCTCCTGCTACCTGCGAGCAGCTACTGGAAGGAGGAACCTTTGTACCACGACCATTATTCCTGGCTGAGCCTAGCTCCCAGCTCAGCTGCTCCCTGCAGCACACAGCTGGAACAGGTCAGGAGCAGCTCTGCGACTCTCCCTGTGCCTGTGCCAGTGGAAACATGTTGGCTCCTCCTTCTAATGCCTGCTTCTGTTCGGTGGGAGACAACTGCAAGAGAAGTATAGGCAAAGAACAGGCACAGGAAGGAGGAACCTATGCACTGTTTTTTCTGTCCCTTGCTATGCCTGGACCCAAACATTGCTGGAATAGGGCAGGAGTGGTTTTGTGGCTCCCCCTGCAATTGGATCAGCAAAGGATAGCAGTGGCAGTGGTGGAAAGGAGGTACATGTGCACTGCTGCACAATCCTGCATCTGGTCCTATGGAGCAGTGAAAGGATGTGGGATGCTCCCACATCTGCATGTGGGGCAGAATTAGTGGATAGGAAGAGTGTAATAATGAAACAGGGCCTGATTCTCTCATCACTCATAGCAGCATAAGGGTGCCTTCATTGACTTAATAGAGTTTCTCTACACCTATACCAGTACAAGTGAGAAGACAATTAGGCTCAGGGATTTTTATGGTTTGAAACCATGTATTAAGTATAGAGGGAATGTAAAACTAGTCCTGAACATCCTTGAGTGATGCTGATTTTCAGAAACTGAATGGAAACCTAAGCTGAGAACTTAGTCCATTCTGTAGATTGGATCTGTTCTTGCCTCCACTGCCTGAACTAGGAAGAATTTGAAACTGGATCCAAATGCTAAGGCCTTTAACTTAAACTTGGTGTCCATGAAAGAGGCTATTCATTTGAGATGATGGACAGACTGCTGTATGTGTTAACTGATGGACTCTTTGAAGCATAGTTTCTTGCTGCCACCTAGTGACTTCTAGAGGTATCTGAAAACTGATTTTGTAGAATAAGTTACGATATTAGTGATGGTATTTATAACACAGGCATCTGGGTTTAGGATTAGAGTGCAGGCTGGTCCATTACGTTTGCACAACAAAGCAAGAAGGGGAAAGAATCTTAACATATTATCTTTGTTTCTCTTCTTCCCAACAAGAACTCTTGCAACATAGTTCCAGTCTTATGCTTGGTGTGGGCCATATCTAAAGTAGAAGGGAAAAATAACAACATGCCACCTCTTCTAGGATTTGTTTTTCAAGTTGGAATGGATTAGTTTGGGATCTTGTCCATTACTTGGCCATACAAATGTCTCCTTTTGCTGCAAGATTGGACGAACTTTCTTCACCAGCATTGGTGAGAAAACACTATTGCTACTTCATTTAGTTTTATAAGCTTGCTTGTGGTATTGTTATTAAAGCCTTTCTACAATTGATCAACTGGGTGTTGTGTCAATTCTTGGGGTACCAGGTTTAAAAACCTACTTTCTAAGTGCAACAGTGACCTCTGGAGGTCCTGTTCAGCCCTACTTCGCTATGATTCTATGATTCCAGAAGGCATCATCCTATCACAAGCAGTTTGATATCAATAAGATTATAAATCCTCTGTATTAAACACATAAAGAAGTCTAACAATACAGACAAATACAGTATACAGCAATTGTTCTAATGCCACTGTATTCAGGCTTTTTAACTACCCTACCTTTACCAGAAATTAGTTTAAAGTAAATGACTGTTCTCTGAAAACTGGCACCTCCTAAATGTCAAAGTTTTTAGCCTTTTTCTGTTGCTGCTTTAAAGGGTTCCCTCCCCCCCTCTAAAAAACACTCGTACTGCCTTCACTTAGGTCAGGTTTTCATTTTGGGTCTTTGATTTAAAATCCTTGACTCCCATTTGCATGTTTGAATTTACTTGGGCAAATATAAATTCACCCTGGAATTATTGCAATATGCGGGCACAAAACATTTCCCAGTGCCTCTTATTGTTCTCTATAGGACCTAATATTTCTTCATGACCTAACTCCTGGCAGGCTTCTGTCTGTACACTTGCAACCAATGATTAAGTGTATCTGTGACTTTCAGTAACAGTAATTAAAATAATTGCTACATATCATCATTTTGTTATGCTTTACCCTTTCATCTTCTGTCTTAGGTCTACCAAAGAAGATCTCACCTACTGAAAGCAATGGATTTGTAAATTAGGGCTGTGTGAAATTTTGCCAGGTGTTTCATTTCAAAGCTGTTTCAATGTGTTTTGAGCCCAAAACAATGAAATCAAAATGAAATAAAAGGCTTCAAAACAGCTTCAAAATGAAATAAGGGTGCTTGAAATGTTTTGAAAGTTTCAAAACATTTCCAGTTTTGAAGCCAGGCTTACTTGGCTTCAGCGCTGGTCCCAGGTGGCAGCCTAAGCCTCCTCTCATTTGGTGCACAGATCAGGGGACTCGGACCCCCAGGAGGCATCTGGCATAGCCCCGCAGCCCTCCTGCAGGACTTTTACTTTGAGACTGGCACTGGGCACAGACTCTGCCCAGCACTAGACAAGATTGCTGCTGCTGCACCCTGAGCCTTCTCCTATCCAGCACAGATCTGGGAGCTCAGACCCCTGGGAGGAGTCTGGCACAGCTCCGCAGCCTTCCTAGGGGGTGCGTGCCCCTGAATCTGTGCACTGGATGAGAGGAGTCCTAGGCAGCAGCAGCAATTATCTCTTGAGCTGGGTGCGGGCTGCACTGGCCCCAGGCGGCAGCAGTAGCCTCCTCTTATCCAGGGTGCAGATCCCTGCAATTTTCATCCACATTAGGTAAGAAATGACAATGGTTTAGGCATTTTCATGATTCCCCATTATAGCCTATGGGTGAAACGTTGAAGCTCATCAAAACAGCGAAACAGTTTCAACAAAATAAAATGAGATAGTGCTTCAAAACTAAATGAAACAAAACACTGTCCCTTCGAAATGGCGAAACAGATGTTGAAATGAAATGATGGAGTTTCACAGAGCCCTACTCTAAATACCCTAAGATCTCCATTATTGCTGCTACTTTCTCATTTGCATTTAATGGCACCCATGGGCTTAATAGTGACAACGATAATAAATCACTCCTACATTTCCTTTTCTTCAGGGGCAGTGGCTGTAATTGATTTGAGTGACCCTCATTTCCACTATCAGGGAAGTTTTTCCATAATCACAGGACAGCTTAATATTTGACGGGACGTAAAAGACTGGCACTGAGGGCAGAGTGTAGGTGCAGTAGGGTGTAGTATTTAGCCAATTGCTATACTACCCAGATCTTTTTAGAACAAGGTTAAAGGATTTTTTTCCTCAGGAACAAATGTGCAATGATCTTAAGAATATGGGGACATTTTAGCTGTTAGGTTTTGTTCCCTACCCCCCGCCACTCCAAAGACTATTACCTGGAAATCAACGAGGATTGTCCCTTTAGAGAACTCTTCACTGGAGTCTAGCTTGCTTCAAATGGCTGTTAGTCATATGCATGTTACACACGGGAGTGTAGAAAGCACTTCAGTGGAACTGGGATTCATGTATCAGGCACATTCTGGGATCAGATTACCTCATAAGGCAGTAGTGTGATATTTCCTCCCTCTAAAGGTGAATCTGTCTTCTTTCTGACAGGTTTGCAGTATGTTTTGAATACTGGGGAAGTGCAAAGATGAAGTGATTCAAAGTCAAAAAGCTCCTGAAGGCTTGTGGATCACCCTCAGGTGGTGAAAGTCAAATTAAAAATAGCAATGCCAATGTGGCCTCTCCAAAAATAATACATTTCCACAAGGTGAATGGCTTTGCTATTACCCTGTGCTCTGAAAGACCATGCAGCACAACTTGTGGTTAGCTCCTGTGGTATGCAGGCTGACTGCCCTTGTCATCATTTGGTACATACACAATCATAAAGCCCATTTCTGTTTGATGAATTCTTGCTCTGCCCTGGACTTCTGGAAAAATCTGCAGCTGAGCTGGGATGTTTCCTAACAATGTTTTTGAAGGACAGCCAGTTTTATTGCAAAATGTTCTCTGCAAAAACACTTACGGAGAATACCATTTGCATGAGATTTTGAAGTGGTTTGCTGATATATGCAGAAATACCACCTGCAGGGCTTGCTCATAGCACTTACATGTTTTCAAGCTCCATAGGTGAGAGTCTTGCATTCTCAGTTTTGGTGGTGGTATGGCCAGCTCGAACAGTTGATAGTCACAGTTGGATAGTATGAAGAAATCTAGCCTGTGAATGCTGAAGCCCTGGGCATCTGCTGCCTAGAATGTTTAATAACCATGAAAAGGCTGTTTCTAATATTATTCTTCACAAATACCACATGTGTTATTGCATATTCATGCTACCTGCTCAAACTAGAAATGAGATGCAAATTTTTTTTTTTTATCAGAAAGTGTAATTAAGTACTGGAACAGCTTACCAAGTGATGTAGCAAGTGCTCTGTCACTTGGAGTCTTCAGATCAAAATTGGATGTCTTTCTAGAAAATATGCAGTCATTTTCACACAAGTCTTTGAATACAGGGCAGGAATCACTGGGTGAAATCTACATCCTTCATATGCAGGAAATCAGAGTAGGTGATCCCAAATGGCTCAAAAAGCTATCAGTTAATTTTTGGCAATAGCAGTTGCAGGTAACTGAAGCTCATTAGCAGATGGTCCTGAAGTCCCAACTGCTGATACCATTGTTTGTAACATCTTCATAATAACTATTGAAGCTCTAAAACACTTTTGAATTTCAAAGGTCTTTCTTTTTATACCATTTAATGCTTTGTTCAATAAAGACCTGGGCCTAGAAGAGGTCATGCTTAACAACCACCAAAAAAAAAAACAACAAATAAAAAAACCCTCTTTACAACCTGATTGATATGCTAAGGGGCATAAATCTAGCAATCAGTGATTGCAATAGATACATTTTATCCTAATTTTGTGATGACCTTGTTCACAGGGGTGGATCCAGGATTTTGTAAAGGGAAGTGTAGCACTGCAGGGGTGGCAGCAGAAATGGATTCAGGATTTGATGAAGAGGAGTGTAGTTGCAGGGGTGGCTGCACTCCCCACTCCCAGCCTCCTCCCACTGCTCTCCCAACTGGGGCAGGCAAGCCCTTGGCTACTCTTCCTACAGCCCTGACTAATTCCCAAGGTAGGTAAGTGTTTCTACCCTGTCTCCTCTATGCTCAGAGGCAGGTCCCCTTTCCTCTCTGTCCCTGCCCCTCCCATTCCCTTTGTCTCCTGCCTGTCACTTCCAGTTGCTGCCCTGGGAATGAGATGAGTTGCTGTCCACTCCAGCTAGGTTGCATGGGGGCTGCACTCACTGGGAATGACAACAGCAGCATCAGTGGCCAGGAGGCATCTTCCCCCTCCCTGCACCTGCTCCTGGGCTGGCAGGGAACACCCAGGGG
Organism: Caiman crocodilus; assembly: GCA_030014935.1. Classification (NCBI taxonomy): domain Eukaryota; kingdom Metazoa; phylum Chordata; order Crocodylia; family Alligatoridae; genus Caiman; species Caiman crocodilus. The sequence continues at coordinate 109,001,216 of JAGPOW010000261.1, read as the reverse complement.
AGCAGGCAGGGAGGGGGAATGCACTTGCCCGCTGCCATCACTGTCACAGTCCCAGGCTACACAAGCTAAAGTCCCTGTGCAGCCCAGCTGGAGCAGGCAGGAGCTCCCCACCTCCAGCAGCAGGTGAAGAACAGAGGGTGAGGGAGAAGGGATGCATCTGAGCATGGAGGGGATGGTGGGGTGGGGTGGGAATGCTTACCTTCTTTGAGAAGTTAATCCCTGGCTGCTTCTCTGGGGGTATGATCAGAAAGGGGAACTGCAAGCAAGCACACCACTGCTCCCCCCCTGGATCCATCCCTGCTTATTCACTAAATTAAGTCACACTGCAAGAAAAGAATAGCCATAAACTTAGACTTGAATACCTACACACGTCTTCCTCTGTTAGAAATCACACAAAATAAAGGGGTTTTGAATATCTTGGGACAAGGTATTAGACCTCAAATAAGGCTTTTAAATGAAGGAGGGGAAAAAAAGAAAGAAAACCTTTCATCAGTAGATCCAGGATATTAAAAAGGAGGTGTAGCATAGGTGGCCTTGTGCCACAGCTCAGTCAATGGAGAGGAAAGGGGACAGGAAACCTGTGGGAGGACACCAGGGATGGGCAGGGAGCAGGCACAGAAAGGGAGGGGAACTGCCTGCCACCACCACTGTCCCTGACCAAGCTCAATACCCCATGCTATTGCTCCCTACAGCCCCTGGCTAGAGCAAAGCAAGAGACAACCTGGGCTCCCCCCTGATCCTAGTTAAGCTGATGACAGTCTTGCCCTGTGGGGTCAGGCCAACTCTCAGGATCTCCATATTGCACTGTTAGACAAGAAGATGTGACATAATTGTGCATATACAAACACACAAATCAACTGGGTGCATACACATGTACGTTACCAGCTCAGGCACATGCATATCCAAACCAGCCTAGGCACTTGCATACCTATCATCAATTCAAGCACATACACTATACACCCCAAAAGTTAGATACAGATCACTAATTCATATATCATGCACATAATGCCATATATCTATATATAGAGAGATATATAGCTATATATATACACACACAACCCACCTACACATACACACAGGTAAGTTCCTCACTTGGATGGTACAGTGTATATGTGTGTGCTTGGGGTACCTTCGGTAAGGTTAAGATAAGAAAATAGGAGTGTAGGGAGTGAAAGTTGCTGGGACCGGGATTAGAACCAGTAGACTAGAGGGGCCTGGGTTGAAGAACTGAGGCTCAGGGGTAACTTTCTGTTCATTGATCTTATTTGATTAAAAGACAACACCCAAAGCCTACAGAACAGGGGAGCGAGGGGCTGGGACTGGAGCCAGAGCTACCTAAAAAGTTAGATGGGGACAGGGACATTGGAACTAAGGGAAAGTGTGGGTGCTAAAGAGGGGCTCTGGGTATGAGGAGCTGCCCCAGAGCTGGGGCATCCTCATAGAGGATGACTCTGGGGCAGCTAGAGAAGTTGCAGGGAGCAGCAGTAGGTTCTGGGAGCTGGAGAAAACTGCAGGACAGCCACGAGGATCTGGGAATCTGTGGGGGGGGATGACTACAGAAGGTGCAGGGGAAGCCTGAAAACAGAGACGGACAGCAGAAAATCAGAGGAAAAGCAGCAGGAGAGACTGAAAGATGGCAGGGCAACAGGAAAGGAGAAAAAGACAAAAGAAAGTCACAGGGAAAAGGCAGTAGGAGCAGGGGGAGAGCAGAAAATCACAGGAAAACTGGCAGGAGAGACTGAAAGGCAGCAGTGAGCCAGAAGCAGGAGAGGAAGAAATAAGACAGAAGTTAGAGGGGCGAGGAGCAGAGATTGGAGCAGGCCCAAACCATAGTAAAGCAAAACCCAACTTAGGGGTCCAAATAACAGTTTTATTACACAGACAACACACTACACAGCTCCAGGAAATTATTGGTTCACACACACATATGCACACACACAAGCAATCACAATGGCAGCAGGAGAAAGAGAGTGGAAGGGCTAGAGTCCAGGTGGGGAAGAGAAGCAGAGTCCAAGTCCTTGGTTGAAGAGGGGGTGGGAGGTGATAGCTCCCTATCCAGGCTGGAAAGGGGTCCTTGTCCGGTAGGTGTTGTCCAGAGGGGGATCGCCAGCAGGGCCTCTGGGTGGATAGGTGGCGTGGCATGGTGCTGGTCCAAATGGAGAGGACATCCCTCTGGGTCTGTCTTCACTGCCCCTTTTTATAGGGGCAGACCGTGTGTGGCCCTCATGACAGGACACATGCCTAGGCAAGGGTCGGCCCCTGGCATACTAAGCATGTGTGCTTCATGCAGGGATGTGCAGTTTTGGGTGTCTGTAATGGTGTGGTACAATGGTAGAGTTGCTGGTTCTGCAGAGTCTTTTGTCTTTCAAATGCTGGGTTCTTGTCTCTGTTCCTGGATGAGGTCTATGGTTCCTGGATGAATCAATGCGAGGTGATTGCCCAGTCATTACAGGCCATTCAGTAGAGGCCTGCTACCATTGTATTGCAATCATTCCCAATCACTCTCATTCATCCGTGAACCAATTAACATGGGAGGGGTACATGACTCATACAGGGGATGCCTGGGCAGAGGACACAAGATGGAGACTTGACATACAAAATGGAAACTTGACATTACTCTGGTTCACTTATAAACACAGGCCTAAACCATACAATATCCATATGAAACAATAAAAATCAATATGAAAATGATAATAATACAATATACAACAGTAAGAATCAATACAAACC
>JAGPOW010000261.1:108978697-108998386 GCA_030014935.1 Caiman crocodilus | reverse complement strand
TACAATATCCATATGAAACAATAAAAATCAATATGAAAATGATAATAATACAATATACAACAGTAAGAATCAATACAAACCTAATAATAATACAATATACAACAGTAAGAATCAATACAAACCTAATAATAATACAATATAAAACAGTAGATATCCAAAACCAAAAAACTTCCTACCAGAATAAAAATGTTAAAGCTTATCCTAAGTCTGAGCTCACTTAGGCTTGTCTATTGGAAATAGAGTGGGAGAGAAAGAAAAATCAGAAATAATTGGGGAAGGGAAGGGAATGCATCTCTCTCTCTCTCTCTCTTTATATATGTATATATGTATATGTGTATATAGATATATATATGTGTGTATATGTATATATACATATATGCATACATATACACACACGTATGTGTATATAGATATATATACATACACACACAGTTTTTTCTTTTAATATATATATATATATGTATGTATGTATGTATGTATGTATGTATGTATGCGTGTATTAAAAAAGAAAAACTGGGGGTTTTGCTACAACAGTAGTGGTTGTGTGTGGGTTTCCCCCTTCCTACACTTGCTCTTGGAGACTCCAGCTAAAGAGAATGGCTGTGTGGTGTGTTGGGCTTGGCCAGGAACAGCAGTGGCAGATGGGTCCTGCTACCTGCATGTCACCCCACCCACCAGGTTTCCTCAGCTGATGTGGGGGCTCCAGCTGTGAAGAATAGCTGCATAGGGTGTCAGGCTTGGCTGGAGATGGTGACATCAGCAGCAAGCAGGTCACCCTCTTCTGTGCATAGCTGCCTTGGCTTCCCCCTCCAGCACTGGGGTGGAGAGCTCACTGTACTACAGTGGATTGGGGGTGCAACTGTACCACTTCACCCTTCTTCCCCTAGATCCACAACTGAAAAGATTTTGCAAAACTTGTGTGTCAGGCAGGGAATTCTTTGTGTACTTGTGTGCGCCTAGTAGTGGCAAAATATTATTCACTGAAATTTTTGCAGTGAACTAGACAGATGAAAAAAGCAGGTAGTTTGATTTTTTGACTTTTTTTTAGAATCCTGCGACAAGATAAAAATCAGTGAGGAAAAATCCTTCCAGATGGCAAATACTATAAAAAACTAAGAAAAGGAAGTATCAGAGGGGAAAAGTTTCTGCCATCCGTTCTTCACAGATAATTTGCCTCTGAAGATATCTAGCAGCAATGTTATTTGAAGATTCTTGTAATGTGGATGTTGAAAGAACTGTATTATGACCTCTAGTGGTGAATATGTGCAAAGATACAACATCATGCATGATTAGGTAGACACATGAAGCCTGTGGTCAGTTTACTCCATGGTACCATGTTCAGATAAGAAAAAGAGAGTTCAGACTTCTTCACAGTGACCATGTGCACTTTGATTCACTTCTGTATTCTGCTGATAGTGATGGGAAATCAACTAAAAGTTTGGAAGCTCAGCTCCTGGGACCTTCTGAATACTATCTTGTTCTAGAACTTGGAATGAAATGCTATACAAAAAAGCAAGGCTAGACAAATTTGTGAAGGAAGCCTACCTGTGTTTATTTCAAGTGACTCCAACTAGTAGTAATTTCCTGAAATGGAGGAGGGGAAAGATGTGGATAAAAAGGTGTGAATTTAAACAGTTCAAGGGACTCCCCATTTTTCTATGTTTTTCTAAAATTAACTAGGTTCCACTTAATATAAACTAAGGGCAAAAATATTTTAGCTACATTAATATAATTCTGTACAGCATCTATGGCACAAAGGGTTGTGCATAAGCAGAGGAATCAACACAATAAATGTGGCCCATTTTTCCTCCAGTTAATATATTTAAATATTATTTTCATGTAAACATGTTAGCATTCAGCTTTCAAGTAAATATGTTAATCAGATCAAATTTTTAAATAGCTTTCCTGCAAAAGTTTCTATACCAGTGTTTTTCAACCTTGATAGATGCAAGGCAACCCTCAACAAACTCAAAGCACCCCACAGAAAATGTCATCTTGCAGTTTTGATAATCAAAAATCAAATGAAAAAATAATAGAGCAATTCTTCTGTTGCAAAGAACTTGGAAAGACCACAGCAGGTCAGAAAGCTTTTAACAGTATGAATTCATGATTGAAATCTCTGGGTTTATTTTATAAATCATGGGCCATGTCCAGACAAGCCTACATGTGCCTCTTGCAGTGTCTCAACCCCCTTTGAGATGCTGCAAGAAGCACATTCAAAAATGGGAAAAGGTTTCTCCCACTGCAAATTTGTACCATGGGGGCAAAATTAGACCACTAGATATCCATGGGTCAAAAAAAAATGGAGCTAAAAAAACGAGGACTGTGTCCTGAGGCAATCAAAGGCTGGTCTTCCACAGAGATGCTGTGGCTGCCACAACATCTCTGTGGCTGGCCCTTGCCCTGGTGCTGAAGCATGCTGCCTGCCCGTGCAGGGCAGGCAGTGCACCAGCAGCAGGGCTCCAGTGCTGGTAAGTAAGGGGTTGGGGAGGCTGGAGGGAGGGGTGGAAATATGGGGGGATCCCCTGCTGGCCCTGCCTGCTCCCCCAGTGCCCTTGATCCCTTCCCCACCCTCCCGCCTGACCCCCAAGCCCCCCCATCTCTGCCATGCCCAGCCCCATCCCCCCTATCCTTCCTGAGGCCCTCATTCCCTGCCCCCCACACCCCAGCATCCCCACAATTACAAACAAAAACAAAAAACCCCAGCACCTACCAGCAGTTCTAGCTGCCGTCTGGGTCACTGGGCACTGCCCCTCTCTGCGCACAGCATGGGACACTGTGACAGCCCCAGTGGCCCCAGCCTGGGCTGCCCACCACTGCCCTTTGCTGCCTGGGGGGGGATCTGCCAGGAAGTCTCAGAGTCCCCAAAGCCCCTTCTTCTATGGTGAGTAGTGGCTTTTTTCTTTTCTTTTTTTTTTAAATGCCTGTGCCTGGGGTTGTGAGGGGGCAGCCATCAGGGGGATGGAGGTGCAAGGGGGGATGGGGTCAAGCACAGCAGCCATTGGGGGGTCTTGGGGAGCAGGGCAGGTGGGCCTGGGTGGGGCAGCAATCGGGGGTGCTGCAGGAGCCGGTGGGGGATGGGGCCAGGTGGGGCAGCAATCAGGGGGCTGGGGTGGGGCATGTGGGCCTTGCAGGGGGGGGTAGTAGCCCCTGCAGGGGCCATTTGGGTCCTGTTGGGGGGGGCTGTAGCCCCTGGTGGAGAGCTGTATCCCCTGTTGGGGGACTATAACCCCTGGTAGGGGGTTGTTGCTCCTGTAGGGGGGTCTGTAGCCTCTGTGGGGTGCAGCAAAACATATAGGTATTTAGAATTCATTTTCTTATGATGATAGAAACACTGCTAGGCTTCCAATTTGCTTTAACACTGTAGATATATCAATAAAACATGCCCAACTGATCGCTGTCTCACTTTCTGTCTGTCTGTCTCTCTCTATATATATCATTTTAATCCTGGAGGAACATAGATTTGGAGTATTTTACAGAGTGACTCTGGGATTTTTTTAATCAGGGATTTTTCAGTTTTCCAATAGGGAACACCAGAATTCCTGCTAGGGAGGCCAGTGGCAGGACCCTGCCTACCTTGGACCCAGCTGAAGGTGGCTGACCACCTTGCCAATTGCAGCCAGGAGGACGTGCTTTAACAGTTCAAAGCAGGCCACCACACCCAGAATATCTTCTGGGTGATAGCTGCACACATGGCAGTAGTGCCACACAAAGGCCAACTCTGCAGCCACAGCCCACTGGCAGCTGGCTCAGAGTGGAAGATGCCTCTACTGGCTGTGCAGTCCCCATCCGGGTCTGGTAGGTGCTCAACAGGTCATAGCCAGGCAGCAGCCCCCACTGCCAGACTGCTGCAGTTGGTTGAGGGTGCAGGGAACTCTCAGGGCTGCTTCAGCAGTCCATCTGGCACAAGGGATAGTGTCCTCAGGTACTCATTGGCTGGGCCCCAGAAGCTCCTGAGAGCAAGTAGCCCTGAGCTACTTTTACTGATGGGGCCAAGACAGGGCAGCTTTTTATACTGCTGGGGACTGCACAGGTGCTGGCCCTGGACTCTAGCTCCCCCTGGCTGCAAATCTAGGAGGAGCCAGACAGGGTTATTTTGCCCCAAGTGGCACAATTTGCCCCACAACAAAGTGCATGTCTGAGCACATGCACTGAGGCAAAAAGCCCAGGCTCAAATCTGCACCACTTCTGTTTGAGTTTCTGCAACTGCACATTCTTGCATGTGTGGTCTCGCCCATGTTTGTACACCTATAACAGTGTTAACAGGGTGCTGTGGAACACGGCTTAAGAATCACAGATCTAAACACAATGTCATGTGTAAACTTACAAATATAAATAGAAAAATTATGATTGTCCCATTAATAAAATTTAGATTCATATCTAGTTGAAAAAAGAGTGAATAAACACTATGTTAAACTTCTGTGCAGTCAGAAGTTACTAAATTTATACAAAAACCTTGTGAGCAGGGCCTTTTCACTGTCATCATGGGAGTTCCGTATGGCGTTCCCTAGCCAGGACTGGGTAATGTTTCAATGTGAAACAATAAGTTAAAAATGCAGGGGCAGAGGAGGGGCACGGGTGCCTTTCTCTCATTTTTGAGAAAGTATAATTATATTTTTAAAAATGTAAATAACTTGATCTTTTGACAATAGGAGTATTTTTTTCTGAGGTAGATAATCTGTTGCCTTAATAGGAAAGTCACCATGTCACACAGCAGATGAGGCACAGAGCGAGAATATAACTCTTGTCCATGATGGCTCTATTTTGTCCTTTGGATCACTCTATGTTGAAGGAGTCTTGTTTTGTTAAAGAATGACAATTATATCTTGGACTACAACAAAGATGGCAGAGAAATATGTAGGGTTTGGTTGATGGAAAAGCATAACTTAATTTGGATCAAACTTAGTAACTTTGAAACCAAAGACTTTGCAGCTACTTAAAAATTAACCTGAAACATAGCAGTGACTGACTAGGAATGGAAATGGCTTTGTTGATAAGAAACTATCTAACAAACGGGAATTAGCTGTGGGTGAATCTGAAATGTTCCAGTTCAGCTTTAATAATACCCCATATCTGAACCATGCTTATAATTGGACTGGTGAAAATAGTTTCTACTACAGCATGAAAATAGTTTCTACTACACTGTGGGCATGTAGACACATGCATTTACAATAGCTTAAATTTACTATGCAGTAAGTCACTGCACAATAAGTGAGAATAGGCCAGTGTCTACATGTGCAGGTGTTTAGGTACATTAACACTGTATAGACTGATTTGGGACTCAAATTAGTCCCAAGTTGATCCATACACACAGTTTTACCGTGGAGAAAGGTGTCTACACATGCATTACTCCACAATAACTAATCGGGAGTAAATTTGATACTTACGTGATGCAGGTATCATATTTTCTCTCAAGTCGGCATAAGTCACCATATTTACTGTGCAGTATGGGCATGCACATGTAGATGCATGCTGTGAACCTGATCCTGTGCACCCCTTTGTCCAGGAGTGCCCAGTAAGTGTTTATTTAAGTAGGGCTCTACGTGGCCACAAGGGTCCCAATGACTGCATGATTTGTATATCTGCTTTCCATCTTGGCTGGCAATCAAAATGTTCAAAGGGGCATTAAAGGCAAGAACAAAGGGAAGAAATGTTACCCTAATTTATTTGAACTTCAGTAAGTATTTGCTTTGAATACATTAGAGTTTATGGTATGAGTTCATTGAAACATTATTTGTATCTTATATCTAATCAGTTTGTCTACCCTTTCTGGACACATGAGGACTACTAAAATACTTTTTTTCAGAGGCTGGTTGAAAACAAGCAAAATGATGAATTTGCCAAAATTTTTCCATTTTTCAGACTTTAAAACAGACCCATTTTAAAACATTATTTTCATGAAAATTCCATCATTAACCTTATAAAAATGATTTATAAACAAAAAATATATATAACTATCTTGATACATAGTTCAACTTTTTTGATGAAGATTTGGGGAAGAAATTGTGAAAACTGAATTTTTAAAAATTCATTGTTTGCAAATGACTTTGTTCTTAGTTGAATATTACTTTCAATTCCCTTTTGTAGCAGATTGCCTTATGCTTGTTCTAATTTGAGTGCTTAAGGCTACCACACTTCTGATTTCCTTGGATAAACTATAGATCACCCTCCCATGATTATACAGATCAATCATAGGAAATATAATCTAAAAAAAGAGCCTTGACTATCGTGGGTGGGTGGGTATGTAGAATCCGGTATGTTAACTGTGACTCTACCAAGGCAATGGGGTACAGTAACAGAACTAAGGAATGAGAGAGGGGAAAAGGGGCAGTCATCCTAGATAGCTCCTTTGTGGAGGGATGCAAAAATAGCCATGACTGCAGCAATGGCTGATTGTGCCACTGCAATCAGAACTATGGCAGATGGTGCTTCTCTGAGAGTGTTGCCCAGTTGCTCAGGCATGAAGTTGCCCAGCTATGCCTCTGATGGGGCACTCTAAGGAGACTCATTTAACCAAAATGAGCTCAACTAACCAAAATGCTTTGATTTGAAAGGACCCAGTCCAAAATGAAACATTGCTTTTCAATCTTCCCAATGTAAAATGTAACTTTTTAAAGTAAAATTGATCATTTCCTGTGTTAGTTTTGGATTTTGCAATGACAAAGTGTTCTATAGAAAAATAATTTTGACAGGAACTTCCCGATCATCTCCAAAGTATCATATTTTCTGTTCTGTCTTGTCAAAGAAGTAATGACCCAAGGAGAACACCAAAACTCAAAAACAAAGCTAGACTTTGGATATCTGGATATAAGTTGACCAAAGGCCTTTTTGTGAGACCTAATAAAGAAAGAAGAACACACAGTTATAAAATTTTCCAGTAAGTACTGAATTTCTGTTAGCTCTGCAGTGAAATGAAACTGCCTTTGCCTTCTTTGGCCACCCCATATTGCTTTTATCTTTTTTCTTTTATGGCCAATTGCATATGAATGCTCAGCAAATAAAACATACCTATAATAGTAACAAAATCATCCAATGTATAATAGAATGACCACCATGCTCTTATTTCATAGGTCTTGAGATAGTTAATATGCCCACTGGTGGTGTGCAAAATGGGTCCTATTCGATTCGGATTCCGATTCAGCCTGAATCGGAGACAGTGATTCAATTCATTGATTCAGATCACTATCCCTGATTCAATTTGGCCAAATTCAAATCTGAAGATTTGATGCTGATTCAGAGAATCAGAGATTTGGACATAGATACAACTTTAAATGTTTTTTCTACATACCTCAAGGTACCAGTGTGACTTAAAAATGCTATGATGCTGAGGCAGATGAAGTGTCCCACAGGAGTGTGGAGGGCCCCCCATGTTCTTGGCAGCAAATCTGGAAGTGGACTGGAATTTCCAGTCCACTTCTGGACCTGCTGGGGAGCACACTGGGGCCCCCCCTTACACCCTCCCTTGGTGATCAGCCATGGGGGGACCCCAGGTGCCTCCCCAGACCCAGGAGGCACCAGTTGCCGAGCTGGAGGAAGCATGGGTGCTTTCCAGCATGCTCCCTAGTGGACCCAGAAGTGGACTGGAAGTGCTTCTGGTCCACTTCCAAGTCCGCTGCTGAGTGTGCTGGGGCACACCCCCCTACCCCCACACACACTCCTGTGGGATGCTGCATCTGCCCCAGCATCGCAGCGTTCATGAGCCACCTGGTACCTTGAGGTATGTAGAAAAAAGCATTTAAAGCTGTGTCTATGTCCAAATTGCTGAATCTTTCCGAATAGATTTGGAAGGTTCTCATTTGATTTGGAGAGATTCAGTTCAGATTCAGATATTCGACCACCAAATCAAGCCAAATCTCTTCCAAATCGAATTGGGGACTGAAGCTTCGCACAGCCCTAATGCCTATTTGCTTATCTGTTCCAACACAATGTTCTAGCTTGCAGCTATTGAGTCCATACACATGTACTAACTTTCTGACAGTTAAGTTAACTTTTTAAAATCAATGTTACTGTCTGAGTGTACACATATATGTGGAGCACAGTTGACCTAAATGCTGCACAAGATAATGCACCTAATTAAGTTGACTCTTAAAGTATGTGTGTCCATTCCAATGTGCCTTAAATTAAGTTGCCTTATTTTAACTTGACAAAGATGTGTGTACACACCCATAAGATGTGGCATGATCTGCTATGAAATGAGACTCTCTTCAAGGATGTTGGGCATCTTGAGTGCTTAGACTGCAGCATAGCTGGACATGTCTTCTCCTCTCTTTTAATGTTGCCATTTAGGAGAAACACAGTGATGATAACTTTCCTTTTTTCCCCAATTGAATTCTCATCAGGTTTCAGATGGGCCCAATCACTTTTGTAGTGAGGCAGAAAAAGAACTTTTCCCAAGTGACTGTTCTGAAAGGACACTCTGAAATACATTATAAGATTTTTCCATCATTGCCCAGTTGCTCTGCTGTCCTGCCAGCTATATGCTCTCACCAGCAACCACCTTCTCCTGTTATAAAATAAGCTGAAGCATATCATAAGATTTTATTTCAGCTTGATAATACTTCATGCTACAGCTGTTGGCAAAACAAGTTGCTATATTGTTGAAATAGAGTTAACAGGAGCCTGGTACAGTGAAGGTGACAAATATAGGTCATTACATTCTTGGCAAAGCCTACCACATTTTGAATGGGACTATGAATCTATGGAATAATAATTCTGCTGTGGTAGTCACTAACAATGAACAAATGTGAGATATTTTTCAGAGTGGAAGACTGACCGTGCTAGAGTGGGGAGACAATATATCTTCTAGTCATGACAGCTGTTGTTGAATATTAGTTCTAACATGGCCAGAAGCAACAACCTTTTCTTCAGTCTCTGTCTCTCTAAAATTGGTCCTCAGCATGAGAATATTACAAATTTACTAGTGGGAAAAATAATAGGAAAGGAATATAGAAGGATAGAGCTGTTATAGGAAGGGTAGCCAGGGGAAAAGGAAAAGGAAAGGTGGTGTTGCACTATATGTCAAGAATTAATATACTTACTTTGAAGGCTGACAAGAGCAAAACTCATTTGATGTCTCTGTATAAAGATAGAAGGGAAAAGAACAAATGATGGAGTGGTATAACATGGGCTGGACATGCTAGGCCTGAGGTGCCACCTAAGGGAAGGGGTACCATAAAGATGGGAAGATGGTGTGTTTCCCTCCTATCCTTACTCCACCTGCCTTTTTGAGCTATCTTCCCAGAGAAGAAAGCTAGAACGGATGTTAAAAGACCATATGGTTGTGTGGGAAGCACTTCAATTACATGAAATCAAAAAGAGGTGGGAACAGATACACAGGCCAGAATATGGAAAAACAGGTCAAATAATATTTAAATAAGGTAGATGCATTCAACTGAACAACTGAACTGAAATTCACCCTATAGTACTTCAAAAACTAACCAGTGTGATCTATGAATTACGAGCAATTGTCTTTGAGAACATGTGAACGAGAGGGGAGGGAAAGATCCCAGAGGACTGGGGAAAGGCAAATATACTGTCTTTAGAAAGGGGTAAAAAGAAGGCTTAGGCTAAGTACAGAGAGTCAAAAAGCCCAAGGCTGAATAGATTCAGCCTTTGCAGTTTAGTTCAAGCTACAGAGATTCAACTGACTAAAAAGTGAACAGACATTTCCTTTTGTAGCCACATGCCTGCAGTGACTCAGGCCAGGAGCTGGGTGGTGCTAGAGCATGGCTCTCTGGTATTTAAGCAGGGCTGTTGGCTGCTTCTTTCTGCTGCTCCTGAGGTCTTTGGGATTTTCAGTCCAAAATCACAGCTGAAAGACTCTGCAGGGTTGCTCATCACTTTTTCTTGCTTCTAGGTGCCTCTGGTATTTGCAGTCCACAGTTGCATAAGCAATAAGTTTAGCAAAGCAGGACAACTCTGTTCTTGGGGGAAAGGAGGTTTAAGGCCCCCCCAGGCCCCAGCTGGGGTTTGTCTGAGAGGGCAGTCCTTGTTTCCTCCTGTCCCCCCACTCAACCCTTCTCTGCAGGAGCAGACTGCACAGCACAGCACAGCACAGGGATGGAAAGCATGCTGGGATGCTGGGGGGACTGTGATCAAACTTGAATCAAGAAGGGGTCTGGGACAGAAGTTTCATAAACTGGTTTGACCCAAATCAGTTAAGTCTGATACTACATTCAACCAGGTTTATCTTAAATCAATTCCAGTCATTTTGAAACTGATTTATGTGCACTGAACTTTTGTTCTGTTACAGGTTTAAAGCAGTTTCTGATTATGTAAACCAGTGTATGTATAACTTCTATTCCTAGCCTTAGAGAGTAATAAACCAGTCAGTCTAAATTCAGCAGCCAGAAAGATGCCAGAGCAAACTATTAAATTATAATTATAGTTTATAAGCACTAGGGCTGTGCGAAGCTTCAGTCCCTGATTTGATTTGGTGGAGATTTGGCCCAATTCAGTGGCTGAATCTTCAAAGCCGAATTGAATCAGGAGATTCTTTAATCTCTCCAAATCAAATTGGAACCTTCTGAATTGATCTGGAGAAATTTGAAAAGATTCGGAGATTCAGATGTAGACATAGTTTTAAACATTTTTTCACATACCTCAAGGTACCAGGCAGCTCATCAATGCTGTAATGGTGGGGCAGATGGTAAGTCCTACAGGAGTGCGGGGGGCAGAGGGGTCCCCAGCATGCTTGGCAGCAGACCCAGAAGTGGACCAGAAGCACTTTGAGTCCACTTTCGGGTCTTCTGGGGAGCACACTTGGGGGGGTGGGGGTGCTGTAACACCTCAACTTGGTGACTGGTGCCTCCTGGGTCTGGGGGACCTGGGGTCTCACTGTGACTGACTGCACACTCCTGATGGACCCAGAAGTGGACCCGAAGTACTTCTGGTCCACTTCTGGGTTTGCCTCCAAGCATGTTGGGGGGTGTGCTCCTGTGGGACTGCTCCATCCACCCCAGCATTGCAATGTTCGTAAGCAATGCCTGGTACCTCAAAGTCTGTAGAAAAAACTGTAAAACCTGTCTCTATGGCCGAATCACTGATTCTCTGAATCAGAGTCGAATCTTCAGATTCAGCTCTATTGAATTGGGGGCAGCAATCCACAACAATTGATTGGATCACTGCCCCCTATTCAGGCCAAATCTGAATCCGAATTGAATACAGCTTGTTTTGCACACCTAATAAGAACCTAGAGATAGTAAGTTGATAAAAATAACAGCCCCATGGATTTGTTCAGGAAAAATCATGTTTCACCAAGCAATTTCCTTCTAAAATGGGAAACCTGGCTGTGTGGATAACAGGGAAATGGTGCATATGACATGTCTTGTCTTTAGGCAGCTTTGGACACTGTTCCATACAACATTTTTAGAAGCAAACTAAGGAAGCACAATCTAGATGAAATAACCATACTAATCATTTAATATAAATTGGCAGTGTAATGATGTTGAAAAAAGGTAAATCTCATTCTGAGATAAATTAATAGGAGTGTTGTATGTAAGACATGGGAGGTCATTATTCTGCTGTCCTTGGTGATTCTTAGCTGGATACGGCATCTAGTATCAGAGAATAGGCTAGGCAACCATCTGTCAGGAACTGGGAAGGAATGTTTGATCCTGTTTTAATGCAGGAGATGTACTAATTGTATGATCTCTTGAAATCCTTTCCAGCCCTACATTTCTATAATTCTCCACTTCATGTAACACTTAGGGCTTCTGTCCCTCAGGGCAGATTGTGGAATTTTAGGCCTACCCGTAGCAAAACATCAAGAGGTAAAATTGTCACCTCACATTCATAAGATTTGTAGAGTATCTGTACTGCTGTGCCAATGGGAACCCTGCAGCCAAATCAGCAGGTGCAGCTTTGAAAAATTACTGCTAAGTTGGAAAAAAAGCCTCATGAAGAATTTGCTGAGTTCCCCATTTACCATATTTCTGCTAAGTTCAGGATCTACATGTGAACCTATAAGTGGGTTACCTACTTGCTGGCTTCTCCAAATAGGTTTTGCTACCTGTGGAGCTTTTTAACTTGTCCTCCCAAATAAAACAGTCTGTGACAAGCAAGCAAACAAATCCAAACCTTTCTGTCTTGTCCTGGGACCTAGAATGGGATCCATTAGGCTCTGGCCCCTTATGTAGCAAGATGTTGTGTTCCAACATGGTTCCTCCTCTCCTGATTACTCTTCTATCCTTGCAGGACTCTCTGCCTATCCACATTTCCTGCAGCTGGATTCTCATTACAGGGCTAACTGTTCCCTCTTAAAGGAACAGGCCGCCTGGTTACAGTATCATTTCCTACTTGACTGACCTTTGTGACTGTCCAGCCTGCTGATCTTGCATATAGCTTAGGAAGTTCAACTGTTCAGAAAGAAAAGTTGAAACAGAAGGAGGACAACCTTTTGGCTAAAGTACTTGACTTGAGGGATGCTCATTCAAATCTGAGTTCTATAATAGACTTCTAGTTTAATCTTGAGCAAGTTCTTGAATTTCTTTCTGCTTCAGTTTCCCATCTGCTTCTTTTACTGTACTTTGTCTTTCTTTTCCACTAGGAAGATAATTTCTTCAAGACAGAGATTGCTTCTTTCCCCCTGTTTGTATCATGTGTAGCATAATGGGGCTCTGATCTTGGCTGGGGTGTCTAGCTATTATTATAATATGAATGAATAAGTAATAGTAAGTGAATAGGTTGCAACATAGCCTTGATTTCCTCCATACTACACATGGAGGTGTAGCAACCTTACTTCTGGTCAGAGGAAATGCAAGCCAGATTCATTAGTGCAATAAGTACATTGATCTTATGGTAAGGCTGTAAAATAAAGAACATGTATTAAATATAAAATAAAATTAGGATGGTATTATAAACTATATATCACTTGCATCATTTGTATCAGTGTGCTTTACAAATGCAAATACAATTCTTCCACCTTGTATAGGAAGGAGCTCATTATTTCTTATTAATTAGGCCTTCAGTCACTAATCTGTTATGCACCTTCCCAACAACTGTTTACAGATAAGTGTTGTAGAATCTAATTGATGAGGGCTAATTAGCTCCTCCCTAATTAAAGTAAAGTGTTCTCCTTCCACTTGGTGGATTATTACTTATAGATGAAGGACCACAAAGGGAAAGCTGAGGATGCTCAATATGTTAGCAGCTAATTTGTGAACAGTATTTTCAGATGCTTATTTAAAAAATATTATAATAGCAAGTTTGTTTGTGCTTTTACCTGGCTTCAGCAGGAACAAACAATCATCATGGACTGTGCAGCTGTCCATGATATGATTACCTGGGGTTGTATAAAGTTTAAGCACAAATCCATGCTAATTTATTAAATTAAGTGTGGCCTTAAAAACTGAAATCAGAACATTTGGCTTCAGTGCCACAACTCCATATTCTCATCCAGACCTCTCTGGTTAGACAAAGACCATGAGATCACAGTCTTCAAGAAGCTGTAGCCACTGCATGTAGACCAAGGTCTTTTAAAAGGAATTAGTGATTTAATAACAAGTTTTAATATTAAAATAGAAAAACTTTAGAAGGGCCTTAATTATCAGAAGGGAGATGCTTAACATTTCCAGATAAGATCTAAGGTATGTCAAGGTAGGTGCCAAAGCTTCAGGCACACAAAATCACTAGTTACTAAAATACATTTTTTTTATTGTTATCTCAGCATGGTTTTTGTCCATGAATATGGGCCTCAGTCTGCCTTATCGCTGTATTGTTAACAGTATAATGACTTCTTATCAGTAATATCAAATAAATGAATGTTTTCTTTTATATGATTAGGTGGGAACAGTATCTTGTTCACATGATATTCACTGCAAGAGGGAAGAACCAGGCATTAGTATTGTAATCTCATATTGGAACCTTTTGAGGCTCACTCTTTGTTAATTAATCTTAGACAGCTGAAAATCTGTGACAGAGGATACAGAATTCTTGAGATCGAAAATGGTCAGCCAGGCATGAACTCGTTAAATTGTTTGTGGCCATAGCTACAGGCCGACATGTGGAAGTAGCAGGCACTAGGTATAACTAGAAATTATGAGTCTAATCCAGAAACATTAACATTAATAATAAGACTCTCATTGACCTCCATATGCTTTGGATCACGGCTGAAAGGCATGGCCTTTTTCTAAGGCTGGTCACATTCCTTAGTACACGTAGTTTGGGTGACTCTAATTTCCCTTCGCCACATCCCTTGAGACAATCCCACCAACTCAGTTTTGGAAACTCTCACTCCACTGCCTTGGCAAGTCCATTTCACCTCCATTTTCCTAATCTGCCTACAGCTCATCCAGAGTGGAAAGAAAAATGCTAGTCACATTTCAGAAGCTGTTTGAATGATCCTGAGGCAGCCCAGAGAAACATTCACATCAGGTTCAGAGATGTGATACTATGCAGTGGGAGCATCTACATGAGATGTTTACTGAGGAGTAGACTAAGTACTGTTCTGCTGTGGAGTTTTTTACTCTGCAGCACCCTGTGTAGATGCTAATGTGACTGGTTCATGCTAGCCAGCTAGCCCTGCACTAGAGCACCGTCATCCCCCAGCCAGCCCCTCTGCAACACATTGCATCTGATCCCATGGGTCCCCTGCCAGCCAGGGCTGCTCTGATGCAGCTCAGTGTGCTGTGGTCCCAGGCGCACATGTAAATGCAGTGCCTAGGAGCAATAAACTCTGGCACAATGAACTCAAAGAAATTGCTTGAGTCTTATTATCAGATAAGGTTGAGTAAAGATGCCAGTAAAAAGGAAATTCTTTTACACACTGAGCTTAAGGGCAATTTACTTTTCTAGCTTGGATTTTATAAGTGGAGAAAGAGAAAACAAAACAAAACTCATGCACAGCAGATTTGCTTTGATATGGTAACAATTTTTTCACCCTCTTTTATCTCTATGACAGTTTCTAGACATGGTGGGGAGAGATTAGTGTCATAAAGTGGCAACCATAAGAGGGGCTTATGTTAGTTCATTGCAATGCATTATTACTCTATGGAGTATTAGAATGTGGCAGCCTTAGAGAGAGTTGTTACCATACTTGATCTAGTACGGTACTGTGCGGTCTCCAGAGCAATTCATGTATGATGTGACACCTAAGTGTTTAGATTTTCATCATACAGGTCAGTTTGCAAAGCAAGAAACAGATTCTAAGTGAATAATCTGGTCCCTACTTTTCCCTTGCTGTGGGGTTGGATGGAGTAATCTGTGACACACCCTTCCCTGCCACAGACTACTCCCTGATCTTTGTTAGTTGTGATGTGTGGGCTGAAGTGCTGTTGGGTGCAGCCTTGGCTTCATTCACTCCTTGTCCTTGCATGCCAGATTTCTATTTACTCCATATCTGTCCAGTGGGAGAGATCTCAGCAGAGGCTACTGTCCTCCAGGCAGGCCCTGGTAATCCAGCCTCCTCCTTAGATCATAATACTCCACTTTCTGCCCAGGTATAAAGCTAAGGTAGAGAGTGATTCCCAAATGATAATGAAGTCAGACTATACATAGATTTTATATAATATTGGTTTTATGCAAATATGACAGCAGTGTATGACCCATATCTCTAAAACTGTAACTCATAATAAAACGCCCTTTTGCTCACAATCTTCTAAATATTTTAGCCTGGGAGATCTCTCTCTAGCTGCTGAGAGCATGTCACTGCTAAGATGAATAGTTCAGTTTCATTCTGGGAAATGGTTAGTTTCCAGTCATTTCTGAAGCCAGAGTCCATTTTTTTCTTGTAATATTCTAACTAACTTTGACTAGTTACAGGATGTAAGTTTACAGAAATGAGATATGCCAATGGGGATGCCAGTAAAAAAAAAACGCCCCATTTCCCTGACCCCATTAAAGAGAAACACAGCTGCTGGTGCTGTCCCCAACCTGCAAGCTCAAAGCATGTCCTAAACAAAGGAGAAGCCCAGATGGGAGTTCTTGTTTTTGTATTAAATAACTTACTGGCTTCTTCACAAAACCTTTGGGAGTCCCAGTGGTGAAATGCAAAACCTTCGTGCCCCTACCGGTCCCCAGCCACAGATGAGCAAGGGTATTTCTAAATACACAGCTTTCTCAAAGTAAACTGAAACATGCTAATTGGGGATGCTGTGAACTGCATACTTCTTTAACTTGAAAGTGTGGAGGGAATTTTGTTTTCAGCAAAGAACTGGACTAGGGACAAGAGAGATGATTTATTTATTAACCAAGTTTGCAAGACCTTATATTCAGCTCAGTTACATTTCTCCATGGTCATGTCTATACCGTGATACCTTTAGGATACCATATATGATGTGTTCTGAAATATCAAAGGATGTTCCAGTCACCGGTGGGCAAAACTCCACTGGTTCTAAGGAAAAAGGGGTCAGAAAAAGGAAATACATAGTCTTTCATCATTTGTTTAGCAGATCTGTTGTTTCAAGTATCTCTGCAGCTGTCTGTAGATCAAAATTGATATCCATTAATGTCTTCCATCATAATAACACTCAGTCTATTGCCTAATAGACTTTAGCAGGTTGACAGACTGAAGGACTATGTCCCAGATGGAAAGATAAATACCAGGGAGGGAGAAAGGTGCGGCATGAGGAGAAGAAGTTAATGGAGGCATACACACACTCTGGAATAATGGACTCCAACTGAGGGGGTAGGGAATACACAAAATCCTTGGTGAAGAAGAAAGTGGGAATAGGGGCAAAGAAGGTCTGATAGAGCCTCTAGTGTGGCGAGAGATAAAGGGAGGCCGCAATATATGGCATAAAGAAAAGGGGATACACCAAATTCCTTGGGGAGACACTGAAGAACCATGATATGGGGGAAAGGGGAAGGCAACACACAGATTCATGGCATGAGGGGAAGGGAGAAAGGAGAGGCATTAAGGAATAGAGTAAATAGAACCCATGGCAAGGGGCAAAATATGTGACCCTGATGTAAAGGGAAGGAGGAATGGTGTCATACAGAAGCATGGGAAGGCAATTGAGTAGCTGTAGAAAAGGCCTTAAATAGAAAGGGATGGGGGGTAACGCACAACTTACTGAGGGCCTGATGGACTATAAGAAGCCTATAGTGAGTGCAGTAAGCTTAATTGATGGGTGCTAAGAAATATGCAAACTTCAGGGTTATTGTTTTCTATTGAAGTATTATTATGTTGTTTTCAGTTTCTTAAATACTGCAAACTTCTGTTTGATCACTGATTACCGTCAGGCAGAATACTGAGATGGGCTTGAACCAATCTCCTCTTCCATCAAACATCATTGGCATGCCCAGGGCTTCTCTAACTGGCTTATTGGCAACTTGTAGGGGGTGCACGTGGGTGCACGTGCACTCCCCGAGCTTGGTGGTGCACCCCCTGCAAAAAGCACTGCTGATGCTGCTGGCAGTGTCTGTGGGTGGTCGCTGCTTGCCACTTCCCGCCACTGCTGACACAGATCCTGATCACTGTTGACTGCTGCCACTGCCGCTGGTGGTGTCTGTGGGTGGTCGCCAACTGCCACTTGGCACTCGCCAACTCCCCACCACCAACACCACTGTGGCTACCTGCAGGAGCTCCCTACTGCCAGGCCCCTGCCACCAACACTGCTGCTGCCTGCAGGCAGGTGCTTTGCCCCCGCAGCCTCCAGGGGCATTCATGAACTGGCTGCTTCCATGCAGGCAACTGGTTTCTGCCAGTACAATTCCTGTGTACTGCCTGAGGATTTCAGATATTTTTCTAGTTCCCTATTAGGATGTAAAATTACAGTAATTAAAAAATTGTTTGCAAACTGACAACCCCCCAAACATGTTCTAAGCAAGCAATACATTTATTTTTAAAAGTGCGAGAACATTGTTTCAATTTTTATCATTCTTATCCTGTTTTTTTTTACCTTACATTTCAGAACAAAAAGTATTTTCATACCAGAAACAATTAACAGTTTATTTTAAAAATGTTAAACTGAGACATTTCAAACATTACTTGGACATTATTTTAAGTCAAGGGATTACTCAAAACAGTGTGGCGCTTGATGAACCAACAAATTCATACAGAAAAATAGTTTAAAAATTCTTGATTATGTCTACTCAGAACATGTCTCTATCTCCTAAACTTCAAAGGTCTTTATCCCCTGAACTGGAACAAAGTTCTGTGTAGACGTACTTTGTAAGTTTGTAGGATTGCACATTAGATCCAATCATGCCTTATTGCCTGCATTGGCTCCACATGCCTTGGCTTCCTGAGTCCTGGACTCCCCCATGCATTAGTAAGAAACAGGCACCCACACTGGGGAGGCCCCTTCACTGAGGGGGCTCCAAGCTGTGAGGGCCATGTGCAGATGGGACTGAGACCTGGCAACTGATAGGGATCTGCTTCCTGGTTGCACCCCTGTCACAGCTGCCATGCTACATGCACAAATTAAACCTAGATAGCAACCAGCTATAAAGTTAGTACATATTTTCAACGTCTAAATTTACAGATGGTTGAAGCTTTTTATTGTGATATATCGCTATTTTGCATACGTAGCTAGTCTCAAGGTAATTGTACAATTAGCCAGTTAATTTTGCAATACCTGTAACATGTAGAAGGGGCCACAGTCAAACTGATTTGACTGATCTTATTGTCCAAACTGGAAAGAATGCAAAACCTAAATCAAGAACACACATTTCCAATAGAATTGTTATCCCTTTTATCTCAGTAGCTAGCAAAAAAGTTTAATTTTTGAAGGTTATTCCACATAAGCAGAGAAATTGGTGAAGTAGGTATCCTTAATGCAATCCTGGGGGGAGGGGGGACATGCAGGGGGAGGCATGTTTTTGCTTTCTTGACCACAGGAAACAGCAAATGACTAGAAAATATTTTCTCTGTTTATACCCCCAGACTTTCTTCAGCCAACAGCCTATTCCCAAGGCTTCTCCTAGTGCCACTCACAGAAGACTAGTCAACCCACAAGCTATTTCCTAAGTTTCTCCTAGGGCGATGTAAGTGCAGTTCAGGCTGTGTAGAAGCTTCCTTTCTCTGTTTGTTTCTGTATGCTGTCTCACTCCTTCTGCACCGGAGATGTCTTATATCCCACATTTAAATTCTAGAACAGACTTGCATTTGCTTTTGCTTTGATCAGAAGCATGAGCTTTCCTGTCTCCATGCAGATATTTTAAATGAAGGATGACAACCAGGTTTAACTCAACCTAAAATAGTATATTAGACCCTTTATTCCAAGTAGTTCCAGTAATCTTAGGGGAGAAAATCTATGTGTATGTACATTTCAAAGACAAGATTTTTCTTCTTGACAGTGGTGTCCCTTTTGCTTAGGGACAGGGACAGATCTTGAATGTCTCATAGAATCATAGAATCATAGAAGTAGGGTCGGAAGGGACCTTGTAGATTTTCAAGTCTGATCCCCTGCCCTGGGCAGGAGGAAAACTGGGCTCAAAATGACCCCAGCCAGGTAGGCATCGAGCCGTTTCTTAAAGACCCCCAGGGTAGGAGCCAGCACCACTTTCCTTGGAAGTTGGTTCCAGATCCTAGCTGCCCTAACTGTGAAATAGTTCTTACAGATGTCTGATCTAAATCTACTCTCCAACAACTTGTGGCCGTTATTCCTTGTTATCCCAGGGGGCACTGAGGGAAACAAGGTCTCCCTGAAACCCTTCTGGTCCCCCCTAGTGAGTTTATAGACAGTCACCAGGTCCCCCCTCAGCCTTCTCTTGTGAAGGCTGAACAGGTTCAGGTCCCGTAGCCTC
>JAGPOW010000261.1:108934496-108978597 GCA_030014935.1 Caiman crocodilus | reverse complement strand
TGACTCCAAGATCCCTTTCTGCCTCTGTGCTCTCAAGAAGGGAGTTTCCCATCTTATAAGTGTGCTGCTAGTTACTACTGCCCAAGTGCAGCACCCTGCACTTGTCAGTATTGAAACACATCCTGTTTTTGTTAGCCCACCCTTGCAACCTATCCAGGTCTTGCTTCAGTCTTTCCCTCCCTACTGGCGTGCCCACCTCACCCCAAATTTTGGTATCATCAGCAAATTTAAACAGGTTGCTTTTCACACCGCCATCCAAATCACTGATAAAGGAATTGAATAGTGTGGGCCCAAGGACCGAGCCCTGGGGGACTCTGCTACCCACTTCCCCCCAGGTTGAATATGACCTGTCCACCACCACCCTCTGAGTATGACCCATCAGTCAATTTGCAATCCATCTGATTGTGTAGGCATCAATTCCACAGTCTCCTAGTTTTTTAATGAGGATGGGGTGATAGACAGTGTCAAAGGCCTTGCTAAAGTCTAGAAAGACTACATCCAAGGCTATGCCTACATCCAATGCTTTTGTGACCTGATTGCAAAAGGCAATCAGGTTGGTTTGACATGACCTGCTCCTAATGAAACTGTGCTGGTTGCCCTTGAGCATCCTCCCCAATGCTGGTCCATCACAGATGTGCTCCTTGATGATCTTCTCAAAGAGCTTCCCCAGGACTGAGGTAAGACTGACGGGCCTATAGTTGTCTGAGTCCTCCCTCCTCCCTTTTTTAAAGATGGGGACCACATTGGCTATCTTCCAATCATCTAGTCCGAATACCACGAGCATTCGTAAAGCTGTGCCAAGGGCCCTGCAATAACCCCTGCTAGCTCCCTGTACACCCTGGGGTGGAGAGCATCTGGACCTGTTGATTTGAACACGTCCAACCTCTCCAGAAGCACTCTAACCTGGTCCTCCTCAACCTTAGGTCTTGAGGTATTCCTCTTGAGTCTGTCTTGAATCATGGTGGGGGAGTCCCAGTCCCTGCACAAGAAAATGGAGGTGAAGAATTTGTTAAAGAGGTCTGCTTTCTCCTCTGACGCAACGACCAGATTGCCCAGCGCATCTTGCAGGGGCCTCACATTTCCCGGTGCCTTCTTCATCCTCCCTATATATTTGAAAAAGGACTTTTTATTATCTTTGATCTTGGACGGTAGTCCTAACTCTATGTCCACCTTAGCTTTCCTAACAGCCCCCCTACAGGCCCAAGTGGTGGAGGTATACTCCTCTTTGGAGATAACCCCCCAACTTCCACCGGGTGTACGCTGCCTTTTTGGCAACCAGGCATTCCTGGACATCCTTGGTAAGCCAGGGGGGTTTTAGGCACTTTTGCCCACCTTGGTTCTTGTTGGGATCGTCACCCCTTGGGCCCTGAATATCGTTGTCTGTATGCTTGTAGTTTCTACCAGGACTCTCACAATAGAAAATGAATGCCTGTACCTGGCTATAGTTATCTTGTCTCTGCAAGACACAGTTTATTGTGCTAAACAAATCTTATACCTTTCCACTACAATTTTACCTGGCAATTTCTAAACTAAGTAATCAAGTCTTTCTAGATTTTATTTTCTTCCCTTGTTCATCATCCTGAGCTATTAATATGCTTCATTACTTGTTGTGCTGTATTTTAATGTAGTTAATCAGTCTAGACTGTGTTTCAGAGTTTCTGCTGGTTACCTCTAAGCTAAGGTCAGACATTACACATAAACTGGTTTAAGTGATCAGGAACTGGTTTAAACCTGTAACAGAGCATAAGTTCAGTGCATATAAACCAGTTTCAAAATGGGTGAAACTGGTTTGAGATAAACTGGTTGAATGTAATATCAGACTTAACTGATTGAACTCAAACTGGTTTATGCAATGTCTGTCCCAGACCCCTTCCTAGTTTAAATTAAACCAGAGTCCTCCAGCATCCCAGTATGCTCTGTGGGTGGGGCTCTGCTCTCTGTTCTAGAGCAGGGCTGCCCCTGCCCCTCTGCTCTCTAGCCTGAACAGGGATGGGACATGGCAAGACACCGGTCAGCATGGCCCTGTTAAGGCAAAGTGAGCAGGGAGGGGGCTAATTCTCCCTTACTTCCCCTCCTCCCTCACCACATCCAGGGTCTGCCTATTTGCAGGGAGCAGAGGAGACAGGGCTGCAGTGGTGGCCCTTGGAGCTGGCAGGCCCCAGCTGTAGAACAGAGTGGACAGAGGAAGGAATTAATCCTTTCCCTGCCCCCTTCACCTTAACAGGGCTATGCCAGAGCTCTGTTCTGTGTTGGCAGGGACTCTTCCCCCTGCTCCTTCTCCATCCAGGGCTGGGGGTGTGGGGTCTGTGTGGTGCTGGAGGGGGACTCCTCCTCCCCCTCCCTCTGCCATGGGGTGGGTAGGGGGAGTCTGCAAGGCTGCCCAGCCCCAAAGGAGGACTCTTCCTCCTGCTCCTCCCCTGCTGCTGTAGGGTGGGGAAGGGGGCTAATATGCCAGGCTGCCTAGCCCCAGAGGGGGACTCTTCCCCCCACTCCTCAATCCCCAACACCATGGGGCAGGGAGGGGGGCTCTGTTCAGTGCAGGAGAAGGAACTCTTCCCCCATCTCCTCTGGCTCCTCCACTCACTGCCATGGGCTGGGGAAAGGGGGCTCTGTGCAGTGCTGCCTCTCCTGGGAGTGGCTATAACTGAGCCACAGCTGCCAGGAGTAGCCCCAGCACTGCAGCTAGGAATGGCCCTGCCCCATGGCCTGGGCTGGTCTTGCTCAGACCCAGCCAAGGCAGCTGCATGGTGGGCCAGGCTGAGCTGTGGGGGCAGGGCCACCCTGCTGGATGCAACTCAGTGACGGGGATGCTGAGCCCTGAAAGCAGCACAGCCCGGTCTGGAGTGCATGGCTGGTGGCTGGCCAAGCTGCAGGCTAGCTGGGCCAAGTCAGAGTCACCCCAGGGGCTCATGGGTCCATAGCCAGCCTCTGTAGTGGGTGGCTGTCAGGCTCTGATCCTGCCAGTACCTCTAAGCCAGCTTGGCTAGCCCTCTTCCTGGCCAGCCACCAGCCATGCATGCTGGGCCAGGCCAGACTGTGCTACTGACAGGGCTCAGCATCCTCGTCACTGAGCAACAGTTGTCAGGGGTGGTCCCACCCCCATGGCCCAGTTTGGCCCCACTGTGCAGCTGCCTTGGCTGGGGCTGAGTGAGGCTGGCCTGGGCCTTGTGGGGAGGGGAGCATGCGTGGGGAGCACACCCTCGGCAGCTGAGGCTCAGTTACCGCTGTTCCCTGCACCCTGGCTGGGCCGGTACCAGCAGCACTGCACAGAGCTCTCCTCCCCACCCAGTGGTTGTGGGGGATTGGGGAAGGAGGAGGAGGAAGAAGAGTGGCCAGGCCTGGCCAGGCCTTCCTGACCCACCCCAGCTCAGCTTCCCTGTGGAAGCAAAGGGTTGGTCTAGTGCCCCCGGGCATCTGGCCTGAGCCACTGCAGGCATGTGCCTGCATTTCCAGAATGAAAAGGAAATATCTATCCACTTGCAAACTGGTTCAATCTCTGCAGGTTAGACTAACCTGCAAAGATTGAATCAATTCAGGCTTGGGCTTTTTGAATGTCTATTCCTAGCCTTAAAAACAGAAAAACTCCCTCTGCTCCTTCCCAGGCTTGAACACATATTGGTCTCTCTTTACTCTTTCTGAAGCATTAGAGATCAGCCATAGCTACAGACAGGACATTATCCAGGATGCACCCATGCTCCTACTGGTACACTGAAACCTCTTAGGTGCTTAGTTGTTGGGTCTTGCTCTAATAGTTAAAACAATTGCCACATGTAAGGTTTTGGGGTCAGACTAGTCAGACTTTTTTTGCTTTCCTCTGTTGGCTGGGACCTGTCCACTTCTTTGTATTTCACCTAAAATTCCTTTCCACTGAAGGAAGTCAAGACACTCTTGGTGCTTTCTTCTGATGGCTCATTATAGTTTTTAAGACTCCTGGTTTGTTGCACTGAAAATCCTAAATTTGTTAGAAGCATTAGGCAGTGTTTTGTGATCATAGGGTGTTTGGGGGCAAAGAGGGGGAAGGAGGCTGGAGTGGATGTTCTTGTGGATTTATTGCTTGTGATTTCAGGGGACAGCTGTGGGATTGATGACCCAAGTGTCCCTTTCCAGTCCTGGCTTCCCATGCAGATGATTTCAGATGAGGCCTAATCTGATTGTTATATAATTGAAATATTCAATCCTTTGATTACACACAATTCTCTTTCAGTATTTATACATTTAGTAGCCTGTGTGCTTTCTGCTGAAGCCCACAGGCTCAGTATTGCTTATAGTAGGAAGGGGAGACTGGTAGTGGGAGAAAAGGCAGGAGGCAGGTGAGGAGATTTCATAGACATTAGGGTTGGAAGGGAACTCAGAACATCATTGAGTCCAAACCCCTGCCTGAAAGGCAGGAAGTCAGCTGGGGTCATAGGATCCTAACAAGATAATCATCCAATTTACTGTTAGAGAATGTGTAAATGTTGTTAGCCTATAAATACACACATGCATAAGCTTTCCTGGGGGGGGGGGCTATGCTATGCTATGCTATGCTATGCTATGCTATGCTATGCTATGCTATGTGGTTGACAGCCCAGAGGTTGCAAGTTTGAGGTCATAGCAGAAGCATTCATGGTGCTGTCCTGTAGGATTCCTATGAATCTGTGAATTCTGCTAAATACCTTGTCATAGGGTCATGGAAAAGGTGGAAGATATTCCTGTAATCTCTATAACTTCAGATCATGACTGTCATGGAAATGTTACCTGATAGTTAAATGAATAGTGATTTCTAAAAGGTGATGGGACTGACCACAAGAATAGCCTTCAGCTGGGAGGCCTCTCTCTTTGGCAATGGCATATGACTAGTTTCTAGATTTGTTGGTTTCTGTTGTTTTTTGTTTTGGTTTTTTTTTTTTTTTGAACATATGAGGAGCAAATGAAAGGCAAACAATATGGGTCAGGTGCTATAGTTTTAGATAATTAACAGCTGGAAATAATTACCTGCTACCAGAAAGAAGAATGATGGATGGAAGCACAGAACAGCTGCACAGCATCTGGTGGTACTTTGACTTGCTGGAACAGGAGAAATGCCCTGAGAAAATGCTGGAAGGGAAATTATTCTTGCAGGCTCTAGTGTGTATAAGCAGCACAGATGTGCAGGGCCTAGCAAATGGATTGTGGTTGGTCAAGATAGTAAACAGTCTTTAGGGAAACCCTTGGAGTATTGTTTCTCCTCTTGCCGTGAGGTATTCTTTGCTTCATTCAAGCAAAGCTACACTGAGGCTTGGCTTCTTGCAAAGAATATAGTTTCTTAACAGACTGTAAGAAGCTGCTGCTGTTCTAGTCTTCTTATCCTGGAATTACCAGCTGAAATTCCTCATTGTCTTCTTCCTGGCAAGACAGGTGCACAATGTGATAGTATTTTACCTTTTCTCTGCTCAGAAAGAACTAAAGGTAGATGATGGCAGACAGCAGAAAATTGACTTTTAGCAAGCAGAGGAGACCAAATCAGCAGAGTAGACTGAGGAAAATGGTGCATCAGATTCTAGTTGTGATGGAAAGACAGACCAAATTCTCACTAAAACTGCACTTGCCATGGGATGACCTTCCCTCACTCCCAAACAGCCAACTTCATCTCATTGCTATTTCCTCATGGGCAATGGGATGGGAAAAGAGGGAATTGCAGTTACAAAAATGTAGGAATTTCCATAGCCAGGAGGCTAGTGATGGTCCCAGGAAACAGTTCCCCTTAAATAGTTAAACGGCTGCTTCTCAACTAGCACAATGTCACATTGAATTTGAAACAGGGAACTTTTTATATTTTCCCCCTGATTGTGCTGGCACCTGGCAGATGCCTATTTACCACAGGCATCAATACACATAGTAATCAAAGGAAATCAGAAGCACAGATTAGCAACAGCTGCAAGTCATTAGTGGCAGACATGGGAAAGCGCAGCTCTGCACCCAACTTTGAAATAACCAATATGAGTATTTCAGAGCATGAGGGTTACCGCAGGGCACTTTGTGAACAAGAGAGAAGGCAAACAATTGCTTTGCTTGTCTCTCAAGATAACTCCCCCCTTTCCTGAAGGCAGTTCCACACACTCTGGATCCATCGATCAATCAATCAATCACATGCTATTGGTCAATTGACTGTTTGCTCTTTGGAGAGTATGTTTGCTGCCCAACCTGGAAAATGATGCTTCACCTGCATGAATCCCTTTCATTTCCTCATTTTTTTTCTTTGCATTATTGACTTTTATGTTGATTTCTGGGGTCTTAAAAATCATAGCCTGGAAATAATATAGTGTTCTCCAAGGTTAAGGCTTCCCTCTTTCTGGCTCCCTTCACTAGTCTCTTTTCTTCTCAAATATGAGAATTAATGTTAACTTTAATGTAATTATGAATGTTTATTGTAGATCCTAACTAGTAACTAAAAAAATACTATTCGAATTTCAGATTGCTTTAAACAATTCATTTTGAACCCAAATAGCTTTCAAGTTTTATTTAAAAATTTGCCATTAACTGAAATTTCCAATAGCAGATTTAGTAGCAAGCTTAGATTTCTATTTTGGTCAGTCTCTGGAAAAACTCTTTTAATTTGCAAACCCAGAGACTAGCAGGAGCAGGAAGCTGATACCCTATTAATAGAGTTACCAGAATCCAGCCCCATAAAGCTATTATGGTTATCTGAATGTATCCATGTTTGTATGACACCTAGCATAATGGGGCCATCATCCTTGTTTGGGAACTCTAGCTGCTCTTGTAATATAGATAATAATAGCACAGAGACTGAATATTCATCATTACCATGTCATTTATTTGTTTGTGGCTCAAGCTGTGTAATAAGTACTTCCCAGGCATACAAGAAAGGACAGTCCAAGTCTGAAGAGTTCACAGTCTCAGCTGTATTTCACTACCCTTCAATTTTCAACTGCCAGCTTTCTCTCTCTCTTTCTCTTTAAATAAATCTCTTTGAAAAAAGCTTCACAGTACTGAATGTGCAAAGAGAGGGCATTAAAGGTAGGATAGGGGTAATGCATTTTAAAGATGAAATATAAGCATGTGATTTTAAATCAGCAAAAAATGTCACAATTTCCCTATATCATGATCCAGAGATCCTGGTTTTCTCTGATCTAAAAAAAAATCCCCGATTTTCAGATTAAAAGAAGTAACCCCAAATCCACATTTTTGTGCGATTAAAATGAAACACAATTATATAGATCTATAAATTAGTGACATTTCATTTTAATCACAGGGAAATGTGGATTTGGGGTTACTTTTTTAATTCAAGAATTGGGGATTTTTTTAAATCAGAGAAAACCAGGATCCCTGGTGATAACAGGATGAAATGGTGGAAAACCAAGAGGCAAATAAATGTAGAGAAGAGATGTGAAGGCATCTTTGCTATGCCGCCCCTTTATTTTTTCAACACACCCAAGTATGTTTAAAGCTAGCTATTCCCCTATAACTTAACCATTGTAGTATAACCAAGCTATGTAGTGAAGAAGACATATTGGGTGCTTACAGCAGAAGGTCCAAAGATGAGCATTTTTAGAAGAGTGTTTTCTGTCCGGCTGTTATATGCTTTCAGAGCCCTAACTTCATAGCAAAATTGCACGACAATATGCTAAAAAAATTTGAAGTTTCATTTTTTTTCATCAGGGGACTTTGTTTAGCTGATCTCTCGTCTGTCTGTTGCTTTCTTCAATAACACAAATAGAAGCTGTAGTTATTTCATTCTATAATGCCTGTTCTACCTGCCAAATTTTTCCTCCTCTAGTGCAACTCTATGGTGCCTTGCTGACAAGCATTCAATGAGCCATGTTCACCTGACCTATCCCTTTCTCTTTGACACCCTGAAGCATGCAGTTAAATACAGACAAATGTACAATAAAACATCTATGAACAATGGATGCAGAGCAGCATGGGAGTCTTGGAATACAATTACCCAGACAAACACTTTGGAGAAGGATTGGTCTCAGGTAATAGCCTAGATATGAGCCCTCAGGGCAGTGTTGCAACTAAAGGGAATATTGCATTGAAGTAGACACGTGTTTTCACTTTTGTACCCTGTTAGTAAGATAGCTATTAGGATACTATATCCAGTTCTGGCATCAAATACAAATGAGTATGTAAGTACTTATATGTAGAAAAAGATATATCTGGTTAAGTGATGGAGGGAGGGAGGAAGAGGGTTTCAATCTTTTTGAAAAAAGCATAACAGGGAACAGTGCCTGGGAGTTGGAATTAGACAAATTCAACCTTGAAAGGTTGAACGAAGGTGCAGTTTTATAAGGAGTTTAGAGCAGAAGGTGGTAGATTCACCATTGCTTTGTCTTTTCAAAATGAAATTACCATATTTACCAAAACTAAGACAAGGTTTTCCCTCATTTAACATGGGGAAAAAAGCCCCTTCTCCTGTCTTGGATTCAAGTACAAGGTGAACAGGGGAGGAAGGGTTGGAGTGCAGGTGGCTGCTGTGACTTGGGGTTGGCATTGTAGCCGCTATTCATCCCTGCTGCCACCTCTGCTCCCTGCCCCCAGAGCCCCTGTTCTCCTGCCTGCCCATCAGGTAATTTCTAGGATTAGAAACTAATTCCAGTTTAAGGTGTTACATTAATTTGCAGGCATGAGATCAGGGACATTAGGGAGCATTAACTGACCTCCTAATTAACTTCAGGTAATAGAGACGATTGGCAGCCTGCCTTCAAAAGGCCCCTGGATGGAAGTTGTATGCTAACTGAACTGCTTCTCATCCATGGAAGAGGATGTGTTTCCCTGTGTAAAACCTCTTCTAGGTGATTTCTGAAAAATGGCATGTTTCTGATGCCTAGCTGTACTTCAGTTGTAGATTTTTTAAAGATTCTCTTTTTCCATCTCTGTCAATTCTTTTGCCAAAAACAAATACTTCAACAAGACTATCTCATCCCTCCTAAACAACTGTAGTATCTTTGACAAATCATAGTTTTCTCCTTAAGTGAAGCCCTGGGGTGCTTTGCAAGAAGCTCTCTGTTCTGATTCAGTGTCTGTGTATATGCAGAGGGAAAGAGGCTGTGTTTCTGGTAGCCCTAGAGGCCTCATTAAATTGTGATATGTGATATCACATTTCAAGCCTCTTTGCAGTTTTTGTTGTCCCTAGTTTAGAAGTAGATGCAAATTATAAGTAAATATGGTCTAGAGGTTGTCTTGACAAGAAAGGCATAAGCATGAAGCATCCACACATTTTGTGCACTTTGTTTTCTAAGTGCCCTGCTTTGAGAGCTTGTACCATTTTTTTCCAGAAGCCTAGGGCTCCAAGATCCCAGGAACACAAGACACTGAAAATAAGCAAATTTTATAAAGATTTCTTGATAACTAACATGAGACTAACTTGATGATTGTCTAATAATATCTATGAAATTGCATCTGTGCATATTGCCCATCAAATATAATTGATGTAATCATGAATGCCATCACAGAAAAGTGTGTCTGTCTTTTTTTAACAAGGGTCAATGTCTACCTATAATAATTTGACCAAATAAAATGTACCAGTAATGTCACGGTTGTTATTAGAAGCAAGACATTAATTTGCAGCTAATAGTTTAGTGGTTCTTAACCTCATTAGACTCAAGGCACCCCTCGGAAATGCCAGCTCTTAATTGTCACTTTTTTTTTTTGACTACAAAAAAGTAATGGAGTAGTTCTTCTGTTGCAAAACAACTTAGAAAAGCCACAACAGGGCAGGATGGTTTTCATGCTCTGGATTCCTATTTGAAATTACTGGGTTTATCTTGTAAATTATATGTTTGCACACCTAGTACTGCATGGCATCCTGAGGCACCTTATAAGAGTTTCAAGGCAACCTGGAGTCCTGTGGTCCCCTGGTTGAGAATCACTGTAATACTTTATTTGGATTTGAGGTTTTTTTCCATGAACAGATCATGACATTTGCCATGAGATTAACATACAGCCTGTAGGCCCTGCCAGCTGCCTCACCCATTGCTTTGTGACAGGTAAGGGAATTGCATGCTGCCTACTCTGTGGTAGTGGGGGAAGGTAGAAGGCCATTTGCCACTGGCATTGTCCTCATAGCTGTGCAGTAGAGGACAGGGGTCTGCTGGTGCAGCCCAGGTGGTGGTGCGGAAACTCAGGGAGTGCTGCCCCCACAGTGGGTGACCCATGTGGTATGTGGCCCGGGGGCCACATGCCAACATCACATGAAGTCCCTGGCCACCCAAATTGGACAGTCTTATTTTAGAGCATTGTTTGGCCTGTTCTAACATACGCCAAGGAACATAGTTGTCCATGGCTGACTAGGGATTGGGGATCAAAGAGTTACCTTTCCTACCTGCTCTCCTCAGCTGTTCCAGGTCTAAACTGCACTGCCAAGAATCTAGAATTTGCTTAGCACAAGTATAAATGTCATGCACAAGGTGCAAAGCAGTAGAATCATACCCTAGGTGTTCGTCCATATGAAAAGGTTTCTTTGTCTATTCACTCAGGAGAATTCACTTGAGCTGGATCATGATTAAGGAAAAGCCAAAATAAACCAATCAACAAATAACATGGCATCCCTTTTATTTCAGAGCGTACATATTACAATATGATGTCCTTGTATTTATTGTATGTTGCAAGCCCTGCATTGATTACAGTATAATATATTCTTGCATGTTCAAGTACTTCAAGACAGCACTGTGACTACCCCTATAGTCATTCTTAAAAGGAATAACTACAGTATATGTTCTCAGGTATTTTCTTCTATATAAATGTTGTTAGCACTAAGATGGAAACAATGTATATAAAGAAAGGGAAACATTATTATGGTAAGCAGAATGTGTTTTGTCAGATGGTTAGAGCCCTGAACTTGAGTCAAGATTTAAGATCTATCCCATAAAGCTTTGAAGTATGCACTTCACATTAAGCATGTAAGCAGTGGGCTTTATAATAAAGATATGTAAACATTATCTAGCTCTGTGTGAATTACTCAGACTCAAGTATAAGTCCATCTTCATATAAAAATTTAATATAAAACAAGAATATACTTTTGCTTTTTAAGCTACACATTCACTATAGGATTCTCAAGAAGCTGCAATAATATATACTTGAAAAAAAGTATTTTGTAGTGAACTGATAAAACATGCTAATGCTAAGACTTCACACTTAACAGTATTCTTTAAAAGAAAACATTTAGATACCAAACTCAAGATAAAAGTTGTTAAAAACCCTTTTGGGGGCACAGTTAAGACTGTATGTTATTGTGAAATATTCATTGATTTATACTTATGAGAATAACATGTTTTGTGGGCAATCCTGTATTTTATAATTTCATTAACCATTTGCTTGCTTTTAAAGGCTTTGGTTTTGTGGGTGTTCAGGTATTGCCACTTACCAGTTTTCCCTATTGTTTTTAAATTTTGCTTTGCTTTGGAACCTATTCAGGTGCTGGCATGCAGGGAATTTGCAGATAAGGAAGAGACTTGTCTCTTCCTATCTAATACAGGCTGAGTGCATCCAGGGGTGATAAAGACTATAGTGCAAACAAAGGAGGACAAGGGCTTGGAGAGCTAAACAACTGATCACAAGTTATTTGGAATCAAGTGTTAGTTCTTTTCAGAATTAATTTGTTGATCAAAGATTATCCTCATTGAAAAGTAACCCTCCACCTGCATAAATGTCATTTAATTTAGTTTGCATAGTTTATGCTGAAGTGGCTTTGAGATATCTTTGGAGTAATCTTGATGTGAAGAGGCTGCTGCACAATAAGAACAGTCTTTTCTCATTGGTCTACCCTCTCCCTAGCTCAGAGAATCACTGCTAATTGATACTGTTTCAATTTTAATTACATATAATTTTTCTGTTTTGCTACCCAGGGAGCCAGGAGAAGAAAACAATACTCTGCCTACATGCAAATCTTCCAATCAACAGTTTAAAACCTTTTTGCTCCCAGATTCATTCTCTATATATTTTTTAATGGAAATGGAAATATTTATGCAGGTCCTTTATATGTTCTGAGCATTTGGGGCTCTTTATAGTTAAGTTTACAATTGTGTTTTAGTGTAGGAAGCCCTCCTTTCCTTTCTCTCTCCTTACTGGATTGGGTTCAGTGTATGAGTTCAGCACCTCTGGCAGTGCTTCCAGTTCCCAATTTTTAAAAATCTTTTCACTCAGAAAAAGGAAAGCAATCGTGCCATTATCCCTTTAAATGGCCATGAAACAGTTCTATTTTTTTGTGTCCAAAGAAGACAGAAGCCAAGAACAAGAGTTGTATGTCCAGCTTTTGTGCCCCTATCCTAACAAGGATGTGGGAAAGCTGGAGAAGATCCAGAACCAAGAAATCAAGAAGATGAAGTATTGAAATGCAAGCTGTTAAGGAACAGTTGAAACCTGCTATGTTGTTAGCAGGTTGTTAGCAGGTAAATTTAGTTAGGAGAAAAGATAATTAAATGATGGGAGTTTTCAAATATTGGAAAGGCTTCCCCGAAGAAGACAAAAAAACATTGTTCTCCCTTGCCACAGATGGCAGGACAAAAGGCACTGAATTTTAACTGTAGCAAGGCAAATCTAAACTGACTCTCTGGGGAAAAAACCCTGCCTATGAGAACAGTAAGGCAAAGGGAATAAGCTTCCTAGGACATTTGTGGAGTCTCCTTCTCCGGAGGTTTTCAAGAAGAGGTTAGACAGATATCTATTTAGGAGGGGTTAGGAACACAAATTTTTATCTGAGCAGGCACCTAGACAAGATAACCCTGGAGGGTCCTTTCCTACCCTGTGAAATTAAGGTTCTAACCAACCTGTCTGTAACAAACAGGAATGAAGGAATGATTTGACAAAAAGGAGGTAGGAATCAGTTCTCTTCAACTGAGATCAATATGAGGTTTTTTTCTTTAGTTTGAATGGGATTAGGATTGAGTTATTTTGTAGGGAATATGCTCAGTCACTTTGGGGACTGGAATTCAATGTATTAAGAGTAGGGCTGTGCAAAGCTTCAAGTGCTGATTTGATTCGGAGGGGATTTGGCCCAATTCAGCAGCTGAATTTCCAAATCTGAATCAAATTAAGAGACCAGGTAAAAGGTCTGAATCAATTTGAAGCTCTCCAAATTGATTCGGAAAAGATTCTGAGAGGTCCAGAGATTTGGGCAGTCCCTGCTTGCTGCTGCAGGGAACTGGACTTGGAATCCATGCAGGTAAGTAGAGGGTGGGGGGGAGGGGACCATGGGGGAACCCCCACCAGGCTCCATCCCCCACCTGCTCCCTCAGCTCCTAACTCCTGCCCCCCCATGGCTGCCCCATGTGGTCCCTACTCCCGGCTCTTAAAAAAAAAAAAGAAAGTACCCCTATTCACTGGCTGCTGCCAGGCAGGGGGGCAATCCCTGCTGCCCCCATCTACCCTGCACTACATGGGAGGCTGCCATGAGCTCCCCAACCTCCACCCACTCTCCCAGCCCCCCGCTTGGGTTTTTTTTTAAAGAACCTGGAGCTGGAGCTGGAGCAGGCAGGGCAGCCATGGCGGGGTCTGGGAGAGCAGGCTGGGAGTGCAGGCAGGGGATTCCCCCTGCCTGGCAGGAACTGGTGCGGCCAGACTTTTTTTTTTTTTTTTTTTTAAGAGCCGGGAGCTGAGGCCAGGCTGGGCAGCCATTGACGGATCTGGGAGAGTGGGTGGGGGATGGGGCCTGTCCAATTCGGAGATGGGGGTTGGAGCCCATCCCAGAGCAATTCAGCACAGCAATTCAAATCGCCCAGTTGAATCACTGCCCTCCGAATCGGCCGTATCCGAATCCAAAGCAACTACTAGCTGCTTGCACAGGCTATCAACTGGCTCTGAACAGGGACCTATCAGTGCAGAGGGCCTCTAAATGAAAAATGAATAATGTGGAGTGAGAAAGGAAAGAAATAGAGAAGGGAATTAGGATATAAGATGACATATCTATGACTCCTTGCCTGATGAGCTCTGTTCACTACCATTTTTAGAAGAAAAGTTGGATGAGACATGGTGGTATCAAAGACTCACATCCCAATACATCTCCCTAAACAAAATGCAGCTCATACTCTAAGTGAAACATTATTAATAAACAGTTGGATTGCATCTTCATGACCTGTGACCTAAAGCTGTTGCTTCCTCATGATGGAGTTTTGAGAGCTTAAAAGAACCTTTGTTTAAAATCACATGTGCTTCCCCTCATAAGGAAAGTATTTTAACTATCAATTAAGTGGTCATGAATGAAAAATCTGGGTTATTTGAAACAAAAATATGATCTCCAAAATCAATCTGTTCAGTGTATGGAAGGGAAAAAAGAACCCTTTCAGAATAAACCCAGTGCTCTGCTAGTCTGAAATGTCCTCCTGGATTTCGCTCACAGCATATAGATGCCACAAAGTCAGGGCTCCTCTTTCTGGAAATCAAATATTTCCACCTCTCACTTTTCTGACAAAAGGAAGTTCTTATGTCCTGGTCAAGTACCAGGATCTGTAGCGTGTCTTGTGTCACTTTGCTGTTTCAAGCATTACAAATCCATCTGTTCCTACCAGGCCCAATGACTAATGTAGACACTCTTATTAGGTCAAAATAGCTGAAATCATACAGCAATTACACATATACGCTCACGCATGCACACAGAGGGTTTTTTTTCCTCCTTGGAACAAAACATTCCCTTACTGTTCACATGGCCAGAGCAGCTGTCCAGCTGGCAGAAGCAGAAATGTTAATGTTGTCAGTGAAAGGACGAGTCAGTCTGCAGAAGTTATTCAGGATAGTTCTCTTCCCCCTCCCCTCCTCACCCCAGTCCTTTTGGGTTCATCAGGTTTTTGGAGCTTTGCACTAACTACAGCCTCCTGGGAGATTACAATGAAGGCCTGTCAGGCCAAGAAGGCTGTAAATAGATGTCACAAGAATGCCAAGTCTCATGCTCTATCATGCTATAGAACTTGTCCAAAGGCTTGCATGCATCCCTAAAGCCTGGGATGCTAAGCCCTATAGTTTACTTTAGATTTTTTTTTTAAATATATATTTTAAAATATTAGTCCAAAGGGAAATCAGGAAGAAAAGGAGATAGAAAGAGATGATGGGAGAGTGGACAGTTATGTGCCACTTCTTTACAGTGTGCTTCTTTTTATCAAAAGGATATAGTATAACCTCATAAATCTGGCATGCTTGGGACCAAGCATCTGCCAAAAATTTGAAAATTCTGTTTTTTTGAAAACCAGCTGGTTGCAGAGGCGGGGGGTGGGGGGAGGGAGGCAGGTGGAGAGAAGGGGGTAGTGGCAGCTGGTCCTGGAGCAGCAGCCACATGCACAACGGGGTGGTGAATGGTGGTGGCAGCCATTGTGTGCAAGCTTCCCCCCCCACATCCGGTGGGGTGGCGGGGAATGGCGGCCAGCCCTGGAGAAGCAACCATGCGCAGAGCAGCGACCCAGGGTGGTGGACGGTGGTGGTGTCCGCCACGTGCAAGCTTCCCCCTCCTCATCCGGAGGAACAAAGGGGGAAGCTTAAAAAGTGCCAGATTTGTCAGAATTCCAGATTTTTGAGATCCAGATTTATGAGGTTATACTGAACTCTTCTATGTTGTTAGCAGGTTGCTATCCAGCATTCCTTTCCTCACTTAATGAGACTCTTGTTCCTTAAAACTCCCAATAGGATCTCTCTCTTCCATGTCAGTTGTCCTTTCTTTTTTCTTGCTTTCTTCCTATATAGTCTTCTGTCCTTTTCTGACCTTTGCCACTCTCCTCTTTGCTTGTATTTGAATTTTACTACTGCTTTAGGCCCCTGTGGGTCTGTGATAGTTAGTTATAGGAGAAAAATCTGAAACAGTTGCCAGCTTTTCTCCATGACCAAGGTTTGGCAGTATGCTCCTGAGTCAGCTGTCAGCACCTGGTTTGTCACAGGCCAAACACAGCTGGCTCCAGCTTTTAACTGGAAGAAACTCAGCTTCCTTCATCACTAAAATGACTGATTCCCTATGACCTCTCCACAGTCAGTTGAACTGCCTTTGAAATTATGTTCATCAAGTGTATGTGATAACAATTGGTGTTTTATTCAGACTCTTAGGCTGAGATTAAAAAGGTGATATTCTCTTTGTCAACCCAGCACCAAGTCCAGCCCTAAAGCAATAAAGCACAGGTCCAAGGGCAGTCAGTAAAAATAGGCATGCTTTCTAAAAGGTCTGAAATCAGTCCCTTGAGCTTCTATTTTGTCCTAGCCAGGGACACCTTCGAAAGTATAAATCTGAAAAAAAATGGACCCTGTATCCTTAAGAAAGCTAACAGTTGCTTCCTTAATTTTTTTTAAATTGTAATTTTCTTCAGAATAGGGCTGTTCTGTTCTGTGTTGGTACAGGTAATATCTTATACAGGTAATGAGTGGTGGGTGGGAGGGTGGAAGTAGCAGGTAAAAAGGAACCTGAATGGGGCTTTAATGTATTAATGTGTTGTTGGTTGTAGCTGTGTTGATCTAAGGACATAGGCAAGGTTCTTTGAGCAGATGCAATATTTTTTATTAGATGTGATATCTTCTGTT
This sequence comes from Caiman crocodilus, assembly GCA_030014935.1. Taxonomy (NCBI): domain Eukaryota; kingdom Metazoa; phylum Chordata; order Crocodylia; family Alligatoridae; genus Caiman; species Caiman crocodilus. Next base: position 108,962,130 of record JAGPOW010000261.1, on the reverse strand, counting down.
ATCTTTATGTATTAATAGAATTCAAACATCAGTAGTCAAAGCCACCAGATTTAAGCACATAATCTGGTCACCATTAATCTATTTTTCAGTTCATTGCATTACAATAGATCTTACGGGCCATGTCTATATAGGATGCTGACTGCGCAGCTGTTACTGCACAGTCATTTAGAACTTGCATACACAAGTACTAAATGAGTGTGCAGTAACTGGTATTACTGCACAGTAGTGTCTCTGAACAGTTTTTTTTGGTGATGCTAACTGTGCAGTAGCTCGTTACTACTGCAGAGTAGTATCACGTCACACTTCATGTCATATGATGCTGCTGTTCAGTAGTATTAAGCTACTGCACAGTCAGCGTCTCATGTATACGTGGCCACTAGCTATATGTTTGTGATGCATCACTCAAGTAATAATACCTTCCATGCACTATGTTCATCAACCATGAGATGTCTCTAATACAGCAGAAAATTTCTAGCAAAGTAGGCCTTTGGTAAAGAAAAGAAAGAAAGCTGGAACTCAAACTCTGTGAATCTTTAGTTGTTTTTTTTTATTTGTGTTGCTGTAGTCTGTAGCTTCATTTGTTAAATATCTCCTTGGTAAAATGAGCTCTGATTCCATTCTTTGTGACAACTTTTAATGTTTTCAAATTACCTTTCTGAATCTGCAATAATTGAATGTAACTTCAGGAAGAGTTCTTTCTCTGTGGAGTAAAGGAAAGGAACTAATTTATCCAGAACCCTATGTAAAAGCTTAAAAATTCTGTTAGACAGCCAGACCTCCTGTTATACAGTAAATTGACTTTTTTTCCTAAGGACATTATTTTTTCTTTCCCCTCCCTGCTCTTTCTCAGTTTAGCTCATTATTCTTAGCCCTGAAGTTTGTTTCCCTTCCCCCTTGCTGCTTCCTTTGGGATTTTTTTTTAAAGATTGTTTTTGAAGTTTCCCATGAAAATGTTTTGATTTGTGAAAAGTGAAAGTAAAAGTTGTCATTTCATTGAAATAAAAAACCCAGAAAATGCCAATAAACAAATGCATTAAATAAATAATGTTATTGTCTTTGGAGATTTTTATTTTATTTGGAAAAAGCTTTCAAATAAACTTTGATCCTTTCTAAATAAAACTAATGAAGGGAGGAAAAGCAGAAATATATTGGTTCTCAAAGTACATGTATAATACAAGCAGAAGCTTATATTTGTGTGTTGGAAGTGTGCATTTTTGTTTCTATATGCCTATTCAGACACATTATTGCTCATTTTACAACATTTATAAAGGTAAAAAGGATGCACTCTATAGTATAGGACATGCAAGAAATTTAGAGAAGTTTAACTTCTTTGGGATTTTCTTTAACATGTGCATGTGTGTGTGAATTAAGTACTAGTGAAAGTTGCTGGAAAGGTAGCCCTAAATACTGAAGATGCTATAACAATGTCTTTGGAGAACAGACTGTCAGGGATTTGTTAGTGGAGATCTGCCTTAATATGAATATTTAAAGGTATTGAGGTATTCTACCTACTTTTAACAAACACAGCCCAGAAATTTCTCTTAAACTGAGTTAAGTGGTTTTGACCAAATCTTAATCTTTGTTTTAACCAAGGTGTCTCATACTTAACAAACTAAACATTTTACATCATGCTACAAAGCCCTTGTTTGGAAATCAGTAGGGTCAATATCAAAATCTAGTCTGGGGTTTGTCATAATTTCCTGTTTAATTTAGCATAAGTGGAATGCATCCTGGGTGCAAGAACAAGGGAATATGATGTGTTTACTTGTAAGTGTCTTATGTAGGCATTAGTTTTAACATAAAATATATCACTAATTAAAAAAAAGATTCATGGCTGTGGTTGGTATAAAATAAGCATCATCACCAAAGTTTTTTCAATCCCCATTTATCCCTAGTCTACTTTTCTAATATGTCTATTGTACATGCAGTTTAGTACTAGTGATACTCCTATTTTTATTATATGAACAGTTGTACAATGGGAACTGGATTGGAACCTAACTTCCTAGCAGCACCATTGAGCATAAGAGCAAGCCAAACATGCAAGCACGTGTGGAGCCACACCATGAGATGTGGCTGGAAGCAGTTGGAATCTTTTCTGCTGGGAAATATGTGAAAACAGCAAAGTTTACTAGATGATAATTGAAGATTGTTAAACTCAATATATTATAGGAATGGAGTGAAACTGAAGCACGTTCTGCTATGAGTCAGCCTATTTTGGTTGCAGTTCTCAACTTCTGTGGTCAGCAATGCATAAACTTGCCCTCAAAAATCATCTCATGGCCCCTTTGTATTCCAAAATACTTTGCATCTACAAAGGATGATACAATCTGGGATGTGGGAAGAAACAAAGGGAAGTTTTTGAATGTGTGGATGGAGAGATTGATGGGAAACACTGTTATTATATATACACTGCCACAGTATATTAACATTTTCTTTCACTGAGGAAACAAATATTAGAATACTTGTAGCATGCAGAATCCCAGTAAGGTCAGATATCCTGAAGATAATGGAAGATAATGGAATTTGTGGGGAGGGATGAGAGAAAATAGTCAGACTTTTTTTTACTTGTAGAACAGTTACAAAATTAACATTCATTGATAGCTTCAGTTTTATGACATGTTGTGTGTGTCAGTTAGCCTAATGCAAAATATAAAAATAAGTCTGAATATTCAACTGAGAAGATTTAAATAGGGTCCTTTATAGTTTATTCCATTCTCTGATACTTTGTCCTGTTTTCAACCTCTACAGAGGTGATACCTCCCCATTTCGTGTTACTGGCTGCTTATTGTCAGTCTGAAGTACTGATGCTCCATCTGTGAGTTTCAGCTAGCAGCAGGTAATGTAAATCAAAGAGATTCATGACAATGCTTTGAAGTTTTCTGAAGGACAAATTATAGTATATGCGGAAAAAAATTGCTGTATCTGGGGCCCAATAATGTCACTTAGTTTATGCACCACTATTGGGATCAAATAAACTTGAAAAGCAAAGCTAAGGAGAGGTGAACGTATAGGAATATGAGTGCACACTTTTGTGCTTTTTTTTTTTTTCATTTTGGCTGGAGAACTGGAAGTAGAAGATCATGTGATCAAAGGTCATGTGTCAGATTGGCTATTTAAGATTGCCTACAGCTCAGGCAGAGAATAAGAGAAATCATGAGTCTGTTGAGTGTCTCTTTCATGGTCTAAAAGAGGCTTAGGGACATAGCCCTGATCTGAGCTTGGCTTTGGAAGCATAAGGGCAGTCAAGAAATCCAAAGTCAACAGTAGCTGCTTCTGAGCAAGAGCTTTGGATGGAAACTAGCTGTGATTTCCTGAGGAAGGGGAGGAAAGGGAATTGTGCTAGAGAACATGCAGGTTTGTCTGAACAGTTTGAGGAGAAAGTGAACATTAAATGAACCCCAGTGAACAGTGGAGCTGGTTAGAGTGGGTAACAAACTTTTTCAAGCATATTTGCTTGCATATAAAGCAAAATCTGCTTGTTCAAACCAGAAAAAAAAAAATGAAGCAGAGCAACACCAAATGTTAGAAGGTAAGCTACCTGAGATCTATACATCCTTCTTCCTATCTTAAGGAAGCTAAGAGCACCATCTGTTTTTAAGGTTGCCTTAGGATTGTTAATGTTTCTATTTTCAGGTTCTGTTTCAGTTGCTTTAGTATTGCTGAACTTTAACAATTTGGATGGGAATTTTTTAAGCTAGCTGAAGGTTTGAAGCTGAACATTTTTGGAAAACTTCAATCAAATTGAATCAGTGGTTTCAAAAATCAAGGTAAGATGAAAATATTATGTTGTTTTGTACATCTTAAAAATATTTCTGGTAGCCTTTTCTTCACAGTTTTCAAGCATTCTCATAATTTGGAGTATGACATTGAAACTTGATTGAGAGGAGGCCTTTGCCAGTGCTATGTCTTTTCTTGTTTCAATGAAAATCCATCCATATTTGACCAAATTTTAAGCCTTTGAAGCATCACATGTTGCATGCACTTGGTAGAATTGCTAGAGTTTTACAATTAAATTCCATGAAGATTCTGTTTTTGTGAGCATGCTCCAGGCCAGTAGTATAAGCATGCTACCCAGGCTCATCCAGCCCAATGATTACTACCCTATGCTGCTCATCCATGTGTGCACCAATGATATTGCCAGGGGAGACCCTGAACATATCTAAAGTGACTACAGGGCTCTGCTCTGAATGCAAGAGTGAGGGGATCTGGGGCTCAGGTTGCATTCTCATCAATCCTTCTGGTCAAGGGAAAGGGCCTGGGTAGGAGCAGCTGCATCCTGCAGATCAACACCTGGCTGCACAGGTAGTGTCACCAGCAGGGATTTGGCTTCTTTGACCATGAGATGTTGCTCCAAAAAGAAGGATTGCTGGGAAGAGATGAGATCCACCTAACAAAAAGAGGGAAAAGCATCTTCGCAGGCAGGCTTGCTAACCTAGTGAGGAGGACTTTAAATTAGGTTCTCTGAGGAATGGATACCAAAGCGCTGAGATAAGTAGAGAAGTGGGAGACCTCACGGAAGAGCAAGCAGGAGCAGGCAATAGGAGAGGTACTTTCATATTTCCTAAGAAATCATGGCAATCAACTAGTTACCTCAGGTGCCTGTACACGAATACATGGAGCCTGGGAAACACACTGGAAGATATGGAAGTCCTTACACAATCATGACACTATGATGTGATTGGAATAACAGAAACTCGATGGGATAGCTCTCAGGATCAGAGTACTATCATGGATGAGTACAAACTGTTCAGGAAGGACAGGCAGGGTAGAAGAGGAGAAGGACTTGCACTTCATGTAAAAGAGCCATATCATTGCTCAGAGCTCCACTATGAAGCTGGAGATAGTCCTGTTGAGAGCCTCTGGCTTCTGGTCAGAGTGGGGGTGGTGTCATGGTGGTGGTCTGCTATAGACCACCAGATAAGGAGGAAGTGGTGGATGAGGTTTTCTTCAGAGCAGCTAGCGAAAGTATCCTGGTCACTGGTCCTGATTCTTATGGGGGACTTCAATCACCCTGACATCTGCTGGGAGGGCAATACAGCAGTGTGCAGGCAATCCAGGAATATTTTGGAGACTACTGGGGACAACTTCCTGGTGCAAGTGCTGGAATGGCCAACTAGGGGCCATGCTCTTCTTGACCTGCTGCTCACAAAAAGGGAAGCATTGATGGGGAATGTGGATGGCAGCTTGGGAAGCAGTGACCATAAGATGATACAGTTCAGGATCCTGAGGAAAGGAAGGATGGAGACCAGCAGAGTTAGGACCCTTGACTTCAGAAAAGCAGACTTTGACTCACTCAGGGAACACATGGGCAGGATCCTCTGGGAAGCCAGACTGAGGGAGAGAGGAGTCCAGGACAGCTGGCTGTAATTCAAAGAAGTCTTACTGAGAGTGCAGGAACAGACCATCCCAATGTGCCGGAAGACTAACAAGTTTGGTAGAAGACCAGCTTGGCTTAGCAGGGGACTCTTCAGTAAACTAAATCACAGAAAGTAAGCTTATAAGAAGTTGAAACTTGGACAAATAACCAGGGAAGACTATGAAAACATTGCTCAGGCATGCAGGGATGAAGTCAGGAAGACCAAATCACAATTGGAGTTACAGCTAGCAAGACATGTGAAGGGTAACAAGAAGGGTTTCTATAAGTATGTTGGTAGCAAGAGGAGGATCAGGAAAAGTGTGGGTCCCTTACTGAGCGGGGGAGGCATTGCTCAATGCCTTTTTCACCTCCATGTTCACAGGCAACGTCAGCTCCCACTACTGCACCAAGCAGCACAGTTTGGGAAGAAGGGGAACAGCCTTCAGTGGTGAAAGAACAGGTCAGGGACTACTTAGAAAAACTGGATGTTTACAAGTCCACGGGGCTGGTTGGGATACACCCGAGGGTCCTGAGGGAGTTGGCTGATGTGATTGCAGAACTGCTGGCCATTAGGGCTGTATGAAGCTTTGATCCCTGATTCGATTTGGCTTGATTCAGTGGCCGAACCTCTGAATCTGTATTCAATCAGGAGATCCTTTAATCTCTCCAAGTCTAATCAGAACCCTCCAAACAGTTCAGAGAGATTTGTAAAAATTTGATGATCTGGACATAGATGCAGCTTTAAATGTTTTTCCTAAATACCTCAAGGTACCAGGCAGCTCATGAATGCTGTGGAGCGGATGGAGCATCCATCCCATAGGAGCATGGGTTTGGGGGCTGCCCCCAGCACATTCAGCAGTAGACCCAGAAGTGGACCAAAAGCACTTCCAGATCTGCTGGGGAGTGGGCTGGGGCCCCACCCCCATGTTCCTCCAACTTTGCAACTGGTGCCTCTTGGGTCTGGTGGGGCACCTGGGGTCCCCCTGCAGCCGATTGCTGAGCCAAGGGTGGTGTGGGGGGGGGACATGCTCAGCAGCAGACCTGGAAGTGGACAGCAAGTACTTCCAGTCCATTTCCAGGTTTGCCAATGAGCACGCAGGGGGCCCTCCCACACTCCTGTGTTATGCTCCATCCGCCCTAGCATTGCAGCATTCATTAACCATGCCTGATATTTTGAAGAATGTAGAAAAAAAATGTTAAACTATATCTATGGCCAAATTGTTGATTCTCCAAATCAGTATCAAATCTTTGGATTCGGCCAAATCGAATTGGTACAATGATCTGAATCAGCGAATTGAATCACTATCACCGATTTGGGCTGAATCAGAATCTGAATTGAATATGGACTGCTTCGCACATCTCTATTGGCCATCATCTTTGAAAACTCTTGGCAATCAGGTGAGATCCTGGGTGACTGGAAGCAGACAAATGTAGTGCCCATATTTAAGAAAGGGAAGAAGGAGGATCCAGGCAACTACAGCTCAGTCACCCTCACCTTAGTCCCTGGAAAAGTCATGGAGCAGATCCTCAAGGAATCCATTTCTAAGCACTTAGACTGGTTAGGAACAGTCATCATGGATGCAGCAGGGGCAAGTCATGTCTAACCAACTTGATTGCCTTCTATAATGAGGTGACTGGCTCTGTAGATACAGGAAGACTGGTGAATGTGGTGTACCTTGATTTTAGCAAAGGTTTTGATATGGTCTCCCAGAGAATTCTCATAGGCAAGCTAAGGAAGTATGAGCTGAATGAATGGCATGTAAGATGGATAGAAAACTGGCTGGAGCATCAGGCTTAGACAGTAGTGATCAATGGCTTGATGGCTATACCAGGAGCTGGTATATAGTGGTAGTCCTACCTGAGAAATGATACAAGGAACTAGTACAATTGAGAAAGGAGAGTTTGAGGAATGGAAGGGGAGGAAGATCTTCCTATACAGCCTTAATTTAGTTCTCTTGTATATATGCATTACTATACAGTCTCGACTTACATGAATAAGTATGGTGGAATGACCTATTATTGTATGAACTAATTTCCCATTCCCCCAGACCTGTCCTTGACATACACATATGCATATTCTCATTGTAAATTTACTTTCCTGTTTTTTCAAATGAAATCTCATGGCTCTTAAAGGATGTTTACAAGATTGTTTTGAAAAAAAAGCCTTGGTCCCTCTTTCTTCTTGCTTGTCTGCACATACTTCAATTATAGTGACCAAGTAGGGTGCTAGTGCCTTAGCATGCATTACTAATGTTTATACATATGACAAGTGTGGTCATCACTTTACAACCAATCAAATGACATGCCTCTGTCCCAAAGGTTTACAACTTAGACAAGACATACAGCTAGTGTTGATGGTAAATGAAATGGAGTGGGGAAAGGGCATGAGAGGATAAAGGTTATGACTGTAAGAGTTCAGGAGATGAACTTTGCGTTATGCACACATTGTGTTGCTCTTTGGAGATTTGGGAAAAATCAATTAAGTTAATACATAAACATTTGTGGGCAGTTTCTGAAATACAAGGTAAGGTGCAGGTCAGTGGTAAGTGTGAGTTCTAGGTAATTTATCATTGTTTCATTTTCATGGCTGGCCACAGTTATGCCAGTTTGTAGCCTTGGGAATCAAAGGGAATGTGTAATGTGAGGTATAAAAATGATGAATAGGGTATATGAATGTGTGTGGAATCTCCTCCTGACAAGTGATGGTGTTGGTATTCTGTGCGGACTGCTTTCTTGCGAAGTGAGTACATGCCCTTGGAATGACTGCTACAGTATTCTTGAAAACTGGAGGGATACATGGCTCCCTTGAATTTGGCATCAGTCCAAATTTCCTAGAATCTGAGACATACCCCACGGAGCTGACTCACTGCCATTGAGTGTTGTTGTTCATTTTTTTGGCATAAACACATGTGCAGTAACCCCCCAACACACACACCAAAGAGCACAGAGGGGGACTTTAGAGGGGAGAAACACCTTTCTTCTGCCAATACACATACTTCTGCCTAGTCTCTAACACATTGCTGCTGAGTTTTTCCATAGCCTGTAGAAATACCCATAATAGCGACACCTCTATTAAATTTATTTCTACTGTGCAGAATGTAAGATATCTGCATTCAGATCCTTATTCAAGAAAGCATCTGTATTGAGCATTTGTGTGCACAGAGTAAGGCTCTTAAATATTATAAATAAATATAAATAATACGTCAGGAAGGCTCAAACTTGGGTCTCTGGAATGTTGCAGAGGCATCTTAACCTATCTACAATACTGAATTTAAATGTTTAATGGTGGCAAAGATGGTAGACCTATATTTTCTCTGACTCTAACTGATGTAAATCAGGAGTGATTAAACAAAGTCACTGTGTCAAAGCAGTGAGAATGGAGAGGCCTGTTACTTCTTGATCATGCATGCCAGCATAGCTACAAGACCAAGGTGAAACTAGCGAGAGGTAGTTAGCGGTGTTATTCTGAAGTCAGGCAGAAGGCAGGGTAGAGATACATCTTAGAGACTAACTGAATTATAGGCTCACTAACTTATGTTTCCCTGGTGCACTTAGTATATAAGGTGCATCCCTACTTCCCTGCCTTCACTGTGGAGCTACAGATGGTTGAGCTGTGATTGCTGGCAGAAGTTCATGAAGAAGTGATGGACCCCCAAATACGGCTTTGGTTTGGCATGCTGCAGGGATAGGGAGTGCAAAAGTCTTTCCAGGGAAGGCATGGCTGCTAGGGTGCTGAAAATGTCCCAGAAGATTTATATAACTCTTTTTTTTTCCTAAGCATAGTGGGGTGTGTAGCTAGGGCACAATAGTCTACTGCCATAATAGGACAGAGCCTGTTTTGTCCTGCAGCCAGCCCAGAATAAGGGGAGATGTATGAAGTGTCTTTGCTTCCTTCCATCACCAATCAGCCACATGGAACAAAGCTCAGCATAGCTTGGAACTCACCCAAGAGTGTGGGTCTGTTTCATGTGCCCTGTTATACAGAGAAGTGTTAGCTGTGGGGCTCTCACCCAAGTGTCCCCAATCTGAGCGTGTCTCAAATTGCAATTTTGCTCCCTGGAATTGATTACCTGAAACATGATGGGAGCCAAAATGACAGTATTTTTTGTAGAAAGGGGAAGCATGTATGATGTTTCCAGCTAGCTAGCTTGATTTATTTTTTTTAAGAATTTTCTTTATTTTAATGAATAATATAAGCAAAGTGAATGCATACAGTGTGGAATATGGGGCACCACACGATTTCAGTTTATCAAAATGGGTAGTTTCAACCTGGAGCCAAATGTTTCCTGTAATAACAGCATCCAAGATTCCCTGCAGTCCTTTTTTCCCTGTCTCTGACTTTTAACATGAACTGAGGAGTCTTTCAGCGTTCCGATGAAGGGGTACCTACCAAATAACAGGCAGAACAAGAGCACCTCAGTCTCCTACACTGTATCCGGGGACCTACTGGACTATTATTAGCATGGGATACAAAATAGATTTTAAATATTTGAAAAGCTCTGCCAAGCTATGTTGTGAAGACACATGTGCTTTTATAAGTTCTGTGATCATTAAGAGCTGGCAAAATACCATGAAAGGGCTCATGAAGTTGACATTCATCGCTCTGTTTTGCCTTTGTCTGTATAGTAAGACATGCCCTTATATATCTTGAATCAAAATTTTAAAATGCTGCTTCTGAGCATGAGGGAATTCTTTGCAAATGCAAATCAGATAAATGCATTTCTAAGTCTCCAATTTTAGTATGCGGAGGCCCCCCCAAAAACATCAACCTAAGTTTTATGTATACAATTTTGAAGGTTAGTCCAAAAATTCAGCCTTTCTAATTCGAAATGCAGAAGTTTCATCGCAAAGGATTTCCGTAGCATCTCCTGAGTCTTGTACCAATCTATAAATAGTGAGGTGTAATCTATATTTTAGTCACTAGAGGGAGGGCAACTACATGAAATTATAAGCTTCTTAGCTTCTTCCTTATCACCTACCCATCTGTTTATCCACCTCATGCAGGAGGGGGAATGCTCTTTTGGTGTCTTTAGCTTGAAAACTATATTTAAGGTGATTTATTAATAATATTGTCTCATAGCTTTTTCAAAAAAATATTTATCCGGAAATCTTTTTTCCATGATTTTGTATGTGGCTGGGGAATATACCATAGAGGCATCTTTTGGAAAAGATCTGTGCATGTACTCCTTTATTGTAGCTGCTGATCTCCCTGATAAATAGAGAATATCAAGGGATAGGAAGATTATACCCTTAAGACATTAGAAGTAAAGACAGTCAAGAAGTGCTGCCCATGGGTTTTTTTGGAATATTTTTTTATAGCTGACCTTCTAGTTCAATGATTAACAAACTGGGTGACCTCAGAAGTGTGTCACTAACTAGGTGGGTTGTGAACAAAATAATGTAATGTTTTTGTGTGTTGAAGGCCTGGCTGAAATCCAGCTCTATGCTTCTCATTTCTGAGAAGAAGGAAGGCAGTGTTGTCTTAGATATAAGATCCAGTTGCTCTTCTAAAAGTAAGATTGTGGTTTATCATCTACTTGAGACAACCTCTTCTTATTAATGCAGTAAAGCATAAGAAGCATACATTACATACTTTAGAAACCTTTTCACATGAGGAAGAGTGTTTATTATATTCCACAGGGAAAGACTGTTTTGAGTCTTGTGTGCACCAAGAAACGGAAGTTTAACAAAATTCCAAACTGGCAGGAATGTAGGGCGAGCCATTTTTTTTCTTTTTTGGAGTAGGCATATATTTAGCTATATTATTCTGAAATCAAGCAGAAGGCATTGTAGTTTTAAACCTCATAGACTAACTAAGTCCAAGATGTGTAAGATTTTGTAAACAGTAGCTTATTTCATCAGATGCTATGAAGGGACTGCAGGATGTTGGCCTATGTGAAGTGACAAGTAGTCGATTTGGATTCAGATTTGTCTGATTCGGAGGGACAGGGATATGATTTAGTGATTTGAATCACTGTCCTAATTTGATACCACTGATTCGGATATGAAGATTTGGCCATAGACTAAGCAGGCAGCAGTTCTAACCACACTGGACACAGCTGCCTCTAGCTGGTAAGTCTGTTGTGGTGGGTGGAGGGCATGGGCTTGTGGTGCTGCCTTAGCAGACAGGGCACATGCCGCCCCTGTGACCAGTCCCACTGACTGTGGAGGTCTCCCCATGGCCAATCCCACTGGCCAGAGATCCTGGAGACCGGGAGGTGGGGGGGGGTCCTCCAGCCAATCCTGTGGCAGCCAATTGCTGCAATTGCTGCAGCCACTTTTGGAAGCAAGCACCAGCCAATTGCTGCAGCCACTCTCAGAAGCGACTGCAGCCAATCCTGGAAGCAGCTGCAGCGATCGCAGGGATCATCCAGTACTTGCAGGGGGCGCAGTGACACTCCCACCTGCCCCCCCAGCCCATTGCCTAAGTGGAGGGTGTGGCCAGTTACGGGGTGCACTGGCACTCTCAAGGGGTGCACATGCACCCCCGTGCACCCCCTATATGTTGCCACTGGTGGAGGGGGAAAGGAAGGGCATGTGGGGGCAAATCTATGTCCCCACAGTGAGGGAGGGATTGGGGCTGGGGCTAAGATAAGCTTCCAGTGCCTTCTGCCCAGAGTGAACCATGCCTGACACTCTGCCCTGCCCCCACTCTGGCTGGGAAAGTGGCCTCAGGGCATAGCCCCTAATCCCAGTGCTGCTGCACCCTCATCCCACACCCCCCACCCTGGCTGGACAAGTGGTGGCAGGGAGAGCCCCCACTCCCAGTGCCTTCTACTGCCCACCTGAAGCACAGCCCAGCTTAGCCCACCCCGTGGAGATCTGGGGGCACATGCTCGCTTCCATGTCCTCCTGGATCAGAAGCACGTGGTGGTGCAGTGGCTGGAGCCCTCCTCCCCAAGTCCCATGCCCCCTTGTCCAAGCTGGGCAGCTTGTCCCAGCCCTAGCCCCAGGCCTAATTCCTCCCTTGCTGTGGGGGTATTGATCTGTTCTCCTCCATGCCCCGTTCCCTCCCCCCTCCACCCACTACAACAGACTTACCAGCTGGAGACAGCTGTGTTCAGCATCCTGAAGGACTGCTGCCTGTTTAGTCTATGGCCAAATCTCTCCAAATGGATTCGGAGGCTTCCAATCTGATTCAGAGCTTTTAATGGATCTCCCAATTCGATCTGGATTCAGAGATTCAGCCACCGAATTGGGCTAAATTTCCTCAAATTAAATTGACTACTGTAGCTTTGCACAGCCCTAGCAGGATGCAGATTCTAAATAGAAAACAGTGATTAGAATACAAAGGGGAGAAAAAAGGAGGGAGCACTCATCTAAAGGCAAATCTTTAGGTGAAAAAAAATTAAGTAGTTAACCCACTGAGGAAGCTAGGCATTATATGAATATGAATGGCATGTGGCTCCCCAGTCTGTGGCCTCCCTAGTCTGCAGCTTGTATGGTGCATGACTACCAAGCAGTTGGACAGCCTTGCTTTAGGTAATCTGCAAGACTGAGTACAACACACTGAAGTAAGCAGCATGATTCATGTTGGTAACGAATATTTCAAACAACTGAAATTCTTTTCTAGTATGTGTGAGAGACACTATTTATATGTGCTTATTGGAGTTGCAGTATTTTGCTATTCACCTGCATACTGAACTGCAAACAGCATTGGCCAGGTTTGCAAGTATACTCCAGTGGCTACATGCCATAGAAGGGATGCAAATCATCCATTAACTTGATTTTAAATGCTTAGGTAAGCCCAGCTTTTAGCCACCTGTATCTCACCAAAAGAGTACAAACTGGTTAGGGTACGTACCTATGTGAACTTGGCAGGAAAAAGCAGGATGGGAGGTCAGTTTGGAGTAGGGAAAGAAACCTGACAGCATGAGCCATTGGGCTGACAGCAAAAGTGAGGGGTTGAACTGCATTCAAGTCTTACCTGCGATTGAAAGTGATCAGGCAAATCAGGGGAAGAAGACATTGTGGGGACAAATGGAGTGCCGGAGGGTTCAGGGTATGGTGTAGCCCAGTGGCTGCAGGTGGCTGGCATCAGCTGATCCCAAAGCAGCTGCAGCAGGGGCTGGAGTGAGGGGGGCCCTGGCCCCATGGCCCTTTCCCGTCCCCCACAGACTTACCTGCTTGGGGGAGGAAGGAGCACAGCTGTGCTGATCGGGTAAGAGTGAATTTACCTTGTATATAATGAATTTGGGGTATAAAAAGGGTCACTGCATAAGAGCAAATTTGCATATATGGAACCTACATCAGTCAAGAGCAACCTGTACCATAGCACTGAATTAATGCACAAGAGGATAACCCTAACCCTAAACAAACATGGAATAGACTCAACTCCTTTTTTTTTTTTGCATGGCTGTAGCAAGAGTCAATGGTATTTTTTTTAAACAAAGGTATAAAAGGCTATGAGATTTGTGTGTGTGTGTGTGTGTGTGTGTGTGTATGTATGTGTGTGTGTGTATATATGTGTGTGTGTGTGTACATGTATATGTATATATATTTATACAAAGAATCAAATGCAGTTAAGGCTATTTTCTTTTAAATGCTCATTTTATGTTTGCTCCTGTTTTAATGAGACAAAGTAAAACAAGACTGTTATGAAACGTTAACTCTGAAAACTTAGCTCAAACAACACATAACAGTTTTTAGAAAAGTTCTAAGAGTCACAACTGTGTGATCCAGTCAAAGCATTTCTAATCTGGATCTTTGATAGGGAAGGATGAGAATGCATTATAGTGACATAGGGGAGATCCAGAGACCACTCATTTCTGTTGGAAGAAAATATCTATAGCCATTATAGGCAGACATTCTGAAAATAAGTAGTTTTTCGTGGAAATACCCAAAACAATAGGTGGAGAAGCTGTAGCAGAAGGATATGCAAACTGGGAGAAATGAAGGTTAGCGGAACAGCAGCACTGGGTAGTGCTGCAAGGATTTAGCATTCCCAATGGAAAGTCTACAACATCTGCAACACTCAGTGTGAGAAAAGTGGCAGAGAGGAATCTGAGACTATGAAGATCTGCTTCCAGCTCAGTTTGGGCTTCAAGCAGAGACCTTGGGTCATAAGCACAGGTGGCAAGTGACTACAGTCTGTGATGGAAGAGAGGGCAGTCTACTTGGCAGGAGGCCTAAATGAATATTGCCAGTGGTCTGGAAGAGAGGATGGATTCTAAGAGAGGAAGAGTGGCTGGGATGAAGATGTGCCAAAAAGATCTTGCTGGCAGAAAAGCAGCTGGCTTCCACTGCTCGTACAGATTGGCTGGCCCATGAGGATCCTAATTACAATACAACTGCTGCCTCCATAATCACTGCCACAGGAACAGTGCAGGCCATCAGGCACTGAAAGGACCTGGATGCTGCGTCAGAAGATATCAGAGTTACTGCACTCTGCCCTAGCTATTGGATGATGGAAAAACTGCCAGATGTCGGTGAGGAGGAAATGGGGCATCATCAGAGTACACAATAGTCCAATTGTCTGCTCATATGAGCAACTTCTCATCAATGTAAAGGTTGCTCAGTTACACCAATATATTCTAGTGAGTATGATTATGGAGAAGCAATTGGAAATGTGGTGAGCTCTTTTTAGGCATCAGTGCATGATTTGGCAAGCTCATACCATTTGTGCGGCTAGTATCTGACTTGAATAACATGAATCACTCCGATGGAATCCCAGCTAAGGAGTAATGATGTAGAGGATGATGACTTGTTCCCAAAGGCAGCTTTTTCAGAAGCAGAGCAAAATGAGGGCAGCAAATCAAAGCAACATGATTTCAAAGTTATGGCACAGAGATCCAAGACTGATCAAGACAATCAGTATGTTCACATGGCTGCTTGTGTAATTCAATCAAGAAAAGTCTGGTAGCTTTGCTGTATACTGTTTGCTTATGCTTTTCTCATGCCTTCCCTTTTTTCCATTTGGTCACTCTTCACTGAAGACGAGTCTTAAGTGGTGAGCGAAGTGCTGAAACTTGAAAGAATAGCAAATCCATCTAATCATTGTCATATATCATTGAAACCAAGAAATGATTTTCCACTCAGTATTAGTTTCTTACTGAAAATGGTAAATCTTATGGTTCTGAAGGAGTCCATGAAAGGATAAATGTCTCCAGAACATGGAGCACACCCATCTCAAATTTCTTTATGTAGATATATATACTTTGTAGAGTTTCTGTTTAAAGACATGTAAAAAAATCATTAGTTAATGTTATGGTGGACCTAATAGTTACTCTCATTTTATGAAATGTCTTGAGATCTTTGAAGAAAGTCACAACGTATGTTAAAAATTATTAATGTGCAAAGTCTTGATTATAAGTGCCTGTTCGACCTCTTGTCCTGATAACAGCATAGTAAGGGTAAGTTGTTGGACAATTACTAATGTGCCTTTTTATATTTAAACTCTAGGGAAGGGAAGGAAACTCACTTTTGTAGTGCTTGCTGGAAAAAAGCACTACAAAAGTATTTTAGATTACTAAGATTATTAAGATATTTTGAAAGTAAACCCTAATAAAAGTATTGTGAGAGATTAAGCAAAGCCTTCAAGTGTGAATTGGAGTATTGTGGGGGGGGGTAAAGGGTTTACAATCCTCCATTTTCTTGAATAGGGATGTGCTTCCTCTCATAGAAAGCCTGACTTAGGACCACCATATATGAAAAATAGGCACATGCCCCAACTATGGAAACAGTATTACTGATGCCCCTGATTATAAGTATTTTGGCTCTTACTTTGGTAGCACAATTCCCCTTTCCTGTAAAACAGTTTTCAAAGTTCAACAAGATGTTGATTGTGTGATTTATCTGACATGTAGCCAAGGCAGTAAGTAACTAAACTTTGATGCTTGACTAACATTTAGGTATGTTCATATTGTTAAAGCTTTCTTTGGTAATAATAGCATGGCAGAGAGACATGTAAATGGAAAGCATAAGGCCATGCCAAAGTGACAGGCTATTTTGCATTGGCATCTGGTGGTGTTAATCTGTAATGACATAGTGTGCCAACCCAGCAACCCCAGAAGTTAGCAAAAGAAGAAAGGGGGAGTTCCCACTTTTACCTAGAAAGTCATAGGGGTTAGGGTAACAAGCCAGTGGGCCAAAAGGAGGAAGCAGTTTCTCCTTGTCATGGCTTTGTCTTAAGTTAGATGTTTTTCCAGAATTGTGCACAAGCAATGGCTCTTTCCATTACTTCAGTGAGGTCTTCCTTTGTACAGGTCTCACCATGAAGTCAGCAAACAAGTATGTGCTCCATAATCTGCACTTCACTGCACTCACATATATTCGTGTCATTAGAATAGCCCCATTTGATCATATTTGTTTTTGATCTTCCAATTATTTTTGTGCAGGTTGTTCAGGAATTGCCATGTTCGCCAACCTAGATCCACCCCTCTTGGAAGGTCTTCCTGGGGCTCCAGGTCCATTTCACAGCATCTGATTGCATGTAATCTTTCCTTTCACAACCTCAGTTGCACCCTGTCAGCCTTTGAGTCCAATGACAACAGGTCACAATACCTTTTTGTGTGCTATGATGCACCAGAGATCTGGTGCATTGGAGCAGACTCAATTAAATGATTCTGCTTCACATGCAAGCTGATGTGCCCGGCACTGTGTCACATGTATTTGTAGAAATGGTGAAATGTGCTGAGAAAATGGTGGTGTTGCACTTTTGAACTAAAACACCTTCAATGTGTTTTAGTTTAAAAGCACACCCCTGCCATTTTCTCAGTGCTGACATTCATTTCACCATTTATACAAATACATGAGATGCAGCATCAGATGCTTTCAAAAGCACCTAGCACTGTGTTGTACACACATTAAAGATGCCCAAAACTCTTCTAAATTTTAAGTCATTTAGTTACTTCTGTGTGAGTATAGAGTGGATACCTGGGGTCTCCCATCTACCATTTCTTTTTGGCTTGCTACCTTTCTTACGATATCAGGTAGTGCAATGCCAGCCAGCAAGTAAAGGCTATCCTTTGGTGTTGGCTTTAGATATCCTGTTATTTCATGATAGCTGTCATTTAAAACTGGGTCTGTTTTCTTGGCAAGAGCAGTATTGTTCCCATACTGGACATGCATGCTCTGCAGTGGACTAACATAAGGCAATAGCAGTGGTTCATAATGTAGCTGGGTTCACTTCTCACCTAGAGGTAGCTGACTTTTGAAGTATGTTGTTGAAAGTATTCATTTTCCCTTTTGTCTCCTCTACATGTTCTTTGAAGGTAAGTGTTTGGTCCAATACAGCCCTCAAAAACACATGGTTCTGGTGATTAGGCAGTGATATTGTATCTCAGATGATTTTTAATTTCCACTTAGCTTTGCTGTAGCATAAGTGAAAAGCTGTGATCTGCATTTTGGTAGAGTTGGCACAAGGCTGGTTCTTATTACAATAATCTGAGAGATTGTTCAGTGCATGTGTCAGTCTGTTCTTGACACTGGCAAAGTCCTTCTCTTACAATATGATGCACAGATAATCAGTATATATAAAATTCCTTGTATTACTCTTTATGGGTTGGTCATTGGCATAAAGGTTAAAAAGGATCAGTGCTAGTGCACTAACCTATGGGAAGCCATATTGTTTTAATCTCCAGTGCCTCTGTTTCCTGCACAGTTCTATATAAAAATGTGTACTCTCCGAAAGAGACTGGGTAAGCTGCACTAGGTGGTAGTTGTGCATCATATTGTAGACTTCGGAAAGCAAGTTTCGGTGACTGACTGTGTTGTACGCCACTGATAGGTCTACAAACACAACATTTGTTATCCCTTTCTCATAATTCCATAGTTGGTAGGGTCGGAAGGGACCTACACAGATCATCTAGTCCAAACCCCTGCCATGGGAAGGAAAGGATCTGGGGTCAAATGACCCCAGCTGGGTGGCTGTCTAGCCTCCTTTTGAAGACTCCCAGGGTAGGGGCAAATGCCACTTCCCTTGGAAGTTGGTTCCAGATTCTAGCTGCACTGACAGTGAAGTAGTGCCTCCTGATATCTAGCCTGAATCTGCTCTCAGTCAACTTATGGCCATTGTTCCTTGTTACCCCTGGTAGCGCTCGGGAGAACAGGGACTCTGAATGCCTGCTGGTCCCCCTTGGCCAGTTTATAGGTGGCCACCAGATCCCCTCTTGGCCTTCTTTTGTGGAGGCTGAACAGGTTCAGGTCTCGTAGCCTCTCCTTGTAGGGCCTGCCCTGCTGCACCCAATCATGTGAGTGGCTCTCCTCTGGACTGTCTCGATGCTGTCCACATCCCACCTGAAGTGCAGCGCCCAGAACTGGACACGGTACTCCAACTGTGGCCCAACCAATGTCTCATAGAGGGGGAGGATCACCTCCTTGGATCTGCTCGTGATGCATCTATGGATGCATGACAAGGTGCGGTTAGCCTTCCTGACCGCGTCCTCACATTGGCGGCCCATGTTCATCTTGGAATCAATAGTGATTCCAAAATCCTTTTCTGCTTCTGTGCTGATGTGAAGGGAGTTCCCCAGCCTGTAGGTATGCTGCTGGTTCTTCCTCCCCAGGTGTAACACCTTGCACTTGTCCATATTGAAACCCATCCTGTTCTCATCTGCCCACCCCTGTAACCTGTCGAGATCTAGTTGTAGCCTGTCCTTCTCTTATAGCATGCCCACTTCTCCCCACATCTTAGTGTCATCTGTGAACTTGGACAAGGCGCTTTTCACCCCCTTGCCCAAACCACCAATGAAGATATTGAAAAGTGCGGGCCTTAGGACCGAGCCCTGGGGAACCCCACTGCCCACATCTCTCCAAGTCAAAAACGATCCGTCCACCACCACTCTCTGGATATGGCCCTCCAGCCAATTTGTGACCCATCTGACTGTGTGGATATCAACACCACAATCTCCTAATTTTTTAATGAGAATGGGGTGAGAGACACTGTTGAAGGCCTTCCTAAAGTCCAGAAAGACTACATCCAATGCGACACCAGCATCCAAATCTTTTGTGACCTGGACATAGAAGGCCAGCAGGTTGGTCTGACAGGACCTGCCTCTAACGAACCTGTGTTGATTGCCCCTAAGCATAAACTTCCCTACTGGCCCCTTGCAGGTGTGCTCCTAGATAATTTTCTCAAAAACCTTCCCCAGCACTGAGGTAAGACTTAGGGCCCTATAGTTTCCTAGGTCCTCTTTCCTCACTTTTATGAAAATGGGGACCAAATTGGCCCTTTTCCAGTCCTCCGGCACCTCACCAGAGCACCATGAATGCTCATAAAGCTGTGCCAGGGTTCCTGTAATGACCTCTGCCAGTTCCCTAAGCACTCTGGGGTGGAGATCATCAGGACCTGCTGATTTGAAGACATCTAGTCCCTTCAGAAGTTCCCTGACTAGGTTCTTACTGACCCTGGATCTGGCTGCACCTTCCCTGGGTCTGTCCAGGATCCCAGTGTGGGGGATGCCCCGGTCCCTGCTCAGAAAAAGGGAAGCAAAGAATCTGGTTTTGTCATCTGGTGCTACCGCCAGATTACCAAGAGTCCTTCAGAGGCCCCATGTTATTTGGTACCTTCTTTTTACCCTCTATGTATTTAAAAAATGACTTCTTGTTATCTTTGATCCACGTCGCTAGTCCCAGTCCCCCTACAATCTCAGGCAATGGAGGTATAATCCTCCTTGCTGATTGCCCCTCCCTTCCATTGGGTGTATGCCTCCTTTTTGGCTTTGAGGTGTTCGTGGATGCTTTTGTTGAGCCATGGGGACTTTTAAGCACTCTTGTCCCCGTTGATCCACATGGGGATTGTCATGCTTTGGGCTTGGAGGATCGTCTCCTTAAGGAACAGCCACTCTTCTTGGACTCCCAGCTTCCCTCCCCTCTGGGACTTCAGTGCCACCCTGACTAGTCTCCTTACCTCATTGAAATCCACCCTCCTGAAGTCCAGGGCTGCTGCCTTGCTGCAGGCCCTTGACACCCTGTGCTGGATGGTAAATTCCAGTAGGCAATGGTTGCTATCGCCCAGGTGGTCGAGCACCCACACTCCCCTCACCAGGTTGTTGCCTGTGGCCAGGACCAGGTCCAACACAGCATTTCCCCTGGTGGGACTGTGCACCTCCTGGTTTAGGCTGAGGTTCTGTAACTCAGCTAGAAACCTATGGTGAGTGGTCAGACCTGGCTGACTGCTCTTCCCAGCAGATGTCCGGGTAGTTTAGGTCACCCATAATGAATTCATCTTCTGTATGCTAGGTGATGTTTAGTATTTGTCCAGTGAAAGACTTGGCTGGTCTAAATCTGGCTTCTTCTGGTACTAGATGTAGTTCAATTTGAGGTGAAAGGTAATTGAGATAAGGTGTTCATAAAGCTTAAAGATCCCTCGGCCAGAGGCAGGCTTCCCTGGCTTTAGTAGAGATATTACATAGCGCTGTCACCATAATTTAGTTATTCTAAGGGTTGAAAAGCAATTGTTAAAATGGTATAATGCCCATATCTTGATTGCAGGACCAAAGTGTTCCATCTGCTCCATGCATATGTTATTGAGTCCAACTCTTCTGCCATTCTTCAACTGACTTACTCTGACAACAAGTTCATCCATTGTGTGTGGTGTATTAAAATGAGTTTCCTTCAGATCAGTGTGCCATCTAATCCATATTTTAGGCTGTTTGTTTGAGGCTCTACCATTGACCAGAGGCTGGTGAGCCACCTGGTTGTCTGTGATGTTGTGCTGTGGCTGTACTTCCTTCAAGTCATTACCCAGCTCGCAAATGATTACCCATGCTTTCCTGCTAGTGTGGGTCATATACTTATTCCTCTAATCAATTATTTCTAGTTCTGTTATCTTTCTTCTTGGAGCTTGTTAGTTAGGGCTGTCCCTGCCTCAATAGTGTTTTCTAAGAAAGCATCTCTTTGAAACATTTCCTGGTATCATTTTGTATTTAGCTGCTAGTGGGGTAGTAAGCCCTGGTATACACTCAGTTCTGCATTCTCAATGTATATACCTAGTGGAGATTTTCACAGTGCATTGCTGAAGAGGTCGTACTTATCCAAGACTGGTTCAATGTGTATCACTCTTTTGTCAAAGTATTCAAAAAAGCCTCTCCAGTCTGCTTTCTTAAAATTGAAGCATCTAAGTATTGGCCCCATATCTGGAGTTATGGCTGCTATGACATTGATAGTGACTGGTCTGTGCTGTGTGTAGGGCATGCATTCCTTTTTTGCACATAACTTCTATATTGCTATCAACAAAGGTGAGGCCTGGATTATACCTCCATCTTCATTGGGAGGTAGTCAAAAAGACCTAGGCAGCTTTGAGTTGTGGATCAGGTTTAGGCAGTATACCTCAGCCTACATCTCAACCAAGTTGTCATTGTTTTCTCTGTAACCCCATGTGACACTCTGGCTATTAAAGTCACCAATGATCACGTGCTTTTTTGTGGTCTAGGTTTCTTGGGCTCACAAAGGCAAAATGCTTCCCTGGAAGCTTATAAATGGATGTTATTGAGATGTCATCCATACTGATGGTCAAGGGAACAGGTAGAAGGTTACATAGATTGTGATAACATATCCTCTGCTCCTTCATTTCCCCCCACACCTCCAGAGGTGTCCCTAAACAACCCGTTAGGCCCTAGTCCACTCAAACAGCAGCTTGCAATTGCTTCCAAGTCTGAGTCCAGCTCCTTCAGTCCACAGTCCTAGCTAAATGAGCCAGTGAGTTCTCCAGTTCCACTGTGCAACCTCTGTAGGGCTGACTAGGTTCCTTGTGCTCATTCTTCCCTTTACTGCAGCCTCAAGCTTCCTCTTCCTTTTTTCCCTTGCCCCACCAATCCCTGGGGGTTTCTGGGAGTTGCAGTCCAAATTAACAGACATCATAGGTCTGCAGACTGCCCCCTGGTTCTACCTGCTGTTATACACATTACATTCACATTACAATAGTTTAGGAAGTGTCTTTGATAACATGCTTTAATGTAGCCCTCCTCATATTTTAGATATATAATTTGTATGGGGATTACAAGCCAGATCTGTTTTGATGCCTCTGGTTTTTGACACAGCAGAAGCCTTTGAATCAGTGTGTGTCTGCTCTTGCTGCTTAATCTCTGAGGCAGCCAATTTGGGAACAGAAGGAATTTTTACTTTATCTGCTGCAAACACACTTGTATTTTATTTCTTTGTGTTGAAAATCAAGAACACCCACCCCAAACCTGTGTGTGTGTGTGTGTGTGTGCGTGCGTGTGCACATGCACACGCACACGCACGTGTTTATGTAGTATAGGAGACAGAGACAAAATTGAACAAGTGTGGGAGGGTGAGAACCTTTATTGTGCAACAAACTGATGTCACCAAATATGCTGCTTTTGTTGTGAGTTAAAAGGTTTGTACAAAGATTTTTCTTAGTAGTGGCTAAGATTTTAATAGGGTTATTAAGCTTTCTAAGTGTTAGTGCCAGATTATGGGATCAGCTATTACCCCTGGCTACAGCGTACTCCACTGTATGTTGCTATGAACAGGACTAAGTGATGAGACTACTCCAATTGCCAAACAAAGATATGGGTGCTGCTAGCTCGTTTATATTTTACTAGTGCAGTAAAAGAAGGCGGCACCGTTTCCTTGGGAATATTGGTATCCTTTAAAGAGCTTTTGTAAGAGAAGAAGGGGATGAGGCTTTATAAAATATGCAAAGCTTTTTTTTTTCAGTATATGGTAGGATTTTTTTTTTAATGACAGTGAGTTGGTTGGCTTCACTCCCTTTAAGCAGCAGAAAAAATGTAGGTGCAAGATGTAGCTGTGTGAATAAGAGCAAAAGACATTTACACTAAGAAGTTCTCAAGAGATGCAGTTTAAGAGAGGAATTAAAAGTTAAGTTTATTCCAGTAGGCCAAACAGGCAGGAAATAAAAATAAGTAAAAGAGTATTGCCAAAAAATATAAATAATTTTTCAAATTCATGATTCAATATGGTTTATGATTATTTTAAAATAAGAGGAAGGATTTTTCCATGAAGTTAAGTAATTATAATAAACATATAGAGAATATTGTATTACTCTGGAGGCATGACAGCTGAGTTTGGCATCACTGCGATAATTCCTATACTGCTGATTATAGGAACCTCTGAACAAGGTAAGAATAAACTACATTGTCTGCATCATTTAGATGTAGCTGTCCCTGAGTTGCTGGGCTGGAGGCTGCTGCTAGTATGAGGATTGGCTCAGGGATCATGGGATAAACACTAATTTCTACAAGATCTACTCCACAACCATTGGGTAGACTTTTACCTCCGAGGAAAGTAAGGTAGATACCATTCTGGTCTGGTATTTTGTTTTTCAAAAAGCTTCCCCCACCCTTACTTGTTTGGTACAGAAGTAAAATGACATGAGATGGAAGGGAGCAGGGAATCAGATTTGGTAGCCCTTCATTCTAAATCATTAACACGTGATGAAGTGATTCCCCATCAGGGTGCGGGAAACAGTGACAGCACTGTTTATTCTTCAGGTGTCCATGAGCTTATAAACTATGAATAGAACTTAATGGGTGTATCTGTATGTGAATTTATGCATGCCTAAATTTAATGTGCCTTAGCCTAAGGCACATTCATGTAATTTAGGTGCATGTCTACACGTGCACACCTTAAGATGCCTTAATTCGGCTCACTGGGTGAACACATTTGCAGCCTGCACTGGGCAGCACCCTGGACAGCCCCCAACCTGCATGCACAGCTGCACCTTAAAAATGGTGATTTTGGCTGATCGTACCTAAAAGAGGCATATATAGACATGCCCAATGGGCTTGATTCATCTGACTCCACTGCCATCTGTCTAAGTTTAACCCCCAGTCTATCAGGGGTTCTAGATCTTGCCAGCTTCCCTAGCAATTCATGTAGAGCCAATTGAAGTTATGGTACATGGGGAAAATACTGATTTTGTTCATCTCTTAAGAGGCTTTTCATGGCGAGGATGTTGTAAGAACTTAAAAGGAATTTATAGTTTTCTCTCACTAGGCTTAAATACCTAGTTATACTAAACATCAGAACTTTCCACAGTCTAGCTGTCTATGTGAATAGACTCCAGGTGCATAGGTGAAGATTTTCAAATGTGCCAGAGGGGTTCGGGGCACAAGTCCCAATAACACTTTTCAAATGCAATTTTTCTCCTGAATTCTATACAGTGTATTGATAATCTTTCTCAAAGTGAATAATACGTTCCTGGAATGATTTTTTTTCTTGGCCTTCTAAGATACTCAAATGCCTCAGAGAATACTGGTAGCCATCTAAATATTTATTGATAAAGAACAGTATGAGCCCATGAACTTGTCTCACTGTCCAGGTACTTAACCAATCCCAGAAATCTTATCATTAGTAGCTTTCCAGTAACACCTCATGTAACTAAAGTCATTTATCTGCAAATTTGTTTTCATTAATCAAATTTAGTATGTTTGTGTGTCATATCTCACCATCAGTTACTCTTTCAATTCAGGTTCTGTATTTTGCCAGTATAAATGTATTGACTGAGAAATGGAAACCTTGCAAGAGAAGGACGCCAAGGCAATTACAGCAGTTGTAACACAAGGAAGCACTAAGCATTATGACAAAAAACACTTTGTTAACATAGAGTTTAGGCTTCTTGGTGGCATCTCATGCTGTTTCAAACCACTGAAAAATAGGAAATACAAAGGTATGTTTCAGTGCAACATTAAGTTGGCTCACTGAAGTTGGTACAAGGATTATGCAATATTATGCAATATTAAGAGTATATGGAAATGTATATTGTATATTATATGTGTGTGTGTATAATTATGTATAGACTGTGCACTTAATATTGCATAACATATCTATCTATCTATCATGTGCACTTAATATTGCATAATGTGTATGTATAGAATCATAGACAGTTAGGATTGCAAGAGACCTCAGGAGGTCATCTAATCCAGCCCCCTGTTCAAAGCAGGATCAGCCTCCAAGGATGTTCCACCATCTCTTTGGATAACCTGTTTTAATACTCTCCCAGTGAGAAGATTCTTCCTAATATCTAACTTAAACTTCCCGTGCTACAACTTGAGACCATTGCTCCTTGTTCTATCATCTGCTACCACTGAAGAAAACAGTCTAGCTCCATCCTCTTTTGAACCCTGCTTGAGGTAGTTGAAGGTTGCTATTAAATCTCCTCTCATTCTTCTCTTCTCCAAATTTAAATAAGACCAGTTACCTCAGTCCTTCCTCGTGAATTATGTGCCCCAGCCCCTCACCATTTTTGCTGCCCTCTGCTGGACTCTCTCCAACTTGTCCACATCCTTTCTGTAGTGGGGGGCCCAAAACTGCACACAGTACTCCAGATGTGGCCTCATGAGTGCTGAATAGAGGGGAAGAATCACTTCCCTTGATCTACTGACAGCACATCTACCAATGCAGCTCAGTATGTTGTTAGCTTTCTTGGAAACAAGGGTGCAGTTTCAGTGCTGGCTCATATTTAGCTTATTGTCCACTATAGCCCCCAGGTTCTTTTCTGCAAAGCTGCTGCCCAGCCAGTCAGCCCCCAGACTGTAGTGGTGCATGGGACTGTTCTGTGCTAAGTGTGGGACTTTGCACTTGTCCTTATTGAACCTCATGAGATTCCTTTTGGCCCAAACCTTCCATTTGTCTTACATTAAGCATCTAGTGTAGAAGTGCTCACTCACAGACAATTTAAAGTGGAAAACACTTTTAGAATGCCTTCTGAATTTCTTGCAATATTCATATTATATTTTCCTCTGAATCCTCCAGTGTATCTACTACTTCCCCAGTCCATGCATCCAGCCCATAATTCCTTATCTTGCCTGCAAACATACTGAGGGAGACTGTGTCAAAATCCTTGCTAAAATTAAGGATGCCTTTGCACATCCACTGATCTCCCCAAATCCACAGAGCCAGTCACCTCATTATAGAAAGCCATCAGGTGGGTCAGGTATGACTAGCCCCTGGCAACTCCATGCTGACTGTTCTAATCACTTTCTTCTCTTTCAAGTGCTTAGAAATGGCTTCCTTGAGGATCTGCTCCATGATTTTTCCAGGGACTGAGGGGAGGATGACTGGTTTATAGTTCTCTGGATCCTTCTTTTTCTCTTTGTTAAATATGAGCACTATGTTTGCCCTTTTCCAGTCCTCTGGGACCTCTTCTGAGTGCCATGAGTTTTCAAAGAAGATGGCTAATGATCTGCAATCACTTCAGGCAATTCCCTCAGCACCCTCAAATGCATCCCATCTGGCCCTATGGACTTTTCCAGGTTTTCTCAGTAGTTTTCCATCGTCCAGGTTTTCTAAGTAGCTCCTGACCTGTTACTTCACCACTGAGGGCTGCTCCCCTCCTCCCCAAACTGAGCTGTCTGGTGCAGTAGTTTGGGAGTTGACCCTGTCTGTGAAAACAGAGGCAAAAAAGGCATTGAGCACTTTGGCCTTTTTTGCTTCCTCTGTCAGAAGTTTGCCTCCCCAATTCATCAAGTGGCCCACATTTGCACTGATCCTTCTCCTACTACTGACATGCTTGTAGAAACCCTTCTTGTTACCTTTCACCTCCCCTGCTAGCTGCAACTCCAGTTGTGCTTTGACCTTTCTGACCTCATCTATGCATGTTCTAGCAGTGCTCTTATATTCATTCTTCCCTAGTCATTTGTCCAAGTGTCCATGTCTTATAAGCTTTCTTTTTGTGATTTAGTTTGCTGAAGAGTTCCCTGCTAAGCCAAGCCAACTGCCATACTTGCTAGTCTTCCTCCACATGGTTTGTTCCTGTACTCCCAGTAAGGCTTATTTATACACAGTGGTTCTCTCGGAAAGGTCAACGAGGCTTTCTTGAGCGTGGCCGGTGCAAATGTTTGGTGTACAACTGACATCCTAGGGAGTAAACACCATTCTAGCAACCAGGTTCAAAAGTGTGTGGCAGTGAGGGCCCAGAGAGGAGGCTCTGTATGAATAGAGGTCTGATTGAAACACACTATCTTTTAAAAAGACAAAAAACCACTTTTATATATATAAAATTCTATATCGGCCTGTGGCTATACTTAACACAATGAATGCAGCTGGTGCACTATTGCTCCCTCCCCCAGGCTACTACGTATGTGTGTGTGTATACGTAGTGCCAGTACGTACGTGTGTGTATACATTTTTATATATATATCATAGTATCTAGGGTCAGAAGGGGCCTAAAGCAGGCCATATAGTCTGACCCCCTGCCAATGGCAGGAATGAGTGCCAGGGTCACAGGACCCCAGCCAAGTAACTATCCAATCCACTCTTGAAGGTGCCCAAGGTGGGAGCAAGAACAACTTCCCTAGGAAGCTGGTTCCACATCCTAGCCACCCTAACTGTGAAGTAGTGTTTCCTAATGTC
>JAGPOW010000261.1:108920754-108934396 GCA_030014935.1 Caiman crocodilus | reverse complement strand
GTCCTGTGACCCTGGCACTCATTCCTGCCATTGGCAGGGGGTCAGACTAGATGGCCTGCTTTAGGCCCCTTCTGACCCTAGATACTATGATACTATGATGATACTATGGGGCCAGAAGCACGTTGAACTGATCAGGGCAGGAGTCTTGGAAAGAGCTCCCCAGTCTGTCTCCTACCCAGATCTGCAATTGCAGAGCAGGGAACAGGCTCTCTAGCCCCTGCCCCGCAGTTGTGGACCAGGGACAGGTCCCAGCCCTGTGTCCCAATTGATGATCAAGGCATGGGGCTTTAGAAAGACCTGCCCCACTCAAGGATTGGGGTAGGGAGGTACCCTTCTCTGCAACTCTTTCTAAGTCCCATGCCCCCAGCCAGGGAGCCAGGGCCAGGAGCTCTGGCAGAAATTGTCTCCACCCTACCAAAAGGTAGCTCCTGAGAGGCAGGGTGCAATGTCTCCTGAGCCAGTGCTCCCTGCTAGCCCCTGGGCTAGCACCCTGGGAGAGCCTAGAGCTACCCTCGCTGGTGGCAGGGGCCCCTTGCAGGGCCTCAGGAAGTGGATGCAGTTTCCTGCCATTAGGAGCAAATCTGCTCCCACTTCCTTGCCTGTCTATATGCCTGCCCAGGAGCATTTACTCCCAAGTAGTTTACTTGCGAGTAAACTGCTCCCACATCAAATGCACGTGTAGACACATCCACTGGGTGTTTCTACACATTCATTAATGTTAGTACTGCACATTTAATTTAATACTTGCTTAATGAAGTACTAACTAAATGCACAGTAACTAGAGTTATTGTGCAGTAGCACTGTCACATGGTTTTTTTAGTGACACTTACTGCACAGTAGCTTAATACTACTGTGCAGTAGCATTTTGCACAGTTTTTGTCTGGCACGCTACTGTGCAGTGTTATTAGGTTACTGCACATTAAGCATCTTGTGTAGAAGCACCCACTTACATGCAACTTACTTTCATTTGGAGAACACTTAGAATTTCTTGCAATAA
Organism: Caiman crocodilus; assembly: GCA_030014935.1. Lineage (NCBI taxonomy): Eukaryota > Metazoa > Chordata > Crocodylia > Alligatoridae > Caiman > Caiman crocodilus. The sequence goes on along the minus strand of JAGPOW010000261.1, from coordinate 108,933,399 downwards.
CATTCCTTCCATAATAAAAAATATCCCTTTACAATGGATATAGTAGCAGCATGCCTACAGTACAGTATGAGACTTGTCTGGCAGGTAGGTTCTTGCCTTAGAAAGTTTGTGTGCTGGTTCAATGGCAGCAGCATAGTCCCTTGATCCACCCAATTCATATTGAACCAGCTACTTGGAATCCCATAGTCCGTCTTCCTACATGGTCTTGCACATGAGTGTTCAGTATGTGCTAATCCAGGGATCTAGACTCTTCCCCTAGACATTTTTATTATTGCTTCCTCATCCAGGCTGTGGTTAACAGCTGGGATAATGGTTTATCAATTGGGTATGATTATGTGGCTTGATCCTGGAGTGAAAGCAAAATAAGTAAAATGTTGGTAGAATCTGAAGTTCAAGAAATGTTCCCTGCTTGCCTTCAGGGGTTGCATCTTGAGCACCCCTTTCTTAAATAGCCAAAGCCTAGCACCTACTTTTATGAGGCAAAGCAAATGTCAAGGCATCTATGGATTTTAGACCACCCAGATAGCCAATCTTGAAACAGTTAGGGCTTCTCCACCCTAATGCTAGGGACATAAGTGCTCACCTATAATGCTTACACTGAGCTACTTCAGATTATTTGTTTTCAACATTACACAGTATTAGAAAATTGCAAATGATAAAATAAAGTTACTATTTCAAGAAATGGCTATAAAATGCCCCTGAGATGGAATTGAATTATTAAGAAGTATGTCTCAGGTAACATTTTCCAACAAGTCCCCTCAAAATCGGTCGCTATTATACCACTTCCCAAACAGAAAAGAACAGTGTGAGGAATTCATCAAATACTGTATTGTAGTTCTGAGCCTTGGAGCAGAACAACATGGATTATTGAGACATTATAGTAAAATTGGTGTGATTGCAGAATAACAGGTCAAAGCACACTCTCAAATGAGTAATTACTTCTTACTCTCTTACTTGTTCTATTTCATCTTTATGTACTTAATTATACACTTTTTCCCCACCTGTCCTAACATACATAGCATGATGAATGATGATTTTTTTTTGTTCCTTGGACATTGTAAAACTTAAGTGCTGGTACAGAGCTATTCTTCTTGGAAGACAACTCAAGGGAATGCATTTCTGAAACACGGGAACGCTGGAAGAACTAGACTTTTTTGTGTTGTAGAGCATAGAGGACTCAAGCTAGGTTCTTTATGAAGGTGCATTAATTCACTAAGGTCCCAATTAAACAAAGCATTTAAGAAAATACTTGGGTGCCAATGCCCTCAGTGGAGTTTAAACTTATGTTTAAAGTCAAATCTGTTAATGAAGTTGAGCAGGATGTAAGGCTGAAGGCTGTTGTCTAGGATTTGACTCTTGCCATTGTAGCTGTTCTTTGTTGGAGGCAGGTGGTGTTAAGAGGTGAATCTTGACTATGATTCTATTCCAGAAGCTTGTTGACCCCAGTAGAATGATACACATGGATTTTGAGAGGCATTGAATCAGACCCTATATTACTTACTATGAGTCTGTCTGCGTCTGTAAAGCTTTGCTGTTCAGAATTCATTAAAAATGTAGTGTACTAACCTTTCTGTCACCTCTTGGTTTTTCATAATTTTCTTTTTGTGTTGATGTTTTTTCCCTTAATGTTTCTGTATGGGTTTTTTTTTTTCTCTGTGCTCCTACATCAGCCCTGAATGATCTTCCTATTAGTACAGGAAACTGGCAGCATCCAATCTGCAGCCTGTAGATAGCCAACTAATTAAGTGGAAAGCAGGTGTGGATGGATCTATTCAGTCTATAAATAAATGCCAAAAATTAAAGTTATTGGTCTGTGAGTGTTAGCAGGTGGAGCACTGTTTTTATACCTTTAATGGACAGGAAAAAAGGGTTTAGAGGGGAAAATTACTTTTTTATGATTTTAAAAGCCCTCCTCAAATACAATGCATCTATTTTCCAAATCATTGTCTTGTATGGGATTAATCCTGAAGACATATAATTGTACTGGTGGTGTTATGTTCACTGAACTGGGCTTGATGATGAACTGTATAGTCTGCACTGAAATGATTTCATATTCTCAGGCTGATATTTAGAAACATAACTCACAAGTGGCTATAGATGTAAATGACTATTGTTCCCTTGCAGGTCTGTTAGGTTATAAACTAACTCTGCTTTCTGTCAAATGCTCATAATGTTCTGATCTTCAGAAAACCCCTCTCCTAAGAAAAAAAAAAATCTATTGAACACAATATTATGAAAGGGAGTTTGTGTCTAAGAATATATTCTCTCCTCACTCTGATTTCTTCTCCTCCCCAATTTCCTTGTTTGCTTTCTTTCCTTTGTGTTAGATATATTAATTTATTCAAACATTTTTTACCAGAGGGCATTTTTCACCAGGGTGCTATGGCAAGAGACCACAAATGCATTACACAACACATTCAAAATACATTAAAACACATGCAAAATACAATGCATTGGAATACAATTATGGCAGGGTAAATTCATGGAGAATATCCACATGCTTACTCAATCAGGTTAATTAATTTTGGGCTGACTGAGGTAGATTATTCTTCATAGATGCCTTGTTAATTATTACTCTATTTATGTGTTGTAGGTCGTTTTAAGTGATACCAAAATAACATTCAATATAAATAACACTCAAGCCTCTAGGTGTAAATCAGGGCAGAAGATGGTATGACAGGAGAAAAGAACTGGGTTCAAGCATGTGCATTTCATTGATTACAGTTCAAAACTCAGAACATTTGACAAAAGAAACAAATGCTGTTGTTAAGAGTCATTAGACCATTGGACCAACTTTGGACAAAGCCTTTCAAGAACAGTTGTCAATCTTGCATGCTTCTTTTTTTGGATGCCCATCTTGAGATCAGAGTGGGAATTTTTATGGTTGAATGATTTCAGCAGTTATTAAGTAAATAAACAACCACATAACTAAAAGGTGGTAACAGATTTGTCATTGTGCTTTCCCTTTTATTCAGCAGTCTACTAATTAAGGCACTGGTCCAAAACATGGAAGGCCAGGTTCAATTCCCTTCCCTCTCAGAAGTGATTTGAATCTACCTTTGACATCCCAGCAGAATGCTTGAATCCCTGATCTATATGGTATTCTAGGGTAAAAAGCCTGCTAAATTCTGTTTAGATAAAGAAGACCTGTTTTCAAACTTAGATAGATATTGAAGCAGGGACTGAAACCAGGGATCCTATCTCTCAGGCAGATGTAGTAACCAACTGCCTAGAGAATCTTTTTCTGTCTTTGCCTCCTCTCTTTTTTTTATTTAAGTATCCTATATCAGCTCCAACAGGAGAAATGGTGGGAGGTGGGAATCACAGAATACTCTGGTGGTTAGGCCACTGAGATGCATCCTGAGATGTGTGGGAGCATTGTTCAAATCCCTACTGTAAAACAGGTGGACAGAGGTAAGACAGTGGACTTGAATGCAAGTGCCCTAAGCATCAAGCTGGATAGAAGGTGGAGAGATAGTGAGCTCCTTCAGCACCCAGGGCAAGTTGAGGGCAGAGGGGAATCTCTCTGCTCTCAAGTGACAGCTGTTACTGCTGTGGCTGCTGCTGTACCAGTGTGAGCCTGGGCTGCTGATGCTGTAGGACAGGCTCACTGCACACCAGCTATACCTGCCTGCCTTCTTTGCCTGGGTGGTGCAGGGCTCTTTCTGCTGTGGCAAGATTCCTGTGGAAGGGAGTGATTCTGGCATCTTCCCTAAGATGGCATCCAAGGCTAATATCCCACCTGTCCCCCCCGGCCCCATGCCAATATTAGAAAGGGAGGTCTTCCTCCCATTGCAGTTGTGTTAATGTCAGTGGTGCCGAGTACAGGAGGGCCCAAGGGCCCCGGCCCCCTTCCAGAAGAGGACTGTGACCTGAAATATGTAAAACTTTCCCCATGTCCATCATCTTAGCCCTCTCCCCTACCCCCAGCAGAAATGAAAGTTGACACCTATGGTGAATGTTAGCATTAATTTCCTTTCCCTCCCAAACCAAACCATTTTATTTTGTGTCAGATGGCAGTTTGTTCAACCCAAATGATCATATTTCAGGTTTGTAATGTAATAAACAAAACTGAAAAAAGCTATTTTGGATTAGTTTGCCCCAATGTTCCTTTTGCTTGATTTGTTTGTTTTACGATTAACTAAACATTTCAAATTTTGTTGCCCAGCCTGAGATCCTTAAAAGGAAACTGGCTTTCAGACCACCTGAACACACACCCTCTAAAAAATGTGACTCTGGAATGATGAGGTTATTTGGTCAACAGGATATCTTGTTTTAGACCACCTGAGTAGGTGTAAAAATTGTTCTTTGTAAGCTTTTGCGCGCAGGTGCCCTTCCTCAGGCATAGGGAGAGTCTGCTGGTCTTTTTCTACAGAAGCTTAAGCTAATAAGCTTAAAAAGAAAGTGCCAAAAAAAAAGAATGGATCAAATCATGCTCAGTTAAAGCATCCATGTTCTCATGCTGTGACTTCAACAGGAGTTTTGTGTAAATAAGAATAAAGCATTGGGCACAATGAGGAGTCCTTTTGTGCCACCCAAAACTGGTTGGGAAGTTCTTCTGTCACACTGGATATAGTCATATCATTTCAATTTTCCAGAAACAGCTATTTGTGTTAGGCATTGGGTCATTGCCAGGAGTTTCAGGAGCTGCTACTGCCATTAGACAGGTGACCTTACTCAGATGTCTCACTCAATAGCTAGAGGCTGTGATGTGTCACACTGATACTCACCTTAACACTCATTCAGTAGCAGCTGAAAGTGAACAAGTGGCTCTGATGTGACAGTGCTTCTATAAAGTATAAAGGTCCCCAAAAATATTTGCAGGTGCCTCTGTTGAATCACCTTGTGTAGTTTACCTGATAAAATAAAAACCTGCCTATAACATCAATATGCAAATAATTTATGATGTCGCAAAGGAGCCCACACATTAGTGCTTGAAGCTGGGCTCAGCAGATGTCCCATTTTACATGTTTATGCATGGAGGGGTGGGGTTTCTGACAGAAACCAGAGAATATACAGCTGTAGGGTTAAACAATTTGTTACCTTATATAATAATGTATGGTGAAGGGGTTGGGGAGAATGGGACAGGAATGTAAAGTAAAAAAGGACTAGTAGATTAGTGAGCACAGCAGTGCTGGAGTTAAATGTTATAAGTGCATTAAAAATGAACAAACATTTTGCAATTTGCAAACCCATTTTGGTGGATTCACTGAATTGGTGGTTCCTAAACTGGTTAAGAGCATGGCAGCTTTTTGCTCTCTGATTCTTAATACTTTGTGTAGGAAAGCTAAGGATCTCTGCAATAAAGCACAAAGAGAAATAATCAAGACACAGCTAAAGCTTAACAAGACAACTGTGCAGCAACAAATCATGATTACATGAAGAGATGAAGTTTTAATCAGATGCAAAAGTATATAATTCCCCCAAAATAATAACGGTCCCAGTAGTATGTTGTGTATACACTACAAATACATACTGTTGGAGCCCTTAAACACCCAGGTAAAAAGACTGCTTGAGGTAAGTTGTCTTTCACTGGATCAGAATCCTGAAGATCCTTTTTGTCTCTTTTGATATATACTGAATACACTGTATATCATTTGTGAAGGCCAAGATTTTCCAAGACAAGTGTCATTCGTTAAGCTTCTAAATCCATATTTGAACATCTAAATCAGAGGACCATTTTTTTTTAAGTGCCAAGCATCCATCAGTCTCAGCTGACCTTAGGAAGAACTGGCATAATCACATGGGTCCATGCTAGTTGGGCCCATTAGGAATTGTGGAGTCTGAGACTGAACTGTATTTGGTTCCATCCATATCTGCATTCAGCATTAACTCAGTTCAGTGACTGTTTGTAGAAGTGACCGACAGTTTTTGGTTTGGGCTGAGCTCATCCTCAAATATTAATTCAATCCAGACGTGCATTGGAAGAAATAGCATGAGTCTTCTTATCCTTGCCTGGTTCCAGTGTGAATGTGCTCAAATACCCTGAGAAGAGCAGCTTTGGTATTTTTCCTAATGAACTCGTTTTGACCTGATTTTTTTTCTTCTTCTTCCTGGCTTCTTTCCTGAAATGGCAAAAAGATGGCTGCACAGGGAAGAAAAAATGGATCTTTTCTCACCCCATGCCTGACTGATGTCAGCATTAGTAAAATTATTATACATACTTTAAGTAAATACACTCCCCCCAAGAGACTCTGGGTGATACTCAAAGCATAATTAAAACCCATTTTGAAATAAACTTTATAAAATATTAACACAGAGATCATCTTCATTTAAATTAACAAGTGAAACAAATGTAAAGGGCCCAATGCCCAAGATAAAAGGGAAGAAATGTAACGGATGGCAAAGAAGGTATATACTGATCTGGCCAGCAATGGTCACTCTAATATACTTCCTTCTTTGTGAAAATGTATTGAGAAGAGTGTCATGTGCAAGAGAGTTGTATGCCCTTGAGACCTGCTATAGCAGAGGCATTTGGCTGCTGGCCTCAAGTGTGATCATATCAGCTTGTTATGGATTTCCAAAACATTGCCCCAGCTGTGATGTGTGCCTTAGAAAGCTTGCATGACCCCTATTTCAGAGGCATACACTGTAAAGCTTTCCATTAGAGCCTTTATAAATGCTGCATGTCCCCAGTACAGATGGCCTTGATGAGGGAGCAGCAGGCAAAGAACCACATGTATTATCAGGGCTGGTCCAGGGAGAGTGGGACAGAGTCTCTCTTCTCTCTCCACTCTCTCTTTCTCTCTTTCACACACACACACACATACACACACACAAAGAGTGCCCATCTGGTATCTGAAGAGAGGAGAACAGATGACAGTCTGCCACCATAGCAGAGGATCCAACCTGGCACAGCTTTCAGACTCCACCTGCATCCTGAGCTATTTTCAGGCCCCAAGATGGATGCCTGCTGATGAGACCCATTGGAACATTTCGACAAAAAAATGACAAAACCCCGCTAGTGTCCAATGTTAATGGGACTCTATTTATCTTGGTGAGGTATATCTGATCCTAATTCTAGTTTAGTAAAGTTTTTTACCTTATATCAGAGAAGATTTCTTAAGAGTAGCAGCCTAATTTTAGGCTGTGTACCATGTATGTTTTAGAAACTACATTATTGGAGTTGTACCTGGGACATCCATTTTAAGAGAACAAGACAGTTCTTCCATTTTGCTGCCCCTTCGGCAAGAGGCAGACATTACAAATAAAGTGGTTTAAGTGATCAGAAACTGGTTTAAACATGAAACATAACAGATGTTCAGTGCACATAAACCAGTTTGAAAATGGCTGAAACTGGTTTGAGATAAACCTGGTTGAATGTAGTATCAGACTTAACTGATTTGGCTCAAACTGGTTTATGCAATGTCTGCCCCAGACTCTTTCTTGGTTTAAAATAAACCTGACACACCCAGCATTTCAGCATGTTCTCTTGGCTGGGCGGAGCTCTCCACTCCATAGCAGGGCTGTCCACTCCCCTCTGCTTCCTGGCTGCAGTTCCAGCACAGACTGTGGGCTGCTCCCCCTCTTCCCCTTACCACTCCATGCTAAGCAGGAACTCCCCCCTCCCCCCTGCCTTGCTGAGGAGATGTCTGTGTATTAACTAGCAGACCACATGCTGGCTACAGTACATGCTAAATCAACAGAGTCAACAGGCAGAATCAACAGGTATCTGGTAATGTCCCTCAGTTGTTTTCTTAATGGGGTGATAAACACTGTTATCAATTCTTGCCAGAGCCTGGCCATACACCTCCCCCCCTACCTACCTCCCCTCAGCTCAGTACTGCACAAGAGAAGGGAGGGCTGCTATAGCACCCCCCAACTTGTAGCCTGAGCCACTGCAGGCATGTGCCTGCATTTCTGGGATGTCTGTGTAGTTACAAACCAGTTCAGCCTAGCCAGGTTAGACTAACCTACAAAGATTGAATCAAATCAGGCTCAGGCTTTTTGAATGTCTGTCCCTAGCCTTCAAGCTGGGAATTTCAAGGATAGTATCATAGTATCATAGTATCATAGTGTCTAGAGTCGGAAGGGACCTGGGCAGATCATCTAGTCCGACCCCCTGCCTTGGCAGGAAAGAGCACCGAGCCGCCCTGACTGTGAAGTAGCGCCTTCTAATATCTAATCTAAACCTACTCTCTGCCAGCTTGTGACCATAGGGAAGCCATAGGGACCATATAGGGACCATAGTCATAGGGAAGCTATAAGGAAGTCCTACTGTGTCCTGGCTGCTGAAGGAAGGGATTGTTTTTTATGACTCATCCACCTATACATTTCTCTAAATGAAAAGGCAAACTGGTAATTCACATCAAAATGTATATTAATTACTTATATCTCTGTGTGTGCGCATATTACATACGTATTGGAGAAAGCACTGTTGAATTGATTCAGCTCTGCTTAGCACTTTGTGTGTTCATTAACACTATAACAATGTTTGCACAATGTTCAGTAACTGAAGCATTATTATTGGTACTAGTATAGTGCCTAGAGATTCCAGGAAGATTGAACCTACAGAAACACAGTTTGTCTAGCTTAGGAGAAAAAAGCTGACTGAAAAATCTAGACAAAAAACTACAGAAAAATCTACACAAACCATAGTGAGTTCCTGCTTTGAATAATTCCTAGTCTAAAAGGAGCAGGCAGAGAAATGGTAAGAGGGAGGAAGCAATATTCGCCCCATGCCTCCCACACTTTTTAATACAGCTAGTAAATGGATGTTCTAAGACTTTAAATAATTTAACCATGGTCGCGTAGAAAGTCTGGAGCATAAAACAACCTGAACTCAGACCTGAAGCCCCAATGCATCCCCTTGATAATAAGGTTATCCTTGGTCTCCAATTTAGAATGTCAGCACTTTTTTCCACTCTGTGAGCAGGAATAAGATGCAAGGCCTTGAAGAACTGGATCTAGCAGTGTAGGGTTGCAGCCAGTTGCCCAATGCACAGGAGTAGCAGTGCATTCCGATTGCCACTACTTGCTATTGCAATCATGCAGCTGCTAGCAGCAGCCACTTTATATTGACCCCTTCAATTTGTCACCTGGAGCAACACTGAGACCAACCTTGCTATGGTACTGACTGGATCTCTTGCTTCTTGGTGACTGGTAGGGAGGCATTTGTTTATCTTGAAGCTTTTCTATCCAGTGCCCAGATCTCATTGTTGTTGTGCAGATCAACTTGGCTCAGAGTATCGCCATTCTTGGTATTCACTTCAAACTTCAGATTTGAGTCAAATAATAACAGTCATAGGAGACGATACGGATGCCTAGCATCAACAGAGAATTGAAGAGTTTTGCTGACATTAACAAGGGTAAGGATTGCTGGTGACTCCAGGGAGGCATGATGAGCATGACAATAGGAGAGCGGGGTGAACAAATGGAGGTATTAGCTCCTGGCTGAGAGAGTCTGGAGACAGAGAACAGCTGGACGGCTGTCAGAGTCAGGAAGCTGAGACTAGAAAGGGAACAGCTGAGTAACTTTGGGGTGCTCAGGGCTGTGTAGCATGAAATGCGGACAGAGGGACTGCTTAAGCCTTTAGAGGAGCTGGGGAACCTCTGGCTGGGCAGCCTTGCTGCTTGGGACTTCTAGTTACACTTGTTCTCCCCCATGAGAATAAAATTCCTCTCTCAGGAGCAGAACTAAAAGCCAACTCCTGGGGTCAGGGCCACATAAAGCTAGGGAGGTTGAGGAACAAAAAGCCCAGGGTATCAGAGTGGAAATTAGCCTGGGCTCCCCTCTCCTCTGCTTTAGAAGCCACTCCTGGACTGTCTTCAGGGGACTCTAGGACTCTATTACAGACCAGCCAAGGCAGCAGCCTTCCTGAGCAAACACCCCTGGGGAGACTCTATGACAATGTAAATGGATCAATGCATGTGTTGATTCCCATGCACAAATCTTACAGGAAGAGTTGAGAAAGGAGCTCTTCTTTACTAAATCTGGCTTCTCCAGACCCCTGTTGGTGGTGACTGCAGCAGTACATACATAAATTTCCACCACAAAGTGGGTGGACCTCTCCTGCCACACAAAGGAAGATGGGGAAAGGAGAAGCTGAGACTGGGTAGCAATATGTTATGCTGCTAGAAAGGTGGTCAGAAGCTGAATTTTGTCCTCCTGTTACATTGCTTGATTCTGTTTTCATTTAATTATAAATGATTCTTTAATATCTAAAATATTCTTGAGAGAGGCCTGAGTCCTGCTCCATTTATTAGGAAGGCAGAACAATACTGTAGTCAATACCAGGACTGCAAAAGCCCTATATAGAACAAAATATTATAGAATAAGAAGAACAACGTAAATCAATAGTACAGAGATTTTGAAATGCTATGTAAAGAAATATTACAGAGCATAGAGACTCAGAAATACTGCTGACTTGGTTGTGGAAATCAATAGATGAAGATGATTATGAAATGCCTTCTTTTTCCCAGACAAAGTTATAGGCCCCAATCCTCCTATTACATCAGGTAGTGTGGACCCTTCCAGAGTTTTGCTGAAATCAATGGAGCTCTGGAGGAGTCTGTGCTACGGAACTGGATTGTCAGACTGTGGCCTTAATTAAGATACAAATAACATTGCAAAGAGCTGTCCTTTTCCTCTGGCTATTTTAGACAATTTTTTAAAGGAACATTCTAGATGTTCTAAGAATATTTTTATGGAAAAATATTTTAAAACAAAGGCATTCCAAGATTAAAATAAATGGCTGGATAAACAAACCTTTACAATTCAAGACATTCTTAATGAGATTCCCTAAACCATTCCAGTCAAATATTTTCCTCTTCCATCTCCATAAGTTTCTAAAGACTAACTTTTGAAAAAAATCATATTAAAAGGAGGTGGCTAGGTGATCTATGTGTGTGCATGTGCATGTTCATACACATGTGCTAAAGTTATAAGCAGGGCAGTCAGAAGCCAACTATCGTACCGAGTCTGCCTACATGTGCAATTAACATGAAGCCATAAACTCTGGAACAGTTTGAGCCAGAGTAAGCTATTCCCAGGCAGCAAATTGAGCTGTGGTGGAGCAGGCCAAGGCTGGCAGGGGACACTAGGGGGTCAGCCCCAGACTCTGGTGCTGGTGTCAGGCAGTGGAGGGACTGGCTATAGCACAAAGGTGCTGACATATGCTGCTGTGTGGTTAGATGGCAAGCAGGAATCTGGCCCCCCAACTGGCTGGGCTGACTGGGTGCAATTACACCCACAGTCAGCATCCACACATCCATTTAATCAAAGTAGATGATCCTGCTGTAAGAGAGTACTATCCCCGACAGTACTACCTTATGGTGGAATTAATTACTTTACTGCAACCTAAACCACTGCATATGTGGACAGTGACATTTTACTGAACAGCAAATTAGTCTACTTCACAGTAAAGCACATGTGTAGATGCCCCCCCCCCCATTATTAGAGGTAGAAATTTTCAGTCTAATATTTTTGGGAACTTACAAGGGACTTGCATGGAATTTATGCATTTACCTAGATAGGTAAAGAGAACAACAGGGCATAAATAGTGTTTGACAACTAGGTAGCTGTGTTAAGATCACATGTGAGTATGTGCAGTAGACAAAATTAGGGGTGGATCCAGCAGGGATGCAGTGGTATGGGTGCACCTTTCCTCCCCATTTTGGATCATGCCATGGGAGCTGCAACTGGGGACTTTTTAAAGCCCCCCAAACAAGTAAAAATTCCACCCTCCCTCCCTCCCTGTGCCTAATGCCATATCCCCTCCCTTCCCCTTCCTGCTGCCCCCACTGTCTCTGGCCACCCTTAGGATAGGGGAAGCTCCAGTGCTGCTCCTGCCCCACCCCAGCTGGGCTGCATGGGACAACAGCAGCAGTGACAACATGTGGAATCCCCCTCCCTACTCAGTCCCCTGCATATTACCTGGGCCCAGGAGCAGGGACAGGGAGAGGGAACCCTCCCACTGCTGCCACTGCCCCTGGCTGAGTCTAACTTCACATGCAGCCTGGCTGGAGCAGGGCAGGAGCGGCAGTGGAGCTCCCCCTGCCCCTAGGTGAACTGGGAAGGGAGAAGGGAATGGGAAGAGAAAAGATGTGCCACTGACCATGGAGGGAAAGGAGAGGGTGCTGAGGGATAGGAGTGGGATTCTTACTTGATTCAGGAATTTAACAAAAAGTCCTAATCTGCTGCTCTTGCAGCAAGGTCTGCCTACTCTGGTGGGGTGGCAGGAATTGAGAGTTGAGGTGCTATCAGCCCTGAAGCTTCAGTTACTGCTCCTGCATCCCCCTTTACAAAATCCTGGATCCACCTATACACAAGTCTAGTTGTGCAAGGAGGAATTGGATCTAAATTTTTCTGAAATAGTACTGAATGCCACTTACCTGGTCTCTAACACAGATATTAGAGACCAGGTCTCTAACACAGTGATGTTGGCACTGGCCGACATCATTGCACAGCCACTGGCGGGAATATTTGAATGCTCGTGGCACACAGGCCAAGTCCTGGAGGACTGGAAAAGGGCCAACGTGGTCCCCATTTTCAAGAAAGAGAGGAAGGAGGACCCGGGCAACTATAGGCCAGTCAGTCTCACCTCTATCCTTGGCAAAGTCTTTGAAAAAATTATCAAGGCTCACATTTGCGAGAGCCCGGCAGGACAAATTATGCTGAGGGGAAACCAGCACGGGTTCATAGCA
>JAGPOW010000261.1:108886040-108920654 GCA_030014935.1 Caiman crocodilus | reverse complement strand
ACCTGGACCTCTTCAGCCTCTGCAAGAGAAGGTTGAGAGGAGACCTTGTGGCTGCCTATAAGTTCATCACGGGGGCACAGAAGGGAATTGGTGAGGTTTATTTATCAAGGCACCCCTGGGGGTTACAATAAATAATGGCCACAAGCTAGCAGAGAGCAGATTTAGACTGGACATTAGGAGGAACTTCTTCACAGTTAGAGTGGCCAAGGTCTGGAATGGGCTCCCAATTGAGGTGGTGCTCTCCCCTACCCTGGGGGTATTCAAGAGGAGGTTAGATAGGCATCTAGCTGGGGTCATCTAGACCCAGCACTCTTTCCTGCCTGTGCAGGGGGTTGGACTCGATGATCTATTGAGGTCCCTTCCGACCCTAACATCTGTCAATCTATGAATCTATTAGTTAAGTTCTAGCACTATGGCTAAAGTAGATTCAAGTGTTTAGCTTGTCCCTTGAAGCTCTGTATTCTTTACAGGGATCATCCTGTGATTTCTAGTGAAGGGACCATTTTCTCCTTGATTGTAGGATGCTCAAAGTAACAGCTTCTAACAAAACTGCCATCTCTGAACAACATGTCTGACTTCCAACCAGATGATGCAATGAAACCTGTCTATCAGTTTTGAGTATTCTGATGCTGCACTAACACTGAAACCAGTGGGTGTCTACCTTCCTCCTGATGGACCAAGGCAATAGGTGAACTCTTAAATTTAACATAAAATAGTCTCACCAAGGTACCTTAAACCTGAATGATACCCAAAATATGGAGAAACCCATGTTTCCAGGCAATGAACATACTTAGAAAATATCATCTTAAGCAATACAGGCATCAGAATGTAGGCCCAACTGTACTGAGACAAAGCAAGCAAGGATACTGAAATATTTAGCTAGGGTGCTAAATCTTTTAGTGGCAGAAACAAAGACACTATCGGCCTAAAGCTGCTTCAAGACTTTGTGACTTGTTTATTCTATTCACTCCCAAACCCAGACTTTGCAACCAGCTCTGATTCTCCCAGGCCAGCAATGATGAGAGAACAGAGGGAACAAACTGAATATCACAAGGAGGGAGTATGTGAAGGGAAAGAGAAACATGGCAGACACAAACACCTGATGAAGGATCAAAGCTGAATGAGTTGAGAAGGAAAAGCTACGGTAGGAGTTCTTTATTACTTGAAGAAGGACATGCTTGGGAGTCCCCGGTTAAAGTCCTGGGTGGTGATTGACCACTGGTAGGAGAGGATTGTTTGTGGTCACCCACTGCTGCTGTTCTTATGGGTTAAAAGTGTGGAGCTTGAGGAGTTCCATGTGTGCTATGGAGCATTAGTACTTGGATGAGAATTTGGTTCAGGTAAGCTTTTTAGAGAGTGGCTTCTCCAATTTACAGGGGCAAGCAGCCACCAAACAAACAAACAAACAAGCAAAAAGGCATGTTGAAGGTGAAGGGGGAATGTGTTTTGTATCTAAAAGTAACACCTGCTCTCTTTTGCCAATGGCTGAACAAACAGAAGTTATAGCAGAGCCTTTATGCTCAGAAGCAGCCAAGGAAGACGCTCCAAAGAAGGCAGAAGCAACGGAAGCTGAATTTGTAGTAGCACTGGAGAATGGTTGACCCAGTCCAAGCATATTGTTGCTGTTTATTAAAAGGGTTGATTTGGAGAATGTTGTGTTTGCAATTCAGCATCATGCCTGTGAGCCTTGATTTCAAGCTTTTATTTATATGCCTAATTGTTGCTATGGAAATTCAATATTTAAAGAGGTAATTATTGCTGATCTTGTTGCATGTGTCCATTTCTGATGTCCAGCTGTTAGCTCTTTAGCTCCAGTCTAGCAGATTAATTACTGCTATTGATTACTTTGAGCTTCTCTCTTCACACCTGCAGTCTCTGTAATTAGCCAGTGGCCTCCTCTGAAAATTAGGAGCAGTTTCATTTTGGCATCTTGCCATTTCCTAGCCACGTGCACTGCAGTGATGAACAAAAGCAAATCCATCTTAAACGGAGATATCTGGGTAATGAACTCTTTGTGTTTTTGAACTATCCATGGATAATTCAAATTACTCTGTGTTAGCAAATATTATACCTCATTTGAAACTCAGCTACAAAAGAAATTCCCAAACACTGATGTGTGCCCACTACCTTCCAGCCAACTTGGTCCTGTCTATGGTAACTTTATTATTGTTGTGATTTTTCAAAAGTCAGGACCCAACATCTAGGCGTGGGTTCTTCTACTCTACATTTCCTTTTCCTGGTGCAAGGATCTCCTTTCCCCTTCATTCATGTGTGTGGTTCCCATAATCGTAAAGCAATGTTACAAATATACAGCAGAAAAAGAAACCAATTTAACTTTGAATGTAGAAGTGCGGCTATATCATCCTAAGGCAGAGAATTGACTCAATGGGTTGGTCAAAGAACTGGTGTTTTATAGGGCTTTGGAAAGCTTTGGTCACTGATTCGATTCATGGAGATTTGGCCCAATTCAGTGGCCAAATTTCTGAATCCAAATTGAATCAGGAGACCTTTTAATCTCTCCAGATTGAATCAGAACCCTCCAAATCGCTTCAGAGAGATTCAATGATTAGGACATAGAGACAGTTTTAAATGTTTTTTCTACATACCTGAAGGTACTAGGCAGTTCATGAATGCTGAGATGGTGGGGCAGATGGAGCATCCCATGGGAGCATGGCAGGGTCACCAGCACTTCCGGTCCAACATGGAGTGCATAGGGGACCCCCCGCCCCGCACCCTGGCTCAGCGACTGGCACCTCCTGGGTCTGGGGTGGCACCTGAGGTCCCCCGGCGACCAATTGCCAAGCTGCAGGGCATGGGAGGATTGGGCTCAGAAGTGGAACAGAAGTATTTCTGGTCCACTTCTAGGTCTGCCACCAAGCACGCCCTCCCTTCACCACCACCACCGCACTCCTGTGGGTGCCCCACTATTGCAGCATTCACAAGTCACACCTGTACCTCAAAGTAAGTAAAAAAACATGTAAAGCTATGTTATGGCTGAAACGCTGATTCTCTGAATCAGCATCGAATCTTCAGATTCCTATTTGGCTGAATCAAATTGAGGCAGTGATCCGAATCAACTAATTGAATCGCTGTTCCCTGAATCAGGCCAAATCTGAATCCAAGTCAAATATGGCCTGCTTCACATACCCCTAGTGTTTTGGCATAGATCCTAGTTTTTCTCCAGAGCCATTGACCCCACTTTCCCCATCCCTGAATATTTCCTTGTACAATTTCATTAGCCACTGGAGTGACAACAGTACCACTGAACACAGTCTGCTGAAATACTCCCCCGTCCCTGCTGAGTCAAGGAGGGAGGGTTTTGAAGTTGTGTGTTTTCAAGGGGTGCTCCCACTTCTACCAGATAAGCTACTTCTTTACCCTATCACAGAAAAGAAAGCCTGCCTGCCTGCCTTTCATTAGTGCTTGCAAGTTCAGGACTTGTTAATGTGACGTGATTCAATGTAAAGAGTATTTTGAGAGGGGTGGGAGGAAAGGAGAATTGTATCTTTCTCCTATATGCTGCATGCATCTAATCGAGATTGATAGCAGACCGAGGAGTTAAAAAACACAGTCCAGGTGACCTGTGAAATGAAGAGCAGTGCAGTTCCTCAGACTCTCTGAATTTGCTTTTGAAGAGGCAGTGATTTCTTGGGTGATGTTATTTATTGGACTAACTATGTAGTTGAGATAAAGTTAGACAAGCTTTTGAATGCAAGACATTCTTTGTCAAGTCTATAATCACAGAAAGTCAAGCACAGCATAGTGAAAAATAGCAGAGGGAAGGGGGAGAGGAGTACAATTACTTTTCTGCTAATTCTGCATGATCATATTGTGGTGAACTTTTCTACCTCGTTGTTGAATAATGTGCTGTGAGCTCAGGGATAAATCTGCCTGGCACCAAAATGTCTGGAACCTTGGTGCTGTCTTCTTCTGTGGTCAAAGATAGTCTGTGTGAACTAAAGTTACTGGGAAGTTTGTGAAAAGAAAAAGACTGATGATCCAGTGAAACAGTCACTTTAGATTAGAGTATTTGGTACAGCACCGGCCTTCAGACCAGAAGGTCCCCAGCTGGAATCTCATCACCGCCACTGTTTCTAGATTAAATTCTAAATTGTATACTGTCATTTGGAGGCCTTCTGTGCAGGGTCTCACCGAGTCACCACTTATTAGGAATGCCTCCTATTATCACAACCCTAAAAGCTATTTGAACAGAAGCCTAATGTGACTGTGATTTCCAAGGACCATTTGCTGTTATTGCAGCTCTGCTTTGCTGTGAGGGAGAGAAGCAAACCAAAAGTTACTTTTGCATAGTGTGGAGGTGAGAAATAGAGGAACAGCGGCACTGGAGTGACATTCTGCTGGCAATAAATGTAAATCCACCAAAAATAAACAATCTCCTTCTTCTTTTTTTAACTGCAGCAGGGTCATTTTACTGCTGCAAAACAAACATGTCCCTTTTCTTAAAATAGCTGAATTTCCAGGATTTTGTCATCTTTTTAAATTCAGTCTTATTTTTACCCAACTGTTTGTGTTTGCTTGTTTGTTTGTTTGTTTAAAAGCTGCACAAACTGCTTGCTAAAAGTTTGAATAGAAGGTAATCCCTGAGCTGCCTCTGTCAGTTTGGAAGGGGATTTCTGCTAGGTAAAAAAAAAAAAAAAAAAAAAAAAGTAATAGAAAGGTGATATCAAGGCTGCTGCTGAAACATCACCTGCAAAATGAGCATATAATTTGTGGGAAGAAATCAGGAAGCCGCTCCCAGAAAATATTTGTGCATGTGTGCAAACATTTAAGGTCTAAGGGGTAGTAGCCTGTGTAGGAACAACAGAGTTAAGGGCCACAGTTTCTCAGAGCTCCTCAGGGTTGGCCCAACTCCACTCCAAAGGCGGCAGGATGTAGAGATTCCAAAAGCTCAGCCCAAAACACCTTTTTCCATTACACCACTCCCTGAATCCTCATGGGAATTTTACCTGGAAAAAAAAGGATTTGTTCTTTAAAAAACTTGGCTTCTGCTCCAGTAGATACTTTTCACATTGAATTACATAGGTGCTATTTTATGTTCAGCTAAAGCCTTTAGAAACACCGTATCCTTGGCTGGTGTAGCATGGAATTGCTCCCTTGAAGCCAGTGGTTCTAGGCTGATTTACTCCCACTGAAGATATGACCCAAGACTTTTATTAATCCTGTATAATAGAGTAATTCATATAAAACATTTCTGCTCTGGCTTTCATTTGTAAAAACCCAGTGCCAGAGCCCTTGGCAGTGATAAGTCTATCCAGACGAGGCGCCTGCAATCGTCTCTGTACCAGGTGGCCTGGAGCCAGTCAACGTAACTGCAAAAATGTGTGATGTTGGCTGCTGAGAAGGCATGGGAGCCTTTACCATTGGGGCTCTCATAGAGTCTTGACTGCAATACCCTGTTGGCCCTTCCCTCTCCTAGGTGGCTTGTACCCTTTCCCATGTGGAGCTGCTTTCCTTAATGCAGAAAGGTGCAAACTGCAAGGGGTAAGTATTTTAAAAATAGCTAAACTAGATTTGTGGATTGCTACTTACACCATACTTTTCTTGGAAATGAATAAGTAACCCATGCAGAGTTCAGAGCTATTGGGTTATGTGTTCAGAGGAGCTCATTCCACTTAAGAGATTAGCCACTATATTCAGAATTAACTGAACCATCAAGGCTCCTCTGAAATAAAACGTAGTGCTGAGGGTTGGATCACTACAGTAAAATCCATATCACTTAGGAGAAGCCACAATCTCTTTTGGCCACCATTAGATGAAGCAGAGTGTCGCGAGTGTTGCCTTCCCCCACCTCTGCCCCTCCCATTGCCTCCTGAGAATCAAAGAGCAGTAATTGATCCAATACAACATAGAACAGCAAACTATCCTCGAAAGGCATTGATACACATCCAACAGCAGTCATGGCCCAAACTTCCTTTCCCTAGAATGTTGTGCCTAATTATTGACATTGCTTTTATGGTATCTACATTGATCCTAGGATAGCTTCTCATCCATGTGCCTAATGTTAGCAGATACTGAGAAAGCAAAGACGCATGAAATGTGGTTTCAATAAAAAGAATATATAGATGTTAGTATCATCTTTGCACAAGTCACATTTCAGGCCAAATTGTCTGTCTTGTCTGTGGTCACACAAATACATTAGGCGGGGATAACAACAAATTTGAAACCTGTCCTATCATTCCTTTGCATAGGAAGCCCATCAGAGAAAAGGAGATTCTTGGTGCCTGCTGAAAAAAAAGGAATTGACTGACTGACATTTATTTCTTGTAGAGTATTAAACAAAGCTTGTGATCAGTACTATCAAAGATGCTGATGGATTTAGTGTAAGCCTTGCTCATCCTTAAATTCTTGGAGTAAAAATTTAGCTTGGTGCTAAACCATTTAAGTGATTCAGTTCCTAACCAATCACCTTGGTTACCCATGATTGAGTAGGTTACAGCACCAATTTGTCTTCAGATCTTTAGAAGTATTAATGCATATTTTCAGAAGTGCCTCAGCACCTGACTATAGGTACCTAAGGATTTGAGTTAAGCTCTTCTGAAAATCCAGCTGGATAGTTACCTGCATAGTTAGGTTCCTAAATATCTTTCAGAGTCTGGTCCTTGAATGCTATTGTAATGGTCTGAAAAAAAAGGAATAGAATAGAAACTACTCCTTGCTCCTTTGGGGATGGCAAGCCCATACAGAGATGGGTGGAAAGAGCAAACCTTCATAGTGTACGTTGAAATGAACTATAGACCTTCCTTTCACTTGTTAGTAATTCCAATCTGTTGTTTTCTTTTTTTTAAGCTATGTGTTTATACAGACTTGAGCACAGATTAGTCAGTTTGGAGTATTGGTATAATACAAAGAATAAGAGTAGGAATGAACAGAAAGTATGCTGACATATTAGGAATGTATACTGTTGGCAGGTTTTGCGTCTGAGAGTTTAGTTTGAGTGCATTTATTTCTTGTTTTCCTTGTATTAGTTCAATGATGTTAGACTTGATATGACTCTGGCCTTTGGCATAAGCAGACACAACGACTATTGGTGTAATTTGTGTAACGCATTAATGTAGCTGTAGATTTTAACTTGTTCCTTAATACTTAAGATAAAATAGATTCAGACATTCATAGGTTCTAGAGTCAGAAGGGACTATGAAGCCCTGCCCTAGGCAAGGAAGAGCGCTGAGGTCATACAACCCCAGCCAGGTGTCTATCTAGCCTCCTCTTGAAGACCTCCAAGAGGTTAGGTGAAAGTATCACCTTTCTTGGCAGCCCATTTCAGATTCTGGCTACCTTTACTCTGAAAAATTTCTTCCCAATGTCTAACCTGAATCTACTCTCCACCAGTTTGTACCCGTTATTCTTAGTTACTCCGAGTAGGCCTGTGAAAATAGACAGCTATTTGATTTGGCTTCATATCTGGCCACTTCAGATGCCAGGAATCTGATCTGCAGTTCCGAATCAGTTTCCCACTTTGATTTGGCTGAAGCTGCTCCGAAGCTTCAGAGCTGCTTTGGAGATCCGGCCATAGAGTATAATGGGGAATCAATGAAATATCTATGACTTTGTTATTTTTTGTCTGATTTGGATGAAACTTGCAGTGGGGTAGTCTCTGCTGAGAGCATGAAGCCTGCCAAGTTTCAGGAAGATAGGTGCAGGAGTTTGGAGGGACCTGCACCCCAAATTGTTGAAAGCAAACTCATGTCACGTGTATGTGTTACACCACAACAGGGTGAAAACTGCAGGGATGGTAGCCCCTGGTGAGGCCACAAAGCCTGCCAAGTTTCAAAGAGATAGGTGCAGGGGTTTGGGGGAAACTGTACCTCACGCTGTGCCTCCAGTCTTTTCTGGAGTTCCCTGTTCATCCAAGGGGCCATTTTTTGTCCCTTTGCCCCCTTTCCTGAGAAACGGAATAGTCTCCTTTTGTGCCCCAAGGATCACTCCCTTGAGAAAATGTTAACCCTCCTGGATCCCCATTTGCTTGATGCTCTTGAGTTCGGCCACCTCACTAACTAGCCTTCTAAGCTTACTAAAATTGGCTCTTCTGAAGTCTAACACTTTAGCCTCGCTGGTTATTTTTCCCACCCTTCACTAGATCATGAATTTGACCAAATGATGGTCACTATCTCCCAGGTTATTGGGTACTCACACATTACCCACGAGATCATCCCCAGTTGCTAAGACCAGTGCCTGCAAGGCATTACCCCTGGTGGGACTGGACACCTCCTGGGTTAGGTGGAGGTCCTGCACACAATGGAAGAACATATGTGAGCAGTTTGATTTGGCCATCTGCTCCTCCCAGCAGAAGTCTGGGAAATGTAGGTCCCCCATGACCACCGCCTCTCTCGCCTGAACAGCCTCTGAGAGCTTCCTGGAGAATAACAGGTCTAGCTTATCCTTCTCCTGGTGAGGAGGTCTATAGTAGACCCCCACTACCAAGTCCTTTTCCCCTGGACCCCCCTGGACCAGGGATGTTTCAGCAGCAGCCTCGATATCACCTTTCTATTACTTTTTTTTTTTTAACCTAGCAGAAATCCCCTTCCAAACTGACAGAGGCAGCTCAATACCCACAATACCTCAGTATTCCCCTCCTCTACCCCCACCTTGATGATGCAAGATGTATATTGCTCCTTAAATAGAGACCTACACCCCCGCCTTTTTTCCCCACTTTGTCTTGCCTATAAAACCTGTACCCTTCAATGCCTACCAGTTGTGAGTAGAATCCCACCATATTTCTGTTAAGTTGACCAGGTCATATTGGGTGCTAGCAAGTAAGCGTGTGAGCTCCTCCTGTTTATTCCCCATACTTCTGGCATTTGTGTAAAGACATGTTAGCCCCCTGATGGGTGCCCTTGGTGCCCCTTTGCCTCAGTGTCTAGTGTGCTCCTTAGAGCTTACCTGGTTTGATCCGGTGCCTTGTTTGCGATTCGCCAACCCTGGGTTCTCCTTGTCCACCAGTTCCTCTTCCCCTGTCAAACCTAGTTTAAAGCTCTTTGGAGGAGATCAGACAACCTGTAGACAGACACTTACCTGAGGAGAGAGATGAAGATCGTCCCATCCCAGGAAGCCTCCTCCCTGGAAGTGCTGATTGTGGTTGTACAATCCAAAGCCCTCATGAACACACCATCTCTGGAGCCGCTGGTTGACTACCCTGATGCAGGCATACTGGCGCTGCCAGCTGCTGCCATCTGGAAGGATGGAAGAGAATACCACCTGTGCTCTCAACTTCCTAAGCCTGGGCCCCAGCTCATGGAAGTCCTTCATGATGCAGTCTGGACTACTCCCAGCTACATCATTCATACACACATGGACAAGGAACATGGGGTAGTAGTCAGAAGGCTGGATGAGATCAGGAATCCTTTTAGTGATGTCAATGATCTTAGCTCCAGGCATGAAGGAGACCTCTCTTGCCATAGGATCCAGTCAGCAGATTGGCCCTTCTGTGCCTCTCAGGAGTGAGTTGCCCACCACAATAACATGGTGTTTCCTCCTGTGACTGGGCAATGGTCCCCCAGTCTGTCCAGTCCAGTGTATAAATGATACATAGGCTTATCTTCTTTATAATATCATATGCTGAGGCATGGTGGACAAGCAGTTAAGGTGTTTTACTACAGCTTCAGAGACAGAAATGCACAGCCTAGCAGAACTTGAATTTATGCCTCTGAAACTATAGTGGAACACTATGGCTTTGCTACCGGCCAACCCAGCTGTGAAAGGCTATTTCAGGGGTGGGCAAAATATGGCTCACCAGCCAGATTCAGTCCACTAGTGGATTTTATCCAGCCCATGGCAGGTTCCTCTATTCCAGCTGGCCCAGGTGTGAGCCCCAGCCCCAGCCCCCACCCCTGCCCACTCATCCTGCTTCTAGACACTGCTCCCCACCTGCCCATGGCCCACCCCACATACATAGGCCTTTGACCCAGGGCTGGCAGTGGCAGTGACACTAGTGGCTGCAGCCAGAAGGAGTCCTGGGCTGGTCCATGGGGACCCTGGGGCTGGGATCACCAGGCAATGCCAGAGCAGCCCCTGGCCCCAGGGCATATCAACTTAAGGAGTTTTGGTGATGTTTGGTGAGCAGGCAAAGGGTGGTGGGGGGTGCTGACCTGACTTGCAAGAGCTCACCGAAACTTCCGAAGTGGCCCTCCAGCCCAAATACTTGCCCACCCATAGGCTACTTTGTCAGTCAGGTTTGCTACTCCAGTGATCTGTTATGATTGGGCAGACCTTTTGTATGTCATTAACATAGCATCAGTGATTATACTCTCCTTCCTATTATTCTAGAATTTTTGTTTCAAATGGGTATGGTTGTAAATGACTTTTGTGCCCTTGTGCTTTTCAGTAGCCTGGTAAAACTATACAGATCTGTTACTGGATTCATAATGTAAAATTCTGCAGCACTCAAACCACAACTCAAGATTGATTCTGTGTATTCAGGCAGCTGGTATGTTCTTTCTTAACATACCATTTCTTTCTCATTTGCTTGTACCAACATATTGGATTAAGACCATGGATGAATATGGCCACTGACCAGAAAACTCTTGATCCAATACCCTAACAAACTGGTCTGCAAGAACAAGATGAAGGGTGATGAGGGTGGAGTATGACACATTTCATGCTGTTTTTGCAGCACTTTGTCTGCCTCATTTAGGTGGAGCATTTATTGTCAACCCCCCCACCCCAAGGGGAAACATTATAGCTCTAATGGAGCATCCACTGAGATTTAATACTAAATATGTTACCAAAACCTCCCCTTAACACCACATATTCTTCTTCTGACTTCTGTGTACAAATTCTCTTATCTGTCTTGTGCCCCAGAATATTACCATTTTTGGTTACAGGGACGGATCTAATATAGGGCTAAAAAAAATTATATTGTATCTTACAGACCCTGGGAAAGCCAAGGCAGCCAAAGGTACTCTATATGTGCCTTTGGAGGATATCTGAAATCATGCTAGTTTCCCCTAGCATGTTTCCCTGATATAAGATTTTTTTCCTCAGGACACTTGTTTTATAAATTAAAATACAAAATATCTCCCATATATCTGTGATTGAAAAACTAGAGAAACTGTAGTTTGATCTGGGCTTGTGCATGTCCCATCCCCAATATCTGCTCTCACCCTAATGAGCTGAAACTACATTAGCAAAATCTTAGGCTGATAAATTGACTTTAAACCTTGGTTTGATGATCCTACTAAGACATTCAATTAATTCTATTTTGCTACAAGCTAATTTATGACTTTGTGTTTATTCAAAAAATGTTGAACATACAAATCAGTAGGAGACAAGGTAATGAATTATTCTACCTTCCTTCATGCTCTCGTCTTCACACTTCACTACAGTGAAATGGAAGAGAGACTATGAAAGAAGTGCTTTTTGATGTATGAAATGTGGGTATTTTCTCATACTGAGCAGCAACTAACTGGTGTAAACACATAATCAAGCCCTCTAGGAGATGCTAATTAGTGCAGTAAATGTTAGTTTATTAATTGCCATTACATTTCTCTTTGTTTCACCAGTGAATGTGTCTTTTCAGGAGAACAGATTTGGTATGGCAGGTCTGTAGAATTTGTTTGCCTTTTTATGGCAAATGAAGACAAGTAGCTCAGTAAAGCTGTGATGTATTAACAGCGGTCTGTGCGATCAACATTTCTCTAACAGAGTCCACAAAGTGTGTGTGCTGCTGTGTGATCTGAGGGGAAAACAAAGGAAAACAAAACCAGGAGGTTTGATAGCAATTATCTGCTCCATCCTCTTACTTGGTGTGCTTTTAACGAGCCTTCCAAAATCACAGGTAGTAAACTTTCCCTTTTGAAGTGGCAGAATACATTTCCAAGACACACTGCAGAAGAGTCAGCTCAAAGGCAAGCAGCCAGATAACACAATTACATTAAGTGATGCTGCTGTGTATAATCAAGTTTCTTCCACCCTTGGAACGTGATGGAACACAGAAATGAGAGGAAAATGTCCCCTCTTCCTGTTTTCCAGATTATTAATATAAATTGATACTTTTCCTGTGATCGTCACATTTTTAAACTATATAATTATCCTGTTCTGTCACATGATTAAAAGCTAGAACTTTTATCTACTGGTGAATAACAACGGCCCAGTTGTGCAGCTTGCCTTCTGCATTTCTCCACCTATTGGCTGGTGTGGATTGTGGACTGGGCAAAAAAGGGAGATGTAGAACTCTGCAAAAATTGTATGATTTACTCCATGTTATTGACTGGCAGTAATAATTTAAAACACTCTGCTCTGTTAGATATTGATCCTGCTGGGAAAAGATTAACTGAGTTCTGCTGGTTCTATGAAGCAGGTAGCTCATCACCTCAAGAGGTTGGAGGAGGACATGGTTTTGTAGAGAAAAGCCTGAAGGTTAGAGTTAAACACCCTACAGGCAGAAACCTGGGTTTCTGACCAAGTCTTGGGAGAAGGTTTAAGCTGTACTTTGTTGTTGTTAATATCTTTGTCAATGGAACTGATCAATGGATGGAGGATTTTGCTCTACATAAGCAATGGACTTTTGTGGTTTCCTGTGCAGATTTTATTTTAAAGCAGGTTAAAGAGTGAGTTTTTCATACATCTTTTATGTGAGTGAGTATCCCCATTGACTCTAAATGTAATATTATGAATAACTTTTTCCAAAGCTTGTACAATATGTACAGATTTTTGCACAGATGCCTTCAGTAATTCTGTAGGTAGGTGAGTATAGGGTATATGCAAATCTGGGGCTGACTTCTAACTTAGGGACCAAGGGCACTTATACATGTGAAGGGGGTTTAGTTCCCTGCTGCCGCCTTTGGCTTCCAGCACATCCAGCCAACCTCCTGCCGCCTCCCTGCGCTGCCCCAGGGGTGGTCCTAGGCAGT
The DNA here is from genome assembly GCA_030014935.1 of Caiman crocodilus. Lineage (NCBI taxonomy): Eukaryota > Metazoa > Chordata > Crocodylia > Alligatoridae > Caiman > Caiman crocodilus. The sequence continues at coordinate 108,907,785 of JAGPOW010000261.1, read as the reverse complement.
GGAAAAGTGGTAGGAACAGTGCATGGGCAGTGGAAGCCGTGGCAGACTTGGGGAAGAGTTGGTTCTAGTCGGGTGCTGCCTCTGAACTGTATTAGCACCAGCCTGCCCAGATGGCCCTGGGTGTGCTGCTGCTGTGCAGGGAAGGACTGCCTCCTGCAGCTCAGGGGATGCTCAGCCTGTCAGCAGCTTGTCCCCCCCTCCCCCCCGCCATAGAAGAGGCTGGCCAGCTCTGCTATTAAAAAAAAAAAGGATTGGGCTCCTCGCCACTTCTGCCTTTAGCAGGTGCCTGTAGAAGGAAGAACTGGTGAGAGGCCTGATTCTTTTTTTTGGTGGAGTCTGTCCACCTCTCCCATGGCAGAGAGTGAGCTGACAGATGTAGTTTAGTTTGTAATGATGCAAAGTAATTTTAACCCCCCAAAAGTGGCCCATGTGTAATGCATTACACCATTAAGTTACACAAATTACATTTTCATCACGCATACATTGTGATGATCGCCACATGTACAAGTGCCCCATGTCTTTGTATGTTTTTGATCAGACCTAGGCACTGTGAAACCCTGATTCTTTTGGGGGAAGCTTTTGGTATATTATCATGCAAACAGCTGTAGCACTGGCTTGAACCAGACCTAGCTTGACTCTGCAGTACTTGGGCTTTATACCACATACTCCAGTCTGTGGTCTAAGCAATCTTGACCTGAAATATTTTCTTATTTCAGTCTTGGGTCTCAAGTAAGAGGCTGAAAAAATGGTCAGGTGTGTGTTACGTTCATAAAATAGGCAAATAGGACACCAGATAAAATGAAGTACGTTTCCCAATGTGTAAGGTTAGACATAAGGTTCATCTTCTCACACCTACCTAGCACTATTAGCTGTGAATGCTGATTAAGTGTTCACGGCTCATAATTTATATAGACTATCTTGCTGCCCTTTTTGTTTTGCCAGTCCTCAAATCCTGCTTCCTGTGATTGTACTATGAAACTTCCTATTAATTTCCAAAAGCATCCATCCAAAAATACTCTCCTTCCTTATGTCCATGTAACAAGGTATTTAGCAGAATTTGCAGCTTCATTAGAATCTGATAGGTTTATACTGGGACCATCTACATGTTCTGATTTAAAGTAGTTTGGTGATTTTTAAGGCACGTTAAGGGTGTGGGTCTGTACATGCATGTCTTTAATGTGCCTTAGCCATGCTAAGGCACATTAACTCTATATATGTTGACTGAATTAGAACTAACTTTAGTCCCAAGTCAGTCTGTACACCATGCTAATGCACCTTAGCATATGCACATGTAGACACATGCCTAAATCACCTTAATGCATGTTAGATAAATGTGTGTTATGTTTAGACACACATAAAAGCACATGTAGATGTGCCCACTGTAAGGATTTCTGCTATGACCTTGAGCTTATGAATTTTGGACTATCAACCATGTGCCCAACCATAACCCATGCCACCCCCACTGCCCAAAAATACTAACTTATCGAAAAATGCTTTATGGGAAGTGAAAAAAGTGGACTGTTAGCCCTCATTTTGTGACTTTATAAATGTGGACATCATAATTTCATATTTTCTGTATGTCAAGTTCTAGATCCTACATGTATTAAGTTTCATAGTCAGGATACATGTATATCCCTGCATTCTGCCTATGGAACCCCACAGTATAATATGTTATATTACATATAAAGGAGACAGGTTCATAGTTTTATAGTTGTTAGGGCCTGAAAGGGATCTTCCTTCACTGGACTTTATATGGTAACAAAACCGGTTCTGGTACCTTGGTTTTTAAAGGTTTTATTGCATAGTCCTTAACATTGTGTCATTAGTTTAATTTTTGGTGATAATGTATCATACCATTAGCTCTACCAATTTTGAAGTATTTAGTACTTGAAGATTCCACCCATGAATTGTTTTGAGAAGTAAAAACAAAGGTACTCTATCTCTGCAAAATGGAGCTCCCTTATTTCCCAAGGCAGGATTAGAAATGAAATATAAATTTTACATTCATCTTCCAGCCCAGGTTTAGCAAGCAATGTTTCAGGCCTTTAGTTAAATGGAGTTTTTGCTGGATTGGATTGCAGAAATGTGAAGGAGGGTGGACACTAGCTTTGAAATGTGCTAGAAATCTGGAGAAACAAAATGGTATGTCCTTGGAGACATGCTCCATATATGCAGAATCCATCTAAATAAATGAGCCCCTTATTTAACTGGGAACGTACTGTATATTCCATCTGCAGACTGAATGATTGCTCCATTTCAAGCCTCCTGACTCCCATGGAGCCATCTGGTATATGCTAGTTTATATGAATAGGTAAGGATTCCTGCTAACACAACAGCCTTTAACTAGTCAGGGTTCTGATATTTAGCACACTGTTTCACATCTGCCTACAAACCCATAACAAAAATCCAACACTATCTCTGTTTATTATTTAAATAAACCTTCCTTTTCTCCTGCAAAGCCAGCTGGGACAGGAACAATTAATTCAATTACATCAGAAAATGGGATGAGCTATTAATATATCAGCTAAGCAGAAATTTCACATTGCATGGCATTGTGAATTTTTCACCCATTACATTATTCAGGGGTGTGATAACTTGTGTTACTTCAGCATGCTTACGATGTTTTTGAAGTATTCCCAAATAATACGACTAAAGGCTATATCAAATGTTTGTAAGCTGCAAACAATTGCTACCAGGTGTAGCAACAACTCCACATAAAGGTGGATGGAATAAATGGAATCAAAATGGGAAAGAGAGAAAAAGAAAGAAGGCATATGGAGTCCAAATTAAAAGCTGGCAGTTTGCTCACATTGCTTTAGTATCTAAGAGATCTATAAGATAATTGATGATTTAAACTGGAGAAAAAATAAGCAAGCCTAATATAGAATCTTAGTTTCTGAATAATGTCTTAATACCAGCAGTGATTTTGGGGTTTCCTCCATACAGAGAATAGACTATATTCATTGCTGAAGATGAGATTTTCATCAGCATGAGATACTTGGCTGTTGGCTTTTCATTTCATCCTATTTTAAGTATTCTGTGTGATTGTTGGAAATAATTAACCTTTCCAATAGAAGTATCTTTTGTTCAGACCTCCACATTGTACCTGATTGGCTCTGGTAGTTGATACTTCTTGACTGACCTGAAGTCAGTGAGAATGTTGCAGAGATTGATGATTACTAGTAATGTAGCTAATATGTTGTTTACTGAGTCAGTATTGGATCCAAGCATATTTCTACAATACATATCATCATAATTTAACTCTGTTTTAGTAAAGTGTTGCCACACAGATATGGGATTACTTACAAACTGGGAGCTTTGCTTCAGACATTCATTGCACAAGGCAGCATACTGAAAACAGCTGTAAGGAGCTCCCTTTGTCTGGTTGGGGTGCTTCACTTAAGTGCTTGTGGTGCCTGATTAAATTAGTAATCAGAGATATAGTCATGCTATTTTGTGACTTTGAGAGCCTTGATTGTGGATTATATTTACAGACTGCAATTTTGTTCTAAATGGAGCCCTTTGTATTCAAGGACCTTAAGAGTCTTACAGCCTGTGATAAAATCCAGTTTACTTCATAGATCAGCTTTTGCTGTATTGCCAAGATCTCAGTCAGGCAAGCTGTGTAAAATAGCTTTCTGTTTGCACAATAAATATAGCTATGTAAAAGTTCATGGTTGGTGCAGTTGTTCTGCTGATCCTTTGCTTTGAAAAAATTACTTTGTTGGACTTTCAGTGGCACCAAATCCCTTAAACTCATGTAGCCTCTAGTTTTATTTTCAAAACTAGAAATGTCTGCCTGGACCAAAACCACACAAATAATAACATCAAATTCCATCATGCTCAGAATTCTTGCAAAGACCCACATTTCATTGTTAATCTGTAGTTAAAACAATAGGATTAGAAATTTACCTTGTCCATTAGGCATACCATATCCCTATGAATATAACATGTCCTTGAATTCAACATGTTCCCAGATTTAAAATCCCCAGTTTAGCCTGGGGGGTGGGGGTGGAGTATAAAGTATCAAATAACAACAAATTTAGAAGGGTACAACTTCTATAGTGCATATATGAACTTCTTACTCTTTTTTTTCCCTCTCTAAAATACAGGCCAATAAATATTTGGCTCAATTCAAAGGACTAGAATAGCATGTTTCAAATAATGTTTTAACCGGTATGGGAAGACCTAGATCATAACTATTTCCTTCTTTCTTTTTTTTGGCCTGTATAAGTGACTAAGGAAGGGAATTTCCAAAAATTTGGAACAATTTCAGGGATTTCAAAGTTCCTTGTTCCTCATCAGAACAATCTGGAGACCTTTTTTTTTTTTTTTGGGGGGGGGGGGGGGGGGAAAGTGTTAGAATAACCTTGTGCAGTAGGGGCAGACATGTCACAAATTAATCTTGCACCCTCCCCAAGTACCACTCCAATCCTTTTCCCTTACCTGGTCTGGTGCTCTGTTTTCTGTCCCTTGCCCTGTGCTCCCTCACCAACCTGCAGTTCTTTCTACTTACTACAATGTGATCCCTCCCTGATTTGATGTTCTGCTTTCTGCTCCCTGCCTTGTGTGCTACTGTGCTGCCTGTACCCTCCCCAAGCAGCTGTATGCCACACACAGAGGCACCCACACAGCAGGTTGCTACCCCTAACCTAGTGATTTGGACTTGGGATGACACTGCCTTTCCACCTTCAGAACAGGGACTTGAGCAGGGGTTTCTAGCATCCTGAGAGAGTGGACTGAAAGTGATAAGCTGTAGAATCTTCTATTTTTTTTATACAAGGGGATCAAATGCCACTAGGAGAGACTGAGATGTGTGCTCTAGAATAGGTTAGGGAAGTCACTTGGCCTGTGGAAGATCCAGGGTAAACCCTGCTCAGAACTGGGAGAGAAGGATTTTGAACTTGAGCCCAGGACTCCAGCAACTCAGAAGTGCCCTAACCACTGGCATTTCCCTGAATTTTTGACCAAAAACTCTACCCTGAATCAGAGAATCTTCCCCCAACAGAGTTTTACTCAAATTTGCATGTTCTCTTGAAAAGTTTCACTTTAATTGGGTTAACATTTTCAGAAGAAAAACTGTTGAAAAATCTCCTGACTACCTCTACTGGATAATGATCAGGGTTTTCCCCCCACACTATAATCACCTGAGTTATTTATTTGAATGTGTTATATAATGAATAACAGCATGATCCAGTCTATAAAATACTGAACTCAGGCTAAGATGACCTGTTTCCATTCCTGGCCATGCCACTTACCTTATGCGCAACTCAGGCACAGAGATTTAAAATGATTTGGTCAATGTTTTCCTCCCATGCTTTTCCTGCCTTGTCTCTCTACATCATAGGTGTCCAACCTTTTTGCCCTGTGGGCCAGATGCACAGTGCCTAATCTGTCCATAAGCCACATCTGGCTAGTGGACCTGAATTTGGCATGCAGGGTGGGTGACTCATGACTGATCTGGCTGGTGGGGGGGGGAGCAAGCGAGGGCGGGAAAGGGAGAGACAAGAACTGGTGCAACCCAGTTAGATGGAAAGAGGGGCCATGCACCATCTCCGATTCAGGCCTACAGGGAAAAAGGGGTATGGCCTGGCATCACTTCAGCCATGCAGGAGAGGCTGGCAAGAGTGTGGACAGGAGCAATCAGGCTGTCTGTGGCTTGAGAATTTGTCAGTGGGATGGAGGTGTGGCAGTACTATTTGCCACTGGTCCCCTGCCACCAAATTTCCTGACCCATGGGGAAACTCACAAGCGGGATATTATGTTTTCATGGTCTAGATATGGCTTGCAGGCTGAAGGTTGAGTGTCTGTGCTCTACATTATAGATTCTTCAGGAAAAGGTCTGTTCTACTACTTATTTGTTCAGTGTCTAGAAAATGAGGCCTTGATCTCAATTAGTCCTTTATGCTCCCACTACAATTTAAATAGTAAGAAATTCTGAAGTAATTCAATAATGTTTCAAAAATATTTGTAATAGCAGCTCTGGAGATTACTCAACAACTTTAGAAATGAAAGTCTAATCCCATTCTATAATCCCTAGATGATCCAGTGAAAGGATACATCCCACACCTTTTCTTTTGTAATAATACTTGTTCCTTTTTTGGGCAGTGCAGTCTCATAAACATGATTACAGTACTCTTTTAATCAGCTCTTCTTCCCAAAATAATCCCTAAGCAACCAAGTAACGTTCTTAAAACAGCCAAACACAACTGGAAATGCACCAAATTGTAAAATTTGAATTTGGATCTCTTTCCATTCCTAGGGGTTTAAGTTAAAAAAAAGCTTTCAAAGAATCCAAAGATACCTACTTATTTTCAGTTCCAGATCTTGTCAAAAGAACCCTCTGAAAAGATTTCAAGTGAAAAGGGTAGAAATTTCACTATGCAACTCTTCTTCAGAGAATACTATTGACAAACATTTGGCACTGTCAAGGTTGAATAAAAAGATTTAGCTTCAATTTGACCTTGAACTCAAATATTGAACCACTAATCTGAACCTTAGTTGATCCAAATATTGCCTCTTTTGTTCATTTGAAACCTTAACACTCAGTCAAAGCAAAGGTAAAAGTCATTATCCTATTTCTAATGACACGAGTCCCATTTGGGAAGTGAATATTTAATGTGTGGGAGATCCAGGACCATAATTTTAGTCAAGCCACTTTGAATTTGGGCCTTTTTGTTTATGATTGATTTGGCTCTCTGTAGAACTTGGCCTTTTGTACATCATTGAATAGAATCAAAAGTTCTGTCCAGACATCCCCACGTGCTGGAGCCAGCTCCCTCTTCTGCCCCCCAGGGGAAGGTAGCTGGGGCTTCTCTCTTATGCTGGCACAGTGCTGGCATGGAAGGCAGTCAGCTCCAGTGTGTGGGGCTTTTCTCCTGTGCTACACAAATGCAGGAAATGCCGGTGATAGAGACGACTGGGTGCAGAATGGAGCTCACTGTGGTGTACAGTGCTGGCCAGAGCCAAGCCCCTCTGGGCACCTGTGCCTTGAGCACCTCCGCCAGCTGCTGCTATGCCATGTGGGGAGTGGGAGCATCCCCATACCCCTCATCTTTCCACATGCCCCACAAACCCCACACCCTTCCCCACAACTCCCCACGTATACAAAACTCCCAACACACCCTATGCCTCCCACACCACACCATGCACACACCCGCACACATCCCTACAACCTACCACACATCCCCACACCTCACCATACACACATCCACACACATCCCACCATAAACACGCACACACACCCACAACCCACCATACACCCCACAACCCCACCATGCACACACCCACACACATCCCACCATACACACACGCACACACATCTCATCATACACCCTCCCACAACCCACCATAGACACCCTCGTACCCTACTATACACACACATAGACACCTACAACCCACCATACACACACACACATACATCCATCCCATCATACACACACATCCCACCATACCCCACTATACACAGCCCCACATCCCACCATACCCCCTCCCCACAACATACAAGACTAAGGATATATTTTTGAGTAATTATGCAATCACATCTAAATACTCTATGCAAACACAGTTATGGCAAACACATTTTTTGTAATAAAATTAAAATATGTTATAATATAGTGGGTGTTTGACTTTTAGTGTATGATTTGGGCTTTTTCTGGTTCTAAGATGGCTGACCCCCTCCCAAAAGGAGTATTTCTGGGGGCAAGGGGAGGCACTTCTGGTGGCAAATCTCAGGGTTAGGGGTTATAGGGTGGGTCTTCTGGTTCAAAAATGGCAACCAGGGGGAGGGCAACTGTCAAGGGGCAGGGCTACCCATGTGGCCCTCAACAGCTTACCAAAACTCATTTAGTGGCCTTCTGCCCAAAATAATTGCCCACTTCTGATATCACAGTTCTAGCTGTGAACCAAATAGTAGAGCCCTTTTCTAGGGTTTCCCTTAACTGTTTATTTTAAATCCTAGTAAACTTAAAAACCTATCTGGGCTTTCTCCTGAGCTTATCTTTGCACCTTGCTATCCTTTACCCTAGGCTCCCTTGGTTTCAAAAACAGTCAAAAACATTTTCTTTGCAGATAATGGGGACTCATGGTTTGGCTGTCAGGCTAAGGCAGCAAAACAGGCTAAGGCAGTAACTGCGAAACTCAGTATAGAGCCCTCCCCCGCCACATCTTGTAACAAAAGGGCCTTTGGAATTAAAATAAAGCAGTGTTGTTTTATAATGATATGTGCATTAGCAGTCATTATTATCTTCACAGGTACCACTCTTCTCATTTCTGTTAATGAGCTTTTTTGAGGGAGCTTGTTACAACAGGAGAACTGTCAGTGGCTTGTGCAAAACAAATAAAGCAAGACTAAAATTGTGACTGTAAAAGTTTAAAGGAATGCAGTTACTGGTGTTTGTTAATTTTATCTTTGCAGGAGGATCGCAGCTGCTTTTCTTTTTTCTTTTAACAGATGGAGTCACTTCTCATGTAGTGTTACAGTAATGACCAGCATGACACAGAAGGAAAATTCTCTGACAGTATGTTAAATAAGATCTTATTGACAGTTCTGCTTGGTTGTAATTTGTAAGCTTTCATTGTTGCTTTTTTCCTTTCTTTCTTTTTTTTAATCTCCTATTTGATGTCTCTCTTCTCTGTCACACAGAACTAAGTTTCAAGCTAAATGGGAAAGCATATCTTTACATTTAGCTAAAAACTGGCTTCAAAATAGCTAAGAGGAGCTGTGCACAGTCGTAGTTCTGACTGGGATGACTGAGTCTATGGATGTGAGGAGACGAGTGAGGAGACTTTAGCAAGGTTTTGCTATGGTTTCCCTCAACGTTCTTGCAAGCAAGCTAAGGAAGTATGGAATGGATGAATGGACTGTAAAATGGATAGAAAACTGGCTGGATCATTGGGCTCAGAAGGTAGTAGTCAAAGGCTCAATGTCTAGTTGGCAGCTGGTATCAAGTGGAGTGCTCCAGGAGTCAGTCCTGGGGCTGGTTTTATTCAATATTTTCATCATGTGGGATGCAGATTTCCCCCTTTACCTGAGGAAAACACAGATTTCTCATTTTAACAGAGAAACACATGGATTTTGCCCATTGGCAAAGAGCTTTCTGTAGGCTGGCAGAGTTCTAGCCTGCAAGGGGCTGGGAGGAGGACAGGGGGCACCATTTGCATGTATATGCACATGACCACCAGGCAGCTGTGGAGAGCAGCTCCCACAGGTAAGTCTGGTATGGGCAGGGTAGAGATTTGGGCCCCCATATGGTGAGAGGTAATGAGTCAGGCAGGGCTGGGGATAGGGGGCTTGGGGCCCAGAGCTGGAATGTGTGGCTGCTGGGTCCAGCAGGGAGTGGGATGGGATGGGATGGGCGGCTTGTCTAGGGGCAGGAGTTGGAGCCAGCTCCCTACTGCTGTGTGCCCTCCTGGCAGGGCAGGGGAGACCTGTGCCTCCCAGATCTGTGTGCAGGGTGGAGGTAGGTGTGGGCTGCCTGCTGCAGGATCAGGCTCTCCATCTTGTTGCCCTCCCCCAGAGCCTCCTTAACCCAGTGGGCAAGACATGGTGTGGGAGGGCAGAACGGGGCCAGGTGGGGAACCTCCTTATCTCTGTGAGCTCCATGCTGCCCTGGATATGTGCCTTCTGCCCACCTCCCAGAAAAGGGGTACAACTTTGCCACCCCTGCTGCTGCCATGTGGGCAAGGGCACATCACCAGTTTAGTGTGCAGCTTGCAGTGGCAAGGAGCTTCGCCACCTGCCCTGCTCTGCTCTGCCATGCCACACTCCATCTGCTGGGCCCCAGAAGAGGGCATCAGGGTGGGGAGCCTGAGCGTGCAATGGGCAGCTCACATCTGCCCCTGCCCTGCACACAGATCTGTGAGTGCACAAGGTGGTGGGGAGTTGTCCCTGCTTGAGCCCACAGAAGGTAGCCAACACCCGCCCCCCCCACAGGCTCCATTCTGACTGTGCTGCCTGTGGGGGATGGAGAGCCATGCTCTGCCTTGCTGCAGCAGCTGCTGCCTCCAGGAGGCATAGCCCTGGCAGCTGGGGGCCCCCTCTGACAGGACTGGGGGGGCAGAGGGCTGTGGGTGGGGAGTGAGGGGCACCAGCAGGGCTGAGGGGTCTGTGGAGGGGAGGGAGAGAGTAGCACTAGCAGGGGCAGGGGGGTGAGGGGCACCAGCACAGCCAGGGAATGTTGTGGGGAGTGAAGCACACCAGCAGGGCTGGAGCGGGGTGGGGGGGGAGTAAAGGGCCTGTACCTTCATTCTGTGAGTTAAGGAGGCAGTGGGAGCTCTCATTTACCATGATAAACCCCTAATCAAATACCAAACTTTATAGGTATTTAGAGTTAATTTTATCATAAAGATTGAGAAACTGGTAAGCTTCCAAATTGCTTTAAAACTTTAAATATATCAATAATACATTGTGTTCAACTGGTATCTATGTATACAGAGGCCTTTCATTTTAATCATGGATTTTGGGGTTTTCATCAGAGAATTTGCTATAGTTTTATCAGAGAATTTGCAATTTCTTTTCATCAGGAAAAACCAGGATCCCTGTTCATCAGTGGCCTGGAAGATGGGAAAGAGTGCACCCTCAGTAAGTTTGCAGATGACACCAACCTGCGGGGAGTAGGAGATACTCCAGAGAGTAGAGCTAGGATTGGGAGAGTCCTCAACAAATTGGAGGATTGGACCAAAAGAAATCTCATGAAGTTCAATAAGGACAAGTACAAAGTCCTGCACTTAGGAAAAAAGAATCCCATGCATGGCTACAGGCTGGGGACTGACTGGTTAAGCAGCAGCTGTGCAGAAAAGGACCTAAAAGTGGACAGTAAACGGAATATAAGCCAACAGTGTGCCTTTGTTGTGAAGAAGACTAATGGCGTACTGGACTGCGTTAGTAGGAACGTTGCCAGCAGATCAAGGGAAATGATTATTTCCCTCTATTCAGCACTGGTGAGACCACATCTGGAGCACTGTGTTCAGTTTTGTGCCCCCTTCTACAGAAAGGATGTGGATAAATTGGAGATAGCTCAGTGGAGGGTAATGAAAATGGCTTGGGGGCTGGGGCACATGACTTATGAGGAAAAGCTAAGGGAATTGAACTTATTTAGACTGGAGAAAAGAAGACTGAGGAGGAATTTAATAGCAATCTTCAACTACTTGAATAGTGGTTCCAAAAAGCATGGAACTAGACTGTTCTCAGTAGTGACAAATAACAGAACAAGGAGCAATGGTCTCAAGTTGCAGCAAGGGAAGTTTAGGTTAGATATTAGAAAAAAATTCTCACTAGGAGGGTAGTAAAACACTGGAACAGGCTATCCAGAGAAGCTGTGAACTCTCCTTCCTTGGAGGTGTTTAAGACCTGGGTAGAAAAAAAACCTTAGCTGAAATGATCTAGTTGGAGATGGTCCTGCTTTGAGCAGGGGGTTGGACTAGGTGACTTTCTACGGTCCCTTCCAACCCTAATTTTCTATGATTCTATAACTGTATGATATATAATTGAAAATCAGTTCTTCTCTCTCATCTACCTATTAGGATTTCAGGATTCTTGATTCATTTTATAAGAGCTGAGGATTTGGGTTTCACAGGTTTGGGAGGTGCCATCTTTGGACAAAGTCCAGCAGTAGCAACATAGAAAGAAGTAAAAAGCTAGAATGAGAAAGAGGCCTTATACAGGCATTCTGTTTCTCCTGGGAGAGTTTCTGCTCATGAGTATACAGATGTTAAGGCTTTTTGTCCCAGAGTAAAAATGGCCACTCCAGGAGAAAAATAACCTGGAAACAACCAGGATGAAATCACTTCTGGGAAAGTTTCTTTTGGGAAATTGAATGGTTGTACATGATGCAGGAGACTAACATAACAGGAAAGCTCAATATTCCAAGGTAAGACATGGAGCCAAAAGTATGGTTATTTAGAGTTTGGACAACCATGGATAGGAAGTGGCTTTCTTGGAATAACCCAACCAAATTAACTAACTGACAATCTTTTCTGTCTGTTCAACCCTTCCTTTCTCAGCTGACTCCACTGAAAATTTCATATTATAGTCTTTTAATAGCCCTAGGAAGACACAACAACCTAAATGGATCTTTTCCTGGCTATTTACATCACCTTGGATCTCATCATTCCTGATATGCTATGTATTAGGAGAATATAGACGAGAGTTGCAAGTCTATTTTTTTTCCTTGTAAGTGTCTCAAGTCCTGGGCCTCTGATTGATGAAGCTAGTTGGTAATGCAAATGACCTTAGCTCAGCAAACCACTTAGTTTTATAGTGAAGTTATATCTGGAAGTAATTTTGAGGGAAAGAGCCCTGGAAAAAACCCTGAAGTCCATTCTGCTAGGTACTGCAAAAAAATGCAGGAGGTTACATAGCTGTCTCCAAGACATGTAGGCTTTCCTCCAATAGGTCCTTTGAATTCTTTGAAGATCAGAGATCTACACATTTTAGGAGCAAACTGGCTGCTGATGCATGGAAGGGATAAACACTACAATTTTCCCCTGGAAGAATTTGGAAGAAGGTCTGCCTGATGAATTCACAGAAGTTTCTCTTTTGAAGGGCACAGTTAGCATCTGTGTCTCTATATGCAACATTTTCATTAGCTTGTGTTAATTAGGCTCCATTTAGTTAGTGGATTCCAGCATGTGAACAGGCTTCTCTAGCATCTGTATAAGGCTTGTGTATCACAAAGCACCGTACAAGTGGTGCCGAGGGTAGGTTTCTCCCTGATAATCCTAGGTCCTTCTTGCTTTATGTCTCTTAAATTTGAAAGTAAGATTCTCAAAGGAAAGAACGCACTGGTTGCAGTTCAGCAACTCTAGTTTTAATTCATGGTGTTACTTGGCTCCAAGGAGATGGCCTTAAAGATCTGGGACAGAAGTTCCACAGACCAGTTAAACCTAAATCAGTTAAGCCTGATGTAACATCCATCTAGGTTTATCTTAAACCATGTTCAGCCATTTTGAAACTGGTCTAGCTGCGCTGAATTTCTGTTCTGTTATAGGTTTAAATTGGTTTCTGATAATTTATACTGGTTTATGTGTAACTTCTGTCCCTAACCAAAGTGGTAGCTGTCATTGCATAAGTATTTTGTTAAAGCAAAAAGTTCATTTCAAAAGTGTTGTGCACAAACCTCTTATTTTGTCCTTTAAAGATCTGCTTTAAGATTTTATTTCATTTTATTTGGCCTGAGCTACCTTGTTCCAGTCTTTCTTTCTGAGAAGACGTATTAAGTTTACCTACTGCACAGGAATATAATATTTGGTGAATAATAACTATACTATTACACAGCAATGTCTTCTACATGCTAAATGTTTTCCCAACAACCAGGATGGATAATCTCTATTCTGAAGAGTTCCAAATCTGAGACAAGACAGATTGGCAGACAGAAGTCAATCACTCAGTTTACTGACAGAAATGAATGGCATAGCAGAAGTGGGATTTTTGAGAGAGACTTGAGTGTGGACATTGTAGTGTAACTGGCACACTATTTGGCTGAGGAAGGTGTGAAGGATAACGGATGGGTGAAATTACAGCATGCCAAATTCAGAAACAGCATGAGGCCAAACTGCAGAAGATAGTGTATTTCCACAGTAATTTCAGGAGGACAAGTGGTGTTTATGCATGTCATAACCTTGACCTACAGTGCAAACTTCTGACTAGCTTTCTGGTTACCTGCTTTTGCTTCTGAGATTTGCAGACACGAGAATTCTGTTGTTGGAGGCCAACCCTTAGGAAATGGTTCCAAGTAACATACCAGTGTCCTTTACTTGCAGTCTTTTTTCACACCACAGAGGTGGCAGAATGGAATTTTCTTCATACTTGGAAAAAAAAATGCCTCAGAGAGGTGTTTCTCCTTACAATCCAAATGTGAGGCACGCCGTGTGTTGTGTCCTGCTGCAAGATATTTATAGTGCTGTTTTAATCTCTATAGAGGATTTACCTTAATATCATGAATTGGTGGGACTTGTGTTACTGTTTTCCAGGAGTGAGGTGGACTATAGAAAGATTAGATAGATTGTATAGTCAGTATTATCTGCCTTTTAGAATTTTCTCCAAGTGAAGGGCTACCAGCCTACTGCTCAGCGACTAATAAATTTGATTCATTCTTACTCCCCACAGGGCTATCCTCTTTCTTACTAATGTTTGACATTTTACATTTTAATTAAGATCACCCTCCAAGCAGCGAACCAGTAAGAGAATGACAGATTTTCTTACTGCAACAAGATACCAGCAAAAGGGCAATTCACCAAATATACCTCTGATGGTGCCTCTCACTAATGTTCAACATGGCCACCTAATGAGTACAGTGAGATAGAAAGAAAGCAGCTGCACCTTTTGCGATATCCAAACTGTATCAGTTCTTGCTGCTCCTTTCTCCACAACATGTATGCTATATTCATGCCCAGAGGGCCCATTCAGGATGGGAGGGGGAGGAGGTCATTGTATTTAAAGCTGTATATATGAAATCTTGGATTCAGCCATGAGCAGTGTAGAATCTCAGAAGATAAATGACACATAAAGAGGGCAAATAAAAATTATGATAGAGCATGACGGTGACTCTCTTCCCCATTTCGTCTAGCCATCACTGTTGCTGTCTGTAGATCTGAGATTGAGCAGGCATGTGAATGAAGGAGCCTTTGAAGGTAAGGTTAGAGAGAGGATGTTCTATATCCAAAGAGTCAACCCCAAAGAAGCTGACAGATAGGCAGACAGGGTTGGTCTTTCAGATGGACTGGGTGACTGGAGATGACTGGAGTTGTGACATGAATGAGATGTAACTCATTCACTCCCTTTATAGCTACCTCAGTCTGGGTGAGATAACTTTATGATAGCATGAACTCTTTCTCTAGAGAGTTTCACTGGGTGTTCACATGTAGGCAGTTACTGTGCCCCAAGAAGCCCTTCCACAGCCTGTTGAGCCAGGTTGGAGCAGCCCCATGCCAGTGGGCTGACCCTCAGAGCCCCCTTTCCTCTGGAGCTGCTCCAACCAGGCTCAACATGCTGCGGTCCTAAATGCATATTCAAACAGTGTGCCCAGACAGGAACAATAAGCTTCAAACATTGCTCTAAGTTAATTGCACACGATACGTGTCCAAAGTGCCATAAAGTTTCAAACTGGTGCTTATTGAAGTCTATGGAAAAACTGCCATTGACTTCATGAACCTGTATATAAAGACTCTCAAAGGATATTCTGTCATGAGTCCTGTAGGACAGTATTAACCTCAGCCTTATAGAAAGTATATAACAGTATAACTGGAAAAGAGACACCCAGGGAGTTAAAAGGAAAGATACTCACTGGGCTAGTTCAGGTGAAATCGGTAGGAGAAAACTGAGGAAGAACAGAGTGCCTGTTCAGTATTAGCAGTGTTTTACCACACACAGAGACATTGTCCAGTCTTCTAAGTTTCATGCAGCATAATTTAAGATTCTTTGGATATGACTGAGATATCTTTTACCTTGCCCAAAACTAGACTGACTTGAGACATCACAATCTATTTTATTTCCTCACCTTGTAGCTCAAAAATGAGTACTTTCCTGGAATTCAGTGCTTCTTTACCTATAGATTTAATGTGGTTTCTTTAAAGAGCTTTCAGCATTAAATATAGCAGACCAGGGATAAATTTGGCCCACTATGTCTAGCCATAAGCAATAGAATTAAAGCACAGGAGACATCATAGAGTTTCACTCATCTGCCGCCAAAAATCCATAATAATGTTATTTTTAATTTAGCACTCATACCTGAATGCCTTTAGGCACTTAAACATAATGTACAGAGTGGTAAAAGCAATTTAGCGTCCCCATACTTGCATATTTTGATTCATTGTAGATTATTTCTTTTCACAAGTATTGGCTTAGTCATCTACATTTTTATACATTTTCTTTTATAACTGAGTTCTTAACGGTATTTATGTACTGCTATATTTTCCTTACGTACCTATGCACTTTACCCTTTTTTCATCATCTCCCTTTCTCCTGTAAGGGAGTTATTGCTTGCAATATATTTTTAAAATCAGTAACAAAGCTCCAGATTTTGATCTTTTAAAAAAAGGACAAGATTATATAGTAAATTCTGTTTCTTTGGTCAGACTACATTTGTGAATAATGACACAAGGATCTGGCCTAAGAAAATGCCAACCCGTATATGAAAAAAAATGAAAAATTAATATTCAGATGCCAACACAACTCTCCTGCATGTATATAATAAACAATACCAAGTACACTTACCCACATAGTAGAATCCACTCCTGCTGTTAAGAGAATACAGGCATCTTGTTATCGATCAACATTCTTAATGTTGGTACCACAGCCAAGACATCAATGCTGTTCTAAATGCTTTCTTGGAAGCAAAGATATAATTGTGGTATCAGAAACCTGCTTAGGACTACAGAGTTTTTTTCCCCAAGAAAAATCATCCCTAGAAACCTCATGTCCGAAGGTCGCATCATAGTAGCTATGTATGCTGTGTCTGCATATAGCTGTTCTATTTAGGAATGGCTGTGCAGCAGGATAGCACTTGTATTTACAAGTACTATCCAGTTGTGGAGTTATTTAGTTTACTCCCGTGTAATAAGCCTACACACGTAAATGCCAAGACATGTATTTTGAAGCAAATTAGTCTGGTCTGCAGTAAACATCTTGTGTAGGTGGTTCCTTTGTGTTCCTGCCTGAACTGCACTAGCCATGGCGGAGTTGCAGTCTAGTAGGTGCCTCATAAAACCAGCTCTGGGACTTCCAGAGCTGGTCTTGAAAATACTTTTTTGAGGATACCTCCAACACTCTTGTGGCTAGACTGCTGCTGGCATTTGAAGCAAGCTGTTTTCCCTACATGTTTTCTGGCTTCTTTGCATATGTAATGAGAATGTAATGTGTGTTACAGGAGGTGGAACAAAGGGGGCAGTCTGCAGAGCTGTGATGTCTGTCAATTTGGACTCAACTCCCAGATTCTCCCAGGGCTGGAGGGCAAAGGCAAAAGGAAGGGGAAGCTTGAGGCTGGAGTAAAGGGGAAAGAGAGCGGCCTACATATGGAATCTGGTCGCCTTACACAGAGGAGCCCACAGTGGAGCTGGAGATCTCACTGGCTGAGTCAGCCAGGACTGTGGACCGAAGAAACTGGACTCAGACTTGGGGGCCATTGCAGGCTGCTGTTTGAGCACTCTAAGAACTAAAGGTTTGTTGGGTGACACCATCAGAGGTGAGGAGGGAAATTAAGGTGCTGATTATAAGTTACCAGTGTTGATGTTTCTTTACCTTTTACCTGTTCCCTCCCTTTGGCCCATTGGTTTGTGACCCTAACCCCTATGATTTTCTGTATAGAAGTGGGAACTCCCCCCTTTGCTTCTCATGCCAGTTTCTGGACCTGCAGGGTTGGCACATAAATTTGAGAGCAGTAGTGCCCAAACTTTTCACCCAGTGGACCAGGTTGGTGGTGTCAGGTCTGTCCATGGATCAGATCCCACCAGCAGGCCCAATCCAACATATCGGCCAGTCACAGCCAGGGTCTGGATCTGGCCATGCAGTAATGATCTGGCCCTGATATGTCTGCACTCAGGCCCAGGCCTGATCACCTGGTTTGGAGTCAGATCTATCTCTAAAGGGCCCTTTGCATCAGGTTCTTAATGAAGCTGCACATCTAAGAAAATAGAGCAAATATTAGGGTAAGGAAAAGTGCAAATGAGATTAAAGAAATAAGATTTCTTATATGGAAATATCTCTTATCCATTTATGTTTTTCCTATGCATAACTCATATATTTTATGTCTTTTATTTCTCAAATATACAAAAGTATTATGTCTTAATTGGGAGTAATCTTACTTTGTCCACAGTCATAGGTGTGCCTAGCAATTTGCTGGCTGATTTCTTGCCCTTTACTACATTACACGTTGAATCTCCTGTGGTCAACCTGCTACTGTGTGCAATCTGAACAATAACACAGTAGCACAGTTAATTATGGGTGAGCGTATTTACATGTGTCCCTATGGCACATCTATTACTGCACTGTCATTTAATATATCCAAAAGGAAGTACTAAATGATAGCGCATTAACAGCCCATACTGCTCCATGTGCGCTGCACATGGTTATTTTTAGGTGCTATACCACCATAGTGATGCGCTATAATGAGGGAGCGTGTTGCTATGGTGACATAGCTGTGGCGTCATAGTTTGCAATTGCTGATGTTATGTCACCATAGAGCATTCCTATGGCAATGTAGTGTCACATGTAGGTGCGCCTAGTATATAGCAAACTGGTGAAGGAAGAAACAGACTGTGCAATTTCTGCATGAAATGCTACCCAAAGGGAATTAAAATTTGAATGCAATGGTGTGTGCAGCACATGCTTATTTGCCTGGTATTTTTGTATAGTGGGAATATGCAAGAAGTATTTGAATAAGAGTGGAACACACAATTTCATCTTCTTAATATTTGTCTGTGATTAGTATATTCTTGGGGGAGAGGCTTGTTTTTGAAATTGCTCCTTTAGAATTTGGAAGCGCCCAGCTGCATGTGTAAAATCTCTAATTTATGAGTGAAAAAGTGGGATTTGCACACATAAAGTAAGTCACTGAAAACATAAGTGCTTGTTTGTACACACACTTATTTAAAGTTTGCATATGCAAATATTACTGCATGTAGAACAAGCTCATTTTCAGTGCTGAGATGCACTTTAAAGGCTTAAGTCCTGCAGGCTGCTATGTTTTACTGATAGAACTGAAGAGTTAAAGCACTAGAATTCACTCCTGTGTTTGCTCAGCACCTGTGCAAACTAGACTAGCTTTTTCATAGTGTATGAATATGCACATAGTATTGACTAAATCTATTTACCTGAGCACTGGAAAGCAGGCGCCAAGTGGGTATAATATAGGGATGAATATTTAGCATATTTTAGTATTAACATTTGCTGGAAAAAGTGGATGGAATTGTGGTGGACACAGAAAATTGTACAGTAAAGTTGTGACATGAGGGCGCTGGTAAATGACTGGTCTTTGTTTCCCAGGACCAGATACATGACATGAATCCAGCATAAACATGGTGCCATTGTTCTTATATAAATAAATAGAACTAGATGAGATCTAGTAAATGAAGAAAGCATTTGGAGTAGCTATTTTAATTATTTCTTTTATAACTGGCATCCAATTTATCTGAGAGCAATCAAGACCTGTTCATAGAAAGTGTGGGCAGGGGTCAGTCATTGTTCTGTCAGTGTAATTTATTTTTCCTACCCATGTCATGGTGCTGAGACCCACAGATGCAGAAAACATAGGCAATAATAATGGATTGCCACTCTTTGGGCATGTCTACACATGCAATTAATTTGAAGTAGGCTCACTGCACAATAAAAAAACTGTGAAGTAAGCCTACTGAGGAGCACCTCTACTCGTGCTTCTTCTTGAGAGCAGATTTGCTCCCAATGGGAACAGCCCAGAGAGGGGGCCCAGGGGCAGGGCAGGCCTTGAGCCTCTGCCTTGATCTGCCAGTGGACCAGCTAGCAGTGAGCCTGCAGCTGGATGGGGAACCCCCTCTCAGTTGGGGGCAGTGGGGAGCTGTCCCACCAGTGGGGCAGCCAGCAAGAGAGTCCCCAGCTGGGCAGGGAATCCCTGTCCAGCCAGGGGCTTGCTGCTAGCTGCCCCACCAGTGGATCAGGGTAGAAGGCTGGGACCTGCCCCTCCCCCATAACCCTTTCCAAGCCCTGTACCTCGATCAGGCAATTGAGGCACAGGGCTGAGAAAGAGTTGTAGGGCTGGGACCTGGCCCAGGCTGGGGCTGTTCCCAGCCAGCTCTGGGCTGTGCAGGGAAGTATGCACATGCCACCTGGAGCTAGCTGGAACCTGCCCCAGAATGGGCCAGGCTATACTAGGTCCCAGCCAGCTCCAGGATGGACAGGGAACTCTCTCCATGCAGGGAGCTCCTGGCCCCAGCTCTGTGACTAGAATCAGGGCTGAAAGATTAGTCCCTTCCCCCAGAAAGTGCCTGCTACTGGGGCAGGCTCCAAGCCTGAGCAATTTCCCAGTCTTCACTTCAGTTGCAGAGGCAGGGCTGGGAGCTGCTTGCAGCCAGCGCAGGGGGACATTGTTCTGGCCTGGCTCTAAATTCAGAGCCCATCATGGCAGCAGGCAGCTCCTAGGGACAGAGAGCAATCTCCTGCCCCCTGTTATTTGTTCCTGGTCAGTCATCTATATGTGTTATTGCTCAGTAACTACTCCACAGTTAATTTGCTACCTGCATTTGTAGGTATCAAATTTAACCATGGAGTAGGCCAATTTACTGGACAGTAAGTTCCTGAACATGTAGATGGTGTCACTTACTGTGCAGAAAATACGTGTACTGCACAAAAAAGTGTCTCATGTAGATGTGCCCCTTACCTTATTAATGGGCGGTGTTGTTTTTCAACTTTCTTCAGTTTAGTGGATTGTAACAAAAGTCTGATGCTCAGTAGCTCTACAGGATATGGTGTGAGTAGTTGTATCTGTTATGACTTTTCTCTCTGAAGATCATTCAGACTGAAAGTATACTGGGGCTTTTGTGTAAGAAAGCATATAACAGTTGTGATTTAGTGCTCACTTCTTGAAAACATCTGTATACATGAGGGAAAGGCTATAGTCTACTCTCATTGAAGTCAATGGCAAAATTTCCATTGGCTTCCATGATACACAATTAAAAATTAAAAGATGTAAGTAAACAGTACCTAATTGATTATAAAATGGTTTCACATGATTCTTTTTTCATATTTCATTTTTCTGGTCTTCAAAAAATGTAGGTCATCAATATCAATATGGAAGCAACCCCCCCAAACCCTCCAGATTAAAAAAAAAATCAGAAATAAACATTTTGCATTCACTGAGAGCAACACAACAAAGTTTTATTAAGCCTGTAAAAAGGCAGTTTCAAAAATATGCAATACAAAGTGGTGCAAATTACCACACAACTCTCAGCAACAAAAATTGTGAAACTTGTATAGCTCTACGCCCGATCACGCTCACATTCTCACAGAATTAATCACTTTGTTGTTGTTATATACCTTTCCTTTTTGACTGAATAAAGTGCTCATGAAGATATGAGCCTGATATCCCTGAGTAAAGGTTGTGACTGAGGTATGGTATGGGCAGGTACTTCTCCAGCTTGTGTGTTTTGCTCTATCCATATATTGGAATCTTATTCTGATGACAGTCCTATATCCTGAGGTATATCCTCAGCAGGGACAGACAATCATACCAAATTATATTAATTGTGGAGTGGGTTTGTACTCAGGCCACATGGGCCAGCCTCCCTTTGTACATCTGCATTCTGGTTTCCAGAACAAAAGAGCCAACTCATGCCCTTATGCCACCCCAACCAATCTGTTTGTTCAGAGTCAAGCAGAACAGATGAATTAAAATAGTGTCTTTCAAATACCTCCTCTTCAAAGTTAAACTTTGGCTTCAGTTTCCAGAGGTTTCCAGATACTTGTTGTAACAGCTGAGCAAACGTTGCTGGAACTATCCTCTTTGCATAGGGCAGATGCAGGCAAAATGACTTGGGGGAGAGGCCAGGGAAAGCACGCACTGAAAAGAAATCTTTACACCTGCTTTTGCATGAAGTAGCATGTATTTCCCTCCAGCACTTGTTGCCAGATGCCAGCTGGCATGTGGAGAGAGGAAGGAAGCCAGACTAGCTAGCTGTGATCCATAGTTTCATAGTAACTAGGGTCAGAAGGGTCCTAGAGCAGGCCATCTAGTCTGACCCCCTGCCAATGGCAGGAAACAAGTGCTGGGGTCACAGGACC
>JAGPOW010000261.1:108860750-108877260 GCA_030014935.1 Caiman crocodilus | reverse complement strand
ATCTAATCGGATCTTGAGAAGCTTACTCACTCTCATCATCCAGAGGTAGTTGGAGTTTCTTCTGGAGGCAGATTACTCTTAAAGCATGCAGAGAGAGCCAGTTTAGGTTCAACTGGATGACCGCATGGCTAATCACTCCTGGCTCCTCTTCTTCTTCCTCGGGGCCTTTTATGCCCTCTCTGACCTCAGCAGCCCGGTCCAATCGAAGCTGCCAAAACTGGTCACAAGCCGACCCATTTCCCAAGCATCCCTGGCTACCTGGGCCGCGCACAGGGCCATGTCTCTTCCCCTGCCCAGGTGACCAGAGCATCCGCCTCCCAGACCCCGGCTTTTGTCATGCAGACAGGGAGATCCCCGCCCTGAGAGATTCACCAGCAGCCTCTCAGGCTGGCACAGAGAGAGGTCTCTGGAGAGGGGCACTGACAGTGGCATTTCTGCCACAGAGACAAGTAGCTAGTTGCTTTTGCTTGAGACACTGTCTAGAGCAGTGTATTTTGGAGAGTAACCACAGGTATCCCACGTCATTGGTTGGTGGAGAACAAGCAGAGGAATAATGATTTTCTCCTCTACATGACAGCACATATTTGCCAACTGAGATTTCAAGACACAATTCAGTTAATCAAGAGACAGTGCTCCTGGGCTGAAGGCCCTTAATTGAGGCTAGGGTGTTTTAAATTTGGTCCCTAGCTGTACAATGTCCCCTGTGTTCTTAAACAATTCTCTAAGGTCCAGATCCTCAAAGGTATTTTGGCACTGTATCCCCACTTAAATACAACAAACCAGCTGACTCCTATTCTATAGAAGTTAGGTACAAAATACCTGTGAGGATTTGGGCCTTATGTCTCTCATTTCTGTCTGTGCCTCGGCACAGTGGAGTTCTCAGAATAATGCGAGTGTCCAGTTGCAAGGGATTCCCCTGTAAGGCGGGAAAAACCCCTTGGTGCAATGATCAGTTCCTGCCAAAGCTTGCATCTGCACTGTTTGCAGGTATGCTTTCGATTGGCTTACTGTAAATTATTCATACCTGGCGGCTGGCAATTGGCTCACTAGCCGTATAAAAGTTAGAGCAAGTTTCTGCCCGAGTTGGAGAGAACTCCGCATTCTCATTGGAAGAGACTTTCACCTGCATTTCGGAGCAGACTTGGAGGCCTGATCAACTAGCAACAACTCCCCGTTACCAAAATCCTGACATACCCTGTGCCCTGCATGCTCGGACAACATCGGTGTGCCACCTGGTTTCTGTTTTTCTACTTGTTTCTGCAACTTTACGGAGCGTGCCTACACTGTACTCCAGTTTGTAAGTAAAGTTTTTTTTTAATTCAACTGATAAGCTTCTCATGCCTAATTCCATTCCGTTGGTGGCCCCATCCAGCCACTTTCAGCCCTCCCATGGTGTCACGAACAGGATCATTATCCAGGGAAGATGCAATGGAGTTGTAATTAGTTAAGAATTGCCCCTGGTGCAGCGGGAAATGCCACGTGCTGAACGCCATGGAGTTAGATGCACACATCGCCTACCACCAAGCAGGTTGAATGGGTGGAAGACTTGTGAGCGGTTACCTCTCGCTTGAAGGAGAAGAGGGAGCTGAGAAAGAGTGGGAGATACATCTCCACCCCAGTGCATTTGGATGTGTGATGGGAAGCGAGCAAGTTCTATTCAGACCCCGAGAAGAAGGGGGTACCAAACACTTCACCGGACCAAAGCCGAGCAAAGAAAGCACTGCGCTCAGCCAGGAGTTTGACCGCTGCGTGCGCTGCATGCAGGAGAACAAAGGGCCAGTGATAATTAACTTAGACCTAGTGCCCAAGCTGAGAGACCCAGAGCTTTTTCCTGAGCTCCACGGAAAATTAGAGGCAGAAGGTCACGCCGTGGTTAAGAGGATTGGCTCAGAACATGGGAAGGGGAAAATGCTGCATGTAATGTTCCGCATGGTGACAACCCTGATGCGGGAAAAGGCAGAATTGGAAGCCTGACTGCTTGCCGTTCACACGGCTGAGCAGATAGCAGCAACGGAAAAAAGCCTAGGTCCTCCGTCATTGTAAGATAGTAACGAAACGGAGGGGAGCCGCCCCAAGAATCCAAAAGAGAAGGGCGGAGCTACCAGTGGGCAGGCGGAAGTAGTGACTCCACCCCCACAAGATGATATCGATCCCCATGGGCCCATTTCCGGGCTGCAACAAGGAGGCAACAGGAAACAAGCTGCGCCTGAATTCCCCATCGGATGCAGCAACAACTCAGCCACGCACCCCGTGGTAGTGAGAAGCCAAGTGATTGGTGCTGCTAACACCTGTCATGCCGAGACCTGGACTGAATTGCGGTCATAGTGATCTTGTACTGCATGTGGAACCCTAGAATGCATGCACTGGGATTAACAACAGCCCAGCAGGGAGGCCCGTGGCCTCACCATTACCTGCAGGATCCAGAAGCTGTTCCAATCACACTCAATGGTGTGGACACCTGCATCGAAGCATATGGAGGGAAAGCTTCCATCATTTTGTGGATACTTTTGAACCCACTGGCCGGACAACCTGCAGGCGATCTCCTACAACAGTTCCCGTGACTGCAAGAGCTCATCAACCCAGATATAGAAACGTCCAGTGAAGCCTCATACGAGCCCAGTTCTTGGCCAACGCAGAGAACGCCGGAGGAATGAGCCATGTTTGGATCCTCCTGAATCATTCGAGGCTCATGAAAAAGCAGTTGCAAATTTTGGGAGATGAGGGTCAATGGAATCTGGCATACGAACTGGGTTTCTGATACTCAGCCAAGTCAGATGATGGATCATCGTATTAAAGTCCAGAATATAATTATGCATTGTAATATAAGTTAATTAATTGTTTAGAAAGTTTCTTTCTCCACAGGTCTAAGATCCAGAGTACATGCCGGAGAAAATACTTCAAGAACCCAGGACGCGACGCGCAGCAGTGTTATGACACCCATCGAAGTCCTGATGATTGAAATGTTCATAACAAATATAGTTATGTGTATTTGTGTTTTTATAGGTTATTGCTTGGTTCGGTCTATCAAGAGCAAACTTGTTTCATTGTCCACGTTTGTTTATACTTACCTACCGTGTAAACCTGTCGAGCAACGTGACAATTTAGCCGACTCGCATGTGTTCCAGCTTCAGCTGTGCCATCGGCAAGGGGGCATGTCTGTGCTGAGTGATTAGAAGTGCCTCGGCACAGCAGAGTTCTCAGCACAAGTTTCCACTCAAGTTGGAGAGAACTCCGCATGCTCATTGGAAGAGACTTTCACTTGCATCTCGGAGCGGACTTGGACTTGGAGGCCTGATCAACCACCAATGACCCCCCATCGCTGAAATCCTGATGTGCCCTGTGCCCTGCATGCTCGGACAACATCAGTGTGCCACCCGGTTTCTGTTTTTCTACTTGTTTCTGCAACTTTATGGAGCGTGCCTACACTGTACTCCAGTTTGTAAGTAAAGGTTTTTTTGAATTCAACCGACAAGCTTTTCGTGCCTAATTCCACTCCATCGGCAGCCCCATCCGGCCACTCTTGGCCCCCACAATTTCCAATGTGGGAAGTAGTTCCCCGCCTCAGGGGGTTGTTATGCATGTTAACTACATTTTTAAAATGCTAGCATCCGAGCGTTCAAGTGTAAACACATATCAAATATGTGCTAAGCGCTATCATAGTAAGGAAGTCAGGACTTTTTTGGCAAGGAGTATTTCTAGATCTTATTACCTAGCACGTGTTAAACTAATGTCCGGCTGGAAGTAATAGGATTAAAGCAAAGATGGGCAAACTTGTGTATCTGGCTAGCAGCTGGACTCCATTTCCCAGCAGCCCCTCCCCACATGCTGCAGCTGGTTTCCATGGAGACCCAGCAGCGCTGGGGCCATGACAGCTCAGGGCCAGAGTTTCCATGGAGACTAGCCCCAGCAGCACTGGCAGGATGTGCAGGTGGCTGGGGAGCTGCTCTGGGGCCAGGACTGGAATCTTGCAGCGGTGACAGTGTGCTCCAGGGTGGAGCAGAGCCTGCAGACCCCTGTCTAGGGTGTGCAGGCAGCACATCATGGCTCTGCCCCAGCTCTAGATCATGCTGCGCATCTTGCCAGCACTGCTGGGGCTAGTCTCCATGGAAACCCTGATCCAATGGTGTCATAGCCCCACCACTGCTGGGGTCTCCATGCAAACTGACTGCAGCGATGTGGTCAGGGGCTGCTGGGAAATGGAGTCCACTACAGGCCTGATCCAGCCATGAGCTGGACTTTGCCCACTCCTGAACTAAAGACTAGTGCAGGGCCTGGGGCTGACAATCAGCTGTTTGTCAGTCAAAGCCCCCTCCCCACTACTGCAGCACCTGAGTGAGTTCAGGCCTCCAGTGCAGTATTGAGCTTTGCTTGACAAACAGCTGATTGTCAGTCCCTGCCCTCCTGGCTCACTAGGGGAGGTTTGAGACTTTGATGTGATAAGAGGGTTGGGGCTCACAATCAACTGTTTGTAAGTAAAAGCCTCATACCATGGTGTAGTGGGAGAGTTGGGGCTCTCCTGCTCTGCCTCCACACTGGGTCCCAGGTTTTGTGGCACTCTCTGCCTCCAGGCTGGCTCCTGGGACCTGGCAGGGAGGCATGGAGTGCCACACGACCTGGGTCCCATTTCTTCTTGCCTCTACCCTGGGTCCATGGGCAACTGGTGCCTCCTAAGTCTGGTGGGGTACCAGTGGCCAATCGCCATTCCAGAGGTAGGGTCCCCCCTCAGTGGCTGATCACTGACAGGGAGTAGGGGGATCTCTCAGGAGCCAATTGCTGACCGTGGAAGTGCCAGCAGAAAAACTAGATGTGCCAATCTCATGTTACGTTGCCTATGTCTGGCTGCAGAGAGGGGTGGCGTGGGATGTGGTGCAGGAAGAGGGAGCACTGTGGGACCCTTATCCCACTGCTCTGTGCCTCTGTACTAGTTTCTGTGTCCCACAGTGCTTTCTGCCTCTTCACTGAGTCCTCATTCTGTCCTCAGAGAGGAGTGATGTGGGACCTGGCACAGAAGCAAGAAGAACTTCCAGGACTTGGGACCCACCACACCCTAACTCTGAGCTTGGTCCTTTATGGGTCCCTAGGCTAAGACCAAAAATCAGCCTTGGGACCACAAAGGAGTCTTGAATTGGCTCTAGTGCCATTCCAGAGCTAAGATGGAAAATTGGCTTACTTCCAGTCTCAGTCCTGGGATAGCACCCAAGCCAGTTCAAGACTCCAGTGGCTATTATGATCTATATTTAGACTGTAGTAAGCTTTAACATGCTACTGCTCAGAAAACTTTCTTGAGTCATATGAATGCTTACTACAGTCTACGTATCATAACACATGTGTAATAAAGCCCCCAGAGAGATGAGGGTCAATTCACTATTGGCTGAAACGTGCTTGGGCACTCTGGTATTTATAGGCCATAGAATTCACTACCCGAATAACCAATATCAAAGACTGGGAATATCATCAGCCAGGGCCTAGAAGCTCATGAATACAGATGTCTCTAGCACAAGCTGGAGCTGGAGTGCTGCGGTACCAATAATTACCCATGTTCTGACTCTTTTTAAGTATACTGATATTGAGGTGGTAACTGCGATTTTTCAAGTGGGAATCCCCCCACCCCTCCCTCTCTTCTTTTTTTTAACTCCAGCATTTCTGGGATATTCTGTGTCTTGTGTCTTCCCCAGAAAGATTCTTCAAATTAGGTAACTCCTGTGAAGGAAATGAAGGATGGGTTGGGGAGAGCCAGAGAGTAAAAAAGCCTTTAAGAGCAATATTCTGCCAGAAATGGCGGCGGGAGGGAAGGGGTAAGAGGTGGAGCAAGACAGCAACCTTTCAGAACCGAATTGTAAGACTAAACAGAGAGAAAACAATGAAAACCAGCTCCCTGGGTCACCAAACAGAGGAAGGACATAAATAGTTGGAACTTCGCTTTAGGAACGATTCAATAACAACCCTAGAATTTGGAATGAATAAAATGATTGTTCCCCTTGTGGAGAAAAGCAAAACCTTTCACCAGTGTGGCAACAAGCAGCTTTCTGGCTAACCTGAAGAGTGAGACAGTGTCTTAGTAACATAGGAGTAAAACATGCGTTTTTTTAAAAACATAAGATTACTAAAGTCTTGCCAGTGGTGCTTAACAGGCAAATTGTTTAACAATCACAGCAAGCATTCTGCACCTGGGATCTGTGCAGGTGCAGATTCCTGGTTATAGGCCAACATTATTTTGCAATGCCATTGGCTTAAATCACTTTAAAACAGAAACAGTAGTGAACATCATTTTTATTTTCTGGGTGCTTTCTTATCTATGTAAGTGCATAAATCTATCTAAATTGCATACTTTTATCCAAACTGAAAGTCAACACTGTTTGGAGCAGCATATGATTGCCATGCTTTCTGGTGCAGAATTAACCCTGTTGGGCTGAGTCTGTTTAGAACCCTAAAAAACACACGAAAACAAAACATTCTCACCATGAATTAACAGAACATGCCATGGTGAAATAATGGAGATAGATGAAAGTCAGAAAAAAACACACTCAGCAAAGTTGATTTGTGCTTTCAGAAAGCATGGGATAAAGCTAACAAATAAGTAAAACCTGGCCATGAGTCGAGATAGTCCTCTGGACTGGATTTTCTTCTACATCTAGAGCATAATGAGTGCCATACTAGGTCAGACCAATGATCCATTCAGCTGAATACCCTACCCTGACAGTGCTCTGCTTGAACACTCTTTATTAACCCACACTCAGGTTCTTGTTAATGTCAAAGCTGCAATCTTTACAAATACCCATATGGAGCAGATGGAATCTGCATATTGCACAATAATATCAGACAGTGGCTCATAGATTTTGAAATTGATATCTGACACTATACAAAAGAGAGAGGTCCCTGTTTTCTCTTTTGTTTTCCCCTGAATCATTTGCTGTGCTTCTAGTGGCCTCCCAGATTGAGGGAGGCTTATGGTTTTCTTGGTAAGCTCACCACCTTTGACAGTGGCAATATAAGATGCTTTAAGGGGAGGGTGAATGAACAGGGCATGTCTAGTGATCCATCCCATTATACCCTCCCTGGAATCAACCATCATCGAATTAGGGATTTCATAGATTTCATAGACATTAGGGGCTGGAAGGGACCTCATGAGATCATTGAGTCCAGCCCCCCTGCTAGAGACAAGAAGTCTCTCTTTGGAGCCGAACACCAAATTGAAGCTTAGGGGATGTCGGAGGATAGATCTCTGACTGTTTTGTTTAATAGCTCCCAGTGTCTGAGGTACAGCAACGAGTTTGACAAGAAAACGTATAGATGCAGTTTAATATATGTAATATTTCTTTGATTGTGAACTTTGATGATAAATTTGCTTCTTAATTTGCAATAAGAAGCGTCACATAATGCTTTTTCCTCCTGCATGTCTTGCATTTTGATACTAATAGAATTAACTGTAGAGTGAATCCTTATGGCAACAGATTTCTTGTAGTCCAGCATTGTTATACAGAGCCATTCACCTTTTCAATTCACCAGGAAGGCTGTCAAGTAATTAGTTATAAAAGTTATAATTAATTTCCTAAGCTGCTATACTTGAATCATTTCAGCAGTCTCTCTGTGATTTTTTTCTTTCTTTTCTTTCTTTTTTTATTTTTTATTTTTGGTATTCTGGAGGGAGCTCTAAACTAAGTAATAACTAAATAATCCTATTTTTCCCAAGGAACTTTGTAATGTATGCAGCCATATTTATTTTTTTCAAATATCTTATATATGGACACAACTCCACTGAATTTTTGGAACACTTTTCTACCTCCAAGTGAAAGAATATGTTAGGCTATGATACCGGGATGATCCAGCTAGGATACAAAAAAAAATTGGCAGACTCTCATTGACAAAGCTGCCAAATTTCATTCTTCATTTTGGACTACTGCTTATGCATATCAACTTTACTTTGATATATACACTATGATGTTTCTGTTCATCAGACTCCTGGATAATGTAAATAAAACAAGAAAACAGAGTTCCTTAGGAACTGCAAAACATAGTATACTTAAAGGTTTTAACCAAATAGTGGTAACATTTTAATTTATTTTTCATTGAGGGACTAGTATACAGCATTGATCAACTCACTCACTAGTCCCTGTGTTTTATTTTTAATAGGTTAGCAGCACACTAGATATTACGAATATGGAAGATTTTCATGCATAGTAATGTATTTTTTTCTTCAGAGAGATCAAGCCATCTAACTGTTTTGTTGATGTCTCTATAGTAGCCTGTATCAAATGGATAAGGGACTTAATTTTATGATCTTATATGGTCTTAAAGGTTTTTTTTAAATCAGACCTTCTTATGTACTGGAACTTTTCATTCTCTCAGATTCTTCATTAACAAGAAACCTCGTTCAAAAGTATAATGGGAGAACAGAGGATTAAGCAATTTAGGGTTGAAAATAAATATTTCTGCTCCCTGTGTTAACAATTAACTAGCAGAGCATTGGCCTTTCCAGCACGCTTGGTTAGAATTATGTGTCTATCCACAACATCCAAAAAGGTGAAGATGCAGACTGCCACATGGGCAACTGTTTGCCCTTCCTAACTTCTGTGGTGGATTAGACAAAGTATACAATAGGAAAACACCCAGCTTGGATGCATACAGCTCTTCATTTTCAAACCTATATTAATGTTATATTCCGTGCCCTCACAAGTTGATAATTCTCTGATTCCTGATAACTTCTTTTTCTTTCCCTTTCCTCTTTCCAGTCCCTTTCATTCCCTTTTTGTTGTATTTCTCCTCTGCTTCAGTGATTGCCAGCTCTGATGGAGTTCTTCTTTGGTACTGGCTCCTAACAATTTTGTATCATGTCCTTCTTTCCCTTTGCCCTGATGGTCTAACATAGATTTGCCTTCAGATTTGTTTGCTGGCTCATTTTGGGAACAGTCTCTCTCTTTCCCTTGCAATGTAGGTGCTTTGCTGCCTTACTGTCAGCATAAAATGATCCTGGAAGCCTCAAGTGAAGCCAGTTCACTGGACTGTTCAGTCAGTCGAATTGCCACTGCTTCCTGCTGTTCCTTTGATAGATAGTACCATAAAGTGGATGTGATGTGGTTATTAGGCTGTGGTTCGGTTCATACTGAGCTGTATTGATTGGTGTCGGTTCAGTGCTTGTTACACATTTTATCAATTGACCTTCCAGATTGCATCCCTGCTTTGTTTCTTTTACTTCTAATTCTGCTTTGTCTCTAGTTTTGTAGCTCCTAATTTTCTTTCGGTTGATTTCTCATAGTCTTTCTTTACTTTTCTATTACATAGGGAGACTTTTCTAATGAAACCATGTTTTCCTTCACCCAGAGTTTGTTTGTTTGTTTTACAAATCTAGTCTGCTCTTTTCTAGTATGTCAATTTCATTAAAGGACTCAGGTTCTAAAATATTTCAATCATCAGCAAGCAAAAGAAATTTAGCTCAAATTCAAGTTCGGGAAGGTAAAGCTCATGGGTGTAAAAGGCAGCTTTACAGTAGGTCCATTCAAATAGAATGTGTAGGGCCAAATGGTTCAGTAACTGCAGGCCTTCACAAACTGTTCCTTCTGGCCAACTGGAGTTAGAGCAGTTTTACACAGGCTGAGGATGTGGCTCTGGATTTCTAAGCATATTATTTACAATTATGCCTGGAATAGCCTGAAGGAGTAATCACAACTAAATGCCCTTCCACATTTTCAATTCATGATAGCTAGTCAGTGGGTGCACTCACATATACTGGTAAGGCAATGTGATAAACTCTGGCGCAGTTTTCCCTGAATCAGCTGGTCCTGTGCACAGTGCATGCATGTGAGAATGGGACTGCAGCAGTTTGAGCTGAAGCAGAGCAGCCCTGGGCTGGGAGCAGGATCGGGGGGCAGCCCTGGGCACCAGATGGTGGCATTGGGTGGTGGAGGGGCTGGTTGGGGCACAAGATTGTTGAAACTGCAGAGCTGTGTGGCTGACCTCTGAGCTTGCTGCCAGCCCAGAGCTGTTCCACCTCGGCTCAAACAGCTGTGGTCTTAGTCAAAGTCTATACATGCATTTCTGTTCAGTAAATGACTCCGCTTTAAGATAGTATGGCAGAGTCCATTAATTTACTGTGCTGTACTACGGTGCACATATAGATGGTGACGCTCTACTGTGGAGCTAATTAGTCAACTCTGCAGTAAAGTGCATGTGTAGATGCACCCTGTGAGTGAGTTTACACAAGACACTAACTGTGCAGTAGCCTACTAATATAGTGCAATAGTGTGCTGGGCAAAACCCATGCTAATATATTGCTGCACAGAAGTATTAGGCTACTGCACAGTTAGTGTCTGTAAAAACCCATGCGCTGGTGCTACTGTGCAGTAGCATGAGTTACTGCACATTGGTTTAGTACATGGCTATCCAAGTACTAAACTTAATGTGCAGTAACTACAGTGCATTAATGAACTTGTAGACACACACAGTAGATACTAAATATTTTTTTTGAAAAAAAAGAACAAAGCTGGGCAGCATGGTCTATTGTATTGGCATGGGATACTGGTAGGAAAATAATTAAGTTCAATTACATGTAGTGTAACTGTAGGCAGGTGCTAAAGTGCCACAGTTAGGAGTAAAACTTACCTTTGCTTGATATGAGAATGATGCCTGCAGGGTTGGGGGGATTACTGGTGAGTTTCAAGGTGGCTGAGGAGTCCAATCTGTGCTCTTCAAGTTTTTCTGCAGATATGACAAGTGGTACCTTGAGGGAGGCACAACTGTTGGCCAGAATATTGTGCACTTTCCTTCCTCCTCTGCCATTTCTCACCTTCCTGAGCAAGACAGTTCTTTTAAAAGTGAGCTTTAGCTTGATGTATGGTGCAGCACCATTGAGACCTGTTACCAGCCATCACTTCCCAATTTGAATGGTTGATGCCACTCTTCTTTAGGTATACTTTCAGGGTGGCCTTGTAGCGCTTTCTCTGTCCTCAGTGGGTCCTCTTACCATGACTACATTGAGAGTGTAACAAGAAACCCCTTCTTGCCTGCACCCCTCTCCATTTTGTGCATTTCTTTTTCTTTCTAAGTATTGGCAGAGACCTAGCACACTCACTGCATAGATGTGGCAGGACTCAGGGCAAGCCAGAAAGCTGAAGTGGCTTTCTGTAGGAGAAACCTACAAACTACATCTACATAGCGATTGAGCTAATGTCACTAAAGAAAACAAAAGAACTAAAATATCCACTTTAAAGCAAAGCCTGTAAGAGACAAGCCAAGCCAAGGTGCATTGAAAACATGACTATAAATATATCATAGTGAACACGTTCCGCCTTTGATTAAAACCTACTTCCCAAAGAAAACTTCCCATATCTGTCTAAAATTCATGCTAAATCAGTCTACTGCATTTAACCTAACTCACTTACTATCCCCAGTATTTGAGCCTCACCACCTCACATTTGCATTTATTAATTAAGGTATATTTCTTTTTATATTTAATCTGTCTCATCTTTGGTCTGGTATCCTGTATTTTATGTTTTATACCTTGTAGCTTCTAATGAAAGTATTCTTTAGAGTAAGTCATACCTTGTATGACTAAATTATTATTATAACAATACATTGGAATTGTTATTACTGGAATTTTATTGATATATTGGACCGGTCCCCTAAGTGAATGGAGTATGCATGAGTCAATAGATAATTGAATGACAAAGCAAGAGCCTCTGGCTGTTAATAGCCTAACCAGAAGAACTTACCATCACAAAACTCTACTCTACATTTTAAGCTAATCAAGCCATGTGAAACCTGCAAGGACACAGCCATTGAATTGGTCAAGTCAAGAGTGAACTCCCAAACTGCACCATTGGGCAAAACACTCAGTGACTGTAACTAACAGCTGCTATGCACTACTCAAGACCCACATGGGACAGAAAATTCCAGACTGGGCAGCCAAGATGAAGCTGGTGGATCACACAAGTTTGCCAGAAAGGGATAAAAGGCAGTGAAGCAGGACCCTCAGTGGCATCTGTCATCTAACACCTGACCTACCAAGACAGAAGGACAAGCAGGCATCCTCCTTCTGGAGAAGACTTCGCCCTGGAGGAAGCTGATCAACTCCAGCGCCCCAGATAGGTATAAACCAAAATTGGTGTTACACTACTGTTGCAGCAATTGCATGTGCGAGTGTGTGCACGTGTGTGTCTGTGTGTGTTAAGGTGGCCAGTACCCCACATAACTCAAAGTTTGCATTTATGATTTTATTGGTAACTTCACATTCTGTCTAATAAACTAAAATTTATAATGATCCTGAGACTTGGTCCTTTGTAGCCAACATGAGAAGAGGACTTGCTCTGGGAGATGAGTGTCAGCCATCCACACACAGTGGCCAGCCCAGCAGAGTTGATGTTTCATGACCTTTGCCTCAATACTGGTTATGCTAGCTGCAGAGAGGCTGCTGGCATTGGTGCAGTGGTCTTCCTATCTAATGCAAAGCATCTTCCTGAGTCAACACTGATGGAACCATTTGAGATGCTTAAGATGGCTTCACTATGTTACCCATGTCTCACAACCATAGAGGAGTGTGGGGATAACCACTATATAGTAGACCAGGATCTTAGTTTCTACCTTCAGAACTTAGTCAGCAAAGACATGGCAAAGCAGCTTTCCAAAGGATACAGTGGCAAAGTGAATCCTATGCTTGATTTCTACATCAAGATTGACTAACTTGGAGAGATGGCTGGCAGGGTATGGAAAATAATTGTTGTGTTCCAGGGGTTCTCCACCAATGGTAATTTGTGGAGGGAGGGGAGCAGCTTGCTCTGGTATAGGCTAATGGAGCACTTTGGTCTTCTCAATGTTAAGGGAGAGTCTCAGGCTGTGACAGGCACCCGAGAAGAGGCCAAGGATAGACTGCAGATCAGTCTCAGTGCATGCAAAGATAACAAAGTCACCAGCATACTGAAGGTCAGTGATGCCAGTCTTGGTAACTTTTGTGTTGCTGTGAAGGTGCCGCAGGTTGAAAAGCTGATATACATTTTCAGTACTCAACCCCAATTCCAGGAAGAAGGCAGTCATGGATGAGAAACAACAGCACAGAAAGATAGAGGGAAAAAAGGGTTGAGGCAATGACACAGCCCTGCTTGACACCAATACGGAAGGTAAATGGGTCTGTTTCTGATCCATTGAAAAGTACTGTGGCTGCCATCCGGTCATGGAGTAGCTTGAGGACACTGATAAACTTCAGTGGACAACCAAAACTATCCGGCACCTTCCACAAGGCTTCACAATTGATGGAGTTGAAGGCCTTGGTTAGCTCAATGAATGCCATAAACAGCTCCTGGTGTTGCTCTCTATGCATCTTCTGAATCTGTTGTGCAACAGATAACTTCCTCCTTGACCCATATTTGGATGAGTAGGTGAAATTTTTGCACTAGTGCTGTTCTTTCCACCAATTTGCAGACCTCTTCAGGGATGCCATCTGGGTTTGGTGCCTTATTGTCCTTGCTCTGGGTGATGGCATGTCAGATTGCCTTCAAGGGTGGGGGATCAGCAAGAGGTTCTGTTACTGGGTGTTGAGGGATGGACTCAACAGTGGCAGCTGAGACCTCAGGTTCATGGCTAAATAGAGTCTTAAAGTCTTTCTTCCAGTGTTGCTTGATGGATACATTGTCTGTGAGAAAGGTATAGCTGTCCTGGGATTGCAAGGGGGTTAGACCATTGACAAGTGGCCCATGGATGGCTTTTATTGCTTGAAAGGAGGTTTTCATGTCATGTTGGTCAGCAAAACTCTGGACTCCATGGCCTTCATTTACCACCACTGGCTCCTGATGTCCCAGGGCCTCCTTTAAACTATAGCATTGAGCCAGTGGTAAGCCTCTCATTTTTTCTGGTTGGAGGGTTCATTTTGCCAACTGCAGAATGTGACTCTCTCCTGATGGATAAGTGCTAAGATTTCCTCTTCGTTCTCATCAAACCAATTTTGCTGATGGTAAGTGGAGTATGTAATTGATTCAGCACATGCCTTGTGAATAATGTTCTTAAGCTCCTCCCAGTGTGCCTGGATGTCCTTGATGTCATCTGGTAGGTTGGAGAGCCTCTTAGTAAAGAGTTGCTGAAAAGCCTTACATCTAGCTTGGTCTTGAAGTGCCTTTATGTTAAATCTCTCCTGTACTCCTTTTGATTGTTTTCAGTGTTGTGGTGCAAGCTATATGTCCATGATTGATCTGACTAAATGGTGGTCCATCTAGCAGTCATCTGTACCCCTCAGGACTCAGGTGATATGGATATTGGTATGATCACAGGCTCTGACATTAATATAGTTAAGAAAGTGCCAATGATTGAAGCATGGAGATTTCCAAGTGATCTTATATTTGTCGCACTGTCTGAAGATGTTGTTCATGATGAGAAAGTCATGCTCTGCACATTTGCTGAGGAGGAGGGTACCACAGGAGTTGACTTTCCCCAACCCCTCTTTTCCAATGGTGCCACTCCAGAGTTCAGAGGGCTACCCAACTTTTTCATTGAAGTCACCCATGAGGATGAGCCTCTCTTCCTTGGCACTGGCAGTCAGGACTGTGGTAAGAGCACAGTAGAACGGTTCCTTGTTGAAGTCTTCATTGTCAAGTGTGGGGGCATATGGACTGATGACTAGCATATTGGTTGTTACTAAGCTTGAGTGGACAATGATAAGGAGTTTGTTTATGCCCCCCAGGGAGTTCTGATAGCTGTCTGCCAATCTTGCTCTTTATGGCAAAGCCAACCCCATGAATGTACCTCTCTTCAGGTGACTTTTCTTTCCAAAAAAAAAGCATAGCTACCTCCTCCTTTCAGCTGGCCTTCATGTGTCCAGTGGGTGTCACTTAGAGCAGTAATATTGATGTCATATCTTGCAAGTTCTCTAGCTACTGTGGTGTTTCTTCTTTCAGGATGCTCACTGTTTGGAGAGTCCATGAGAGTGTGGACATTCCATGTGGTTAATTTGAGTACTTTATTTTGTTGGTTTTAGCCTCAAGTAGAGTGACCCCAGTGGACGTGGCAATCCAGCCAGAGTGGGGGAGGGGTGAGGCTGAGACAGCCTATGTTTAGGGCACTTTTTCTAGCCCCTTTTCCATTTAGGGTGAGCATAGGGAATTCTAAAAAGAACTGCTCATTCATGGCCACAGCTGCCAAACTGTACTTCTTTCTTCGTAAGTGCAAAATGACCATCACACGACCACCACCTAAGTGCAGAATTGTGACTAGGGACTCCCAGAAATCACTATTCCTGTTCCCACGACCAGTTATCTGTCACTGCAGGACTTGTGAGAGATGTTAACATCCCTGGCAGAGAACTATGCACACGATATCTTTTAACATGGGGAATCCAGTGCACAAGTGACTACCACATGAGTTTGACAGGAAGGAGCTCTGAACTCAGTGGCAATGATGTCCAAGACAACTGGAGACCTCCATCCCACTGCAGCCCTCATCCACCGTCATAGCCACAGAGAACCAGCAGGTTCTCAGGTATGGTTGTTCTGCTGTTGGGGTCTTCAGGAGTTTGGACCATGCTTACTCTGATCTGTTTGCCAGGGGAGATCCTACAGGGCTTCAGACTACATAGTTTTGGAGTCACTGGAACACACAAGCCTCTCCACCAAAACAAAGTCATTGTCCAGAGAGAAGAGGAGTAAAATTAAGGAGTTCCTGGCTCCCATCTGTGAGCACAGTTCATCAGACCAGTGTGTCTCTCTTAAGATCAGTGGCTTTCAACCTTTTTGAACTCAAGGCCCCACTCCATAACTTTCCTGAATTTAGCATAAAGTCATTTATTTATTACAATGCATACAAAATAATGGGTGTTTTTTCACATTGTGTAGGGAGATGCCTTTAATCTATCTTCTCTGGAGGAGAGATGACTCTGGAGGAGAGAAGACTCAGAAGGGACATAGTGGCAGCCTACAGGTATGTCAGGGACGTAAATCAGAGTTTGGGGGAACATCTATTCACCAAGGCCCCCCAGAAGAGGACAAGAAATAATAGGCACAAAGTGACTGAAGATTGCTTCAGGCTAGACATAAGGAAAAACTTGTTTACAAGTCGAGTGCCAATGGTTTGGAACAGGATCCCCCCCAGAGGTGGTATAGTCACTCACCCTGGTGATCTTCAAGAGGCATCTTGACATCTATCTTGCTGGGGGACATCTGATCCCAGTGGTCGTTCCTGCCCAAGTGCAGCGGGGTAGGCCCAATGATCAGAAAGATTCCTTCCAGCCCCTAACAACTGGCTAGAGGGTCTCACCCAGAGAGCTGTAATGGATGGGTCAGTTTCAACCTGGAAGGGTGTGGGCAGTGGGGTCCCACAGGGCTCGGTCCTTAGACTGGTACTCTTCAATGTCTTCATCAACGACTTGGACGAGGGAGTGAAGTGTATTCTGTCCAAGTTTGCGGATGACAGAAAGCTATGGGGAGAAGTGGACAAGCCAGAAGGCAGGGAACAGCTGCAAGCAGACCTGGACAGGTTGGACAAGTGGGCAGAAAACAACAGAATGCAATTCAACAAGGAGAAATGCAAAGTGCTGCAC
>JAGPOW010000261.1:108825987-108858167 GCA_030014935.1 Caiman crocodilus | reverse complement strand
AGAAGGGCCACTCATATGGTTAAGGGCTTGCAGGCCAAGCCCTACGAGGAGAGACTGGGGCACCTGGACCTCTTCAGCCTCCGCAAGAGAAGGTTGAGAAGTGACCTTGTGGCTGCCTATAAGCTCATCATGGGGGCACAGAAGGGAATTAATGAGGTTTTATTCACCAAGGTGCCCCCGTGGGTTACAAGAAATAATGGCCACAAGCTAGCAGAGAGCAGATTTAGACTAGACATTAGGAAGAACTTCTTCAGTTAGAGTGGCCAAGGTCTTAAATGGGCTCCCAAGGGAACTGGTGCTCTCCCCTACTCTGGGGGTTTTCAAGAGGGGTTTGGATATGCTTCTAGCTGGGGTCATCTAGACCCAGCACTCTTTCCTGCCTATGCAAGGGGTAGGACTCGATGATCTATTGAGGTCCCTTCCGACCCTAGAATCTGTGAATCTATGAATCTGCTGATTATTGTTCTCTTATTACTGTCATTTTCAGTCTGATTTGCCCAAATCATACTCTCTGAAGTGGGGCTCAAAATAAATTGACAAGGGGTTTAAAGGAATGTCCTTGATTTTCTAACGTGTGTTCAGAGACTTCTGCATTCCTTTTTGGATCCTCTACTGAATGGCTGCCCTGTCTCCATTTATGACATTTTTTACCCCCGCCCCCAACCCTTTTTGAATAGGTGAGTGCTATAATATTGACTTTAATGCAACTACTGAGTGTTGTTAGTTTCATTTTTGTGAAATGCCTGTAGTGTGAGACAGGAAAAACTGAGAGGAACATTTATGTTGTTTATAACAAATCTGGGAAATGTGGAAGTTAACGCTGCAGTGACCCAGAAGCTTTTATGGAATGTCAGTAGAACATTTTGTGAGTTTCTCCTAGGACATCAGTGTTCTGTGGCATGGATGTCATCTTCTTCTTTCTTTCTTTCTTTCTTTTTTTTAACAAAGATACTGGTGAAATATATGCTCCCAGATATAAGTGGATTTAGGAAAACTAAGGTATATGGTTTCAAATGCAGCAGTAGAAGGACAGGATCTACAAGTTCTTCTCATCAAACACCTGCCAAACAACCTCCCAGTGACTGTGTTTCTATGGTGGATAAACAGTGGGGTAGTAAAATAAGTTACTGAAGCTAAACTAGGACTAGGACAAAATTTAAAAAGCTGGGAAGAGGAAAACATTTTAAAGAAGTCTTGATGTCACCCTTATTAAAAGAAGTTTGTCCTTGAGCTCATGGACTCATTGCTACCAGAAGATCCTTGAAACAATAGCTTCTAGCCTGTAGACAGCTGGCTTGAGTGCACTGAATGTCTGGACTCAACTATTGCAATATCTTGTACCTCTGATATGTTAGCCCCCAAGAAAAACAGCAGTTAGTTTAAAAGCAGTATCATCTCTGCCAAGTAATACAGGATGACTGAAGCTCACTGCCACAGTTTTCTAGAACCAGCTCTCATCTTACTTCTTACTGGGCCAGATTCAGGCTTCTGGTTCTGATTCTTCAGGCGTTCAGTGCCTTAAGCCCAGGGTTACTTATTTTTTTGTGTCTTTTTATGGTAGTTGCATTTTTTTATGGTAGTTGCATTTCTTGCGGGTAGGTGTGGGGGGATATAAGTATGTGTGTGGGTAGGTGTGGGGGGATTGTGGGAGGACCGTGGGCATGAGAGGACTGTGATGGGGCACTGCTTAGGAAGGGTGGGTCCAGTGCCCCCCCCAAACAGCACATGGACTGCCCCCCCTCCAGGATCCCATCCCCCTGCAGGGGCTACTTACCTCCCTGCCTGCAAAGCCCAGATTTAAGCCCATCTCTATTGATAAAATCAGTATTTGAAGAAAATGAAAGACACGTTTCTTGTTTAATATGGAAATCTTCAGCATATCTTTGTAACTTTGTATCTTTGTAATTCCTCTTTAGAATTGCCTTTAAGAAACATTTTCCATTGTTGCCTAAAAAGATCAGTCTATCAGATAGCAATACAATATGAGGGAGGCACAAGAAATACTTTTACAGACAAATCATTCTGCAGAACACTGGATGGTCTATTTTCTTAAAACTACCTTAAAATAATAAGTCTTATATGTTTTTTTAAGCCTTCCAGTGAATTCGAAGCCAGCCAGCTAGTCATTAGCATATGGACATATTTTATCTTTTATGGGAATATTGTAATAGACACCAGAGGATTTTATTTGAATCCACTTCTTCTTTTTTCACATTTTTTTCACATTGCATTCTCTGCAATCATTTTCATAGTTTTACTACTTCAGTTTTTCATAGTTAGGTGGTGTCACAGATCTCTAACCAATTTTCCAATCAAGTCTGCCCACCTCACTACATATTCATAGATTTTAAGGAAAAAAAGAATAACGTCTTCTGAATTCCTACAAACTGCAAACTGTAATCTTTCACTAAGTTAAATATTTCCCTTAAAAAAAAATCAATTATGGAGCATCACCAAATTTTACAACCACTGCTGGGGTATCTGCTTTCTAGATATAGGTATAGATCTTTCAGGTTCCTAGGGTCAGGTAAAGGATATGCTGACAGAAATTCCAGAGTGAATAAGAAAAAAAATGTCCAAGGAGAGGCCAGCAGGAAGACTACCTGAGAGACTATCACTCAAGATTGAGAGACTTGATGGAAAACTGAGGTTGGATGTCAGAAGATTCTTATGAAATGAGGAACTGAAATTACTTTATATGTGTGATAAAAGAATGAGTGTATGGATGGCAGGAGGGAATGCACTAAGCTGTAGGAAATGAGAGGGAAGGCTCATGGTTGATACCTTTTAGACATCTCTGGGACAACCTTTTGGTTTTGCAACATAAGGATACTTTCAGTATGCTGTCTCAAAGTTGTTTATTGTCACAGTTATCATTTGATCATAATGCAACATCACTGGATCTTTATGTGATGAATGCTAGTAATTCAGGGATTTTCAACCTTTTTAAGTCTAAGTACCCCTGACAACTGAATGCTGAGTGGGGGGGGTGGATGGAGGGGAGCATGTGGACGAACACCAAGTGGGGAGTGGGATGGCACATAGGCGGGCAGGAGCAGAGCACCACTGCCTCCCAGGAGCAAGGACAGGGCGCAGCAGGAAAGCTCGCTAGGCTGGGGCTGCCCTTTCCCTGCCCCGAGCCGGCCCTGCTCCTGGGAGGCAGTAGTGCTCCATCTTGCCCACCCACGTGAACCCACTAGACATGGTCCAAGTACCCCAGGGGTACACGTACCCCCAGTTGACAACCCCTGTACTAATCAACATTGAAAGCCAGTGTTCCTACCAGACACCATCTAGTTAAATCATAAGATATCGGGATAGATGCAGCAATCACTGAGGAAGCTCTAGGGTCTTTTTATGTAGGAGTTCAGGCGATAAATGGCCATAATTGTCCTATGAGTTGATGCAAAGGCCTGCTAAGAGCAAGCCAGCTCTGTTAAAATTGTATCTGTCCTACATAAAAATCACAGTGTGAGTATAAAAAGGCGCTTTGAACCTTTTAAGTTGTACCCACAATTAGCAATGGCTTATTGTAAACTATTTCACTGGTTGGATTGTTAAATGATCACTGTCAGCTTTGATGAATTTCATTTTATCTTCTAGATTTTGAAAAACAGTGTGAAATCCATATGTTTTTGAACAACCTTGCAAAAGGAGCAGTGATATAAGCATTTTTTTCCTATTAAAGACTGCTGACAAGCTTCTGGGAATAGAGCTGTATGACATGTTTGACATGGTCCTTATAAACAAGTAAACATGCTGAAACATTCAACCCACATGCCCTAAAACTATTTTTTGGTATTTTGTGATATTAACATGCGCACACACACGCGCACACACACGGTACACTTACGTGCATGCAAATACATATATCTTTGCCAAGGTTAAATCTGCTTTTTGTGAGCACAGTATGTTCTTTCTTAATGTCTCAGTAAATGAGCAAAATGTCCAAAATTTCAAGTTTACTCAATTAAAAAAAATTCTAATACCATTAACAATTTAAGAGAAAAAAACGCAGTAGTCTGCAGATTGTCAGTCTTTTGGAACTGTAGCTATGTAGCTTGTCCTTCCATGTAGGGAAAAATACTGATGTGATAGAGGAAGAAGAACAAAGAAAAATTATGCCTCAAATGCTGAAGTAGGAAATAATTTATTGTCAGATTTTAGAGCTTGAGTTCATCTATATTTTAAAAAGTAAGTAAATAATGTAATTTTCTTTACCTCTTTGTAAATCTGTTATTCTCTAAGAAAATCCATACACTTGTGCTTTCTCATGGTGTGTGTATCTGTGTGTGTGTCTGTGTGTTTCTGTATACAAGCCATATTTCTAGTGATGGCAGGTAGTAGAACTGATGAGTACAAGATGGAAAAAGGCTTCGGTGATGAATGATCAAATTTTCAGAAACATCTCACTTCATTTGATTTTTTTATAAAAGCCATTACAAGAATAAATAGTATTTTCCTACCTCAGGCATTCTGCAGTTCTTGGTCACAGGATGATGGTTTCTTCAGTGTCTAAAGTTGGAGGCAGTTGGTGGTTTGTTTGTTTTTTTAAGTAGTATGTCATCTGAACAAATACACTGAATCATCCAAGATAAATGAATGCTGTGGCACTGGGAAGCTGACAACATCATCAAACAGTCAGCACTGGAGTTTAACTGAGGAATTTATATGAAGACTACTGTATACTGACCTGACTAGAGTGATCAGTTTGGTACTGAGACTGAGAAAAGGAGTACAAAAGCTAGAGAAATGATTGAACTGAGCTAAATGTCCCCTTTGGCATTTTTCATCTTAGAAAATAAAAGCCCTCCAGAGGAGTGAGATGATGTGTATACTTCATTCCTCTTGGCTTCTGTAGGAGTGTGAGGGATTTGAGAATTCAGCAACTTGCAGGATTAGAGCCAATGCATGTGGTTCTCTGCAAATAGTCACTTTGCTTCCTAGAAATGTCCACTTTTGCTGCCTGTTTTTCCATATTCCCCAAATAAGGACATGTCCTACCCTACAGGGAGCTCCCCTTTAGAAATACGTTTTGGTTTTCATGCCTGGCAGCTACTCTTAGGGGAGTCTTGTAAAAATGCCTGGAGAGTGGTATCTAAGTTGAAAGCTGGCCATTCTAGGGTTTCCTTCACTACAGCTCAAGTGCCATAGGATCCATTTATATTATTCAGTGAAGTAATTAAGTTCCTGATCCTGCAGAGGTCTATGATCTGGTTTACTTTATGCATCATAACATAACTGATCTCCTTAGCATGTATAAATCTCTAGAGGACTGGAGTTTATTTGGGGCATAACCTACCAGGGATAGATCCAGGAGGATCTGCTGTGCAGACACCCCCCACTCCCACTACTGCAGCTGCTGTCTCCAGCTGATTCACAGGAAAAACTGCAGAGCTGCTCCTGCCATGCCCCAGGCTGTGGTTGCATAGGGTGCTAGGGGTGATGGCACACAGATTCTTCTTTCCTGTGCCTCCCCCCAGGTAGCAGGGGACACCTGCCCTGGAGGAGTGGGCACATGATTTCTGCCTGGCTCCCTGCCAACCTAGGGGCTTCAACCATGACTTACCCCCCATTGTTTGAGGGAAGATTTGCTACACCCCTTTTAGTAAATCCTGGATCCACCCATGCTAGTTGCCAATGACAGTCTCGTTTTGGGAACTAGCTCGAGATTTCATAGTTGTTAGGGGCTGAAAGGGACCTTACAGATCTTTGGGTCCAGGCCCTCTGCACTTGGGCAGGAAAGACTGCTGGGATCAGGTGCCCCCAGCAAGATAGATGTCAAGATGTTTTTTGTTTAAGGTGGGCACTTCTAAAGACTTGAAAAAATGGAGACAATATATTTATTTTAAACACAGGAGCAGTAATAGAGCCATTAGATAGAAAATAATAAAGAGGTTATTATTGGGCTTTGTCTGGGTGAGACATCACTCAGAGCAAACAAGGCTGACAAATCTGCTTCATTCAGTGTTTGAGGTTGAATAGGTCAGTGTTATGTATAACAGAGCTGATCAACTTCTTAGCACCTGGGCAACAGCAGGATACACGCACCACAGGGACCACACCAGCAGGTCCAACAGATCTTCCCACCCTTGCCTCCCTAGGTGCAAGCTCCCCTATTGTCTGCCCACCCCGAATACTGCACCACACATGCATGTAGGCAGGTAGGAGGCCCTCTCCACCCTCCTTGGCTGTGGAATTCCCTGTGCCACTGTACTGCAGATCCCCCAGCACTGCAAGCTATGCTAAGCCATGCCACCCTGCCCTGCTCCCTGTGACTCAGGCAGGAAGTGAAAACCAGAGAAGGGAGAGGAAGCCTGGAGACCCCAGCTGCAAGAGCAGCTGGAGTGATGATGGAAGCAGCCACCAGGGGGAACCCAGGGGCTACACATTAACCCCCTATGGGCTGCCAGATGTACAGCTCTGATATGAACCTCTGTAAACTACAATAAGTTCCAGCTGGCTCTTAAATATACAATTCCCTATTTTTCCCTTCCTTTACCAAGCACAAAAATAACAACAATTAACAATCTCTATTTACATGTTGCAGAATTTCAAATACATATAACTACCTACTAATTACCCATAGTAATTTTCAATTAGTCTGAGATGGTTTGTGCTATTCCCTTCTGCTTCAACGTCAGGGTGATGTTAACATTTT
Source organism: Caiman crocodilus (assembly GCA_030014935.1). Taxonomy (NCBI): domain Eukaryota; kingdom Metazoa; phylum Chordata; order Crocodylia; family Alligatoridae; genus Caiman; species Caiman crocodilus. Next base: position 108,851,506 of record JAGPOW010000261.1, on the reverse strand, counting down.
GCTTTATTCCTGGTATCATGTGCTATTAAGTAATAACTCCAAACTAATAAGTCAGAGGTCTCCTTTGTTAACATCCTTGGACAGACATAACATTTGAAGCATTGCAAAAGCTTTTGAAGCACTCCAAACTGCGTGCATACAGTCTCAACCAGCTGGAGAAACGCTTCAAAATGGCAAAAGCACTCAAAAATGATCCTTGAAAAATAATCCTTGAAGTGTTTCCTAAAATGTCTGTAAGGTCCACAGAGTGTGACAGGGAATTGCTCAATCCTTCAGAGTCCCACAGTGCTCTGCTCCCCACCCACTGAAGGTTGGGAGCTGTGCAGATAATCTTTCTCTCCAGCCCCCAGGCTGGAGAGCAGGAAACTCTCCATGCCTCTCAGTGTCCACTCTCCTGAAGAGACTGTGAGACTGAAGGCTGAGAAGCAGGCAGAAATTCCCGCTCTCCAGTCAGGGGGCTGGAGAGAAAGGCTGTCTGTAGCTGTGTTCACCATTTTCTAAACTGTAAACTGATTTGCTTCACACAGTTTGAATTATACTTCAATTTGAATTAAGGGTTAATATATAATTGTTGACCATCAGCTAGGTTTTTCTGCATTTCTGCACTTCTGCAGTAGAGATTGCATGGGATGTCCAGTGCTACACCTGGTGGTGGGCACGAGCAACAGCAAGCACTAGATACCTGCTATATATACATGCTAGTTAATACAGTTTAAATTGCCTAGTTTGGACTGCCTGGGCACATCCAGACAAGCTCACATGTGCTTCTTGCTGCATCTCAAAACAGTTTGAGACATGATAAGAGGCCTGCTGGGAACAAAAAAAAAAACTTCCCTGCACTGCATACTTGAAGCATGGGCTCAAAATTTGATACCTGGATATCCTGGCTCAAATCTCTACTGCTCCTATTTGAGCTGCTGCAAGCACATATGCCTGCATGTGTGAATGTGCCCCCCTAGTCTACATTAACATTAATCTTCATTGAATGAGGATTAGTTAAATTAGACGGGAACCAATTTTAATTCAGACTACAGACATCTACATGCACATAGCAACAGCTGTAGTGTGGATTAAACTTAGAAAAACATAATGTCTGTCAATAGCCAAAGATTTCTCACATGACTCTTGCCCTCTGGAGGCTATAAAGGACATCCAAGTGTACAGGAGATTGCTCACTGGCTATTGCCCTTGTCCATCTTCCAGCTCCTCTCTGGGTGGAGCGTAGCACTTTGAGTTCTTGGAGGATGGAGCAATCACCTATTGTCCCCCTGCCTCCTCTGCTGGGAGAGCACAACGACTGCATTTATTCATGACAATTTTTAAGTCTTTTGATGGGGGCAGAGGGAGTACAGTTGAGAGCTTCACATCTGTAGCACTAAAGCAGTCCAGACTGGAGTGAAATTTGGAGCACTTCAAATGTATACGTGTCCATGTCCTCAGTATCTGGGTCCCAGGTGATCAGCACTGTGTATAACATAAGTCTCTGGACAATACAATAGCCACTTTAACTGGTTTTTTTGAGATCCTCCTTAAGATACAGTTTTTCACACTGCCTTCAAATTGCCTTTAAAAAAACCATGAATTTAAATCCAATGAAAAATGAGAACCCTGAATAATAAAAACCTGTCTCTGTTTTCAACAAACATACAGCTAAGGAAGTGGCAGTGCAGGCATCTTTATAAAATCTCTACCAATGTTATTTTATGAAACTACATCTAGTAGTAAGAAGTATTACACCTCAGTCAGTGCTTGGCATCCCAACTGAACTTACAAAATTGCTGATAGCTAATTCTTTTGGTCATATTTTGTTTTGTTTTGAAATGTGCTTAAGAGGTAAGATTCTCCATCTCAAAGCCACCCCTTTGCCACCAAGAATTTTATTTTTCTTTTGAGAAAGCAAAAGACGCCCTGGGAAGCCCTATATGGGAAGCCCTGTGCTGCTGTTTGTAACCTATTGTACTAGATTTAGGCTGTAACTTTTAGCGGTACTCATATATCCTTTGCAAATACAAAGAATATAAAATGCAGTGAAGTTCAGTGGGCACATCTACATGTAATGTCTCAGCACCTACATGAGTGGCCCTATTAGGTCGTAGTAAACTAATTAACTCTGCTGTAGGTTCATACTTGTAAACACAAGTACTATCCTATGGTGGCATTCTTTAGTGGGCAGCAATGCATGTGTAGATGCTGATGGGTTGGCTGAGGCATGAAGGTTCTTCAGTGTGGGGGCTGCTTTTGTTGACTTGACATGCACCAGATCAACACTTGGGATCTCAACATTGCGCTATTAGGCAGGAGGGCGTAATACAAAATTATATACACACACACAAACTGCACAAACACTCTACGGGTTCATACACACATACACAAAAACACACTTCCATGGCTGTGTGTTAACACTAGGAGGTGTTTGAGGTAACTTGGGCTTGGAGTTGCTCGGGGTCAAAGTGGTGGGGTTACTTGGGGTCACCTGGTGCTGGGGTGGAAGCAAGGGAAAAAGCCGGGGGGTTGGAGGTGGCAGAGAGGGAGCTGAGACAGCAGAGACAGACAGACAGACAGAACAAAGATCAGAGGGGTAGAGAGCAGAGATTGGAGCAAGGCCAGGAAGTCAATAAGACAAAAACCAACTCAGGGTTCCAAAATAACAGTTTAATTAAACAGACAACATGCTACACAGCCGCACAAAGTTATGGTTCCCACACTCACACACACCCACACAATGGTAGCAGGAGAGGAAAGGCTTAATGGAGGGATTTGAGGTCCAGGTATATAGAGACAGAGTTCATGTCCCCTATTTGTGGGAAGAAGGTGGGTGATAGCTATCTATCCCAGGCTGAGAGTTGATCCTCCATGGCTAGTTGGGGTCTTCTCTAGCAAGGTGTTGTCCAGGGTGGAGCAGTCGCTGGCAGGGCCTCTGGGTGTATAGGTGGTGTGGTGTAGTGCCAGATGGAGAAGGTGTCCCAAGGAGGTCACAGTCTACCACCCCTTTTATAGGGGTGGGCGACCTGTGTCTCCTATGGGAAGGACATGCCCAGGCAAGGGCCAGTCCTTCTTAGATGCATACGTGCAGATCCAGGTGTCCTCATTGTCTGGTGGGATACAACGGTGGGCTTGCTGGTTTCCGTAGGGTCTTTGTCTTCCAAATGTTGGGTTCCTACAAGTTCTTTATCTTTCAAATGCTGGGTTCTGTGTGTGATCCTGGGTGAGGTCTGTGGTTCCTGGGTGAGTCAATGCAAGGCAGGGGACACAAGATGGAGGCTTGATTTTAGAAAATGGAAAGTTGACATTACTTGACATTACTTGAGTTAACTTTATAGACACAGGCCTAAACCATACAATATTAATAAGAAACAATAACAATCAGTGCAAAAATGATAGGAATACAATATAATACAATATAAAACAGTAAAAATCAATACAACTGTAACAGAACACTATTTACAATATAAAAAGGGGCTTATTACAATAATAGTATACAAGGACTTAGCTTACTTAGTACTACTTGTAATCACTTGTAAGGGATAGCGAGGGCACAGAGAAAGTCAGAAACGGTTGGGGAAAAGGAGGGAATGTATTTTAAAATAAAAGAAAAAGAAAAACTGGCGGGTTTGCTATACCTTATGGGTAGCCGTGCACTGGAGCACCCTCGTGCCCCAGCCAGCCCCTCCGCAGCATGTTGACATAGGTTAGAGCAGCCCTGGGCTGGCAGGCTGACCCCCACAGTCCCTCTGCTAGCTGGGACTTCCCTGGCCTGGATCAATGTTCTGTGCAGTTCCAGCACATGTGAAGATGTGCCACCTGGGAGCAATAAACTTCAGTGTGATATGCACCCAAGTTTATTGTACCATATTAATTTCATGTGCAAATGCACCCAGTCATTATGAAGCAATTGAGAATCAGCACAGTTTTAGCTATAGACTTTCAGGTTAAATATCTCTCACTATATGGCTACTACTTAGAAAATGCCGACAGTATGAATAGCAGACTCTCAAAAGCAAAGAACTTGAACTCTTCTTTTTTAACCTATTCTTTGGCAATAGTTTCAAGAAAACACATCTGCTACACTTGGCAACCAAAGTCACCTTAGTTTTCAAATACAGGCTGTGTAAATATCAAAAGAAACATACATTATAGACCTTTGGTTGGATTTAGTATAAAATTTGCTTTCTAAATTACTTTTTTCCTTATTTTCTTTGGTTTGTACATGCTGAGTAATGGTTCTTAAAAAAAGTATCAATCCCCATTGATATGATTTTTCATATTTAGTTGAAATAATTGGTATAATGGGCACAATCCTATTGCCCTATCGTGTAGGAATGTGCTCCAGCAAATGAAACCCAGAGTATGCACTATTATCTTCTTATCCTTATTATTGTTTGTACTTCAGTAGCAAATTCAGAGGTCTCAGGAAGGATCAGAACTGAGTCACAACAGCTATAGTCTCTCTCCTAAGGAGCTAGCAGTCAAGGGTATGAACATCTGAATGGTGTGCTGCAAGGTAAACTGTTCACTTCTTATTTATTTGTCAAACAACAGTTATTATTGCTTTAAAATATTTTAAATATTCCTGGCTTGGGATGCACTCTGTAGGTCCAGATTCAGCTCTCATTGAAGCTAATGGAAGGAATCCCATTGACTTCAATAAGGCTCAGCCAGGCTTATAATGGACTTTTGTACTTGGACACTTCCTCCTGACTGGAATTGTGGGAACAATTTGCAACAAATTTGTAGGACCTCATCCCCCGTTGAGGTTTTCTGGGTACACAAAATTGTATGACATACTCAACATTTCTATGAAGGATTTTTTGTTGCTTTAAAAAAATCAAACCATTGGCTGGAAGCAGAGGTTACATGGTATGTTTCTGTTTCTTGATTGGATGAGTTAAACTCCTATAGTCATATTTGTGAGGTAAATATTTGGGATTACAAATTCAAAAGCTGCTTCCCACTAATATTTGCTTAAAATTTGTGGGTTTAGTAAATGTTTCTTCAATAAACACATCTATTAACATATTTGCAGAAAGTAAACACAAAAGAGGTGTGAATGCAGCCAAAGTGAATTCATTTAAACTGTCAAAAGACTATTTAAAAAAATCTTTTGGTGTATTTGCCCATTTAAAAAATGAATAGACATAAAATTTTGTTTCTAGCCTTTGTGTTTGTGAGGGAAATCATGGTGATGCAAGTCTAACTATTGCAGTAACGTGTTACTGAGACTGCTGAGAGACTGAAGCAATAGCTATGAGAGGTATGGTCTCGGCATTTTATTTGGACCTTAATTCAGTCCACTGCTCTGGAGGAGTGGTCAAAATACCACCTGAGAAGAGGTATCCATTAAGTATCTACAGGGATATTTAAAATCAACCCTGAGGATTGTCCTCAGGTAAACTGTATGACTTTTTCCTATCTATATTGTATGTTGTCGCCTACACCAAAGCTGCACCCATTATGCTTCTCATTCCTCAAGTGGAGTCCTTCTAGAAATCAGTCTACAGGCTACTTTTCTCCCTTTTTTCCCTGTGTTTGTTTTCCCTCTAATTATGGAAAATAGGACAGGAAACAGGGTACAGAAAGGCCAGACATAGGAACATGAGGCTTGTGGGATTGATGCAGGCAGACTTCTGTGTTCGGGTCTGTAGATCTGGCCCAGTTCCAAACACACTACAGTATAGCTAGGAAGTGATGTGGCTGAGGGAGGCATGTCCTTTCACCCTGAGATTCAACAGAGCTTCTGGGGTCGGTCTGGATTAATGAGAGGATTGATATTGGGGGGGTTTATTGTAAACATCTGGTGAATGTGGCCTTTAAGGCCACCTTAAGCTTGACCCTATCTACTGGTGTATATGTAACCTATGTATAGGGCCATCTTTGTTGTAGTCATTTTGACATGTCTTTGTTGGATGGTGTTGACAGTTCTCAAGATGCTGGGGAGCAAGTGCAAATTTAATTATCCATTCCTCTTGTGGAACAGATCCCAGCTTGCTTGAAAGCAGGCCTAAGGAGAAAGAGAGTCAGACTGCCTACAAATTAGAAGTGGTAGGCCTCCCATCAGTCCAACTGATGGTTCTTCTGTGCACTGGCTCCTATATTATCTGCCCCATATATGAGTGGCCTTCATTGTGGATAATGTGACTATGGTATAGGATTCAAGGAACTTTCTTTTAGGAGATGGTCTAGATTGCCTTAAACTGACTGTGACCAGACCCCTCAGCAATTCATGTAGGGCAGGGGTGCTCAACAGCCATTCCATGGGCCAGATCATGTCTCACAGCCTGCAGGGCTCACTACAGATCCAGTGGCACCATTCCCTTGCAACCAAATTTTCACACCCATGCAGAGCCCCAGGTCCTGAATACTAGATAGAGACCTGATTCCCACACACAGGGCCGGGCAGGGATAGTGCTGGGCCCCAGGAGCCAATCCTGGCACACAGGGTTGGTGACAGGCTCTTGGGGCCCAATCTCAATGTGGGGGCTGGCAGGGGGTGGTTACAGGCCCCTCATGTCCAGTCCCAGAACAAAGGATCAGGAGAGGACTGTGCCAGGCTCCTGGGGCCCAATTCCAGCATACAGGACAGGGAGAAAAGGTTGCGCTGGGTCCCAGGACCTAATTCTGATGCGTGGAGCTCAATCCAGCTCATAGCTCAGCTCTGCACTACTGATCTGGACCACATGAGCAAAAGATTGAACATCACTGATGTAGGGCGATAGTTGGAGGTGTTGAGGGGGGTTCTCCAGGGATCTGTCTTGGATCTGGTATGGTTTAATATTTTCATTAGTGGTTTGAAGGATTGGATTGAGTACATGCTTAGTAAATTTGTAGATGACAACAAGTTAGGTAGAGTCAAAGATGCTGTAGGGGTTGTGATTAGGATTTAGAATGAACTGGATAAACTTTAAAAAAATGGCCTAAAATTGATAAAATTAAATTCAGTAAGGACAAATATAAAGCTCTGCACTTAGGATGAGACAATCACATGCACAAGTACAGACTAGGGAATGACTGACTAGACTGCTGTACTGCAAAGATCTGGAGGTTACAGTGGACTGTAAGTGGAATATGAGCCAACAGTATACTCTTACTGCAAAATGAAAGCCAAGTAAGGCTTCACCTGGAGTACTGTGTTTACTCACACTTCAAGAAATATATGGACAGATTAGAAAGAGTCCAGAGGAGAGCAACAAAAAATTGTTAGAGATCTGAGAGATGTGATTTACAAGGAAAAACTGAAAGAACTAGGATTGTTTAGCCTGGAGAAGAGAAGACTGAGGCAGGATTTGATAAAAGTCTTCAAATACCTGAAATGGATTATAAAGAAAATGCAGATAGACTGCAGGGAAGAAGATAACTTTCTGACTAGAGGGATAGGTGAGCATTACCAGGAAGCTGGACTAGATGACCTCCTGCAGTCCCTTCCAGCCCTATTTTTCTATCATTCTGTGTTTGTACTGCATAATTCATATAGTCAAGCTAGTTCTAAACAGTCTGAGTGGAGCACCATAGTAATATGGCCATATTTCTGCCAGTAATTGAGTTACCTCTGAATGCATCATGCAGTAGAGCTATACTCACACTTCGCAAACTTATAGTCTTAAACATTTTTTTCCAAAATGCTAATACTATTCAGTCTTTGAATAAGTGCTACACTGCAGTGGTGATGTGTAGGGGGTGCACATGCACCCCCTGAGAGCGCTAGTGCACCCCTGACATCAACATTCCTGGGCAACGAGTAGCAGATGAAAGTGCTGGTGCTCACCATGAGAGTGCTGACCAGGGAGTACACCAGGAGAAGTGGTCACCCCATGGCTGACCCCACTGACCCAGAATTGCCAGAAGCACGCCTGGAAGTGTGCTGCTGCCAGTTGCGGGTTGGCAGGATCAACTGCAGAGGACCCCTCTCCCTCCCGCCTGTGGGATCAGCCATGGGGACCCTCCCCCAGTCACTGACTGTCCACTGGGGGGCTATGTGCTCCCCTGATTCAGGAGGCACCAGTCACCCATGCTATGCTGTTTTGTGAAGTAGTTTCATTTGGAGAAGCTGTGTCAAGCAGCAAAGAAGTTTACTCTCTACCTTAGTCTCTTTAATTAAAATAAGTCTGTAGGGAAGATTAGCTCCCTTAAACTGAATACCAATGCTTATTACCTAAGATTATTGAAAGAAAGATTTGCCTGCATGCTGTTGGCCACCAGATTTGCCTGCATGCGGTTTCCAGAACTGATGTATATGATGTAATAAAGATGCACTAAGAATATACCCAGATTTATTGTCACTATACTACAATCACTGTACAGGGCCCTGAATATGCTATCACTTTGCAGAGGAGCCATATTATTATTCTTATTAATTTCAGTATTGTTAGACCAAATATTGTAATTCCTTACCCCTATTGAAAAGTGTCGTGTCTTGATTAAGACATTTTTTGACTTAGTCTGGTAAAAGGTTTATCCCTAGACTGGGGAATCTGAGTTACATTATTAGGAACAGGAGCTAGAAATCCTATTTTCATCATTGTAAGCGCTCCATAGCTTGTCAGAGTTGCGAAAGACAATCAAAACCTCATCTTATTAAAATCCTTGTCTTGATCAGTATGCTGTCCACTGGCAAAGTAGGAGGCTTATTCAATGAAACCAGGGCAGACTGAGAGTTCATATAGAAGCTAATTACATTTTGCTTTTCAGTGCAGAAAGACAGAAGAGTTGTGAATAAATTGGGAAAGGGGAGGGGGGAGAACTGAGTGCTGATTAATACTTGCATATAACCACAAGTATACAGAAAAGGTGACAAGGAGCCAGCTCCCCAGAAACCTATGCATCTTGGCAGTAGATGGAAAATTGCATTTAATTATAGGCACCTTTAACTTAGCACCTAATGAGCATGTTTGAAACCACACAGGGCTACTGTGTACTAAAGGAAGATCCAAGAATCAAATAGAAAATGAAAACCTTTCCTTATCCTCCTCTGCTCTCTTGAATATAAAATAACCCTGCCTGGGCCCATGAGACTGAGTGGACTTTTATTCTTGCTTTCCGAGAGATTGTCAGAGAAATCCATCCAACAAAAAATAATAAAAAAAAGAAGACGGTCGGTAGGGGGGACCAGCACATTTTAATAGAGAGCAAAAGAACGGGTATTTTTCCATTTTCACTTTGACTGGTGAGTAGTATTAGGGTCTTTGTATCTATTTTGCCTTTCACTGTGGGCTATCTATTCACTACTATCGTCCCACATTTTATTCTTTTATTTTTTGGTCTGATGTGTGATTTTGTTTCATTTTTTATACCTGAGAATGTAGCTGAGAAGCACAATAGTTCATCAGGTTTCTTTCTACTTATCTTGTACAGTAATTTTAATTTGTTGGTTCACACAAGAGCTTTAAGGATGTAATGGCCAAATTCTTCTGTCCTACATATCAGTACAAACAGAGAATGAAGCTAAAGGACTTCCTCTAAATTAATTTATCTGAGTTTAAAGAAAGGCAAAAATTGCCCCCCATGGCTGTGTCCAAACTGTGACACCACACACCATACATACAGTCGTCCCCCACGCTGCTACTTTGCAGCATTGGGGGAAGGGTGGAGATTGACTCTGGGAAATCCCGGAGTAAAAAAAAAACATGTCGAAGGAAAGCAGGGAGGCACAGGAGGCAGCAGTGCATGCCGTCCAAAACTGGAGCTGGGCTGGCTGGAGCCACGGTCTAGCTGCTGGCTGGGATTCCTGCCATGGCTGCAGCCCTGGGAGGCCCCCAGGACCCCAGATAAGGCTGCTGGGACCAGCATAGTTGCTGGAACTATGGGGAAGTGGTTAACCCACCTGGGGTCATCTGCTGTGTGCCAGAGCGCACAAGACATGGGCCGTTCCACTTGTGCCACTGCTACTTGTCCCTGGGAAAACAAATGTCTGCACTCATCTGGACATGACTCATATGGCCTTATACTGATTAATTTTGTTCCTTTCCTTAAGCTTTTAAAGCAGCTTCTAACCTTAAAGAGGTAAGCTATTGTTTATAGAACAAACTGAAGGAAGACTACTGTTCGCATTTTAGTGACAAAAGTAGAGAAGTAAGCAATGGCCTGAAGTACCTGATATGTTCTCAGCATGTTGAGATTTTGGTCACAATCAAGATGTATAGGTGATACTTGTCCTTAAAAAGAATATTTTCCCAATATGAGACAACCTTTAAAACAATCTATGCTGAAACCTCATATATACAGAGGGGAAGTGTAAAAAGTTGTGACCTCTGAAATACAAACGTTATTTGTTCCTGTCTTCTGCTGGCTCTGTCTTTGAGAATATAGCAGACCTTGTAGGAAGGAAAAATTAGATTATTTTTCATTAAAATTTCTCTTTCTTTTTTGTATTTCTGTTCAAAGGTGAGGATTGTTTAGTAACCTTGGATACCAGTACATGCTAGGTGCTTCTAAGCCCATAGCAAACATGTTTTGATCTTGAAAGCATCTCAAGATAAATACATTATAGATAGGGTCTGCCCAACTCAAGGTGGCGGCTGACTGATTTTTGCATTCAGGTCATGGGGCCAACCATTTTCATGGGCTTATCGTGGTGTCCCCCCAACCTCTGACTGGCTGAAGAGCCCCAGTGGCTCTGTCCCTGCTGCTGATTGGTACAAAAAGCTGTCCATCATATGGCCCTACCCTTTGCTGCTGATTGGCCTTGGGGCTATCCATCACATGGCCCTGCTCCTCACCACAGATTGCTGGAAAGGGGCAAGGCCACACAACAGGCAGCCCTCTCAGCAAATAAGCAATGAGGGGCAGTGGTGACAGTCATCTTGTCTGCTTGCCTTAGTGCCAGCAGCTGGGAAGAGTGTTGGTTCCTACTGAGGATCCAGCATTTTATTTTTAGTAAGTTGTTTTTGTTTCCTTGTTTTTTCCACAGATTTTGTGGAGATCTCTGGATTTCACCTTTCTGCAAAATCCATGAAATCACAATTGGAGTACTTCTCTAATTATAAACATACAACTATTATCTTGCAGTCATGTATTTCTTTTTCTTCTTATTTTTACCTCCTGCTTCTTTTGCATGCACAGTGATTTATTGATTTGTACTCTTAGGTTCAAAGCTTACCTGTCTTTCTCTTTCCATTGTGACATTTTCATTTGCTCTTTCTTGTTCGAAACATTTTATCTAATCACCAGCAGTACAGTCTATTTTGGGGAGATTAAAAATGGAAAAGGTAGAAGTACATGAATATACTTCACTAACAAACAAGCACTGATAGGCCTTGCACATATTTTTAAATATTTGAAACCCTTATTTTGAATCTTTTTTTGCAACTGAGTATTTTGCAGTCACAAAGTCCTAGACATTTCTTTCCTTCAATTTGATCAGCACCACATTGTCACCTTTTCCCTTTCCCTTGTGAGTTTAGGAACATATTTCCAATGGGAGCTATATATTTAAATATTTTCTGAAAATCCCAGAATGCACTAATTTGCATCATTAGGCACTTTTATAAAGTATCATCATCTTTCATTTAAAGCCAGGGGAGACTCTCATTAGTGCCAAGGCAACATTTAGTAAGCCACTGGGTTCTGCATGCAAGAGAATTCTGGACCACTATGGGTGCATGCATTTGCAGACAGGCAAAACATCGAACCACTTTAAAGAGCGGGGACTTTGATGTTTTTGAGCATGCATGAGCAAACCCAGTGTAACTATTTCGTCTGTCTATATTTCTCTCACAGTAAATGAAGTTAAATCATAGTAACTTAACCTTGTTTCATTAACCCTGGTTTAATTTCCACTTATTGACAAATAAAACAGTTGCAGTGGATTCATCTTAATTGCAGTAATCCTCTGCTCCGTTTAAACAATGTAATCATTTATCTGGCCACGCACTCAGGAATGCCATCCCTTTTCTCATCTTACTAATTTTTAGGTTACAGCCATTTATTAAGCCATAAATCAAATCAGAGGAGTTGATCGAGTGAAAGGGTAGCATTCTGGATCCGCCAAGGCCCAAATTTTTAACACTATGGGCATTAGGGCTGTGCAAAATTTTGATGGGTATTTCATTTCAAAGCTGTTTCGATGTGCGTCTAGCTCAAAACAGCAAAACTGAAATGAAACAAAAGGCTTTAAAACAGCTTCAAAATGAAATGAGGGCACTCTAAACTTTTTGAGTTTCAAAGCTGAGCTTGCTTGCAGCTAACCAGAAACTAAGGAGAGGGAGGGGGAAGAAGCGAATAGCCTGCTCTGATATTGACATGTGTAGCTAGCCAGTGGCTGTGATCCTTCCCTGAGGTCCCTTCCAATTCCAGTGCTCCAGGGGAGGGTTAGAAAAACTACATAAAAAGTCACATACATCATGAGTTTTGCTTGTCAGTAACTTGAGGTACAGTTTCCCAGAAACTCCTGCACCTATCTCCTTGAAATTTGGCAGGCTTTACGGACTACCATACCTAATGTTTTCACCCCCCTGTGCCTTCACACTTACAAGTGACTTGAGTTTTGCTCTGAACGGTTTGAGGTGCATTTTCCCAGAAACCCCTGCATCTATTTCCTTGAAAATAGGCTTTGTGGCCTCAGCAGGGGCTACCATCCCTGCTGTTTTTATTTGAATTATGAATGAAATGACAAAATTATAGGCATTTTCATGATCTCCCTTAATAGCCTATGGGCAAAACGTTGAAAGGCATTGAAACAGTGAAACAGTTTCAGCAAAACAAAATGGAATAGTGCTTTGAAACGGTGAAATGAAAGTGTCCCTTGAAAACAGCAATATGGAAGTTGAGCATGTCTACATGTGCCCCTGATTACACATTTGGTACTGTGCAATACCCACCAGTACTGTGCAACCCCAGTGGTGGTGCATGGTTCTTTTTAGATGCTATGTAGTATCTTGTGTAGACACGCCCTCTGTGACAAAAATTCAGAGTCAGGGACATACAATTTTTACTCATGTATACAAATTAAAAGACTGTGAAATTCCTCTAGTTTAAATTCCTTTAGTTCGAATAGTTCCTACCTAGAGAGACATGAGAATGTGTAGACAGCTTTATGGAACCCTGCAGAGAGCAGGCCCAGCCACTGTGTGGTTCTAAATCTGTTTATTCATATTAGGTAAGCAGATGCTCTCTTGTAGTTCAAAAAACGAGATGGTAAGTTTGGGAGAAAATTGTAAGAAAAGAGATTCTTTTAAAAAAGATCCAAATTTTTTTTTTCTTTCCCTTTGGTTGCTGGTATAGGCATTCTAGTATACCATGCTTTATACTGCACATTGCTGCCAACTTATTTAGGAAAGGTATTGATAACTAGTGGATTGTGATGGGATTTCCTTTTTCTTGTTACTATGGATTAAAAGAACCTGGAAAAATGAAAGTGAAACAAAGAGAGCTGATTCATTTTTTTCCAGAAAAAATTTGGCAAATAATTGAATTTCTTTTGAAACTTATATTGGCTGTGCTTTTAGTCATTATTACAATTTTAAATTATAACACCCACCATGCTTCTGTACACATGTAAAGGTAAAATATCTTATTGACACATACAGATCCTAAAAGTAAATGCTATTGAATTCTAGAGCAACTTTCACATTGAAGAGTACTGGCTTCCACAGAACAACTCAGCTAAGTAAGAACACATTATTGTGAATCTAGAGTGCATAATTAAGTCCTAGGACTGAATTATAAATAAGAAAAACTCCATTCCTTGTCTTAAGTGGATTGTGAGCTACACAGACCTTGAACCATTGTTTGAGGGCTATTGTTATAGTACAAGCATGTCAAACATACAGCTCGCAGACCGCACCTGGCCTATGGAGCAGCTCCATTCAAACCAGTTGGCTACTGGAGGCCTAGTGGAAGTTAGGTGCATGGATTCCAGGATGGTGAGGCTTTGGCCTCCCAGGACCTGGTGGATATGGTCCTTGGTAGGAGAACAGTTAGCAAGGGCTATACTGTTACAGCCCCACTTGCCTAGCTTCACTGCTACCACCTGCCTTTGCCAGTCACCGCCACCACCTGCTCCTCTGGTCCCACTGCAGCCACTTCAGTTGACCCATGCTCCATGCCAGATCTGGCCTGCATGGACCCCAACAGTCTGGATCTGGCCTGAGGCCTCTGATCTAATACATATTATGTAGCCACATAACAAATGAGGGGGAAAGGGTTGTGTTAGGTGTGAGAATGATTCTAAAAACATCAGACATTTAGCCTCTAGGCATATTTATCCATATGTTTGTAAGGTGAGTTTTTGTTCTTGTTACATTTAAAAGGTGCTTGCTGTTTTAAAGATACTTAAACAGGTGGCTAACAAGAGTTTGCTAGATAGCACAGCGTGTATCATGAGACAATCTGACCTCAGGATAAAAGCTTGTAAGAGGTACAAGCAAAATGGGGTGCCGGTTGTCTCAGGTTTTTTCCTGCTATTTGGTATTTGCTTTCATTGAAAGCAGAATTAGGACTTCTTTAAAAGACTCACAGTGTATAAGGCACTGGAGACAGAATCTTGGTCTACAAAACAGACATCCATATAATACTGAATCCTTTTTTGCCTGGGCCAACCATCTATACTGATCATGCTTAGCTTTAAAAAACAAAAGAGTTCATGTTTGTTTATACTGGACCTACTCTTTCTACTATCCAGAAAACACATCTTTAACAACAGTTTTCTTTTACTTCTTTAAGATCCATGCCAGGTTTTCTGAAAATTAAGGGCATTGTATAATCAGCATTACAGGCGATACAGATCCCTAAGGTGCAGTAGCTTTGCCAGATCTAGGGAGAGGATTGTCCAGAAAGAACTGGGGTAAACTTTTATCAGTGCAAGTTACACCAGTTTAGCTTTTGCCTAGCCATGTCCATTCCAGGGGATGGGGTTGCTTAGGCAAATAGGCTATTACCTGCTCCCTTCAAATCTGGTGCTGAAGTAACACAATAGCTGCCTACTCTGCACAGCTACACTGGGATGCATTTCAGTCATCCCTCATCCAGATATAATTTACATGGGTATACAATGTATGTGTCTTTTACTCCTTAAGTTCTTAGCTGAGATCATGAGCCATATAAGTGGTGCAACTCCACTGAAACTAGTGGAGCTCCTAGTTGAAGCCCTGCTTCTCCATCTCTGCCTCATACAGAATCCCTGTCATTGCCTTCCACAGTGGTAGAAATTTGAAGGATGACTGTTAATCCTTAACATTGGGATTTCTGAATTCTTTTCATGATCCTAATGTTGAACTGTAGCATGTCTGACATTTAGTAATAGATATTGAAAAGAGGCAAAAATCAAGGCACACACAGCCATGACATGTAGCATTTTTTAATTCTCTGCTTTCAGAAGCTTTGGAAACCACCTCCCTCGTGAGTTCTGACTAGTTCTGTTTTTGTGCAACTCTGAGTAATGGTATGTCTGTATACTGTGAAGCCTCTTATATTCTCTGTCTCTCTGTGACACATACACAAGCACACAGAGTCCAACATTATCTACTTCTATTGTTAGAATGTTCACATTTCTTCTCATTAATGATGTGAAATGTAAAAAGCTTGCCTTGAGTTTCTTGAAGACAGCAGTAATGAAGCTCTGAAGAAATAGTCAGGGGATTGGAGCTAATTAAAATGCAGCAGGGTGTAGAAGTAAAGGTAGCGGCAGCTCGCTATGCCATGTCTTTGGTAATCAGCAGTCCCTAGTTTACCCATGCTAATTGACAGGAGATGAAGTGCTACTGAGCGCGCACGCAGCTAACATTAATGGAGTCAGCACACGCTGCTCTTCTTGCCTGACTTGTCTCATTATCGACCTTGAACTGGTAAAGGTCAGTTGATGGTGCTGCTTTCATCAAGATGACAGGTGTCTAAGGATCTTCTCTTTGTAGTATAATAATTTGGCAGTTGTCTTATCCTATACATGAATTAGTGATCTGATCCTTGAGACATGATGGATAAAAAGGACTTGTTTTGCCTGGCGAAGAGCTGAGTCCCTGTGCATTTAACAAATACCAGGTATTCTGAGACTAAAAGTCCTGAGGAAAGAAAATGAGGCTGTGCATCATATATCTTCTTTGAGGACACATTAGCAGAACAGAATTCAAATTTCCCAGAATTTGCCTTAAACTTGAATTTAAAGCTGGCAATGCTTTCTTTCTACTGGGCAAAGAACAACCAAATGGCACTCAACAAATACATCAGTGCACAGACATGCAGTTTCCAGCTGTAACTCAGAACAATTTCTACAAAGTGTTTTGAGTTACAAGTGTTATCCCAGACCAAACAGAAGTTCACTGTTGGTTCCAAGGGGAGGGGATCTAGGTGTAGGTTGGGAGCCTGCAGTCAGGTTCCCATAGCAACAGCCAGGGCTCACTGGTTTCAGAATGGGAGGAGGGAAAGGCAGTGGCAGGAGCTCTTTCTTCGGGCTCCCCAGCTGGTGTGGAAGGGTGGGGTGGGTGAATTGGAGTGTCGTCCCCCCACCTTGGACTGGGAGCTCCAATACACCCAGCCTATCGTCCTGGGAGGGACTGAAAAAAACCCTAGACTGAACTCTCTCTGCTCCCTTTCCCTCTTCCCCATCTGAAAACAGTGACAGGCTGGGAATTGCACAGACACAAGTTAAAAAAGACATTACATTTTGAAATGTGTTTATTTGATACCTCATACAAGTTAAGTTCTTGGGTGAACTTGCAGCAGTAGGAAAACGAAGTCTCCATGCAGTGCAATAATCTAATAACAGTAATATATTGAGCTTGGTTCCCATTCATAATCTCTCTTATTCACCAGTTAAATTCATTCACAACAGAAGACATGGAGACTACGAATGGGAAAAGCTTTTGGCTATTCTAGGTTTAGAATCTAGAGCTTTGGGCAAAGCGAGCATTTTGTTAGTTGAGCATCCCCGATAGCACTGGTTTCACACCTTAGTTAGCCACCATTTTTGTTTTCCCCAAATAAGAGCTACTGTCTTTGATGTATCTGTGCATTCCTGAAGAGCCATGGTTCTTACTTGAGAGTTAGCTTGATTTGTCTCTCATTTATTTTCCCTCATACAAAATGGCTGTAAAGGCTACCTTCTGTGCAAAGAAATGTCTAAAAATGCTACCATCCTAATG
Organism: Caiman crocodilus; assembly: GCA_030014935.1. Lineage (NCBI taxonomy): Eukaryota > Metazoa > Chordata > Crocodylia > Alligatoridae > Caiman > Caiman crocodilus. The sequence continues at coordinate 108,834,440 of JAGPOW010000261.1, read as the reverse complement.
GTAGTTTACAGCCATTTTGTACAAGGGAAAATAAATGCCCAACATACAAATCAGTGAAGAACAAAGCCTCTTGTTAATGACCTTATGGCCAGGAGTTCTCCAAAGTCCGTTGGCAAGCAAGCAAGCAAGCAGTTGTTTGCTGTAAGTCAGCAAGGTAAGGTATAGAGAGGAGAGGGTAGACTACTGTGAAACTGAACCGTGGGACCCCACACAGCGACATCATTTAGAATTCTTCTGCAGAGCTGGTGACAGGGATTCAATCCAGATAAATTATTTAGTTATTGTTACCTTTTATCTTTTTAATAATATCCTAGCTTTGAAAGCAGCCATATGTAATGCTTACTGCTACTTTTTTTCTTTTATCATAAGAAGCTATTAATACTAGAAGGTTTGAAACAAAATAATCTCAGTAACTTTCAAAACTCATTAATATTTTAGATATCTTTGAGGATTTAGAAGGCACGTGTGTGTAGAATAAATCAGTTTGTGTTTTCTGATGAGACGGTGAAGATGAGGCTTGATGGTAGCTGTAAGTTTGGGGTTACCAATAGAACTGTCTTTTCCATAGAGAAGATTTGGTTGCTAAAACCTTCTGGTGCCTTGGGTTTCTCCTGGCTGACTCAGAGATGAACACCAAATGCCTGTGTAGCATGATTCACAACAGTGACTACTCCTTCTTCTTGAGATCTTATTCTTAACCTCTTACCCCTCCATACCACCACCACAAATTTAAAAAAAAAAGATAAAAAGCTGTCTAAGTGCATTCTGAGATCAATAAAATATGTGACAGTAGGCTCCTGCTGTTCAGAGTTTCAGCAGTCTCTCTTCCATCCAGTGTTTGGAGGTTTGAGAGAGAATATCAGGGCTACTTTAAGTGGCAACTAATGGAAATTCTGCATTAATTCAAAAGGTAGAACTAACACAGTTATATCCAGAGGTCTCTCTTCAGGTTCCAGCTGTGATGAGATTCTCACAAGGGACCCAACTAAAGAAATGTTCCATGAGTGAAATAACGATAAAGCAAGCTCTCTGCATTTAGGCTTTATGCACTTCTCATAATTTTTTTGTTTTGTTTTTGCCAGTAGAAGATAATTTATTCCTTCCCTTCTACCAGCAAAATCATGAAAAAAAATCCCTGTAATGGAAATAGCAAAGACTAGTGATGAAGACAGCTTCTCTTTTACAAGGAAAAAAGAAATCCTTCCAATTTCTCCCAGAAACAGAACAAAAACTCCATGGGCAAGATCAAAAGAGTAAGTTCTTTAAAGGAGAAGCTCAGAGAAAGACCGCTAAAGTAAATGGCAGAAAAATAGTGGGAATGGTATTTCTTTGTTCTTGCAATAGAGTTAACAGCAAGAGAAGCAGTAGTGTAACCCTAACTTTGTGGTTGGACTTGTGAAGAGGATCAGCCTTACATTCTCTTGGCTCCCAGGTTACCTTTACTTAACGAAAAATAAAAAGAAACAGAAGTAAAAGACAAACTGATATTCAAGCAACTCCCCTGCTGCATTTAAAATGTAGCTGGTTTTTGCTCCAGAGGAGCTGCATGTCTTGTAAATTATGATTTTGTCTTTTCCCACATGGAACAGTCCAAAATGGATGTTTCTTGTATAAGAGAGGATAAAAGAGATGCCTAGCCTCTGACCTGCAAAGGGATCTGCATTAGACATATTTTCATCTGTAAGTAGAAAATGAAAATGATCTCCCACAGTACCTTTTTTCTCTTCAGAAAGGAAAGAAAATGAAGAACAAAACAGTCTCTGAGCTGCCACTGCTTTAAGAGAAGAGAAGAAGGCAGTGGGAATGCAGAGAATTGAACACTTCTGACTTTATAGGAAGGAGAATGGGGGAAACTCATCTCAGCAAGGCATAGGTGTGTGCAAGCAGAGCTGAACTTCCCAGAAATGGATATGTTGGGAAAAGGGAAGCAACAGCAAAGGCCCTACTAACGCAGGTAGGGGGTCAACAGGGATAAATTTAGAAGTAGTGTGCAATTAATTTTACCAGCATTCTGGGGCCTCACTAATGAACTCTGTTGATTTTGAAAGGGGCAGGCAAGAGGGAAAAGATGAAAATGGATGGGATATTTTTCCCTTGCCATGAAGAGCACAAGGGGGAAAGGGAAAGAGGAATATATTTGGGTGAATACTCTGGGGAGGGAGGGAGAGGGGAGGGATATGATCCTGATGGCTTATTTTCAGGCTAGAGCTTGAAAGGAACAACTATTTCTATCAAGTAGCTGGAAGAGGAGGGTTATTTCACAGGAAGCAGCTTGGAGAAGAAGGCAAAGATGACTGTGTTCTTGAAGGGACTGAGCAGGATTTTGATGGGGAAGTGGTGGCATTTTTTCTGAATCCAGTAGACGCTCTCAAGGGAGATACACTATGTTAAATCTATTGTTGTGTGTCAGTCAAGAATTGGGAATTAGTTCACTTTCAGTTCTTAGTTCGTTTCCATAAATTAAAGGAGAGGAAGGGGGACTGCTACCCTATCTTCTCAATTTCATCCCTTTGAAATAATAGTGTTTCAAGCTTTGAACAGAAAAGGTTCTAAATATGCTCTAGCATGGTTGGAATCAATGGCTTAAGGTATTTTAGCATGTTATAAACAATCCTTTATGGCTTAAAACATATTTAATCAGTTATCCCCACCAAGTACCTCAGAGAGAAGAAGACTATGTTAACATTTAGTCTCCTGATCCCTGTCATTCTTCCTGGTCCTCATCCTTTTTCTGGTACACCTGTTTAAATTCAGCTTTTTGGTTACACATATCAAGTATTGCCTTTGGCTGAGTGCTCTAAGTCAGTGACGTTTTGTGTGGCATCTGCCTTTCACCAGAAGCAAGAAATTTGCTTCCCTGTCTCTGAGAATGGCTTGTAGTGAATTATTCCAGACACAGGCTAAGACATAAATGGATTTTAAATAAAAACACATTCATTAGAAAACTGAGAGAGCATCTACATGAGTTGTTTCTTGTGGAGTAGACTGATTAGCTCCACGGTAAATGTTGTGTGTCTACATGTGTTCCTATTAGGCTGCAGTGAACTAATTAATTCTGCAACAGGATAGTACTTGTGGATGCAAGTACTATCGTACAGCAGAGTTCTTTAGTGTGTAGCAAAGCACATGTAGACTCTGACAGGGCTGGTGGGGGTATAAGGGTGCTTCAGTGCAGGGACTGCCTGCTGTCCAGCCCCACGCTGGAGGCCCCTCATACCCCAGCCAGCCCCTTGGCCGTATGTTGAACCACGTCAGAGCAGCCCTAGGCTGGTAGGTTGATTCCCTAGGCACTCTGCCAGCTGGTGCTGCTCTGACCCAGCTCAGTGTGCTGTAGTCCCAGGCATGTGTGAAGATGCTGCACCTGAGAGAAATAAACTCCAGTATGCACCAGATTTAATTTATTGCTGTGCATTAATTGCATGTGTAGATGTGCTCTGATAGATCAAAATGATATCAGAAATAACTATCATCCAAACGACTCCTAGGTGTAAAGTTTCAAGGTCTCTTGGGAAAGCCCAAACCCCTTGAAGTTACAGGTCAGATGTGCTAAATAATATCATGGGCCTATTTTAGCCATCTGTATCTTCCCATTTCTTCAAGATTTTTACTTCTTAGTGGGTACATCTTCATGTGTGATTAATTCAAAGCAATAAACTCCACTATGAGCTGGAGTATACTACTGCTGGGTGCAATATCTACATGTGTGCCTAGGACAGCAGCAATTTTAGCTAGGGTGGAGCAGTTTATGCCAGGGCTGGGAGCATGGTGGGGAGGAGACGAAGGAGGGGGTCAGCCCCAGGCTCTGCGTGGCAGCATTGGGCAGCAGAGGAGCTGCCTGGGGCATGAGGATGCTGAAAGTATGGAGGCATGTGGCTAGGTGGCAAGCAGAAGTATGGCTCCCTCTTGGCTGGGCTGACCAGCTGAAATTTATCCCCAGTCAGTGTCTACATGTGTCTAGTCACAGTTTATTACTGCATGTGACAGGGGGCAAACTCGAGGCCAGATCACAAGTCATACCGCCCACTTGCCTAGGGCAGTCTGCCCTAACTCACCTGCCATAACTTGAATGTTAATATGACAATATTATATTAACATTACATTATATTAACAGTACATTGACAAGGAAAGCTGCCCTACATTACCCTGATGCCAGGGGGCTCTATCCATGGCTCCATACCTTCCCTACCGCATGGCCCATGCCTTGCAGATAGCATCCAGATTGTATTTGCTCCCTAGCCTGAGGCCTTAGCAAATTCAGTCCATCGTCGGCCTCTTGCTCAAACACTCATTCATGCTGCCCCCCTCGAGCATACACTCCACACCCCCCTGCATAGGGGCCTCTTACATCCTATCACTAGGCCACATTCCACCACCCTTACTCCTCTTGAGTGACCTCTTTGGGCTGTTCTCACTCCAGCCCTGCCACACAGCTACTTCAGTTTGCTCATGCTCCCCTACTCTACATGGTGGCACCTCATGCCTTAACTGGGCTGCTTTTGCCCTAGCCCCTCACCGGGCAACTGGTCTCACACACAAACACACATACACACTTGGGGCTGGCCCATGTATCACACTTCAAGCCACTGTGGCAGATCTACTTGATATACCCCTAGTGCAGTCCTTCAAGCTAGCCTCTGTAGCCCTACTCTGCACCCCAAATCACACAGTCCTTCAGGCACCCTGCTGCACCCTATTCTGCACAGGCCCTCTGCATAACTTTGCTCCTTGGGGCCTCTCAACATCACACTATGCTCCTTGGGGCCTCCTATCATAGTATCATGCCCTTTGGGGCCTCCCTTTAGTTCCTATATACCTGACAGCTGATAGGGGTTGGGGTTAAGGCACCCTAGTCTGCCTTTCAAAGGGTTGGTGATTGGTCCTGGAATTTAAGTGGGGCTTCCCTGCCACTGGTGGTCCCTCCAGGACTCTCTACCCTGTCAGTGTGCAGTTTTAGGTCATGCCCAGAATCAGGAGCCTCCAAACCATCCCCATTGCTCCTGCCCTTCCCTCCAAGATGTTCCTGAAGCATAGCTCAGCCAGCTGATTTTTCTCTCTCAGCTGCTGGCAGCAAGCTGCTGCCTCACCCTATATAAACAGGGTCCTAAAATGACCACCCTAATCAGGCACCTGCTGGATGTTTGCTTCCAGCCCTTAAAGTGGCAAGCACCCAAAGGCGCACTGCCACACCCTGTCATAAGATAGTACTGTCCCCAACAGTATTATCTTACGGTAGTGTTAATTAGTTGACTGTAGCCTAATATCATTGCACATATAGATGGTGATGCCTTACTACTCAGCTAATTAGCCTACTTGGCAGTTAAGTGCATATGCAGATGTGTCCAGTATCTCTGTTACAGTTCATGAAGTATCCATAATAATGTCTTGTTTTGGAGGTTGAGCATTTATATATCTCAAATATTTATGTATGCCCAGATTTGAATCTCCCTCTACCATATTAGCCTTAGTGTTAACATAGACTAATCTGATCTGTTGTGTTAACATATTGGAAATTATGTCTGTTCAGGGGCTTTATCATAGGAAGTGAATTAATCTCTGTTCCTAAAACTGGTTTAACAGCCTTTCTGAAATAGTAACTATGTTTTTAGTTCCTACATAATCCCCATTGCCTTAAAAACTACTTTGACTTTGATCCATCTGTAATTACTTTTTCTTTGCATACATTTCATTGAGAACGAAGTTTGTTTGACTGCTGACACTTCTTTTACCAGGTAAGGAATGGGAGGAGGTTTTGTCTTCCTTCACTGGGCAACGTGAGCCATTCACTTCAGGAATCATAGTCATAAAGTTCCCATAGCTTCAACAACTCCACATTTGTTAAAAGTTTCAGTGATTTCCAAATTAACAGTAAAGGGCAAAAAGAAATTGTCATAAACAGTTTCTTCTTTGGGGAAAAAGTAGGCACTTCTCACCATGCAGTTAATACACTTGAATTTTCTTTACAGAAAGTGCAGGTACATTACAGCATGCTCCTGCATGCATGTGAATGCACACCGGTCAGGAGCAAATTTTCTCCTGATGGGAGCAGTCAACACTAGGCATGCTTGTACCCTGCTCTGGCCCCGTGTAGCAGCCAGCGGAAGCTCTAGGGTCTCCTGCGTGCCAGCTCATGGCTAGCAGGAGGCACAGGGGCTAGTCCTGATCTCTACAGGGCAGGGGAGAGCTGTACTGCTGCTACTCAGCTGCATCCCAGCCATGTGGAAATCATGTTAGGACCTGATCTTCACATGGCCAGGAGACCTGTCCCATCAGCTGGGCAGCTGCATTCCAGCCACATGGAAATTGGGTTCCCACCTGGAGTCCCTGGCTGCAGGGACAGCTGTCTCACCCATGTGGGGATTGGGATGGATCCTAATCCCCATGTGGCAGGGACACCATTGCCCTTGCAACTGGTACAGCTTCCCCCTTCCCCTTCCCCTGCCCAAATAAGGGTTTAGCTAGGCAGTGTATAGCCAGGTCCCCCTGCTGCTTGAGCTGAGTGGGAGCAAATTGCTCCCAGTTAGTGTCTACATATGCGCTACTATGCAGTAGCTAATGTGCTGTTAATCTAGTACCTATATTTACCAGTACTAGCAAATGCTGCTTTAGCCTAATTTACTGCACAGTAAGCCCTGTGCATGTGTAGACTGTGATGCTTTCCTGAGCATTAGGTTAATCTAATGCACAGTAAAACGTCTCATGTATATGCATCCATTGGGCACATCTAGATGTGTGCTTTAATGTGTGGTCGCCTATTTTACTGTGCATTAAAATGCTATGTAAAAAAAATGAATGATTATGCTAATGCCTAGTAAAATGGCTACTGAGCATTAAGTGTCACTTAAAAACTATGCACATTTGTTACTGAGCATTAAGACAGCCTAATACATACTTCTTTAGTACCTCACATTGGAGGTACTAAATTTAATGTGCATTAGTAAAAATGCCTTAATGCACATGTAAACACATCCAACATATAAAAAAGCAATGTTGAAAAAGTTTGAGAACAGGATATTGAAATACCATTCTTACTGTATCCATATACATAGATATTGATTATATATGGATATAACTTATGGATATGTGCATGTACATATCTTTTTGAATTTCTAGTTTAGATTTTTATACTCTATCAGTTTCCAAAGCAGAAGATACTTTAAATGTAACTGGAAACATTCCCAGAATCATAGACTTTGTCTTACATGTCTTTGTCACCAGAATTTCAACAATTGGTGTTTTGCCACTGAGGTAACTCCACCATTGCAAAGGTTAACTACAGGCAAAGAAATCTGGCATAATTACTACAGTTGCTTATACCTATAGTTAGCTCTGTTGGTGGAAAAATCACAATTTTCCTCCGCTATTCTAAGGACTTGTTCAAAGGGGCTACATTAGTGACTTAAAGTCATTGATTGTTGGAATCCAAGGGAATTCCTACCAAAATAAAAAGTTTAGTGGGGAAAGGAAAGAAATGGAATTACTATCCTGTTTTTTCAGGAACTTCATACAAAGTGGTCCATGTGTTAAAACAGTGGTTCTCAACTAGGGTTGCCATTCAATATTTACACTCTTAATTACAAGTATAATTCATAAGATGAACCCAGAGATTTCAAATAGAGATCTAGTTGTGAATTAACTGATTTCTTTGCAACAGAAAAAATGTTCTATTATTTTTCCCTAGGCAAAAAGTGTGAAAACTAAAGCTGGAATTTTCTAAGGGGTGCCTTGACTCTATCCAGGGGTGCTTCAACTATAAGAAGGTTGAGAAACACTGTTTTAGAAGATAAGGGTAGAAATATCATTCTTTACATTAAAGTCCCTCCAGAGTCCTCTTTTCCAAGGGTCCTGTAGGTTAAAGCTGGGGAGTGAGGGGAGTGTCTGGACTTCTTTCTGGACTTTAGGAAAGCCTTCAACACGGTCTCTCACCCCATTCTCATTAAAATGTTAGGTGACTGTGGTGTTGATGCCTACACAGTCAGATGGGTTGCTAATTGGCTGGAGGGCTGCACCCAGAGAGTGGGGGTGGACGGGTCATATTCGACCTGGAGGGAGGTGGGCAGTGGGGTTCCCCAGGGCTCGATCCCCGGGCCCACACTGTTCAACATTTTCATCAGTGATTTGGATGAGGCGGTGAAAAGCACCTTGTTCAAATTTGTGGATGACACTAAGATGTAGGGAGAAGTGGGCACACTAGAGGAGAGGGACAGGCTGCAATTAGATCTGGAGAGGTTACAGGGGTGGGTGGATGAGAATAGGATGGGTTTCAATATTGACAAGTGCAAGGTATTGCACCTGGGGAGGAAGAACCAGCAGCATACCTACAGGCTGGAGAACTCCCTTCTCATCAGCACAGAGGTAGAAAAGGATCTTGGAGTCACTATTGACTCCAAGATGAACATGAGCTGATAAAGTGGGGATGCGGTCAGGAAGGCTAATCGCACCTTGTGGTACATCCA